>CM060683.1:200083462-201309712 GCA_030686995.1 Artemisia argyi | reverse complement strand
AAATCCCATATTCAAGTCCGCTGCTAAATGATAGTTGCCGTTTAAAAAAAATGGAGAATGGTGGTTTTGGTGAATGGTGGGAGGATTGGACGGTGGAAAAAAAATGATATATAAGCTGAAAGCCCAAACATAAACTTAATCAAATCCAATTATATGCACATAAGCTAAACTATCACAACCAATTATAAGGGGATGTTTGTTTAAGCTTACTTTTGGGCTTATGGGCTTATTTGACTATGCTTAAATCTCAAATACACCCATATTTTCCGGCTTATTTACAGACTTGGGAGCTTAGTATGACTTAAAGATGGAAGATAAGCTCATAAGCTAAACTATAAGACAGGAAAAAAATTGAGCTTATGAGATATAAGCTGAAAGCCCAAACATAAGCTTAAACAAATCCAATTATAAGTTCATAACCCAAACTATCGCAACCAATTATAAGGGGATGTTTGTTTAAGCTTACTTTTGGGCTTGTGGGCTTAATTGACTATGCTTAAATCTCATACGCCCATATTTTCCAGCTTATTTACAGACTTGTGGGCTTAATAAGCTCATAAGGTAGAAAAAAGGCGGATAAAGATGAGCTTATGAGATATAAGCCGAACCAAATAAGATCATAAGCCCAAAATAGGCTTACGTTGTGTTCTCGAGTTATTTCATTAAAGAAAAGGGAAGGAAATGGAAGTAAAACACTTTCCTCCTATATTTGGGCGGAAATGGAAGTAAAACAAATTCATCCAAATAACACTAACTTTACTTCCAGTTTACTTGCATTTTCTTTAATGAAATAACTCGAGAACACAATGTGGGTGTAAACCTTTTCACTTTCCTTCCCTTTTCTTTAATGAAATAACTCGAGAACTGACCGTTAAACAAATACCCCAGAGTTAAAAGTTTTAACCTGAGTAACCTCCAATAAATATAATTAGCAAAACCCCAATTAGTCAATAGTTCTAATCAACATCCCGATGTATGTAAAAATTAATAAATTATGACAAGCAATTAGAGTCTAATTAAACGTTAAATTAAATAATGTCAACCTCTAAAAGTTTAATTTAAAATTAGTTTAAGAATTAAAGAAAGAGAACGAACCATCAGTTCTGGCATGTTTGATGGCAGAGGAGTTTGTATGAAATCATAGTTGCTGTGAATGGTGGATTGCCAGCAAAAGGAAATACCATCTCAACTATTTGTTCAATCACACATACCATCTCTTTATCTTCACATACCAGGCACATGAGGATGCACATAAGGGTAGGTTGGTCTTTTCATTATTTTTGTTCTTTAATGCCTTTTTTTTTGTCTTTTTATTAATTTTGTTTTAATTTTTTTTTGTTTGTCTTATTTATAAATAGGTCCACTACCAACACACAATATTCTTCTGTTTTTACCTCACTACTCTTCTTGAACCTCCATTCCTCCTCACCACCATCACCTACCACCAACATCTCTGTCACCATTAAATATTCATTTAACCTAGAAACCGTCTTTTTTTACTACTGTCACAACCGTAAGTGATCAAATAATACTGTCTTTTTCAGTTCGTCATTATATACTCATTATAAATGTCTGATCTTAAGTTGCATTTATAAGGAACCTATATGCTAAAGATGTCTAGTCTTAGAAATAATCAAACACAAATATTAAAGTTTAGTAATTATTAATTAGCATGACTATAAACAATTTGATATTACAAGTATAAGAAAAAAAAATCATTATTAGCAACAAACATATAAACAATTTAATCAGATCACACCATTAAACAAGCTCATCAGTTTCAACACCATTAAACATATAAACAATTTAATCAATGTATTTTGAAACAAGGCCTGATCAGATCGTAAAATTAAATGTTGTCAACCTCTAAAACCTCACTCCGTATAAGCAGTAAGAAAACGTACCATCGGTTCTGTTATCGATGTCAATCAAATCCGCTGCTAAAAAAATGGAGAGTGATGGTTTTGGTGAATGGATTGGAAGTGTGGGGCATTGTGTATAGACAGTGGATATTAATTATTAGAGTCAACTATTTTTGTTTTGATCGGATTGCCACCGTGGCAACTACAAAATGGAATACTACACCAATTGCTGTATTTTGAGGGGAAAAACAACAGATGAAAAAAACTTTTTTATTTCTTCTCTTTAAGAGTATATTACAAAAATCGTCCTTTGGTTTGTATTTTGAGGGGAAAAACACAAATCACAATCTTATACCCTCATGTTATGCATCTATATCACGTTACTCCTTTTTTTAACGACCGTTTAAACGTCGTTAGTAAATTGGACATGACTGGCCGGAAAAAAAACATAGGGACAATATATATGAAAACCGGTAAACCTTAAGGACCAATTAAGTAATTCACTCATTTAGTTAAATACAATTTTACTCTTACACATAAATGGTTGGAGTAGTATTTTATGCCTTCGAATCCAAATTCTGTCCAAATTTTTTATGTTATTTTAATTATGTTCACTTTTGACATATTGTAGCTTAAAAATCGAGTTACTGAGCTAGTGCTAAGTTAGTTTTACTTTAGTTTTATCATGGTAATAGTTTTTGATAAAATTCAATGTTTTTAATGGCAAGATATTGGTAAAATTCATCGTTAGACAGAAATTTATGTTTAATTTGATCATAACGATTAAAGGTCAATAATTTAGCATTGATGAGGCGAAAAATGAACCACTTTTAGGGGGTCATTTAAGCCCGGAATTGAATTTATTTGATCAAATATTGCCCTAAATCGTTCCTTTTGTGATTTTAGGTACTTTGGGAGTGAAATCTGGAAAAGGAAGCAATTCGGACGTTTTTGGAGCATAAAAGCGAAGAAAACGCCAAAGTCTTAATTTTCCTTGCTGAGAACAGTAGGTGACGGCGTCAAGAGTAAAATCCTGACGGCGTCAAGAGTAATTTCCATGACGACCCAGTACAGAAATGAAGGCGTCACAAGGAAGAGCGTCAAGAGTAAAATACGTGACGGCCTGGAAAAAGTTATAACGTGACGGCGTCAGAAGTAGATCAAGGCAGTCCGAGAAGTATTTTGGCGGCGAGATGACGGCGTCACCAATTTGGTCTTGACGCCGTCAGCTTCAATTTCCTATATATAGTTTTCTAATTTTCATTCATAAAAAAAGAGAAGTTTTGGAGAAACCCTAAGGCCGAACTTAGTACGAACTTTACAGGTTTTTCAAGGGTTTTCAGCCCTTGAACCCTTTCATGTGTAATTGAGATAAGTATTCTTTTAATTCAATCAATATGTCTATGTGTTGGATGTCTATATCTTGTTCTTGTCTTAATTCCATCATGCTAAGCTAGATCTATCTTGTGTTTGCTTAGATCTAATGAAACCTAGATGTTAATTATGTGTTGATTACTTGTTTATGGTTGTATTGGATGAATGATTTCGATGTTAGGCTTAAGAAAACTGGCAGATCTCCAATTGGTAACATGCTTGAACGTCTTAGGAAACATGAACTGACGTGCACTAGGTTTTATTGGTTGTATTTAATGCATGAGTAAATTCTAATGATCCCATGTTAGGAGCTTAGTCGGCTCGACATAGGAGTGAAGTAGGCACTCATAGGATTGGGGAATTAAGTGCGCCACCCCATGAATGGTATTAAGGAATACAATCCGTCATCCACGCAACTATAACAAGTAATTAACGTGTAAAAGATATCTAGGGAGTAGTGAAATCTAAGTAAACACAACTTCTCCACTTATTGCTCACAACTTTAGTTAATTTAGTTTATTTTCATTTCTAGTATTTTATTTTGATTGCATCTTTAGTATTGGGTTAGTTGACTACAACTAATTCTGCCCAAATCCTTCAAACCCGAGATTTTTACTTGCTTTCTAAAAAATATAAAAATACAAAAATAATCATCTCTCACCTTTAGAACTAGTATTTAGGTTTTCTAATCCTAGCGACACTATTCCTAGCTGAACGATCAATCCCCCGGTACTTGTCACTATACTATACTACAACGATCAGGTACACTGCCTGGTGGGGGTTGTAAGCTTCTCAAGATCCATTGAGAGGTAAATCCTGGTGCGATTCCCACGTATCAAGTTTTTGGCGCCGCAGCCTGGGGAATAGTTATTGTCTAGGTTAGAATTTCTTTTTATTAGGTCTACTTGCTAGATTCCTTTCTAGTAAGATTTTATTTTTATTTTTAGGTTTTCTTTAGTCTATCTTATTTCTTTGTGTCCTTTGTTCGTAAACTATTTCGATGGATAACAATAACATTGATCGTTTGATTCCTGTTATTCGTGTTTTTCGTCGTAGGATTTTCCAAATGCCTGCCCCACTCCCTTTAGTGGAGAATGAGAACCCACCTAACCTCTCGCCCAACCACCACTTTGACAATAATTCTGAGTTAGAGGAGTCTGATCATGATGATGACCGTAGGGCTAGTCCCTTTTACTATTCAGACTCCGACGGGGATCTTGATGATGGTGATGTGATTAATGAGAATAGGGTGGAAGAAGAAATAAACCCTCTTAGGTATGTCGACCCTAGAACTAGGATTGAGTGTGATAGTTCATTTAACATGCAATTTCTTGTAAGATCGGATTTAAGAGCTTTAACGCCTATCTTAACTCATCTCTCCCAATGAACATAATCTCGCGTAATGAATACAATAAAATCATGGTAGATGAGTTAGAATACAAAGGAGAAAACATTATTGCTAGGGCAATACCATTGCATGTGTTTGTAGGAAGCTTGGTTTATCTTGTTGAGTTCATGGTTATGGAGAATCTAGGAGAATTTATTGATGATAAGTTGACCCAAGTTGTGTTTGGAAAACCTTTCAAACGGTTGACCAACCTCGATGAAAAACTCATAGAAGGGTTAATTACATTCTCGGATGGGGATGAAGATTTTGTCTATCAAATGCCCCGCACACACCCTAGGTTCAAGGATTTTTCCATGGAAAAGTGTAGTAGGTATCCGCCCATAGAAATGCTAAGTGAGAATGATAAGAGAAAAGGACTTAAGTATACTCATGAAAAGAATAAAAGATACTATCGCGGATGCTTAGAGTTAGGAGATGATTATAAGAAAGATGAGGCAACTATTAGATGGCTCACACTTGATTATGTGAGCATAAGCGATACACGTTAACCCATGACCTTGAGTCTAGCTACAAGACTCGTAAATAAAGAAAAGCGCTTCTTGGGAGGCAACCCATGTTTTGTGTGATTTTATTTTGTTTGTTTGCTATTTGCTTCTGTATGCATGCTTTATTTTTATTATTGGTAGATCATGTTTCTCAATTAAATAGTGGAAATACTTTACTTTGTTGTTTTGGCCTAGTCTTAACTCCACCTAAAAGTATTTTTGTAAAAGATAAGTGTAAGGGGAACCAAATATGTTTTTAAGAAACAAACTGATCATGATTCTCCACAATATTAAATGAACATGTATATTCGTATTTGTTAGAGTCAAATGCTTGTATTGAGTCATAATGAAGTTTTGCAGGATTTTCCAGGAAGTAGGACCAAGTTTTTCCAGAAATTTTCCGGAAACTTAACATAAGAATTTCTTCAGGTCACTTCTGACGGCGTCACGAGATAACTCTTGACGGCGTCACGTGTAAAAATCTGGAAATTTTACCGGTTTTGTTTTTCTAACGGAGTCTTATGGTTTTTGTGAATTATTAAGTTTTATAATCTCCAGGAAATCTGCAAACTTCATTCCACAAGCATTATATCTTATTTTGTTTTCTAGGATTTAGTAACTTATGTAGGTTGCCGCCGATTTTATGCGAGGTTGTCTTGTCTATTTTCTCAGGATTCACAGGTTATGTATGACAAGAAGATGATTTATGTTCTGGAAGGGAAGCTTTGATTGTTCATTTTCTTGGAGAAAGATTTAACCTGGCCACCTAATTATCCATACCGAGCGAATCAGGGGAGTATTTGATTTCATTCTTTTTACCTTTTCACTTTTACATTCTTTACTTGAACATTGGGGACAATGTTTATCTTAAGTGTAAGGGGAGGGTAAAATGATGATACCTTACATGTACACTTTCGCTTGAGTTTGTTTTGTTTAATGGTAGATGTGTAATAAAACTATGAGAAATACTTGTTAGTGCAATTTTAGCGCCAAATTTAAAATTTTTTACAACATTTAGGAGTGAAACTTTAGCCATAGCAAGCGTCTCATGGATAGGAGATTGTATGACTAGCACAAAACCGTATATTCAGAAAAATTTTCCACCAAAATATGTGAGGTTCGCCTTTAGATTTGATAGGAAAAGCATTTACTATTAGTGTTTATGAGTGTACCGATAGCATTTAGATTCTAGAACTTGCTTTAGTGATGCATCCCGAGACCGCTAGTGAGACTACATTCGTGTAGTAGGATTTACTACATGATAAGAGGCATTAGGATCACCCTTGTGTTAAACCCGTATCATAATTACTTGACCATTTAAGTCATATTACTTGGCTAGTTAAGTCAACTAATTTTTCCCACACCCTTAGGGTTGTACTCATTTTTAGTACACGAAACCCCTAGTACACCCCTCCGAGCCTATCTTTTCGATTCTAAGTTTAAGCATCTTACTTAAAGGAAGAATTTGTTACACCCCACTTAAATGTACACCCAAATCGCCTTAGCCTTCCGTGTATGCGCTCATTTTTAGTGCATTATTGTTATTTGTTAAATCCTAAGTTAACTATCTAATTGATTACATGGTTGCTAAGTCGAGTCACATCCTTGTACATATTGTTTTGGGACGATTGGGACTCATGGGTAAAGTACTTATTTTATGGAGTAATGGGGAAGAACATAATTTATTACCCCCATAGGTGCGTTAATCTTAAAAGTGCTCAAAGTGTTTTGATTTTCTTAATTCGAGTCATTAGTTTAGTTTATTGTAAAGTATGTAAAAATTCAAGTGTAAGGGGAATATTCATTCCCTATGATGTATTATTTTGGATGGTAGGGTAAGAGCGTATGCACTAAAAAAAAAAAAAAAAAAAAAAAAAAAAAAAAATCGAAAAATCAAGAAAAAAAAATTAAAAAAAAAAAACATACGGACTACCATCCCTTTTTATTCTATGTTCATTTTTATGTTTTTGTTATTCTTCATTTATTAGCTTAAGTCGAGTCGAGTCTTGGCTTAGCAACGCCATATTGTACATGTAATTAACCAAGATTGTTAGCTCGCCACCAGTAAAAACTTCCTTTATCCAGCAAAACCGTGTATTTCATATCCCTACACCTAACGTTACAACCCTTTAAAAGACCTCTTTGATAGTTTATCCTAGGTGCTTACGCCATGTGGTGGAGGTTTGATCCTTTCCCAAGCCTATGGTAATCTATTTTGCTATGACAGGTACTGAGAGATATCTTCCATTTCCATATTGTAATTTATACTTTATTACACCCGAGAGATGTGAGTATCTAAACACTATTTGTGAGGTGCTAGTGTATGACCTCCGTGCTTGTCTATTGGTCTTTAGTGGAACGATTATTTGTTGTAATTACTTTTATATTAGTGTTAAATGACCCCTAACTTGTATTTTGACTAGAATAAAAGCGCATTTGCTTGAGGACAAGCAAATCTCAAGTGTAAGGGTATATGATGAGGCGAAAAATGAACCACTTTTAGGGGGTCATTTAAGCCCGGAATTAAATTTATTTGATCAAATATTGCCCTAAATCGTTCCTTTTGTGATTTTAGGTACTTTGGGAGTGAAATCTGGAAAAGGAAGCAATTCGGACATTTTTGGAGCATAAAAGCGAAGAAAACGCCAAAGTCTTAATTTTCCTTGCTGAGAACAGTAGGTGACGGCGTCAAGAGTAAAATCCTGACGGCGTCAAGAGTAATTTCCATGACGACCCAGTACAGAAATGAAGGCGTCACAAGGAAGAGCGTCAAGAGTAAAATACGTGACGGCCTGGAAAAAGTTATAACGTGACGGCGTCAGAAGTAGATCAAGGCAGTCCGAGAAGTATTTTGGCGGCGAGATGACGGCGTCACCAATTTGGTCTTGACGCCGTCAGCTTCAATTTCCTATATATAGTTTTCTAATTTTCATTCATAAAAAAAGAGAAGTTTTGGAGAAACCCTAAGGCCGAACTTAGTACGAACTTTACAGGTTTTTCAAGGGTTTTCAGCCCTTGAACCCTTTCATGTGTAATTGAGATAAATATTCTTTTAATTCAATCAATATGTCTATGTGTTGGTTGTCTATATCTTGTTCTTGTCTTAATTCCATCATGCTAAGCTAGATCTATCTTGTGTTTGCTTAGATCTAATGAAACCTAGATGTTAATTATGTGTTGATTACTTGTTTATGGTTGTATTGGATGAATGATTTCAATGTTAGGCTTAAGAAAACTGGCAGATCTCCAATTGGTAACATGCTTGAACGTCTTAGGAAACATGAACTGACGTGCACTAGGTTTTATTGGTTGTATTTAATGCATGAGTAAATTCTAATGATCCCATGTTAGGAGCTTCTTAGCCGGCTCGACATAGGAGTGAAGTAGGCACTCATAGGATTGGGGAATTAAGTGCGCCACCCCATGAATGGTATTAAGGAATACAATCCGTCATCCACGCAACTATAACAAGTAATTAACATGTAAAAGATATCTATGGAGTAGTGAAATCTAAGTAAACACAACTTCTCCACTTATTGTTCACAACTTTAGTTAATTTAGTTTATTTTCATTTCTAGTATTTTATTTTGATTGCATCTTTAGTATTGGGTTAGTTGACTAGCAACCAATTCCGCCCAAATCCTTCAAACCCGAGATTTTTACTTGCTTTCTAAAAAATATAAAAATACAAAAATAATCATCCCTCACCTTTAGAACTAGTATTTAGGTTTTCTAATCCTAGCGACACTATTCCTAGCTGAACGATCAATCCCCCGGTACTTGTCACTATACTATACTACAACGATCAGGTACACTACCTGGTGGGGGTTGTAAGCTTCTCAAGATCCCTTGAGAGGTAAAGCCTGGTGCGATTCCCACGTATCAAGCATTTTACCTTTGATTATATTGGATTAACACAAAAACCAAAATAGTTTAATTAATATACTCAGATCAAAATAACTAATTAAAATCTCCAATAACCCAATTTGATAAACCAATTAAGTGAACAGTAAATGGAGATATGGCCTCTTTGAGTCTCTAGTGAAACTACAAGTCAATTTTGTGTCCCTTATTGTTCATACACACTTGATGAGTGTTCAAACACTCATTATTTTTGGTCAAATCTGAACTGCAAAACATACAAAAACACTCAGAAATGTATCAAAATACTGAAAATGTTTCAAAATTGTGTTTTATATGTTTTAGATGCAAAATGAGTAAAAACAAATGAAAAACGTACAAAGTTTGCATA
This sequence comes from Artemisia argyi, assembly GCA_030686995.1. Taxonomy (NCBI): domain Eukaryota; kingdom Viridiplantae; phylum Streptophyta; class Magnoliopsida; order Asterales; family Asteraceae; genus Artemisia; species Artemisia argyi. The sequence goes on along the minus strand of CM060683.1, from coordinate 201,300,331 downwards.
ATTGGCAGTTTCAGTCCCCCAACTTTCAAAAATTGACAAAAATAGTCCCTGAGCTCTTATTTTAAAAGAAAAGTCACCAAAGGTCCTTTTGAAAACATATGTTGTCATATTTTGTCCTTTGGTGAATAATTTCAAAAGTTTTGGAAAATTACAATTTTGGTCCCTGGAGTTTTAGAAATTGGCAGATTTAGTCCCTGGTAGGAATTTTTGGAAGAAAAATCATTTTTGGTCCTTGGAAAGTCAAAGTTATAACAAATAGCCCTTGGATCATAAGTTTGGGCAATTGACAGAAAAAGTCCTTCAACTTTTGAAATTTACAAAAATGGTCCTTGGGTGTTTTTAAAATGAAAATTTTATTTGTGGTCCTTGTACTATTAAAAGATGGCAGGAATGACCCTTGGGATTATAATTTGGAAGATGGGCAAATTCAGCCCCTCATGTTTCAGTTTTTACAACTTTGGCCCTTGTGGTATTCTTAAATTACAAAACCAAACGGACCTTTTTGATTATTAAATCCACCCCAAAACAAACCTACCCAATCCAATACCCCTAGCCCACTACCACTCCCCTAGCCCAACAGACCCTTTTGATTAATTAAGGTAGTTTTAGCTCGTTTTAATTAAATTCTGTTTTCCAGTGTACTCTGTAGCCTTAAAATGTTGTAATAAGTAATTTCCTTGTATTTTAAACCTTTTTCAAGTTTTAATTCAAGTTTATCAGTTCCACTTCAGTTTATGCTCACTTTCATTGAAAATTTCATTTTTACCTAAATGTTACTAAAAGTTGTTGTTATCTGTTTGTTTAAACTCAATTAAGTTATTGAGAAGCTTTTAAAAGCTTCTTAAGCTTTGAAACAAGTTTTACAGTTAAAAACTCAAAAATAGTTAAAATATATGAAAAATGGTTATAAAATACAAAAATCATGGTAGAAAAGGAAGGAACAGTGGAGCATGGTTGATTGTTGATGATTATGGTTTTTAGAACCTCAAGGGAGGTATAGGTTTGTGGTTTGGTTCCCTGGTTCTATATCTCATTTGACTGCCATTGTGGTTTGGTTTGACCTTAGACCTTGTGGACCCCACTTGGAATTGCCCTCAAACTCTGTCCCATTTCTGACTGAGACTCCAAATAAGCAAGTGCTTATTTTGGTCTCTTGGCTTATTCAGCTAACCTATTTGAGTGATTCTTGCTTAAAAATGTCCACATAACTCATTTGTACCAGATTTCACCATTGTGGACCCCACATAAGCCCATTTGAGCTTATTTCTTGTTTTGGTCAATATAAGTCAACTGTCTAGGCTTTTTAGCTTATTCTGGCTTATTTTTAATTTCCAAAAAAGTTCTTTTTGTAAAAGTTTAATGTTTTTAGTTATAAAATAGTATTGTAAAAGAAAAATCAAGAAAAACCAATTTAATTATAAGTGATAGTTTCTATTTAATGTAATTTAACTTTTAATTTTCCTTTTTATCTTTTTATTAAGTAAGTTGCATTTTTATATTTTTCTTAAATTCTTTTTATATTAAAGTAATTTTAGTAATTTTCTCAGATTTTTATTTTGTCATTAAGTATTAATTATAATTAATATTAGTTTTATTAATTATTAATTAATAATTAAGTATTAAATAGCAAAATTAGTTTTTATAAAGTAAACCCTAGTTTTTTATATTTTTCCTAGCTTTTATAAGTTATAAAATAATTTTAAGAATTTTCTTGTAATTTCTACTATTCATCTTATAGTTTTTATAATTTAAATAGTTTAATTAGTAATTCATTAATATTTAATATAATAATTAATAAAATAGTGTAAAATCTTATAAAATAAACTTTTTAGGATTCCTGTGATGGTTAATTAGGTTTATAAAATTTTTATAATTATCTAAGTCTTTTTAGTATTTTTAATAATCTTAATTAATTTAATTAGTTAATTAATATTTAATTAGTAATTAATTAATAGAAAAATCACAAAAAGACAAAAAGACATATTTTTTGTTTTAAAATTTGTTTTTAAATTTTAGAAATTTAATTTTCATTTTTCTAGTATTTAATTAATATTATAATGTATTTAAGTATTTTAAATATTAATAAGTAGAATTAATTAGTATTTAATTAATATTAAATAATTAAATAGTGTAAAAATTTATTTTCTTTTTCTAAAAATTTTCTTTTATCCTTAGGTTTGTAAAAAAGTCATTTTCACCCCCTGGGGGTTTTCAGATTTCAGTTTTCACGTTTTATTTTGTACGTTTACGTTATTTAAAATGTAAACGTACGCGTTTTAGGTTTTAAACGTTTCTGGTTTTTCTGATTTCATAGTCTTGTTCATATATCTTATTTAAACTATTTCCTTGTAAATTCCTTAGTTTAATCAATCAAAAACCCTTTTCCGTCCAAATTCACCCTGATCACAAACCCGTTTGATAACTATCCACACCTCGTCGGGACATAACGACCCGGGGAAACACTATATTACCCGGAAGCATTGGTCTAGGGAGTTTGACCTTGTTGACCATATCCTTGGTCAATTTAGGTTGATTGTTCTGAGCCAATCAACACTTATTGCTTCAAAGCATCGTAAGTATCTTAAGGATACTTAGGGTGCGTTTGGTATACACTTTTTATCACTATCGGTATAAGAATGATAAGAGTGCAACGAAAGTAATAGTATCATATCTAATATTGTTGTTTGGTTTGGTATTTATGCTTTGGTATCAAATTTTATAAGATGGGATCATTCTCATACAAAGTTAGTTTACTTTAGTTTTTTCAGTAAAAAAGAGTGTGAGAATGAGTGAAACTTTTGGAGGTTATACATTAAGAAGAAGAAATGAATGACCGGTTGAGATTTAATGTGATGAAATAAGTGGGAGTGATCTGTATAGTGGTCTGTGATTGGTGGCATTTGTGTCACACGGATCAAGAATGAGATGGATCTCAGCCGTTGGATGGAGAGGTGAGGGTTGTGATCGTGGAATAGATATTGTGGGAAGTTTTGTGTTTTCTTTCTGAGTTTGTTGACTTGGTTTTGTTTTTATGGTTTTTGATTATGTTGATGTTGTAATTTGGAAACGTATTTGAAGGTAAATGTGAAATGTTTGGTATATAAACAATGTGATAGTTTTGCAACAATTATATACAAAAGGCAAAATTGCGTATATATCCCTCCCAAAGTGAATAATTGCATATATATCCTTTGTACAAATTTATAGTTTTTATGCATGTTTTGGATATATATGCAATTATGCATTTTCGGAAGGATATATATGCAAAAACCCCTATACAAACGTGTGTATGTGTATAAAAGATAATCAATTTGGGATGTAGAGAAATACGAAAGTGTGATAATGTAAAACTCAAATGCATCCGGTTTTCAAACATTCAGTCTCCGAATAAACTAGTGTAGTTGGTTATAGATGGTGTATGGGCTGTAGTATTTTGTTATTTGTTTTGGGCCAACACATAACGAAAGTTTTGATTGAGATATCTAGAGCCGAGTTTGGTTTAGTATAAATTTTCGTTGTTCAATATTTTTGGATTTAATTGGTTTTGGACTACGAATAAGCTTTTGAGTTAAATCTTTGGGTTCGTTGAATAAGCTACCGAGTAGGGCCATCCATGAATTTTTGAAATTTTTTAGAGCCCTGGACGAAATTACATAATGAGACATTTCGAGAATGAATGTTATATGTAAAGTGTCACCCTTTATAAGATACTAGACGAGTACCCATGCATAGCAATGGATTTTCTAACGGGAAATAGTTATAGGTGTCATATTGTGTTTTACTGATATTGGTTTCGAGATTTGGAATGAATCGGTAGTATAAGATATGTTTAGATTGGTGAGTTTTTTGCAAAGCTCAGTTACAACTGGTGAAAGAATTTAAAGTTGCTGACGGAGGAACTTATATTGGATCATCTTCACCCTATATATGTAACATAGTTAGCAGTTTTTCCGAGGAATTTATGGTTCTATATGGCATTACTCTAATTTATGCTTATATGTGACATTAATTTGTATAAGCAGTTTCTACAAGTAATCCCCCTCGTTATAACAGTGGATGTTTAGAATAGTTTATTGAAGCGATTTTTTTATAGAAAAAACCCTCAAATAGACCGGTTCCAATGGTAGCACCTCTCTAGAATAATCCTTATATAAACCGGTTGGTAAGCACAAATAGACTGGTTGGTGCACCGGCTATATGAACAATCTTTTGGACCGGTTGGTGCACCGGTCTAAATGTGTTTAGATCTTTTAATTTAGACCTCCCCCTTCTAGACCGGTTGGGTAACCGGTCTAAAAAACTTTTATAACCGGTCTAAAGCCTCTTTTTGTAGTAGTCCTAATTGCTGCTGCAAAAGTAAAGATTAATGTACATGCATGGCTGACAATAAACAAAACCGCTTATGTTAGTGGTAGAAGAGGGTACTGTTGCTTTGGGTCCTTTCTGTAGTCTTTGGTAAGTTAATTAAACTTACTAAGTTTTTACCATTGTTTAAAACACAAAGACATGAGCATGGAATATATGAATGTGCTCGTAATTGAATCAGTTACAGTAATAAAGAAATGCACCACTTTCAACGTTATCACAAAAATTGCTACAGACAAAAGTAAAGATTAATATAATACAAGATCTGTACCAAAAGTTACTTTTGTTACAGACAAAGGAAGGTGCATGTCAATTCTTCTTAAAGTAGTACAAGATCATATGTTTTGACAAAACGTAAAAATTGGTTTTTATCAATCCAATTGTCTTGTTCAACCACACTATAAAAAGCCAATACTTATTCATATGATTTTAAGTAAATTTTCAAAAAATGAAGTCACCACAAGCAATAATTCACTTATCATCATCCTCCTCTCTTATTTCAGTTCTCTTTTACTGTCTCGTGATAACATGTCTTGCTTCCGCCGCCGTCTCTGCTTCGTATGGCGGTAATGAGACTGACTATCACGCACTGTTGTCATTCAAGTCAAAGATCACCCAAGATCCATACAAAGTTCTAACCTCGTGGAACCATTCCATTCATTTCTGTGAATGGAGTGGTATTTCATGTGGAAAACGGCACAAACGAGTGACTGTTTTATGGCTGCAATCACAAGGCTTAGAAGGCTCATTGTCTCCTCATGTAGGAAACCTCAGCTTCCTCCGTAAGCTTTCTCTCTGGAACAACAGCTTTCAAGGAACCATTCCTCATGAACTTGGTCGTCTATCTAGGCTACGTAGTCTTACTCTTAGTATAAACAAATTCAGTGGAGTCATTCCAACAAACTTGTCTGGTTGTTCTAACCTCGAAGACCTTTGGCTCGATCAAAATGAGCTAACTGGAAGCATACCCAAGGAGATGAGTTTACTCTCGAAACTTGTTTTTCTTGGAATTGACGACAATAAGTTAACAGGTGGAATCCCACCTTTCTTGGGGAATATTTCATCAATGGAAGTGTTCTCTGCGGGCGGGAACCCGTTTGGTGGGAGAATTCCAGATACCATCGGTTATTGGAATAGCTTAACTGGATTTTACTCTGGTGAGTGCAACTTATATGGAAGCATCCCTCATTCCATTTTCAACCTCTCACTCCTAGTTAATTTTTCCTTACCTGATAATCACCTCACTGGTAGAACAAGTGAAGAGATGCAAATTAGATAATTCCAATCTCTCCCACTAGCAATTACAAAATGTTACTACGGCTGCTAATTCCAGCAGTACTAACATAAAGGCATGTTATAATCATAGTCGGTAATGCAATCATGGATTCTGATGTTTTATAATGCACTATTGATAACAGAAAAACAATGTTAACTAGTATGACTAAAAAGGCCTTTGACGCAATTGTATTACTCTTCTAGTAATCACTAATCAAATGTTAATGATCCAAATTTGCTTACTAAAAGCCTATTTATATACAATAAGTCAATAACAACAAGAAAGACAACATGACCAAAACTTACAAATCACTTATTTCAACATGTTACTCTATGTGTTTGACCTAATAAAGTGACTAACGAATAGAGTGACTACTAGTCAAATATAAAACTACTAGTCAATTATAGACGCTTAGCCTAACAATAAAATAACTAAGGGCGACCCAACATGATTTGCTTGTATAGACCATGGAAATTACTAGTTAATTAGAAGGAGCGTACAATTTTCAGCTTATAACATCATAAGCACAACAACTATGAAACACACAAAACAGAATCACAGTATACAATTATATAGGTCGGTTGTTTTAATAACTCAATGTGTAGGAGTGTATACCTAAGTGTTATACAAGCAGATAGGAAATTAGCAAACACTTACTTGTTAGCAAAATACACATCAGCAAAAGAATATATGATAACCAAATAACTTAAACTTAATTATACTCATCATAGAACAAAAATCTAGTATAAATACAACTGTTGGTTACCAAAACTACAAAGAGCAATCAGTTTCTTTAGTGCGTTGGTTATATGAAATCTGTTGGAACTCAATTAGAGGAATATAAAGCACACTTTCAAACTAAAAATTCAATCGTTAGATATATCAATCTCCTAACAGGAGTGAGAAACTGGTCTTCTAAACGCCTATTTTCTCAAAGCCAAAAAACGATAGCTACAGAAACTAAACTGGGGCTAAATAAGGGGATGTTTGTTTAAGCTTATTTTTAGGCTTATGAGCTTATATCTCATACACCGATATTTTCCAGCTTATTTAAAGATTTGTGAGCTTATTATGACTTAAAGATGGAAGATAAGCTCATATACTAAACTATAAGACCGAAAAAAATGAGCTTATGAGATATAAGCTGAAAGCCCAAACTTAAACTTGAACAAATCCAAATTATAAGGGAATGTTTGTTAAAGCTAATTTTTAGGCTTATGAGCATATTTGACTATGCTTAAATCTCATACGCCCATACTTTCCGGCTTATTTTGAGACTTGTGAGCTTATTATGACTTAAAGATGGAAGATAAGGTCATAAGGTAGAAAAAAGGCGGATAAAGATGAGCTTATGAGATATAAGCCGAACCAAATAAGATCATAACGACTGCTAAGTTAAAAGTTTTCACCTGAGTAACCTCCAATTAATATAATTGGCAAACCCCAATTAGTCCATAGTTCTAATCAACATCCCAATGTATGTAACACTAGTAATATGATTAAAGATTAATAAATTATGAAAAGCAATTAGAGCCTAATTAAACGTTAAATTAAATCATGTAAAATTACAAAACCCGAAAATCCATACTTGTAATCAGCATTTCGATTTATAAAACACTAATATGATTTATCATTAACAAATATATTATCACAACTAAATTACACATTAGTAGCGCATTTAGCAAGATGGTATGAAACAATAGGAATCAGTTTTGGGAATTGATAAAGAAGAAATAGTGAAAGTGAAAGTGTAAGTGGCATAAATAAATTATAAAAGAAAACCCCTACCATCGCTTTTATAGATGTCGTTCAAATCCGCTGCTAAATGATAGTTGCTGTGAATGGTGGAGAGGTGGGTTTGGACGGTGGATTGCCATCAAAAGGAAATAGTATGGTTGTCAGGATCCCGATCCTGATCTTAGGATCTTACGATTTTACGATACTGCAAAGCAAAAACGATCCGGATCTTACATAGGATCTTTGAATGCTTAAGATCTTATAGGATCCCGATCTTGGCCATAGGATCTTAAGATCTCATCCGATCCGATCCTACTTTTCTTGGATAACAAACTAAAAAACTGCAAATTTCTAGATTATTTTTTGTAGAATTTAAAAAACAACATGTTAATCTTATTAAACATTTCATAACCATAATTTATGACAACATTTCGATGAAACATTCATATAATTTTGTGTCTATGGTATATAATAAGTTGTAAATTTGTATAATATTACAAAAACTATTAATAAAATGACATTATAGTAGGATCTTAAGATCCCAATCCGATCTTACGATCACGATCTTGCAAAGACGAAAAAGATCCTGGGTAGGATCTCGATCTTGAAAACCTTGGGAAATACCATCTCAACTACTATTTGTTAAATCACACAATTGGTCCCTTGACATCCAAAAACGCGAAATCTTGCTTTTTTGGTCCAGGATTTAAACAACATTACACAACATTACGCCGATGGTCCAATTTTCTAAAGCTTGTTATTGTTTCTCGTTATCTTCAGTCACATACCAGGCACATGAGGATGCACATAAGGGTAGGTTGGTCTTTTCATTGTTTTTGTCCTTTAATGCCTTTTTTTTTTGTCTTTTTATTAATTTTGTTTTAATTTTTTTTTGTTTGTCTTATTTATAAATAGGTCCACCACCAACATACAATATTCTTCTTTTTCTACCTTACTACTCTTCTTGAACCTCCATTCCTCCTCACCACCATCACCTACCACCACCATCTTTGTCACCATTAAATATTCATTTAACCTAGAAACCGTCTTTTTTACCACTGTCACAACCGTAAGTGATCAAATAATACCGTCTTTTTTCAGTTCGTCTTTATATACTCATTATAAATGTCTTGTCTTAAGTTGCATATATAAGGAACCTATATGTTAAAGATATTCGGTCTTAGAAAAGTCAAACACAAATATTAAAGTTTAGTACTTATTAATTAGCATGATCATAAAATAAAATAAAAAATAAAAATAGTAGCAACAAACATATAAACAATTTAATCAGAGCGCACCATTAACCAAGCTCATCAATTACACCACCATTAAACATATAAACAATTTAATCAATTTATTTTGAAACAAGCTATCAGTTTCACCACCATTGAGCGTATTTGGTCATTCTTAGTTACATTCTGCTTATTGATAAGTGTTTAAGCTGTTTGTTGAAGCTTGTGCTTATTGGGTGAGAACTGCTTATCATTAAGTGCTTATTAGGACTGTTTTTGTGCTTATCTGCTTATTCTGTGAGCTTATTTGAAAATTTCTAGTTGCATTGTGCTTACATAAGTTGTGTGGACCTTCTGTGAACTTTTGGTGCTCATTGGTTTACAACTGCTTATAAATAAGCTCTTAATCAAACTGCTTATTAGGCCAACTGCTTATTAGGGTTTCCAAATTGAGTAATTTTATTTTTCCTATGCTTAGTTTATTGAATTAGAATTTCCTGAATTTTTTCAGATTTTTCCTAGCTTATTTAGTACTTTTAATAATTAAAATTAGTTTTTAAGCCTTTTTAATTAATTTTTAATAACTTTTAATTCCTAAAAATTACATAAAAATCCAAAAAAATTAGTTTTCCATTTCAAAAATAGTTTTTAGTTATTTTAGAATTTTTAAAATTAAAATTGCATTTTACTAGGTTATTTTCATATTTAATTGCATTTTAAATATATTTTAAACATTAGAAAATAGTTTTTAATTCATAATAATTACATAAAAAGCCAAAAAAGTATATTTTCAGTTTTTAAAATAGTTTTAGATTTTAGATTTTTTAAAAATAGATTTGTATTTTTTTCACTTTAATTTGTATTTTTATTACTTTTTAATTAGTAAAAATAGTTTTTAATTAATAATAATTAAATAAAAAGTCAAAAAAATATTTTTCTTTTTCCCAAAATTTTCTTTTGTCATTTAGAACTTAGGAAAATTATTTTCACACCCGTAAGATTAGTCTAGCTTTAAATTCACTTTTTATTTCGCGCGTTTACGTTTAAGATACGTTTTTAGTTTTAATTGCGTGTTAGGCTTACGTGTTTACTTATTTGTGCATTTTTACTTGTTTAATTGTAGCTTAATTAGGGTTCCCCATAAACCCCCTTCACATTCACTTCACGATTCACGAAACCGATCCAACGAACTCAAATTCAACCTTCGTTGGGAAAACGATCCGGGGATTCATATTTACCCGTGCAATCATCGGAGATATCTTTCTATATATATATATATATATATATATATATATATATATATATATATATAGTAAGTGTAACACCCCAACCCGGCATGGGTCCGGAGCGCTACAGTATGGTGACATATCAAAGCATACAAAGCATACAACGCAAACATAAGACTTAAAACATAAAGTTACAAAGGTATTCTAGGGGTACAAAAAGATATGTTAGCTTTATCCATAAAGAATTACAAGTCCAAACAATCTAGCTGGATCAAAATCTAAGTCCAATGCAAATGGGCTTCTAGTCATCGGGTAGTCCACTAATGCTCCTATGCACTCTTCACCCAAACCCAGCTTCCAACCTAAAACCTGCCGCAGGAAAGGAAATGCGGCTGAGCTTAAAAAGCCCAGTGAACAGATATATAACAAAACTGATAATCAAAACGTATGTAAGTATAGGAAAAGGAAATCATAAGCTCCTGCTGAAATGAAAATCATCTGTCAAATGCATAAGAGATCAACGATAACAGAACAAATATCATAAGTCAAATGAATAATGAGTATGAAGAGTCAAGTGATAATATGAACCATATAGTAACCAGAATCAAAGAGCACGTATCAACAAAGGCTTGTCTAACGAGATACTAGAATAGACACAAGAAACATAGGAAAGCCACGCGCCGACCTAACGAGATACTCGAATAGGTCTCCTACCATATAATCACATATCCGTCAAATCATAAGTGCACGAAGAGGGGAGACCTCTAAGTACCAAATGGAGTAGCTAGCTCCAACGTGAAGAAGTGTAAGCACACACTCACATTCACCCTACACAAAACAGAATACCTAGGATGCATCCATACGCCCCTCCCCTACAAAGCAAATCATACATATCATAATAATCCAGAGCTCAAAACATATCATATCAAATGGGGACGCCGTGGATCAATCACACCTCCACAGAAAGTGTCATGCCATTGGTGCTTCAATGACACGCCCATGGTACCTCCATGAGTAGAATAAAAACTCGGGCATCAGAACAGAACAAATCATATCATATCATATCGAATAATCATATCATTTCCAACAAAACATAGCAAACTGAACTGAATCATATCAAACGAATCTTATCAAACAAGTCATATCAAAGCTCATATCAGAAAGATCATATCAGAAGCTCATATCAAAATATCATAACAAAAGGGATCATAGCAATGGTATATCGAAAGGAAATCATAGCAATGTCAAGGATCAAGAGAGTCATGGGAAGTCCCTACTGAAAAGAGAAGAATATCTGTACCTTAAACCACCAACGAAACCATAACATAACCATAAGAATACGAAGTCACTCCTTCTTCAGCGGATCTACATGAATTAATGATCGGCTTATTATTAACTTGTTTTAAATTAGATTAATCATTTTAGTCGGCTTTCCATTTTTAGTAACTTTCAAAAAAATAACAAGTATTCATATTTAGTGTGTTTACCGAATAAGTAACTTAATACTTTAAGGTTATAAATGATAATTACGTAAACTTAGAGGTTAATAATGACAATTTCATGGTTTATGGTTTAATGTGACAATTTCCAAAGATTAGGGTTTAAAGTGTATTTATTTCAATAAATGACCGACTAGGACTTAGCCGATATTAGAAACCATACCACATTTTTCCTATTGAATATGTTCGGAACAAACACAGTCACACTCGAATAAACGACACACATGCGGGACACCCACAAACATTAACGAGGCTATATCAAATTACGAATTCATTTGCATGTTTTAAAACTAGCTCATTTGACACCAAGCACAACTCATACGCCAAGAATAACACATGATTAATTCTTAAAACTATTCACGTGACCACTCATAAAATCACCAACATTTTAATACTAATTAGTTGCATGGTATATACAGATTACTTACAATTGACTTAGGGATATATGTTCGACCCATGATAGATTAATATCAAAACAATCCCAAACGCCAAGCACAAACAAAACACGATCGACTTACATTTAAATTGGTGATATGAAATGTCAATATACACTTATCAGTTACATGGAATGAGTAAAAAGCTTTAATTCTTTTTCTATTAAATGTTCATTAACCTATATGTCAAAGATTGAAAGTTATTATAAGATAACCTTTAAACTGTATGCATGCAATTACCACAATCTTCAGGTTCTAACTTCGAAGTCTTTGTTTTATTAATATAAGTACATGTCAACATGCAACATGCAGGTTCATGTAAAAAAAAACGACTAAAACTCTTATGCCACATGACCCGAAACAAGAACTCGAACACGGATTCGAACACACCCTTCCATATTTATTTAAGAACCGAATTCAATGAAACACTAGCTTGTTATTATCCCAAGTTGCGACATCATAACTAATTTGAAAATAAGAATAAAGTCGAGACATCTCTTGTGATACAAAACCCATGTCGCGATCCAAAACCAACATGCAAAGCCTTGTTATCTTTTATTTTCGAATCAAAGACAAATCGACATGCATGAAATCTCTTTAGTTTTAGCTCGTTTAATACTTAGTCATCACATGTATATAGGATCGAGAACAAGACAAATCAAAACAGAACTACATGAGTCAACTCAAGTATAATGGATCGAATAGAATAGGTCTTAGAAAACGTTATGTCATGTGAGGTATTCTATGATTTTATGTGACAAGAATCTGTTTACACCATTGTATGTTTAGGCCGATTCATAAAGCCTTTATGTGACCTATTATGTACGTGTATATATAGATGAAAAGAAAATGAAGGACAAAAGTGATACCTGCTGATGTTACGAGACCAAAAGAAGAGGACTCAAGAAGAAAAATAATCGAACACCAAAGTAACCCTCGAATCAACACCTACTAGCAGCCTTATATGTCACGAATGATCACCACAACACCCTTCCTTCTAGCCTTCGAGTGTGGAGAAAAATGACCAGGAACCTTTGTGTTTTGGTGTTGTTTGTGTCGAATGAGGAGCGGAGAAAGAATGCCGAATGTATATAGATAGGGAATACGCGTTTTCAGTTTTTTTTTGGAATATATTTGAATACCAAATCAAGGGATTAAAGAGGTATGGCTGTATTTTGTTTCTTATACATTCGAATGGGAAAATGGAAGAGGTGTAGGTGTTTTGTTTAGGCGTATGGAGCAAGATGCAGAGGTGGGATTCGTTTAATATTAAATGATTTAAGGAGATTATTAATAAGGCAAGTTTATATTTTATGCATGGGATTGATTTTGTGATTGAACCGTAATTCATGGGGAAATTGGTATTGATCGCCGAAATATTATAGGAAGGTGACTAGGTGGCCTTTATTAATTCAAGTTTCCTTATGTTGAATTCATTTAAATGTGTATACAATTATATAGTCGGTTCATGCAACTTTTATAGCGTGTGATATTAATAAAACGTGTACGCTAATTATCTTAACTACTTATAATGGAGATTTAGTCAACAAGTCAATATGTGAAAAACTGAAATTAATGTATTTCCCATTTTACTCTTGGATACCCACAACCAATCCTCATCCCCATCAACCACTAAATTTAAGATTCAACTCTCAAACCTAAACTCACACACACAAACTCAAACCTATAACCCCATTCTCTCTCTAAAACCTACATTACCACAAATTTCTCTTTCTAAAAACCCCACACACATTCTGACTCTCAAACCTGTGTCACCACTCACCACCATTAACTACGCCACTGCCAGCACCACGACCACCGTACGTCACTACCACCATACATCACCGCCTCTGAACCCCACGACCACATAAACCAAGCCACAACTAAGATCCTCACCACCGGACCACGACTACCGAGAGGAACCACCAAGACGTACGACCACCACAAGGGTTTTTCAAGTTTTTAGGTATGTTTTTGAGTTTTTTAATAGATCTGTGTATATTAATTAAGTTTTTAAAGTTTTATTTTATAGATCTCAGTTTGTACAGTATTTTTAAAAGCCGCCGCTTCTCTGCTGCCTTCTCCGCCCCTGTAGTCGCCGGAACTATCTTTCTGCCGGAAATATCGTTGCTGCCACTTTACATTTCTAAAGGTTTCTTTGCCGCTATTTTTTTTTAATGTTTTGAAGGTCATTTTTAAAGATCTATGTACTTTTTGAAGTATTAAAGTTAAACTCAGAAACTTTTATATAAAGTAATATTTTTCACTTTTTTTTTTGCAGGAATCTTCACTACCATCGGATCTTCAAGTATTATGGTTTCATTTAAATATTTGTTGGTAATTTAGTATAAAAGTTCATTTGTAAAACATTTGGTGGTATTATGTTAAAAAGTCATTGTGTAACTTTTGTTTCAAAGTTTGTACACGTATATTATAAAGTATATTGTTTACTTTGTTGGGTTAATTTGTTAGTCAATTTTTTTTTTCGTCATAAAGATATGGGTATTTTTTTTAGTTCATGTATATTTGTCATAAAATTTTGTGTAAATTTTATCGCAGAAGTTTACTTTAGTTTTGTTCTTTTTTTTGTTTATGTATTTGTGTTTTTTTATAGATATGATATTTTATTGTGTTATGAATCTGTTTTTTTTTTTTTTTTTTTTTTTTTTTTTTTTTTTTTTTTTTTAATCCGATTTTTATGATCTGTGTTTCTTTTTTTTTGAATAAATTTTGATCTTTGTTTCGCTATGGTGTTTTTCAGATCTGTTGCCCTGACTGTGACCGAAATATGTTATGTACGAAATTTGTTGATATGTTAACAGTGATGTTTAAATTTGTATAAGTTGGTTGGTGATACTTTTTTGTAAACTTTATTCGTCTTGTAAAATACTAGAAGTAAATTTTAAATCTTGAAGAACGGGATTAGCATTGAAATACTCAAGTACATTAGCATTGAAAAAGAAAAATATACTCAAGTACATTAGAGCATCTACAATGCATCAAGTCTTAAAGACTTGATGCATTTAATGCATAAAACATTTAGTGGCCAAAGCTTGGAGCAAAGACTTGAGCTTTACCAAGTCATTGTTGAAAAGCTTTTAAAAAAGCCTTGGTTGCAATGGCAAAAACTCTTTAAAAAGACTTCTTAAAATAGTAAAAAGCTTTTCACCACTTGAGCCATTGTGGATGCTCTTAGCATTGAAAAAGAAAAATATAGACATTAGCATTGAAATAGACAAATATAGTCTGACAATCGTTTTGGGCTCGAGGCAAACATAGACATTAGCATTGAAATAGACAAATATAGACATTAGATATGAATTCAAATTTTGAAAATGCAAGATGATAATATTTGTAAAGACCAAAAGTTGATTTAAAAAAGACATACTTTCATTTCTAGCTTTGAAAAATTGACACATTTGTAGCGACCCGAAGATGATTTAAAAAATATATCTTCGTTTCTCGATTTGAAAAATTGAATATGAGATTCATTTAGCAACCTTTTTATAAAACTAGGCAAACTTTCGCATAAAGCGACGAGTTTATAGCGGCAAATAATTATATTTTTAAAACTATGATTTTGGTTTGAGCTTTGATGCGAGATGTATTTTTTAAAGAGTTTATATAGTGTATTTTTGAAAAGTTGTCAAAGTTTAGAATTTTTTCAAGAAATGACAATTTACGTTGGCAAGTCTTTTAAAAAGTTGTCAAATTTAAAATGTACTTAAAAGTAATTTAGTCAAATTACTCTAATTTAATTTTGGAAAATAATTTGCACACTCCTATTTTTTATTGGCACATTCTAATGTGTGCATCAGACAGTTGTACTTTAAGTATAATTAACTTTAACTGATTGTATATTGGAGTGTCCCAATAAGAATTGAAAGTGTTCAAATCATTCTCTTTAATTTTCAAAATTCTAAGATTTAAATTTCAAAAAAAGAAATACACATTTTGTAAATAGTAGACATATGTTTGTGTTTATACTATGTTTGAGTAACCTTGCCACCTTTATGAACAACAGGCGAACACAATGCACGTTAGAAAAAAAGTGAGGAGGGCGATAAAAATTAACTTGGACAGTCAAACCAACGGAAACCAAACTAGAATAACCGATATAACCTGAACTCTTCAAAAACATTACACCGCTGCTGCTAGACACATGTAAACATCTATTAAATACAATGCTCAACTATGATTATTACAGTTTTGATTGACTACTTCAACTTAAGACAATGCTAACAGAAAAACAATGCAACCTTGCCATCAGAAAACTATTGTAGCTTAAAATAATATTCTCGGAAAATGATTCTTTTACACTACAAAAACAATATGTTCGCCATTGAAATTTGGTTGAAACTAGATGCCGCTGCCGGAAACTATCAAAAGAGCAATGCAACCTTGCCATCAGAAACACAATGCAACTTAAACCAATATCACCGGAAAGTGATTCCCTTATGCTACAAAAACAGTCTTTCGAAAAAATAATTCGCCATCGAAACATTTCGTAATTTAAAAAAAAATTAAAATATTGCAACTTAAAATTATATTACCGAACTTGAGGCGGAATCCCTCATCGGTAAAAGTGGGAGTAGAATTCACGATAGGCGGGTTTCAACGCATGCTGCATTTAGAATCTCCAAAGAGATTAGAAGCGCCTATGATAGCATATGATTTTTCCCATTTGTAACTGACGGTTACAATCAAATATAGTCAAAAACTCTACAACATCATCGTCATGCCACAAACTTTGCTATATAAAAAACACACACAAAATGACTCAATGGAATTAAGTCAAAGACTATAAACCACCATTTAACAAAACAACTATAATAAAAGTTACTTACAAATTTACTATATAAATCACAAACATACACCGCCGCCGCTAATCACGGGTACTTTTAGAAAAAAACGTATACATGAAAAATATTTTATCGCCACAAAATTAGTCACCAGAATTTAATTCATGTAGCCCTTTTCCTATGGACTTTGTATGTCCACTATAGGATACTTACTGAGTTTGAAGTATGCACAGGGGATGGGTTCACGGGATGTAATAGTCATATATGTTGCAAGTACACAATGCTCCCGCGGCAACGCGCGGGCGAACCACTCATTCAAACTATAAAAGTACTATGATTAAGCTATGATTAGACAATATATTACAACTTTTTTTTTTTTTTTTATTATTGTTTTAGTTTTTTTTGATATTTTCATGTTCATGTTAAACATTACACGAAACACTTATCACAATATCGCAACTATAAATGTTTTTATATGTTGTTTGATAGATGTTAAGAATTTTTCTTAGACTTTAGTTATCGTATAGTACAACCGTTTGCAATTACATTATGATATGTTCACGTTCTATTTTGAACGCTACACAAAACACTCACCACAATATCACAAATCGTTAATTATCTGCCGCTAGGAACCGTTGCTATGCACGGGTATTCGTCTAGTAAGTTTTAATATTCGTAATGTTGGTGTTTCAAATATGAATGGATTAAATACTTAGGTCCACATCGGAATGTAATTTCTTGAATAATTAACGTCTCTTCAAAAGTTTAAAATTAGAGGGGCATTTTGGGTATTTCAGATGTTCAAAATTTTCGGGTCTTATAATTCTTCCTCTCTAAAAAGAAAATTTTCGTCCCCGAAAATTGAAGTCGCAAAAGTTAGATGGAAACGTAACAAATAACAAAAGATCGTCACACATATTCTCACGTTCGGAGAGGTTCTTCCAAAAAAAAAAAAAAAAAAAAAAAAAAAATCTTCCCAATGACATACTTTCTCATGACTCGGTCCCAGAAGAACATAATCATAACAAATCAAATCCAATCGGATGGGAAGTAAATATGTAGCAGATGACAGATGACAGATGACAGATGACAGATGACAGATGACAGATGACAGATGATAGATGACAGATGACAGATGACAGATGACAGAAAAATTCTACAAGGAGCTATACAAAGCACATAAACCTACAAAGCAAACATAGCGGTAGAACTAAACGATAACCTTCATCAACTCCTAACGAATTCCTGAACGACCGAAGGAACTTGCTAAAATCGAAGGAATACGAATCGAATCATCAACATACCAAGAGCCTCATAAGAAGATGGGTAACAAATTCATACTGACGTTCCAAATCATGTATCAGAGTATCAAAACGTACCAGAAGGCATAACGGAATAGGTAGCCTAATCGTACGAATAAGAGTGAATCCAAGATCTAACGCGTCACGAGCCAAAACTTCCTCAAATGCAAAAATGTTTAACTCTTTTGTACCTTTTCTGAAAGTGTGAACTCAAATGCGATTCTCTGTCATGATCACTGCAGTTGCGCCATGTAGCTTGAATGATCTTCTGCCGAAGGAAATCCCTGCTGATCTTCCAAGCAAGCCGTCCAAATCGATGCTCCACTATAACTCACTCGTGTTGTCCTTCCTCCTGTGTGTGGAAATCACCGATGTAGTTACCATCGTCTTCATACCATCCCGTCCAGACTCTGCTTCAAGCCTCTATACATATTAGTACAACTAAGATGAATAGAGTCGATAAAAGTGTGTGCTTCAATTAAAATTGCTTCTTTCCGTCTTCTAACATAGCTAATCTTCTACCATATTGCTCCCGAGATCCTTCCTCCTAGATAGAACAAATTTCTTCTCAGCTTCTCAAACTTCTTCTCTCATCTCTTCCAACAAAAGTTACTCTTCGAGAAATATCACATAGAGCTTCTTCTAACGCAGAAATATCAACACAAAATACGAAGATGATCCTCGTGTTTCTCTTTCGTCTATGAACATACCAATATGTCATACTATGACAATTTATCCCATTATTCATGAAAGACACGATTGATTGATTCACAGGGACAATCGAAGTAGTAACCAATACAATTGCCATCACAACTCATACGAATACGAAAAGAAATTCTAAGAATATCCCGCTCTTCACACAAAACAAGAAACGATTCAGCTTTCAGCATTCAATCCACAACTTCATGCCATCATCATTCTTCTCCACGAATACAACATAAACACCTCAAGGATACATGGCGAACATTCCAAGTAATCCGGATAACTCTCGAGGCGAGTCTCATCAATGAAATATCTACACAACCGTAAGGGATTAACTCACGAGTTTTCAAAACAAAGGTGATCATAAATGTTTACCAGTTGGGAACCATGGTACAAAATTCCGAATTCCTCAAATCGCCAGAGATGACAAATGAAATATGATGTTGGCATCAAAATGCTCAGTTAATAATCCATATCCAGAATAATACCGAATCGAACATCTCCAAAATAACCAGATTAGCAAATGAAAATCATCTTCAAACATCTCCAGAATGCATCGAACAAATCAGATATATATGATGAAAAGTCATGAAACAATCATAGGGGTAGAATAGGTAAGGTCAAAAATCAACAATTAAGAAAGAATCAAAAGCAAGGAGAAGTCATAGAATATGTTGAACACGTAGGATTCATACATACGCGAATCTTCGAACGAAAGAAAGGCATCTAAACGAATGTCAAACGAATCAAGAATCAAAGTTCAAAAGGATAACTCCAGAGAAAGAAACCTATAAGGCACACTACGAAGTCTAAAGGCATCTTAAATACATGTCGTGAATCCTGATAAGTCTCCTAAGTCTCCAAAATGAATGATCTTGTAAGAGCTTAACGAAAAGTAAAGACATAAATCAAAGTAAACCGGAAGCAAGAAAACCATCATATGATCATATATCTACCCAATCCTCACCGGTCATAATGAAGCTCTTAAGGGGAGAAACTTAAGGAAAAACCTTCCAAAGTTATTCCTAAAGCTTCTAAGGTGCAAACCTAAAGGTCCAAAACTCACAGGCTATAAATTATGTACTATAAGTTGCAACCTTATCTCTGATACCATAATTGTAACACCCCAACCCGGCATGGGTCCGGAGCGCTACAGTATGGTGACATATCAAAGCATACAAAGCATACAACGCAAACGTAAGACTTAAAACATAAAGTTACAAAGGTATTCTAGGGGTACAAAAAGATATGTTAGCTTTATCCATAAAGAATTACAAGTCCAAACAATCTAGCTGGATCAAAATCTAAGTCCAATGCAAATGGGCTTCTAGTCATCGGGTAGTCCACTAATGATCCTATGCACTCTTCACCCAAACCCAGCTTCCAACCTAAAACCTGCCGCAGGAAAGGAAATGCGGCTGAGCTTAAAAAGCCCAGTGAACAGATATATAACAAAACTGATAATCAAAACGTATGTAAGTATAGGAAAAGGAAATCATAAGCTCCTGCTGAAATGAAAATCATCTGTCAAATGCATAAGAGATCAACGATAACAGAACAAATATCATAAGTCAAATGAATAATGAGTATGAAGAGTCAAGTGATAATATGAACCATATAGTAACCAGAATCAAAGAGCACGTATCAACAAAGGCTTGTCTAACGAGATACTAGAATAGACACAAGAAACATAGGAAAGCCACGCGCCGACCTAACGAGATACTCGAATAGGTCTCCTACCATATAATCACATATCCGTCAAATCATAAGTGCACGAAGAGGGGAGACCTCTAAGTACCAAATGGAGTAGCTAGCTCCAACGTGAGGAAGTGTAAGCACACACTCACATTCACCCTACACAAAACAGAATACCTAGGATGCATCCATACGCCCCTCCCCTACAAAGCAAATCATACATATCATAATAATCCAGAGCTCAAAACATATCATATCAAATGGGGACGCCGTGGATCAATCACACCTCCACAGAAAGTGTCATGCCATTGATGCTTCAATGACACGCCCATGGTACCTCCATGAGTAGAATAAAAACTCGGGCATCAGAACAGAACAAATCATATCATATCATATCGAATAATCATATCATTTCCAACAGAACATAGCAAACTGAACTGAATCATATCAAACGAATCTTATCAAACAAGTCATATCAAAGCTCATATCAGAAAGATCATATCAGAAGCTCATATCAAAATATCATAACAAAAGGGATCATAGCAATGGTATATCGAAAGGAAATCATAGCAATGTCAAGGATCAAGAGAGTCATGGGAAGTCCCTACTGAAAAGAGAAGAATATCTGTACCTTAAACCACCAACAAAACCATAACATAACCATAAGAATACGAAGTCACTCCTTCTTCAGCGGATCTACATGAATTAATGATCGGCTTATTATTAACTTATTTTAAATTAGATTAATCATTTTAGTCGGCTTTCCATTTTTAGTAACTTTCAAAAAAATAATAAGTATTCATATTTAGTGTGTTTACCGAATAAGTAACTTAATACTTTAAGGTTATAAATGATAATTACGTAAACTTAGAGGTTAATAATGACAATTTCATGGTTTATGGTTTAATGTGACAATTTCCAAAGATTAGGGTTTAAAGTGTATTTATTTCAATAAATGACCGACTAGGACTTAGCCGATATTAGAAACCATACCACATCTTTCCTATTGAATATGTTCGGAACAAACACAATCACACTCGAATAAACGACACACATGCGGGACACCCACAAACATTAACGAGGCTATATCAAATTACGAATTCATTTGCATGTTTTAAAACTAGCTCATTTGACACCAAGCACAACTCATACGCCAAGAATAACACATGATTAATTCTTAAAACTATTCACGTGACCACTCATAAAATCACCAACATTTTAATACTAATTAGTTGCATGGTATATACAGATTACTTACAATTGACTTAGGGATATATGTTCGACCCATGATAGATTAATATCAAAACAATCCCAAACGCCAAGCACAAACAAAACACGATCGACTTACATTTAAATTGGTGATATGAAATGTCAATATACACTTATCAGTTACATGGAATGAGTAAAAAGCTTTAATTCTTTTTCTATTAAATGTTCATTAACCTATATGTCAAAGATTGAAAGTTATTATAAGATAACCTTTAAACTGTATGCATGCAATTACCACAATCTGCAGGTTCTAACTTCGTAGTCTTTGTTTTATTAATATAAGTACATGTCAACATGCAACATGCAGGTTCATGTAAAAAAAAACGACTAAAACTCTTATGCCACATGACCCGAAACAAGAACTCGAACACGGATTCGAACACACCCTTCCATATTTATTTAAGAACCGAATTCAATGAAACACTAGCTTGTTATTATCCCAAGTTGCGACATCATAACTAATTTGAAAATAAGAATAAAGTCGAGACATCTCTTGTGATACAAAACCCATGTCGCGATCCAAAACCAACATGCAAAGCCTTGTTATCTTTTATTTTCGAATCAAAGACAAATCGACATGCATGAAATCTCTTTAGTTTTAGCTCGTTTAATACTTAGTCATCACATGTATATAGGATCGAGAACAAGACAAATCAAAACAGAACTACATGAGTCAACTCAAGTATAATGGATCGAATAGAATAGGTCTTAGAAAACGTTATGTCATGTGAGGTATTCTATGATTTTATGTGACAAGAATCTGTTTACACCATTGTATGTTTAGGCCGATTCATAAAGCCTTTATGTGACCTATTATGTACGTGTATATATAGATGAAAAGAAAATGAAGGACAAAAGTGATACCTGCTGATGTTACGAGACCAAAAGAAGAGGACACAAGAAGAAAAATAATCGAACACCAAAGTAACCCTCGAATCAACACCTACTAGCAGCCTTATATGTCACGAATGATCACCACAACACCCTTCCTTCTAGCCTTCGAGTGTGGAGAAAAATGACCAGGAACCTTTGTGTTTTGGTGTTGTTTGTGTCGAATGAGGAGCGGAGAAAGAATGCTGAATGTATATAGATAGGGAATACGCGTTTTCAGTTTTTTTTTTGGAATATATTTGAATACCAAATCAAGGGATTAAAGAGGTATGGCTGTATTTTGTTTCTTATACATTCGAATGGGAAAATGGAAGAGGTGTAGGTGTTTTGTTTAGGCGTATGGAGCAAGATGCAGAGGTGGGATTCGTTTAATATTAAATGATTTAAGGAGATTATTAATAAGGCAAGTTTATATTTTATGCATGGGATTGATTTTGTGATTGAACCGTAATTCATGGGGAAATTGGTATTGATCGCCGAAATATTATAGGAAGGTGACTAGGTGGCCTTTATTAATTCAAGTTTCCTTATGTTGAATTCATTTAAATGTGTATACAATTATATAGTCGGTTCATGCAACTTTTATAGCGTGTGATATTAATAAAACGTGTACGCTAATTATAAGTTTTAATATTCGTAATGTTGGTGTTTCAAATATGAATGGATTAAATACTTAGGTCCACATCGGAATGTAATTTCTTGAATAATTAACGTCTCTTCAAAAGTTTAAAATTAGAGGGGCATTTTGGGTATTTCAGATGTTCAAAATTTTCGGGTCTTACAGTAAGTATATCGTATCAAAGTGGCAAATTTGCTCTTTTCATACATTTATTATGGCACATTCACACTTTTTAACCATTTTGGTTTCTTCGGGCCATCATGTAGGTCACTTATCTGCACAACAACTTATGTCGAAAAATGTTATGAGATTCGATCATGTTTGGAATCATTCTTGGAAATGCATGACTGATGACATTGAAATATTCCGTTGTCAACTGTTCAACAATCCAAGTACTACATAATACAGTTTCTCTGCATAAATAGTTAGCTATTACTAATCATGACACATTCCAATATAAACTCTTTGCATTCACGGTCAAATTATTTTGGGACAAAATTGTTTATATAATTTGTGTAAGAGGATAACCTATGACCAGTCAAAATTTCAGCTGAATATATCCATCAATTTTTATACTCTATTTATGCTTACATCTAAAAATTTAGTAGTTTCTACGAAATTTTTTCACTATTAATGAAAAGTCAAATGTTAATGTTTTTCTCCTTGACCCTTTTTCAAGAACTGTTTTTGAAGCATGGTTTTTCTAATACATGATCTCAATATCACCATTCATACTTGTCTTTGACATAAAATCAATCTATCCAACTGGATAAGGGCCTCTTCGATCTAGGCATTTTATGTCAAAATAAGATGTTAAATTAAGGACCTGCATACCTTACCTTGTATATATTTATCAGTGAAGCAAATGATCGAGTACCAAGAAAGGAAAGAAAGTTTTATTTTCTTTTTTTATTATTGGACAAACCATATTAAATCATGTATTCAAAATTCATAATAATATGGTATTCAGCCTTTCAAAAAAAATAAAAAATAAAAAATAAAAAATAAATAAATAAATAAATAAAAGGATAAAAAAGATTACGTATTCAGGTCTATGGATTTTTGAGCTTATATGTCATGGGTCGGATCAAGCTCGGATACCTTACTTAGTTGGAGCCATATCCGCGTTGACGTTCACACTTGCAGGTTAACATTGAAAGTTGCCCCTCCATTTACGTAACATTGGTCAGACTACCCGATTTATGGAACGGAACTAGACTTAAAGGTTCGAGACTCGACGACCTTGTTATTGAGGCGGATATATAACCGGAACACATATAGTTAATAGACGACCATTTTATGTGTGTTTTACATTGACAATCAACGAGAATCAATGGAACTCTCTATCAAATGTTGTAATTTTTTCTGCACAAACTTGTATTCATGAACAACATGACGTTAATACTCTAAAGTATCAAACACTACAAGGTGTTTATCTTGATGTTGGTTGTTCTTGAATTCCATGTATGTCAATTTTTTTAGATGGTTATAGCTCAAACTTGATAAGTTCACACAATTCAAAAAAAAAGTGGGCTTGTGATCTTTTCAAAAGTTATATAAGCTCATAAGCTTACTTTTCAAGGTAAAACAAACATCCCGATATGTCTTATGAATGTTTTATATTAACCGAGTAATGCATGTTCTTGTAATAGAAAGCGGGCTTATGATCATTTATAAAGTTACACAAGCTCATTAATCTACTAAATTATATAAAACAAAAGCTATGTGTGGTGAATGTTTTTTTTTAACCGAGTAATGGATATGTATATTGTATTTTTCAAATTATCTCTAATTATAGCTTTTCTAAGCCACTCGCGAAACCCGCGGGTCTATAGTCTATATAGATAATATATACATACCAAGCATTTTCACAACCAAATACCTTTTCTGAATTTTTGGCCGAGATTCAAGAACGTTGATGTGCATAGTGTGAACTACTACTAATCTGTATTTATTTAACTACCCACTGCCTAAAAAAATTCATTTTAGATAACAAACTATTATAATTAGTTGTGAATCAGGTTGTGATTAGTTTACAATTGAATGTAAATGTTTTTTCCCCCCCTAAAAACTGAATCATATTTAATTATATGTTGCAAGTTTTGTTCAAAAAAAATTATTACGAGGAGATCATCAACAATGAAACACACAAAATGCTAAATATATGACACTGATTAATCAATAACATACTTTTTCTATTCGTTTTTTCATACATACCTATAACAATTTTTATAGTACCGATCAATTTTCTAAATACATATGATTTCTGCGTGCTTAAAGGGCCTCTTTTTTAGCTACTCTCAGGGCCTCTAAAGTCCTCTGGAAGGGCCTGTGTTATGTGATGATATTATACGATCTATTTCACTTACATTTACGTAAACGAACATTAGAAGTACGCAACGAAGTGCAGCTACGACCGACACTCATTAGTTACTTGTCTACGATATATGCAATATAACTGTAGTCTTCCATATCCTAAGTCTTCTTAAAAGTCAAATTGTCTTGGTCAAGCTGAGATGGAATGTGTGGATGATAAACCATAGGTTATACTAGTCGTGCTAGTTGGGTTGCGTGATTGATATGTTACAATGAAATCTTAATGTCGTCTTCCCAATCCCAAGTCTTCTTAAAAATCTTCTCTGAGTATACGTAGAAAATAGTTATAATCAATCAATTTCTTGATTGAAAATCCTAAAAGTGTATGAATCATAACAACCCACCTTCCAATTTAACAAATATCATTTCTTGATTGGTTGTTTTTTCAGTCAGACATTTTATAATCAAACACATGCATGGCAGACAAAAAAACAAAACAGCTTTATGCAATTAGACAAAAAAACACATGCTGGCTGCTTTGGGTCTTCATTGGCGGGCTAATGAGTCTTTTGGTAAGTTTCTTCCATTGTTCTATTGTTTAACGTTATCTAATAGACATCCTTGACCATTATTCCTTAAATTAAAGTCTAGTCTTCCCTCTCCCAAGTTTTCTTCATCAAAGAAACGCAATACCTTGAGTTAATAAATTGAGCTATCTTGTAAAGTTTTTCATTGAGACAGTTTACGTGCATATTACAACAAACTTGTAAAGTTTTTCACTGAAACAAAATGCATTTTTCTCTAATACTTCCAACAAGTTATATATTTGTTTGTAAAATGGAATATATAAATGCATGATTGAATGTTTACATAAAATGCAATATATAAATGGAAGGTGTCAAGTTACTTACATCAAGTTGCTTACATCTTGTAAAATGGAATATATAAATGTATGATTGAGTGTTTACAAGTTGCGTCCTAAAAGTAGTTTGTCACGGACCAAAGGAAGGTGTCAAGTTGCTCACTGAAAAGTCTTGGTCATATCATCATGATAAGGAATTTGTGACGCCATTCATTTCACCAGTTGCATGTCACGTACGTCGTTAACATGCGAAGCTAAGTATAAAAAGCCAATGCATGTTCTTATAATTGTAAGTAAACTTTAAAAAATGAAGTCACCACAAGCAATAATTCACTTATCATCTTCCTCTCTTATTTCCTTTCTCTTTTACGGTCTCGTGATAACATGTCTTACTTCCGCCACCGTCTCTGCTTCATATGGTGGAAATGAGACTGATTATCATGCATTGTTGTCATTTAAGTCAAAGATCACCCATGATCCATACAATGTTCTAACCTCGTGGAACCATTCCTTTCATTTCTGTGACTGGAGTGGTATTTCATGTGGAAAGCAAAACAAACGAGTGACGGTTTTACGACTGGAATCACAAGGCTTAGAAGGCTCGTTGTCTCCTCACGTAGGAAACCTCAGCTTCCTCCATGAGTTTTCTCTCTGGAACAACAGCTTTCAAGGAACCATTCCTCATGAACTTGGTCGTCTATCCAGGCTACGCCATCTTTATCTTAGCAGAAACAAATTCAGTGGAGTCATTCCAACAAACTTGTCTCGTTGTTCTAACCTCGAACTCCTTTGGCTCGATCTAAATAAGCTAGTTGGAAGCATACCCAAGGAGATGAATTTACTCTCGAAACTTACTAGTCTTGTAATTAATGACAATAAGTTAACAGGTGGAATCCCACCTTTCTTGGGGAATATTACATCAATGGAAGTGTTCGATGTTTTCGAGAACCCGTTGGGTGGGAGCATTCCAGATACCTTGGGTCTTTGGAAAAGCTTGAAGGAATATTATTCTGATGGCTGCAACTTATATGGAAGCATCCCTCATTCCATTTTCAACCTCTCACACCTAGTTAATTTTTCCTTATCTGAAAATCACCTCACTGGTAGTCTTCCTTTAGAGATTGGTAATCAGCTCCCGAATCTTGAGTGGCTTCAGTTAAAGAATAACGAACTGACTGGAGTTCTTCCACCTTCTCTTTCTAATTGTTCTAAATTAGGACTTCTTGAAATGAGTAGAAACAATTTTAGTGGGAAGTTGACTATCGACTTTTCAAAACTAAGAGATATTAAATATATAAATTTACATTATAACAACTTCCATGGACGTGGAGAAGCTGATGACATGAGGTTTATTGATTCTTTGAAAAACTGCACCAGATTAGTAGATTTGGGACTTGGTAATTGCAACCTTATAGGAGTGCTTCCGATATCTATAGGTAATCTTTCTGATCAACTCAGCTTTCTAAGTTTAGTAGACAATCAATTATTTGGAAGCCTACCTTCAAGTATAGGTAGTCTAGTTGGTTTGACCGCTTTAGATTTAGGAATTAATTTATTCAAAGGAAAGATTCCCAGTACCATTGGAAAACTTAAAAAGCTACAGTATCTTAGTCTAGCTAGCAATCAATTTTTAGGGCCTATTCCTGATGCCATCGGGAACTTATCATTGTTGACTGAACTTTATTTATATTCCAACAAATTAGAAGGCCATATTCCATCAAGTCTTGGGAATTGTAAACAACTTAATGGGTTAAGCCTTTTCGACAATAGACTTAGTGGCAAAATACCCAAGCAACTTCTTCAACTTCCATCGCTAACTAATTTTTTACAGCTTTCATACAACAACCTGTCTGGTTCCATTCCATCAGCTATTAAAAGCCTCAAGATGTTGAGCGGTCTCGATTTATCTTATAACAATTTGTCAGGCACCATTACTAGTAGCCTGGGTGAGTGTATTAGCCTTACAGAGTTATACCTTAGTGGCAATAGATTTGAAGGAATAATACCATCTTCATTAAGTTCGTTGGGAGGATTAGGGGTACTCGACATTTCTCAAAATAATTTATCAGGTAAAATTCCTCAATTCTTAGAGAAATGGGTTTCCTTAGAATTTTTGAACCTATCCTTTAATGATCTTGAGGGTGAAGTACCGGTTGTAGGAGTGTTTGCCAATGCAAGTGCATTTTCGGTTTTGGGGAACAATAGGCTTTGTGGTGGTTTGGTTACACTTGAGTTACCCAAATGCAAGGAGACGGGTAGTAAGAAGAAAAGGTTTCCTTTCTTCATATTTGTCATTGTGATTGCACCGATGTTGCTCATCGTATTATGTTGTGTGTATCTTTTTTGTAAGAAGAAACGGAATAGTCAACAATCTCAGTCATCAGGGAGTGAACGCTTCATGAAAGTTTCATACGGTCAACTTCTCAAGGCTACTGATGGGTTCTCTACAGCAAATTTGATTGGCGAGGGTGGCCACAGCTCTGTTTATAAGGGAATCCTCGATTCTAGTGATGATAAATCTGTTGCTGTTAAAGTTCTACATCTTCAAAGTCGGGGAGCGCACAAAAGCTTTATAGCAGAATGTGAAGCATGGCGTAATATTAGACACCGTAATCTGTTGAAGATAATAACTTCATGTTCGAGTACTGATTTCCATGGAAATGATTTTAAAGCACTAGTTTACGAGTTTATGCCCAATGGAAGTGTACATGATTGGCTTCATTCAAGTGCATATACATCGAAACTGAACCTTCTTCAAAGAATTAATATTCTTAGAGATGTTGCGACTGCACTCGATTATCTTCACAATCGCTGCCAAACAACAATTGTTCACGGTGACTTGAAGCCAAGTAACATTCTACTTGATGATGATATGGTGGCTCATGTTGGAGACTTTGGTTTAGCTCGAGTACTTGATACAGAGTTAAACCAAAACAGCTCATCCGGGGTTAAAGGAACAATTGGTTATGCACCTCCAGGTAATTCCACTTTTATTCCATGATGTTTATATTTATTTCCAGGTTAAAGTTTGTAAATTAATTAATTGTTATTCATATGTAGAGTATGGTATCGGGAGCGAGATGACAAGTTGTGGGGACATCTACAGTTTTGGAATATTATTACTAGAGGTGATGACTGGGAAAAGGCCGACAGATGACATGTTTAAGGAAGGTCTTAGCCTTCATAAATTTGCTTACATGGCATTACCAGATCATGTAGTCGATGTTATTGATAATGATGCAATTGTGTTGCAAAGTACGGAAGCGAATGCAATTAAAGTGGAAGAATGTTTGGTTGCAACTATCAAGATTGGAGTATCATGCTGTGTGGATTCCCCACCCCAAAGGATGAAAATAGAAATTGTTGTCAATGAGTTGCAGCGTATTCTCGATGTGCTTCAAAATATATGAGGTACTCTGTTCTCTCCTTTTGTAGAATCTGATTTTATATGAGTTTGTTAATTAATCATCACTAACTTGTTTTATTTTTGAACTTTTTCAGGTTTATCATCAAGCCTGTATGGTGAAGTTGAGAATGACTGCAACAAGGAGCGGTGCATGTCGTAGTTAAGTAAATGAAGTTGTTAAAGATGTTTATAAGTGTGGTTTAATTCTCTTCTTGCTTAAGTGTAAGAGACAAAAGAGTACGTTTACTTTCTTGGTGACATATCATATGTGCCAAACATGTTTATGATCATGTGTGGTTTAATTTCCCTCAAACCAGTTTTTGGTGTTGAATTCTACTTAAGTTTTGAAGCAATAAACGAACTGATAATAACACATTTACATGTGAGTTGATATTAATAGTTTCTTAAATTTGTACTATTTTTTGGTCAAAAGGTAAAATATATTAATAACCAAAACTTTGAACAAGTTACATTATGTTTTACTAATAGCATGGACATACCCAAGTTAGGTAGAAAAAACAATACTACAGCTTATTATACTACTAATCCATACATCAAGACTTCTATGCTTTTCATCTTTATTCATCACAACATCAACTCAGCATCATTTTTCCTCAAGTTTGAATCTTGAGCATACTGAAAGAGCGACCATAATGCTTTTACCAACACCAGGAAACTATTCTTATGATACTTACTATCAAAGATACATAGCCATCTGTGTAACCATTAATACCACATATAACAATCTTTAAACCAGCAGATTTCCTTCATGACAATTTGCAATATGTCATCTTTCCATTATTTTTATCCAATCATAGCAGCAGAGAAGCATTCTGTGTCAGGAAACTATATATTCTTATGGTATCTACTATCCAATGACTTCATAAACATAACTAGACTCAAGATACACATGTCCATCCTCCCTGCCACATTATTCCTGAGAAAAGAGAGTTTATAAGTCAAAGAATTTCGGTAGCAAGGTACACAGCCATCTGACCAATCTTCAAATGCAAACACTCCTTTAAAAGATAACTGCAGTTTAATAATCAGAGATTTCCAAATCTAACCAGTTAATCACTCGAATCAGATTATTCTAGCAGACAAGTTCATGACATTTTCAAGCCTGCAAGCCTTTTATCCATAACATCCAAATTAATGATCATTTCATTTCCAAATCTGTCAAAGAAAATTTTAGATAGAACGTATTAGAAAGTGTCTGTATACACAACAAAACTGAATCTTATTAAAAAGTGACATGTTAATTCCATACAACAAGCCCATTCTTAAAGTGTTTTGCTAAGCTATTTTGAATACAACATAAACTTGGCAATCTTGAACCAACCCGAACCAGTTGACCCACGACCCGTTTGACCTGTGTTTCTATTTGACCCGTTTTGACCCATGACCCATTTGACCTATAACTAAACCACCAAGGTAACAACTAGCTAAACGTTTTGCCTATTAAACTAAACATGTTAAAAGAGGTTTCAAATTCTGAAGCAGATGTAGCTCATCTAGTCTGCATATAATTTTAACCTACTTTTAGTTTTTATTTAAGTGAACAGCTTCAGCTGATTCAGCGATCTATTTATTTAGATTAATTACTATGTGTAATGTGGACCACAAAAAAAACACATATTAATAACATAACTAGATCACATCCTGATGTAGTTCAACACTCGGCATATCTAAACTAACAACCTGACAGCACATATGGTTTAATGCAAGCAGCGCCTGCTTCACATTACCATATCTATAAGATTCAACTTATTCAGCAAGGTATCAACCATATCTAAGTTAGGACAAGAGTTCCAGTTTTTTTTGTGTACCAAAAATACGACTAGACAATCGAATGGGGTGTTGATAGCAATAAACAGTTTGGCTGATAAGAGAGGGGGAGTCACAATATGCATATATTATAGCAGCAATAGCATCATATGTATTACTTTTTGGGTTATATATTTCATACCTGAAGTTTCTTTGCCAGTTCCTCATGCCTATAAAACGAAATAGCATATAATGTAATTAATAAGTAGGAATAGAAAACCAGATTGTCATGCAGCTGAGGCCTGAGTGTTCAGGTCCTATTAGTTGGTTCGCAGCAAAAGTTATGACAAAGTAATTTGGGCTGCATAAATGATATAATATTATCTTCATTGACAATCCTAAACAATTAAATAGTATTTACTAGTTGGTACACATTGCCATGATGCAAAAAATTTACAAGCCTTACTTCGGATACAAATAAGATACAACAGATAGACAGTCGCTCTGCACAAATAGACCAAGCATGAAGTAGAGTTGACTACTTGACTTTGTCCATTTCATCCTTAGAAGGGGATAGGTAAGCATAACTAACTTTAAATTTGTTTTAGTTGTACGACATTCATGCAAGTTTTCAGTCAATAAATATAGTTTAAAGATACATACAACAAGCAAGGACACACATGATGTACGGAAATAGCACTATTAACATATTACATGTCTGCGCCACATCATTAAGTAAAGAGAAAAAGTTTCAAGCATATGCTACCAAATTGTTAATGTGTACGTTATTATGAAATAAAAAACCTAGCCAAAAAGAATACAAGATAAATTTAAGCTAAACAACAGAAAGAAGGGTATAAACTTGACAATTTCGTGCAACCACTTAAAAAGGAGAATGGTCAATAAAGTTTTAGTAAAGAACTAATTCAACTGTTAGTTAATATCTGGGTCGCATAACATAATTAAATATATGTTAGCATTATGTGCCAATTAATTACATAATTAGGGCACATCTTAATGTAATTCGAACAATTATTTAAAATTAAACCTGACTTCATATGAGGTTTAATGCAAGTAGCATCTACTTCACAAGATCTCTTGATGCATCTTGAACTAAAGACCCTTCTATTGTTCTCGACACAATGTGGTGATCTTTTGTTCTTCGATTTCTGTGGAATATTAAGTATAAGTCATCGTATTACATTACAGTGGCATGTGTAAAGAGATATTTTCATACAATAAAGGTTACACATTCATATTTTATAAGTAATGTAAACTAACTTGATATATAGGAAACTTGAATATACTCGATAAAACAGTTAACAACTATCATTCACAAGAAGGCAGCAGTATGATGATTTTATCAATTTAATTCAAAGCCTTCCTGCATCTCAATATGTCTAAATCACACAAAGTGTGACTTTTGACACATTCAAATTGTTCCCTTAAAAACTAACTCATTCCTTTTCCCCTGTTTGACCCATTGTAAGAGAAACCCAAAAAAGAGTTGGCCCATTTACATGTAGATGAATCAAAAGTCCCCCCTCAAATTCGTTTTACAAATTTAAAAGAGCAGAAAAAAAACATTAAAGTTGACCAGATTTAGTTAGCTCGAAAAACTACTAATGTCAGTATCCTTCACTTTCAATACCCACTCCAAACTCATAAAATAATATATGAAAAGTAAACTAAACATGGAAAATTTCTAGGAGAAACTGTGTTTTATGAACTAATCTCTCACTCAAATGGCTCTTTAGCGCCTATTGTAGTACAGGCAGTCCATATTGGTAAGCTGGATCGGTTTCACACATAATATCTACTATAGTATCTTACTTGATAATTGATACATATACACTTTATGTTATCAAACAGAGTAGTACATAAAGCTTTGATGCTTGCTTTGTTTATATAATAAAGCTTATAAGCCCCTTTCATTCTGTCTGTTTATTCTTTTTTTCATTTTTCAGTCTGGGTTGACGCAAGAATAAACGGATGGTTAGCTCACAAATTAGAAAAATCCGAGATAAATAAACAGTTATCCAGGTGAAAAGCATTTCTTAGCTGCAGCCATTTTTAACATCCTTAATCACCATTACAAGTGCTATCAACTTTTAACATTGTTGAACGATATTTTTAGCATAGCGTAAACGACTAAAGGAGGTGCATTGAACTATATATCCTTTCTACACGCTAAAATGAATGAAAATAGTAAAAAGTATGTAATGATTTGGTATGTATTGTGGTACTTCGCCAAATTTCATTATCCAATATCACATGAAAGCTATAACATTCTTATCTCCATTAAGCTAGACTTACCTATATGCAAACTTAATACTAATTCATTTTATGCTGTAAGATTCTTTTATATTAGGTCTTTGGTTTTACACATATTAAAGTACTCGTATGTTTATAGAAAAGTTTTCAAATAACATAAATGTGCCTACGCACACAAGATAATTTCATGTTATCAGAAGTTACCCAACCCAACCATTTTGCTAACTTTAAGCATTTATTAGCCCACATTGTGTTATGTGCCTGCCATGGTAAAGTTTATGTGACTGCAAATCACATGAAAACTAATGTAACAATGTTGCTAAATTTGCAGTTGCATTGGTAGATATGTATAGACATGTTAACGGTTACTCTAAGGACAGCACACAAAATGCCCTTTTGCTCTGGAATACATGAGAGCAATTTAAAAAACAATATCTGTTGATTCAAACAGTAAATGATAAACTAGCAAGTAGATACGAATACGTAACAACAAAACTTCCCATTTCTGCAATTGACAGGCAAAACTAAAACATAATTAAAACAGAGAAGAGCAAACTGTAGATTCGAAATACGACATGAAAGTTGAATCAAAATCATCATTTCACCGCTATTATCCAATGACTAAAAATGTTTTCGGAGTTGGTTATCATACACTAACGACTAAAACTTATTATTTCATTCTAAATGACACGCCAAACAATTTTTGCATGTCAAAATCTAACGATAAATATTACGCAAGTATCATTTTCTAATGGACATTTCATCAAACACGTTTCGTGCACAACCTAAATCACCATAACTAACATATAATTGAAACGAACACAAAAATCAACGAATTCAGTTCAAAAGTATACCTGAGAGCATCACAAATCAGTGACTTCAGCTCACGATAACTGAATCTATTTGAATTGTGATGAATAGTCTGTCCAATAACAAATTACCAGTAGAATTTTTAATTTTTAATTATTTGTTTAATTTTCATTAAAAAAAAAAAAAAAAAAAAAAAAAAAAAAAAAAAAAAAAACTCACATTGGGTATTTACAAACCAAACAATGTTTTTAAACAATCATTTCTATATCCATTCCACCTTATTATCAAACATATACCCATAGTGATTCCCTCGAGCAAACCAAACACCACCCGAGTTTACAATTAACACTTTGTTATATGTAGGAACTTTAAAAATACACACTTATAATATCAAAACAAGCCTATAAGTGCCTATAAATAAGGTATCAAACAAAAAACAATAGCTACAAAACCCAAAACAATTGCTATAAATCAAATGGTTATAAACTTTCTTTAGTCTTCCAGCTGGGATATGTCAAGCCAATAATATTCTCTGGTCCAGTCCACAAAAAATCAATATAGATATTCCCATCTGACGCTATCCAAACTATAATAAACGACCCTTTACCTTTTGACCCAGGCCACCCACGATCTGACAGGCCAAATGAGACAAGCACTCCTTTAAAGATAACTGCCATTTAACAAGATCATGTCATCTGTTTAAACCTTTACATTTATAAAAAAAGGAAAGAAACGTGCGGTATTTGCATGCACCAATAAAACCCAAAACCAACTTACCGTTAAATAGACGCATACCATGTCTTTGAGAAAATGTCTCAATCAAACTCAAGGTCTTAGAATGTGATATAGTTGTGCGTATCGTAAATGCACACTAGGTGTTCGAATAGGATTTAGTCCTAAACAATTGGCAACATAATCCGAAGAGTCTTCCCACCAATTTTATGTAACCCAAACACTGACTGAAACCTCAAATTTTATATTCTCCGTGTTTTAAGTGAGTTTAAGTGATTTTTCTGATGCTAATATCTTTTGTTCAATCCTACATATGATGTTGAACCAGATAAGCCTAAAGTAGCAAAAATGGCAAAAGAGTCTTTTGGAAATTCCTGGAGGAAAATGCCGATCTAGTACGTTGACCCAAGATATCAAGCCTTGCCCAAGTTCTACTACCGTGAAAGAGTATATAGAGCAGCTACAAAAAGTACTCATTCTTAATGTGGCATCATGCAATGTTTTTCTAGGAAAATGCAGTCCAAGTGTAAGTATTAAGTATCTTTGGCTTTCGTATTGAGTATAGACAGATGTTTGTTTGCTATGCTCATTTAGAGTTAAATATCTACACAACATGTTTTATTTTTGCATAGGGAATAACGTTTTTTTATCAAATCTGAGAGGTTTTTTATATATGAGGTTTGATACGAAGTAGAAAGACCATTAATTACGCTATTTTTTTTTTTTGGTGAAAATGGTGAGCATATATTACTTTCCCAACTCTGTACAAATCAAGCGACCAAAGAAGAGATGGACATAACCCAAACACTCCTTTAGAGCTGTTCCTTTCACTTTTATACCATAAAGTTGCTTAGGACGGAGCCTATTTTGTTTTGGTTATAGGCTGTATTTGTTAACCAAATGATTAATATGCCATATTTACTTTTTTAATGAATTGACCCGAACTGACCCGTTTTAAGCTATTTTTAATTTTTATGTGTTTTACATAACCTGAACCGACATGTAGGACCTGTTTTTTAAGCTATTATGAGAGTTGTAAAAAAAAAAAAAAAAAAAACCCTAAACTCGACTCTCTTTGGCGACAAAAAAGGAAAACCCTAACATCCTATTCGCTTATCCCAATCGATCTTGCCTGATTCTTGATCTTCGATCTTGTGTCTGTTCTTGATCATTGAGTGTCTGATCTATTAGGGCCTTTTCTGTCTCGTTTTTCTGTGATCTAATCGTGGTGCTTCATTCTAATTCTTCTACGATTCTGTGATCTAAGAGTGGTGCCGATTCATTGTTCTATCATTATGGGTACAGGTTAGTGATTTGGGCATTTATTATCTAAACCCTAAGCGATTAAGGTTTCAATATTCCTCTTGTTTGCATGCGTGCTGTTGTGTCTGGGTTTTGAGGTCGTGGGTATTGAGAGATGATGAACAAGGGTTTTTTGAATTCCAAAGTTGCTACTATTGTGTCCAAGCCTAGTGGGAATGGTAACGTTAATGTTGAGGGTGTTGATTTGTTGTCTGAAGTGGAGCTGGTTCCACGTACGAATGATACACCACATGGTGATGACTTGGAGCCGAGTAATAGTGCTGATACTGTGACGAAATTGCTATCTAATGCACATACGAACTTTGATGAAGCCATGGCTAATATTCAAAGTGAGATTGTTGCTAATAAGGCTTCTTCCTCATGCGATACTGGACATAATTCTGGTCCTTATGCTTCTAAGGTTGATACTACTAGTGGAGGGTCTTACGCGGGTGCTACTTCTAATGAATCTCATAAACACATGTCTAATTTTCGGAGGTTAGAATGCAGCAAAAAGAAGGATGATGTTGACCTTTCAATCCCGTTGAAACTAGTAGAAGAGGTGAATATGAGGTTTGAAAATACTCTATACGGTTATTTCCTTGGTCAACGTCTTGCTTTTCCTGTTGTTGATTATTATATTCGCAATGCGTGGTCTAAGTATGGTTTACAAAAGGTTATGATGAATTCTAAAGGGTTCTTTTTCTTCAAGTTTAACTCGAAGAAAGGTGTCGATGATGTTCTTGATAATGGTCCTTGGTTGATTCGTAATGTTCCTATTATTCTTAAACCATGGACATTGAACACAAACTTGCTTAAAGAGGATTTAACTAACATTCCAGTGTGGGTTAAATTCCATGATGTTCCTTTAGCAATGTTTTCGGATGACGGGCTTAGTCTTCTTGCTACTTTGATTGGGACGCCCAAAAGGTTAGATGCTTTTACCAGCCAAATGTGCAAGGATTCGTGGGGCCGTAGTAGCTTTGCTAGATGCATGATTGAAGTAAAGTCGGATGAGATGCTTAGGGATAGCATTACTGTTGAGATACCTTTACTCGATGGTACGGGTTCGACTATTGAGAAGATTCGGGTTGAATATGAGTGGAAACCTCCGCGTTGTGATAAGTGTAAGGTTTTTGGTCATACTATTCTTGATTGTCCGAAAGTTGTTGTTCCTCCAGTTCAACCTAGTAAGCCGGTTAATGATGGTTTCACGGCTGTCAATAACAATAAGAAAGGTAAACAAGGTGGCTCTACTAATCAGGGTAAAGGAGGCTTTACTAAACCAGTTGTGGGTAAGCAATTTCATTACCAACCCAAAAAGAACCCCCCTGTACTTAAGAAGGTGGATGGAACTAAGAATAAGGCTTCTGATGTGGCTAGTACGAGTGGAACCAAGATCACTACTTCTAATCAGTTTGACGCTCTTAATATGGATGATACAGATGGTTTTGGTATTCCTCAGGTTGTTACTAACATGGATGTGGATACTGGCTATATAATGGAAGTTAATAAGGATGAGTCGGTTAAGACTGATACTACATCACAAGTCCCTCTTGTGAGTGATATGCAACAACCGTTTGTGAGTGATTCTATGGGAACAAGGGAAGCTGGTTCTACTCCTATTGTTGAGAAAATTAGTAAGCTTGAAAAGCTAATAATCGATGGGAAAGCTACTCTTGTGGATGATGCTGGTCAACCTATTCCGTCTACATCTACCACTAAGCGGTCTAACCCATTTTCAAAGGTGGGTGAGGTTGTGGTTTCTGATACTGACGACGAGGAGGTTGTGGACATGTTTGATGAGTCAGCAAACCTATTTGGTGGTGGTGGTCATGATCGTGAGGATGAGTATGATGACTATGATGATTATTCTAAGCAAATTTATGATCTCCCAGGGAATTTGGATGCTTTTAATGCCATGTATGGCACTAAACTCCAAGCTCGTAGGAAGTAGTTTTTCATCTTTGTCAATGTAGTGTGTTATCATGTGAGTTGTGGTTTGTTTTCGTTTTTAGAAAATAGGAAGTATCTTGTTATGTAAGCTTATCGCCTATGTAACGGGCTGAGATTTGGGATTCACCCAAATCCATTGTACTTAAACGTTTTTTGGAGTAATACATTTACCGGGTCGTTGACCTTTTACCCAAAAAAAAAAAAAAAAAAAAAGGCCTGTTTTTTAAGCTATGTTTATATCTTTTTTAAGCTATGTTTATATCTTTTTATTTGGTATATATATTGTTGTGACTTATTTTTGGGCCGAATTATTTGGACATTGGTCACTTGATATCTTGAATTGGAGTTGTGTTGACGAGTATGGAATTGGGAACCGATTGTGAGACGGTCAATTAGATGACGGAGATAGGTTAGTTTGGGTGCCGTAGTCGGACCCTCATGTT
The DNA here is from genome assembly GCA_030686995.1 of Artemisia argyi. NCBI lineage: Eukaryota > Viridiplantae > Streptophyta > Magnoliopsida > Asterales > Asteraceae > Artemisia > Artemisia argyi. The sequence continues at coordinate 201,261,415 of CM060683.1, read as the reverse complement.
GTAGCACGTGATATGGGATTGTTGGACGGAGTTGATTTATATTGTGGTTTGATTTTATCATTTTGGACTTGGACTGTGAGCCGAGGGTCATGACTCGGACATGAGACCAAATTCTATGACTCGATAAATCTTTAAAAGTCGATATTAAAAATAAAACTCGTTATAATATTATTAAGAATATAATCGTTTATATACGTATATAGACGTGTTAAACGTATATATATATATATATATATATATATATATATATATATATATATATATATATATATATATATATATATATATATATATATATATGCGTATATTAATAATAACACGATCACGAGTAAACGTATAATAATAAGAAGATAGTTATTATACTATGAAAATAGTGTAATAAATGTCGGGATATTATTATAAATAATAACTATAAAAATAACGGCTAAACGTAAGTTGGGTAAATAATAATTAAAAATATGATTTTATTTTGTAAATTAGAAACTTATCGAGTTATACGGATTTTGGGTCTTTAAAGTCCAAGTGGGTTTTATATTGTGACTTTGTGTTGTCACGGATATATGACGGTTAATATAAACATTTTATATTATCGAATGACTTATTCTAGATTGAGTTATTTGACGATATAAAATGGGTATATTAATGGGCATCGTATCCCACGACGCCCATAGGATGTGGTATATATTTTAGGATGATGAATTACTATATGTCTCGTGGAATTTGGCCGATTCGACGATATATATAGGGAATTTATTGGACTACGACATATACCAAATAGAAATTTATGTGCAATGTGTTTTAGGTTGGGTATAATTTTGGAACGATGTATTACGTAAATAAGTATGGGAGATTATCAAATCGACGGATTTAATAAGCTTCGATAATTATTTAAATAATATGTCGAGCTAACATTAGACCTATAGTTATCTTATTATTGTGCTTTTCGGTTTGAGCTGTGTCGACCCTCCACTCGTATGGATACCAAACGTCAAATTTCAAATGAATATGAAGTTAATTTGAGAAATGGACATTTTGGAAAGTAAAATGAATTACGTTCGGGAATGGGAATATTTTATTTTGAGGAAATGATTTCTAAACGGGTTTGATATTGTTAGGAAGTGCCGAGTCTGTAGTCGCCGTTACGTGAGTTGTTTGAGATTTCTTGCGTCTTTCTTCTATCATTTCTTTTGAGGGTTTCTGGACTTGAGGTGAGTCATAGCCCCACTTTTTACTCTTGAACTTTGTTTTCAATACTTGGGGTGAGAAACGTGCAAATGCTTTATGTGGACTATTATCGCTTTTTGATTTCAAAACTTGCTATGCTTATAGAACTAGGTAGAGCGAGGCCTAGACTTGAACTAGGTAAGCTACTTGATTTGGTTATAGAGCGAGGCCTAGACTAGATCTAGGTAAGCTATTGATTTGGTTTTTGAGCGAGGCCTAGTCCCCGAACTAGGTAAGCTATTGGATTGATTATAGAGCGAGGCCTAGACTTGAGCTAGGTAAGCTATTGATTGGATTGATTTGAGCTATAGCGTGCACCTATAGGGATGATGTGATTTGGTTGGTTTATTTTGGTTGGATGAGTGAGCCCTAGTCTAGCTAGCAAGCGTTTTGCGTATATGTCCACTATATTGAATTAAGAATCTAAACCTATGATCTCACCAGCGAAAGCTGACTTTTAGCACGTTTTCTCAGGTAATTAAGTGATGCTTTGCGGATGCTTGGGATTGGAGGCTTGGCATTTGGCACTGGTTATGGATCTATATTTCTAAAACTCTGATAACTATTGTGGACCTATATTTATTTTTCTTTGGGCCTGACTTTGGATGATTTTGGGATAATGTAAACTTTAAAACCTTGTGTGGTTGTACTTTATTATGTTTACTTTATCTCGTTCTTTTATGTCTTGTGTTTGGATACCAATCCCCGTAGCACCCCGAAAGCTTGTTGAGTCTTCCGCTGTATCAAATTTTGGGGGTGTTACAGATTGGTATCAGAGCCAAGGTTATAGAGAACTAGGTAAATAGACACCTAAACTATAACCGATCTTTATAGAAAACGATCCCTGACCATTGCCCGCCAGCCCGCCAAGCCGAAGCATCATTGTTTATTATTGAGGTTTTATGATATATTTGAGATAATTAGCGATTTGGGAATTCTTGAGATGATTTGAGGTTTTGAGGATTATTGATTTAGTGATATGATGGCGTTTTGAGGAATTATATGTGTTCTGAGGAATTATATGGCTTAATTGTTTTGAGAATGGTTTTAGTAATGCGGTATTTAAATCTTTCTTGATTTTATATGATTTGGAATTATATGATGATTATTGGATATGGTATTTTGAATTCGCGGTTTAGTTGTTTTGAAACAATTACACCTACCCTACGCCGTTGTCACAGACTATGGCATCCCATATGCCTGATGTCGTTGAGGATATTCTTACTACACCGGTATTGCCAGCACAGTTCACCATGGCCCCTGATGACCCTTACCAGGTTGCCATGCATTCAGCTACTATGACACCGACAGGTTCTATTTCAGCACTACCTGCTGCATCTACGCAGGGACCCTCATCTTCTCTAGGGCTCCCTGGTACATCGAGGCAGCTTACTCTTCATCAGGCTTTGGCTCGCGTGGCACCTCGCTTTGCCCACCGAGCTACGGCACGCATGTCGGTACGCCCTACTTCACCACCTTTACAGATTGATGCTCATTCTCTTCTGTCTGAGGCGCCACCCACATCATTGCGTCGTCGTCCTAGATCACCTACTACATCTCCACATGGTTCACCTAGTAGGAGACGACGAGTGATGAGGTACTCTTCCGATGAGGAGGAGGAGGAGTACGAGGGTGAGGATGAGGCTGATGACCCTGAGCAGGAGGATGACCCTTAGAAGGCTGAGCAGGGTGATGATGATGACCCTGAGGAGGAGGATGACCCTCAGGAGGATGAGATGCCTGATGATGATGATGAGTTAGTACCACCAGCTCAGGCTGAGGAGCCTGATTCACCTGTACACCCGATTGAGCCTGATTCACCTGATCATCCGTTCTTGTTTGAGTTGCCACCTGGTAGTCCCGTTGAGTCGGATGCATCTTCTGAGATTTCTGCTGAGCATACAGAGTTGGGTGAGATTGGCAGGTTGTGGGCTCGGATTACTGAGCTTAGTGAGAGAGTTGCCCGCGTATCTGATCGACTTGAGAGGGTTATTGGAGAGTTTTTAGCGGATTTGAGAGTTGATTTGACTGTCGTTGTGGGCAGGACTACTGAGTTGAGGAGAGTTTTGATGGATGTTCACGAGCATATCGATAGTTTGCAGCGAGGATTTGTTACTGCTCGTAAGGCCGACCGCAAGCTATGGCAAAGGAATGCCGAGCTAGAGAAGGAGGTGGCTGACCTCAAGAGAGACCGAGACACCCATAGCGTGGAGTTAGGATCGTTATGGAGGGATCTTGATGGCTTGAGACAGGAGTTGAGGAGTCTCCGCCAGCCACGTGGCTAGTTGCTCGGGTTATGTTGTCTTGTTGCTTTCTTAACCGAGGAGTGTTCGGTTAGAAAAGCTATTTATCATGTTTTGATGTATTTTGTTCAGTATTCGTCTCTTGTAGAACGATTAGTACGTTTTGTGTTATCCGTTAGTTGGAACGATGTTAGATCGCTATTGTATGGTTGATGTTTATTAGTATATGGTATTATGTGATTTTGGGTGTTATGGAAATTGAGTCCTTATCCGTTTTATTGATGTTCCATGGTGTATTGTTGCTATTCTTTCCGTGACTTGGCTTCGTTGATTTAATTCTTGTTGAGCATATGATAAGTCCTATCGGAGACTCACAAACTTATATGATGTTTCAGATCAATGGCCCCATGAAGAAACCCGGTTAGAGCTACCAGAACTGGACCTGCAACGGCTACCCCTAGTCGTCGAGGGCGCCGTCCTACTCGAAATGTTGAGACCCCTACTCCTGATAACCTGGACACCACTAACCGCAACAACAGGAATCAAAATGTTGATGTTCAGGGAGACAATGATCATGTTCCACTTAATGCACCTACTGTGGATCAAGCAATGATCAATCAACTTGTGGAGCAACGAGTTGCTGAGCTACTAGCTGAGTCAAATCATTCCAACAATTCTGCTGGAACTTTCCCACCTGTTCGTGCTAATGGATGTCACTACAAGGAGTTTAAGATTTGTGGACCGATTGAGTTTGGTGGAACCGAAGGAGTGGTTTACTTGGTTAGGTGGATTGAGAAGACTGAGTCTGTGTTCAATGTCAGTGGTTGTGCGGAGAATGCGAAGGTAAAGTTTGCTTCTTTTACCTTCAAGGATGAAGCCTTAACTTGGTGGAACAATTACCGTAACTCGGTTGGGAGTGATGTGGCTTATGCTATGACTTGGGAGCAATTTAAGTCTTTGCTGATTCAGACTTACTGCCCAAGGAATGAGATTAAGAAATTGGAAATTGAGTTCTGGAACCACAAGGTGAAAGGTACCGATATGGCAACTTACAATCGCCGTTATCGAGAGTTGGCCTTACTCTGTCCCGATATGGTTAGGACTGAGACCCAAAAGATTGAGAGGTATACCGATGGATTGCCGGTAGCTACCAGGAACGATGTGATATCTGCTAAGCCTGCAAATATTCATGAGGCTATCACCATCGCTCAACAATTGATGGACTCGTTGGAATTGGAAGAAGCTGAGAAAGATAAAAATGGAAAGAGAAAGAGGGATGATCACTCTAAGGGTAATGATCGTCGAAACAAGCGACAAACAACTGCTAGAGCTTATGCCATGGGAGATGGAGACAAGAAGAACTACAATGGAGATGCGCCTAAATGTAACCGATGTTACAAGCATCATTCTGGTCGATGTACGGTAATGTGCAAGAATTGCTCTAAGATGGGACACATAGCTAAGGATTGTAGAGCTCGACCACTTGCTATGGTTCAAGCTACTCCTGAAACTATGAGCAAAGCAAATGTTACTTGCTATGGATGTGGAAAGAAAGGACATTATCGGAATGAATGTAGGGAATCGTGGAACCGAGGAAATCAAGGATCGGGTAGTAATGGGTACAACAATGGAAACCGTGGAGCTGGAGGAAACCGTGGACGACAAGATAATGGGGACCAACGTGTGGAAGCTGGAGTTGCTCATGGGAGAGTGTATGCACTCGGGAATGAGAGAGGAGAAGATCCGAACGTCGTTACTGGTACGTTCCTTCTCAATAATCGTTATGCTTCCATACTATTTGATACTGGTGCCGATAAGAGTTTTGTGTCCACTAAGTTTGCACCCTTACTTGAGAAACCCCCGATGGCCTTAGGAATTGGTTTTGATGTAGAGTTAGCTAATGGAAACATAGAAAGAATTAAGACCATCATTCGTGGATGCACGTTAAACTTTCTGAACCGTCCTTTCAACATAGATCTTCTACCCGTCACATTAGGTAGTTTTGATGTCATTATCGGCATGGATTGGTTGTCGAAGTATCGTTCCCATATAATCTGTGATGAGAAGATCGTGCGGGTACCTTACGGCAAGGAGATTCTGAACATACCAGGAGATAGAAAGGATTTGAGAGGCCCATCCAGATTAGCGGTCATATCTTGCACTAAGTTGCCGAAACTAATAGAGAAAGGAAATTACCTTTTCTTAGCCCAAATTTCTGAGGAAGGAGAGAAGGAGAAGAAGGAAAGGTGCATTGGAGATGTACCTATAGTTCGTGATTTTTCGGATGTGTTTCCTGATGATTTGCCGGGAATTCCGCCTACTAGACAAGTGGAATTTCAGATTGAGTTGATACCTAGTGCTGCACCTGTAGCACGAGCGCCTTATCGTCGTGCACCTACTGAACTGGAAGAATTGTCGAAACAATTAGCGGAGTTAGCCGAGAAGGGATTCATAAGACCAAGTTCTTCACCTTGGGGAGCCCCGGTCTTATTTGTGAAGAAGAAGGATGGATCGTTCCGAATGTGTATTGATTATCGAGAGTTGAACAAGTTAACGGTGAAGAATAGATACCCGTTACCGAGGATCGACGATTTGTTCGATCAACTTCAAGGATCGAGTGTGTATTCGAAGATCGATTTGAGATCGGGATATCATCAGCTTCGAGTACGCGAGGAAGATATTCCGAAAACGGCTTTCAGAACCCGTTACGGGCATTACGAGTTTCAGGTGATGCCGTTTGGGTTGACTAACGCACCGGCGGTATTCATGGATCTCATGAATCGGGTGTGTAAGCCATACTTAGATAAGTTCGTGATTGTGTTCATCGATGACATTTTGATATACTCGAAGAGTGAGAAGGAACATGAGGAGCATCTAAGACTTATCTTGGAATTGCTCAGGAAGGAGAAACTGTATGCCAAGTTTTCGAAATGTGAATTTTGGATTCCGACAGTACAATTTCTAGGTCATGTAATTGATCGACAAGGAGTTCATGTGGATCCTGCTAAGATTGAAGCGATTAAAGATTGGGCTGCACCTACGACCCCAACAGAAGTTCGTCAGTTTTTGGGATTAGCCGGTTATTACCGAAGATTCATTGAGGGATTTTCGAAGATAGCAAAACCGTTGACCAAATTAACTCAAAAGAGCGTTAAGTATGAATGGGGAGATAAGGAAGAGGAAGCCTTTCAGTTACTTAAGGAAATGTTGTGTAGTGCTCCTATTTTGGCGTTACCTGAAGGTAATGAGGATTTCGTCGTCTATTGTGACGCTTCTCATAAAGGTTTAGGAGCTGTGTTGGTGCAACGAGAGAAAGTGATAGCTTATGCTTCCCGACAGCTCAAGAAGCATGAGAAGAACTACACCACCCATGATTTGGAGTTAGGTGCTGTGGTTTTTGCTTTGAGGATATGGAGACATTACTTGTATGGAACCAAGTGTGTAATGTTTACTGATCACAAAAGTCTGCAACACATTCTGAACCAAAAAGAGCTTAACATGAGGCAGCGACGTTGGATTGAGTTGCTAAGCGATTACGACTGTGAAATTCGCTACCATCCGGGTAAAGCAAACGTTGTTGCTGATGCTCTTAGTCGAAAAGAGAGAATTCCACCATTAGGGGTTAGGTCATTAGGAATGACTATCGTATCGCCATTACCGTCTCAAATATTGGAAGCTCAAACGGAAGCATTGAAAGCAGAAAATAAATCTGCCGAGAATGTATTTGGGATGGCAGAAAATGAGAAAGGATTTGCTAAGCGTTCTGATGGAGTGTTATGTTTTGGGGAACGAAGTTGGGTACCATTGTATGGTGGAATTCGAGAATTGATTATGCATGAGTCGCATAAGTCGAGGTATTCCATTCACCCTGGGTCGGACAAAATGTACCAGGATTTGAAGAAATTATATTGGTGGCCAAATATGAAGGCAGATATAGCATTATATGTTAGTAAGTGCTTGACCTGCTCTAAGGTTAAAGCTGAGCATCAAAGACCGTCAGGATTGTTGACGCATCCAGAACTCCCGGTTTGGAAGTGGGAGCGGATTACGATGGACTTTATTACCAAATTACCAAAGACAGCTAGCGGTTGCGACGCTATATGGGTAATTGTGGATCGTTTGACTAAGTCTGCTCACTTCCTGGCGATTAGTGAAGATGATAGTGTGGAAAAACTTGCGAGGTTGTATGTGAAGGAGATTGTTTCTCGTCATGGAGTTCCGATATCGATTATTTCGGATCGAGACAGCCGTTTCACGTCAGCATTGTGGCAATCACTTCAAACCGCTTTGGGGACGAGACTTGATATGAGTACTGCATATCATCCCCAAACCGATGGTCAAAGTGAGAGAACCATTCAAACTTTGGAGGATATGCTTCGTGCATGCATCATAGACTTTGGTAAAGGTTGGGAGAAATACCTACCCCTTGCGGAGTTCTCCTACAATAATAGCTACCACACAAGTCTTAAGGCTGCACCATTCGAAGCTTTGTATGGTCGAAAATGCCGTTCACCTATTGGTTGGGCAGAAGTTGGAGATAGCCAACTCACAGGCCCTGAGCTTATCTTGGAAACTACGGAGAAAGTAACGCAGATTCGAGATCGACTGCAAGCAGCTAGAGATAGGCAGAAAAGCTACGCCGATCAGAGACGTAAACCCCTAGAATTCCAGGTTGGAGACAGAGTTATGTTGAAGGTCTCGCCTTGGAAGGGTGTGATACGTTTTGGGAAACGTGGGAAACTTAATCCCCGCTACATTGGACCATTTCTTATTCTGGAAAGGATTGGGCCCGTAGCGTATCGTTTGGAATTACCCATGGAACTGAGTAAAGTTCATGATGTGTTTCATATTAGTAATCTGAAGAAATGCCTTTCAGAGGAAACACCAGTGATACCTATCAAGGATATTCGCGTGGACGAAATTTTGAATTTCGTGGAAGAGCCGATTGAGATAATGGATAGAGAGATCAAACGACTCAAGAGGAGTCGTATTCTGCTCATCAAAGTTCGTTGGAATTCGCGGCACGGACCGGAATTTACGTGGGAACGTGAGGATGAGTTTCGGAAAAGATATCCGAGTTTCTCCACTTCGTAGATGGGTTATTTCAAGAGAAACCCGGGACGGGTTCCTTCTGAGGCTGGGAGGATGTGACAACTGGCAAAATAGGGAGCCGTTTTATAAAACCCGCATTACATTTAAATAATAAATATGGAATTTTTGGAAATGTATTGTGACGAGATATTTTACGAACGTTGGTACTTGATTTAATCGTACGATGTTTATGGGATTTAGTTATTTATTTATGGTTTGTTTCGTTTCGTTCGTGATGATTTATTTTGAGATCGATATCTTTGGCACTACGTTGACTCCGACACTAGATTAACCTAACAAGATTTTTTTTTTATTTTACAAAACGGTCGCGGTTCACCGTTAAATTAATATTATGTCTTACGTACATATTTATATTTTCGGGAAGTGTGTTGGGAAATCAATGATGACGTGTACGTATATATTTGATGAAATTTTAATACTTTTATGAACGGGTTTATCATTGATCTAATTACTTAAAGTTCAAGACTTGCATAGTTGATTCTTGTTTGGGCTAGAATCACCACGGTACGTTCCTATGTTTTGGTTAATATTTATGTGTTATACTTGATCTAGCTTCCGCAAATACGTGTGCTTTGATTGTCAGATTCTAACCGTCTTTACATCAAGCTGCTCTAGCTCATAATCTCTACACGCAGCCAATGCAAGTATAACCCAAATAAATGTATGTCGAACTACTAGCGAAAATACTTCATTATAGTCAATACCTGCCCTTTGAGTGAATCCACGAGCCACCAACCTCGCCTTGTGCCTAGGCTTTTGAACACCTTCAATCCCTTCCTTTATCTTGAACAGCCATTTGTAGCTCACCAGCTTTTGCCCAGCTGGATGATCTACTAACTCATAGGTCTTATTCTTCTTAAGAGAATCCATCTCTTCATCCATAGTAGCTTTCCACTTAGAACTATCTTCACAAATAACTGCCTCTTGGTATGTCAATGGTTCATGAGTATCTTCTTCCTTTGCTACTGCAAAAGCGTAAGCAGCCATATTACTCTCATCCCGAAACCTCAAAGGTTTCATTTTTGTCCTTGGCTCTCAATCTGTGAGATCCGGTGTTTGATCATGATCCTGATCCCCTGCATCTTCATCATCGCCATCTTCCTGACCGTTTGTCTTGTCTTCCTCAAGCGAATGATTATTTAACCTCTGCAGTTCCACCTCAATATGTAATTCCTCAATAGACTTATCAATACCTGCACCAGAATCCTTCAATGTATCTTTATACATGACACTTTCATTGAAGACCATGTTCCTGCTAGTGACTATTTTAGGTGATTCATTATCAAGCCTATATAGCCTGTACCCCTAAAAGAAGGCATTTTACCGCTCTCGACTCGAGTTTACCTTGTTTAACGTTTGAATATGCGACACAACCGAAAATCCTCAACATCCCATAATCACTTGGATGTCCCGACCAAATCTCCATAGGTGTCTTTTTCTCAATCGCTGTCGATGATGACCTATTTATCAGATATGCGGCCGTGCATGTCGATTCTGCCCAGAAGGTCTTAGGCAATCTAGACTTAATTAATAAAAAGGGTACCTTATCCATGAGAGTTCTATTCATCCATTCTGCTAATCCATTCTATTGCGGCGTCCCGACAACTGTCAAATGTCTAGCAATCCCACTCTCAGTGCACAACTGCTCAAACTCCCGGTTACAAAACTCAAGACCGTTATCTGTCCTCAGCTTCTTAACCGTCCTCCCAGTCTGATTCTCTACTAACTACTTCCACTCTTTGAACTTTCCAAATGCTTCGTGTTTGAACCTGAGAATATAAACCCATACCCTCCTTCCTGGAATAATCGTCAACGATAGATAAGAAATACCTCTTACCTCCCAATGATTCCACCTGTGACGGACCCAATAAGTCTGAATGAATATATTCTATCACTCCCTGATTAGTGTGCCTTCTTACACCGAATTTGACTCGATGTAACTTTCCCAGAACATAATTCTCACAAAAATCAAGCTTACCTAGACTCTTCTTGCCAAACAGCTCCTGCTTTTCTAGCACCTGAAGTCCCGCCTCACTTATATGTCCTAGTCTTTTGTGCCAAACCTGCGCAAGACTGTATTTTTCGTCAACACTAGTGTTAAGCTCACCCACCACTGCATGGCCATCCAAAGAGTATACGCAATTATCCATTCGGGTTCCAGATAAAAAAACCCTAGAACCATTAATCACCTTGATTTTGCCCGACTGCATTTTTACGGTATATCCCTCTTTTTCAAGAGTTCCCAACGATATCAAGTTTCTTTTCAATTCAGGAATATACCTGACATTGTGTAATACAAAACTTGACCCATCTTTCAGTTGTACCCTTACCTTGTCAATACATTTGATCTTGCACTCCCTGTTGTCACCCAACAGTACCCTGTCCCCATCGCATTCCAGAAAATCAAAAAATATATCTAACCTGGGTGTCATGTGGTATGAACCTCCTGAATCCATGATCCAATCTAGCAGAGCCTCTGCACTCATCACCATCATCACCTCAGAACCGGCATAAATCAAACCACTGGAGCTTGGTTGATCTTCTTTCTTGACGAAACCATTTGACTTCTTGCGATTATTCTTTGGACAGTTTCTCTTCAAGTGCTCCTCAGATTGGCAAATAAAGCACTTGAGTCTTCCACCTCGAGACTTCGATCTTGACTTTCCCCTGGACCGATGTGAATTCTGATCAGTTCTTCCCCTCACGTATAACCCTTCACCATCATTCCCCTTTGCCTTAGTTCTTTCTTTGATTTCCTTTGAATTCAATGTGGCATCATATCCTCCTAAGTCAAAGCTTCCCATCCATAAAGCAAGGCATCCACAAAGTGTTCGTATGATGCTAGTAAAGAAGTGAGTAATAATAAAGCAAGATCTTCATCCGGGAATTTTACCTCAATATTTGCTAAATCAAGAACAATTTTGTTGAACTCATCTATATGCACGGAAATCGTACGTCTAGCTGGCATGTAGAATGTATACAACTTCTTCTTCAGGTACAACTTGTTGGCCAAGGACTTTGTCATGTATAAAGTCTCGAGCTTGGTCCAAACCCCCGCTGCAATCATCTCCCTGGTAACCTCTTTCAGAACCTTGTTACCTAAACACAAAATCATGGCACTGTGAGCTTTCTTGTTTAGCTCAGCTTTCGCTGTAGCATCCATATTCGCTGGTAAAACCTCTAGAGCTGCTTCACATCCATGTTGGATTAATAAAGCACGCATCTTGACTCTCCACAACCCGAAATCTCCAGTTCCATCGAATTTCTCGATCTCAAACTTGGCTCTCGTCATTCTTTAATCCCTTTATTAATTTGCTAAACCTTTTGAATAGCCTCACAATCACAAACCAACAAAGCCCCTTGTGCAAAAATTAATACCTTCAAATTATATATTCCTTATTGGAAAATAATAATAATATACAAATCCTATTATTATTAATCAATAATAATATACTAGTATCCTTTAATAGACTTTTCAAAGATATTAAATATGATTAAAAAAAAACCAAAAAAAAAAAAAAACAAAACATGATGTTTTCTATCTTCTGTTGACTTTACAAAACAAAACCTTATCCACCTCCTTCTTCGTTAACTAAATGCCGACCAAGAAAGGAAAAACCATATCAAAAAAAAAATCAACAGAGCATTTGTTGATCAAAAACCAACAAACCCTTTAAAGTCGATCGAACCTCCTGCTGCTCCTTCTTGTTGTTCTAAACCGAAACCCTTCACACGATCGATCCTAGTAACCAGCGAACCTCACGAATCGAGCTCTGATACCACTCGTAGTCGCGTCAACAAACAACCCTAGTTACTAGAGCAGAATAAACCCGATCGTAGAAGAAGACACAAGCGGCAGATTATGATATCGACAGAAAAGAAGAAAACGAGCATAAGGTATATCTGCATAATGAATTTTATTTGAAAGTTGTAATCAGATTACACAAACTCAGAAAATTCCACAATATACTTGATTTTGAGTCAACTTAACATTCTTTACTACATGTATCAACTAAGAATGACTGATATTGGGAGCATTAAACAACATAGGGAGTCTGACTGATATTGGGCTAAAAATGACTGAGTTCCCGTTAGACCCCCACAGCTCGCTAAACTGCCCTTAACATGTGAAGAATTTAGTTGTGTAAACAAAGTTATAACGATTGTATCTATGCTCTCAGTCCCATCTATATTCTTTAGGAAAAAAGCAGGGATGCACATGGAAAGTTTTTCATGCCTGAACCCAATCATCTAACCTGAATCCAAACCACTTAACTTTCACCACCTTATGTCATTTCTTCTTAAGTTTTGGTTTTTACCTATTCTACCTTCTTTAATACTTTTGACGTTTATTTTGTTTATGCCGAAATTAAACATCTGTATCACCATGTTTTCATTCTTTATTCTTAATTCTTTACTTTTGTTTCTAATTCTGGTAGGTTTTTCCGGTAAGAAAAAATGTTAAATGTTCAACAATTCGATTAAAGTTTCAAGCACTAATAATTGGTTTCCTTAACGGCCCTTACCTTTTGAGACGGAGAATGATAGTATTAGAAGATAATAATTTTAAGACGGAGGGATTATTGCTTTTCATTTGTAGTCAAGCATAAGGTAAAAGATATGACCATAACCGTTCATGGTCATTCCATGTTTGATAGCATTTGATGATTTTTTTATGAATATACATAGGTGTAAGAAGTTTCATATATGTTTTTGATAGTCTAGTTGGAGCCCGACTAACCGGGAACACCTGAAGAGCATCCATACTCATTCTAGGCTCATACACCTTCATTTTACCATACCCCGTATCAATCACATGATAAATACCGTCGACTGTTAGCGATGTTTCTGCTATGTTTGTAGCCACGATGTATTTGCGGGCATCATTGATGAGGCGAAAAATGATCCGTTTTTAGGGGGTCATTTAAGCCCGAATCCGACTTTATTTGATCAAATATTGCCCTAAATCGTTCCTTTTGTGATTTTAGGTGTTTGGAGAGTGAATTCTGGAAAAGAAGCCATTTTGGACGTTTTTGGAGCATAAAAGTGAAGAAAACGGCAAAGTACCAAATTTCCATGCTGAAGATACAAGGTGACGGCGTCAAGACCACCATCTTGACGGCGTCAGACATGAGGAATTAAACACCGTAGGTGGTGACGGCGTCAGAAGGCTTCATGACGGCGTCAAAGTGGCAAGAATAAAATACCGTGGGTGGTGACGGCGTCACATAGGCCGTCATAAGTGGATCAAGGCCGTCCGAGGAAGTATATGGTGGCGAGGTGACGGCGTCACAAGTTACTCTTGACGCCGTCAGCCTGTTTTTCCTATATATAGTTTTCTAGTTTTTTCATTAAAAAGAGAGAAGTTTTGGTGAAACCCTAAAGACGATTTTGGTGCCTCTTTTACAGGTTTTTCAAGGGTTCCAAACCCTTGAGACCTTGCATTGTAATTGAGATAAGTTTACTTTCAATTCAATCAATATGTCTATGTGTTGGTTGTTTACAACTTGTTCTTGTCTCAATTCTACTATGCTAGGCTAGATCTCTTTTGTGTTTGCTTAGATCTAATGAAACCTAGATGTTGATTATGTGTTGATTACTTGTCTATTCTTGTTTTGGATGAATGATATTATATGTTAGGCTTAAGAAAACTGGCAGATCTCCAAATGGTAACATGCTTGAACGTCTTAAGAAACATGAACCGAGGCGTACTAGGTCTTTATTGGTTGTATTTAATGCATGAGCCACTGTTTACAATCCCTATAGTTGTGCTGGGTCATGGTGTAGGAGGAGATAAGAGCTCATAGAGTTGGGGAGTTATGTATGCCACCCCACGAATGGTATTAAGGAATACAATCCGTCATCCATACAAGTGTAACAAGTAATTAACATGTAAAAGATATCTAGGAAGTAATGAAGTCTAAGTAAACACAATTTCTCCAACCACTGCTCACAACCTTAGTTTAATTTAGTTTAATTTCATTTTCATTATTTTATTTCAATTATATAATAGCTTTGGGTTAGTTGAATAGCAACTAATTCCGCCCCTCTTCCAAAACCCGATATTTTAATTGCTTTCATAAAAATATAAAAATACAAAAATAATCATCCCTCACCTCTAGAACTATTAATTAGGTTTTCTAATCCTAGCGACACTATTCCTAAGCTGAACGATCAATCCCCCGGTACTTGTCACTATACTATACTACAACGATCAGGTACACTGCCTGGTGGGGGTTGTAAGCTTCTCGAGATCCCTCGAGAGGTAAAGCAAGGTGCGATTCCCACGCATCAAGTTTTTGGCGCCGCAGCCCGGGGAATAGTTATTGTCTAGGTTAGGATTTCTTTTTATTAGGTCTACTTGCTAGATTCCTTTCTAGTAAGATTTTATTTTTATTTTTTGGTCTTCTTTAGTCTATCTTATTTCTTTGTGCTTCTGTTAGTAAACTAACTTCATTGACTATTCCGTTGACCATTATGGAAAACGCGAATCCACCCCTTTCCCCTGAAGAAGTGGCTGTGTTACGTGAACAAATTGAGAGTGAGATTAGGGAGCTTAGAGAGCTTAATAGGTTGATTAAGATTGAACTCGAACATACATTTAGCGACCTAGCAACCGCCTTGTATTCGAATGAGAACTTAGGGCCTAATGACTTTGTGAGTATTGTTGAGAGACCAGAAGAGGAGGAAATGGATCCGAGGCTTAACGACTACTTTAACTTACACCCCACTAAGGAGGAGATTGCATACTATAATAACCTTATTGATAACCCGCGATCTCCCTTAACCATGATTGAACCTAAGATCAAGAGAGGCGATCCTAAGAATGCTAAGATACCATGTATGATTGGATATAGGCACATTAGCAATGCTTACATTGACTTTAAATCTCCAATCAACATTATGTCCTCAACGGTTTATAATTATATAGTGAACACGAGACTTGAACCTAGAAGGGATCCCAAGTGCCCCGGTGGAGTTTGTAACTTTGTCGGGAGAGTTAAAGGTTTACGTGTCTTTGTTGGTAATTTCACTTTTGTCACCGACTTTATGATTTTGGAGGATCTTGCTAATGTTATTGATTGTCGATTATCCAATGTTGTGTTTGGCAAACCATTTGTTGAGGAGTCTAAGTTAGAGTATGATGAGGTAGAAGGCACGATCTGATTCGCAAGTAACACCGATAGTATCACCTATAGGATGCCCAATAGGATGAAAGAATTTCGATTTGTATCTCGTCTTGATCAGGACAATGGCGCCATTTGATTCGTTGTGTTTTGGTGTGTGAAAACAACAATTTATCAAAATATCAACAAACGTGAAGTTTAACTTGTCGTGAGACAAATAAACGTGAAGTAATACGAGTAAACCGTTTAGGAAAATGATTACCTCGCAAAACTTGTGAAAGTGATATTCAAATTGTGAGACCAGGAAGTGATTTCCCGGGTCGTACCCCAACGAGGTGTGAATGGAAAGCTTCGAGGGAGATTTGGATTAAAATCTTGTATGATTGGAAAGTTTATTTGGTTTTGCGTTACGTTAAGTTAACGAATTCTAAAAATTAACTAACGAAAGTAAATTAACCTAAGGCAACTACACTCTAAGAAATACCTAAAAACTACGGGAAATCATAATTAGGTATCGGGAATCTTAACACGTAAATTAAAAAAAACGTGACGTTTAATTAAAAATTGCGCGAGTACGCAAAATAAAACGCGAATTTTAAGATCCAAATGTCCTACGGGGTTGCGAATACTTTTCTAACGTACTAAATGACAAAAGAAATTTTTGAGAAAAAGAAAATTAATTTTCCGACAAAAATTCTATTTATTACTAATTAAAAACTAATTAACACAAATTAAATTCTAATAAATATCAAAACTATTTTTAAAAATCTGAAAATTTTTAGGAAATGACTACAAGTAAAACTTAATTTAAGAAAAATTTAAAAAGCTAGTTCATTATACTAAAAAGCTACAGAATAAGCTAAATGGTTTAGTGAGCTTAATTAACACACAAACTACACCTACTCTAATACTAAGTTTTTGCAAAGGAATACTAATAAAGGACCCCAGGGCAGTTGGTTATTTGCGTGTGTGTTTGTAGCTGGGCTAGGCAAGAGGTCAGGGGTTCGAGTCCCACTTCTTGTGCAATTCCTCCCTTTTTTTTTTCTTTCTTTTTGTTACTTCTTTTTTTTTTAGTTTACTGTTCCAACAAACCACAAAATAACATTCCAACTTTCGAATGGTTTACAAACAAACAGATTAGAAAGTTGAAACAGATTGATGTCAAACTTCTTGCCTTTGTTTTCTCAAATTGTAACTCAAGCAAATTTCTTTTTTTTTTACAACAAGTATTAAAGCCAAATTTAACTTCAACAATTTTTCTTTGTTTTGCCTTTTTATGACTGCCAAGCCGAACCACTGCTACGAAATAAGCTTAAACAAGCTTATTGCTCATATCACCCATTCAATGATAACAACTAACACGATACAACAAGAGATAATAATGACGAAAACAAGCAAGATCAACTATAAAAAGTGCGGTCGCAGCAGGGAAGAAACGAAAGCAATCAACAACTCAGATGAGTCTATATTAATACGAACAAGATAGCACTAGATGTAACGACTACAACAACAACAAAAGCAACTTACGACCAACAAGAACCTAAACACCGATGTAAACGAGAGCAGTTAATCGATTACCAATAAGCTAAGTTTAACAAGGTTTATACAAAACTAAATAGCAGCACGAAAACGGAGCAGCCAAGATTGAACCCGAACAAGTCTTAATGAACATAACTGCTCCAATATGTATATAACAGCAGTAAATGAAAACTATCAACAACTCAAAGTGGTGATTGGTGGCAGGTCAAAAGGTTGTGTTATGCAGTCTTAACTAAGCTATCATATCTTCGAATAAACTCGTTTTAAGCCAAAGAGATTTCTGAAAGTGGACCTTTTTCTAAAATTTCGCTTTAACTAATTAACGCAATAAGCTTATGAAAACAAGATTTACACCTTTAATCAACAACCTAAACTTACACTAACACTATGTAAACATAATTAAACAACAATAGCAAGCAAGTAACAACTATGACTGAGGAAAATTAAGTAAAAAATTGCCTTACAAGAGGTCCTAAGCAGTGGCCGAAGTACATAAGAATCAAAACCACAATTCAACCTAATATCTCCCACGAGATTCTAAACCATGTTTCCATTCCTGCAACTGCTTTCTGCTATTCTCTTCCTCTTCTTTTTTTTTTTGTCTTCTGCTTTTTTTCTTTACCGTATATATTTTTTTTGTCTCTTTTTTTTTCAACTTTCAATTCGACAAAGTATTAAGTTAAATGTCAAATATAAAACTTAAACAAGAACTCAGACACACTTTAAACTTCAACTTTCATTAAAACTTAAAAACCAAGATTACAATTGTGCAAACTACTAATAACGATTAAGAGAAATAAAAAATAAGATGATAAGTAGAAAATTCGAATTACAAGGAAGACTTTTTAAGAATTAAAAACATAAAACTGAGATTAAAAGATAGAAATCGAATGCCTCTTTGGCTACAAATTACCTATCTATTTATAATCAAACCCTAGTGGTAGGTACCAAATAAGCTCTATTCTTTGTCTTCTTCCTTTGCTACTTCACTGAGGTGTTTCATGTCATCTTCTCTTTGTTGAATCTCAGCCATCCACTCACTCTTGTCTTCATCTCAACCTTCAATTTATCATTTGGCGCCCAAATAGTGGAGGATTGCCAGCTTGTCATTCCCTAAATGGTGGATGGGTGTTAGGTACCGATTTGAGTGGGTTTAGTGGGATTGGGGATTGGGTTAGATGGTGATGGGGAGGGATGGTGATGGTTGTTTGGCAGCTTGTAGTCACGGGGTGGAGTTGTACTGGGGATAATGGCGTATTTTTTATTCAGGTTGTGAGTGGGGGAGGAGGGTGGAGCGTATGTTATGTTTTCTAGGGTTAGGGTATGAGGTTGTTTGTCTCATAAACGAACCAGGGGAGAGAAAAAATAGGGGGTGGGCTAATGTTGTGGGCTTGGGTAGAGTTGTTATAAAAGTGGGCTAAGGTGGTGTTTGTTGGATTGCACATTAAAGAGTCCATTTGGTTTACTATAACTTCAAGGACCAAATTTGTTATTTTCCAAATTTGACGGACCAATTTTGCCAATTTTCCGAAACTCAACCAAGGACCACACTTGTCATTTTAGAACTCCTTGAGGGCCTTAACTCATAATTTCTCCATTTAAAATGCCCGAGGACCAAAGCTGCCAATATTGCAAAGTATAAGGACCAATTGTGTAGTTTTCCAACCATTTTACCCAAAGATCATTTGTGACTTATTTTTGACTTTTAAAAGCAAGGGTTGACTTTTCTTTGAAAATGATTGACCAGGGACTAGATTTGTAAAATTTTGAAAGTCGGGGGACTGAAACTGCCAAATATGTAACTTTTGTTTGTTTTTCGTTTGTTTTCGCTCGTTTTGCATAAGAAACATATAAAATACGATCTTTGGGATTTTCTTCGCATTTTGGTGCGTTTTTGAGTATTTTTGATCGTTTTGCAGCTTAGATTTGACTTAAAATGATGAGTATTTACACACTCATCAATCCCCCACACTAAACTATTGCTAGTCCCTAGCAATCTTTTTGAGAAAAATTAATGGATTTGAAGTCTCTTTACCAAAAGCCATTACTTCTGGAGTAGCCAGGTGTAAGAACTGTGGCTCACCTGATAGCCGTGTGATTTTGAGCAAACCACCAGCTTTCAACGGATTTGATTTGTCTTTACCAGGAGCCGTTTGCTCCTGGACTAGCCAACTCTTGATGGAATAGTCAACATCTTGGTGAGTTGATTACCAATTATGGTTTTTCCACAGCCTTTACCACAAGCCATAATCTTGCGGGCTAGCCAACTCATTAGCTTTTGAGGATGATGGGGAGTTGAGGAACCATACAATTTTTGGCAAATTGCAAGCCATCAACGGGTTTGAGTTATCTTTACCAAGAGCCGTTTGCTCCTGGATTAGCCAATCCCTTTTGTCCTTTAGACAAGGCGAATTGATAACCACAAAAATTTTGAAATAAAGTGAAAAAATTTTGAAAAATTTTGGCCTAAAAATGGGGGTACTAGACGGTATATTTTGATGAAATTCGCTAGAATTTTCCCCTCCCCCACACTTAGAGTTGAATATTGTCCTCAATATTCAAAGTCCCGGCGATTATGCCGAAATTTTGAATGAAAGACGAGAATATTAAAAGCTAACTGTGGGAATGTCATTTGTATTTTTCACTTTATTTATTCGAACAGATATATATTTTTTTTTTTTTTTTTTTTTTTTTGAAAGATATGTACATCTCAAGTAGCTGCGGGGGGTGGCCACTCCCCCACACTAAGGTGTTAGAAAATAGGAGGAAATTAGATACACGGGTGAAAACCCGTGTTTGTTACTTGTTTTTGTTTATCGAGTCGCTAGCTTGACTCGATCCCGAATTCATTGGTCCATGGGGAAAGTTTGGAGGTCCGGGACAACAGGTGGTATGTCCCCTCCAAAATAGTGTTTCAACCGATGCCCATTTACTTTGAAATTGGGATCGTCGTCTTGAGATAACTCGACGGTGCCATAAGGATAAACTTTGGCAATGGTGAAAGGTCCAGTCCAGCGGGTTTTAAGCTTACCCGAAAAGATCTTTAATCGAGAGTTAAAAAGAAGGACTCGGTCACCAACGTTGAAAACGCGGTTCTTAATTTTGGAGTCATGGATCTTTTTTGTTTTTTCTTTGTAGATTAAAGAGTTTTCGTAAGCTTGATCACGAAGTTCATTGAGTTCATTGAGTTGAACTTTCCTGTGATCACCCGCAGACTTAAGATCGAAATTAGCATTCTTCAAAGCCCAATAAGCTTTGTGCTCGAGTTCAATTGGAAGATGACAAGCTTTTCCATACACGAGCTTATAAGGAGTACACCCAATGGGTGTTTTATAAGCTGTGCGAAAAGCCCATAGAGCGTCGTCTAGCTTATCCGACCAAGAGGCACGGTTTTCGCCTACGGTTCTTTCAAGAATTCTTTTCAAACCTCGGTTTGAAACCTCCACTTGCCCACTCGTTTGTGGGTGATATGCGGTGGCAAGACGGTGAGTGACACCGTACTTGAGCCTGACTTTTGCAAATTGTTCGTTGCAAAAGTGAGTACCGCGATCGCTTATGATAGCGCGGGGAGTTCCAAACCTTGAGAATAACGACTTCAAAAACTTGACAACTACTCGGGCATCGTTGGTTGGGAGAGCTTTTGCTTCGACCCATTTCGACAAGTAGTCAACGGCCACGAGTATGTACTTGTTCCCTCGTGAAGACGGGAACGGCCCCATAAAGTCTATGCCCCAAACATCAAAGATTTCACACACTTGGATGACGTTTTGAGGCATTTCATCCCGTTGTGTGATCTTTCCTTGACGTTGACACGAGTCACAAGATTTGACTAGGTCATGGGCGTCTTTATAAATGGAGGGCCAATAGAAACCGGACTCAAATACTTTTCGAGCGGTGTAGTTCGGGCCATGATGTCCCCCGGTGGGTCCATGATGACAAGCCTTTAGGATTTCCATGGCTTCTTGGCCATGAACACACCTCCGAATAACCTGATCCGCACAAATTTTAAACAAATATGGATCGTCCCAAAAGTAGTGATTGACATCTTTGAAAAATTTGCTCTTTTGGTGGGACGACATCCCTTTGACAACGAAGTTCCCCGCATGATAGTTTGCAAAGTCGGCAAACCATGGGGTACTAGAATCACCACGAGAGGAAATCACATTGAGTGTCTCGAGAGGAAATGTTTCGTTTATTTCCTTTTTCTCGAGAACTCCTTGATGAGGATTCTCCAATCGGGAAAGATGGTCAGCGGCGAGGTTCTCGGCTCCTTTTTTATCACGAATTATGATATCAAATTCTTGTAGGAGGAGAACCCAACGGAGCAATCTCGGCTTTGCGTCTTGCTTGGCAAAGAGATATTTTAGAGCCGAGTGGTCCGTATACACTATGCACTTAGTCAAGATTAAGTACGGCCGAAATTTCTCAAACGCATACACCACGGCAAGTAATTCTTTTTCTGTTGTGGTGTAATGAGCTTGAGCTTCGGTCAAGGTCTTGCTTGCATAATGAATCGGCTGAAAATGCTTGGTTTTTCGTTGCCCCAAGACCGCACCCATTGCAAAGTCACTTGCATCACACATGAGTTCGAAGGGTAGGTCCCAATCGGGGGCAACTAAAATGGGTGCTTCGGTAAGCTTTTTCTTGAGAGTTTGAAAAGCTTCGATGCACTCATCGGAGAAGAAAAATGGAGTCTTTTTTTCAAGAAGTCGGGTCATAGGCCTAGCTATCTTCGAGAAATCTTGAATGAATCTACGATAGAAGCCGGCATGACCCAGGAAACTCCGAACACCTTTGACAGTAGTGGGAGGAGGAAGCTTAGCAATGACGTCGATTTTAGCTTTATCCACCTCAATCCCACTCTTGGAAATCTTATGGCCAAGGACAATTCCTTCCTTGACCATGAAATGACTTTTCTCCCAATTTAGACTAAGATTGGTGTCTTCACACCTTTGAAGCATTTTGTCTAAATTGGAGAGACATGATTCGAATGAATTCCCAACGACCGAAAAATCATCCATGAAGACCTCCATTGTTTTCTCGATCATGTCGTGAAAAATGGCCATCATGCATCTTTGAAATGTGCCCGGAGCATTGCATAAGCCAAAAGGCATGCGTCGATAAGCAAATGTTCCGTATGGGCATGTAAAAGTCGTTTTTTCTTGATCTTGAGGATCGATGGGAATTTGGAAATAACCCGAAAAACCGTCAAGGAAACAATAGTATTCGTTTCCCGCCAATCTTTCGAGCATTTGATCCATGAAAGGTAATGGAAAGTGGTCTTTACGGGTGGCGTCGTTTAATTTTCGATAATCAATGCAAACGCGCCAACCCGTTACCAATCGAGTTGGAATTAACTCGTTATCATCATTTTTGACAACCGTTATGCCACCCTTTTTGGGCACACAATTAACGGGACTCACCCAAGGACTATCCGAAATGGGGTAAATCAAACCGGCATCAAGAAGTTTAATGACCTCTTGCTTGATAACCTCATGAATTTTAGGATTTACCCGTCTTTGTTGTTGAACCGCCGGTTTATAGTCATCCTCCATCAAAATTTTGTGCATACAAAATTCCGGGTTAATACCCTTGATGTCGGAAAGTCGCCAAGCAATGGCTCGTTTGTGTGACTTTAAAACCTTGAGAAGAGCGGTTTTGTTTTCTTCATTCAAGTCTTTAGCGATTATGACGGGAAACTTATCGTCACCCTCCAAAAACGCGTACTCGAGATGAGGCGGAAGTTCCTTGAGTTCGACATCGGGAAAGTCATCAGTTTTTTCAACATCTTTGACTTCCACATTATGAAGTTCTTTTGGAGGAAGAGATGAAGGATCATCATTGAGCAACTTCTCAAGGAGAAGTAAGTCTTCCTCGGGATTGATAGAATCATAATCAACATGAGAATCACACGACAAACAAGCTTCGATTTCTTCCAAAATGAAGTCACCTCCCAAAAATGGAGTAAGAGAGGGGGGAGAGACATCAATGGAAGAATTGATTGATCCTTGCACACTTAACATTTCTTCAATATGGTCATCACATGCAACATCGATGACATCAAGTCGGTTGATTTCTTCTCGTTCAAGGTCGAGAAGATCTTTAGAAGTGTTTTCGATGTTTATGATCAATTTTTCATCGCCAACTCTAAGAGTCATTTCTCCTTCGAAGACGTCGATTAATGCACGAGCCGTTTTTAAGAATGGTCTTCCCAAAATAAGGGGGACACGAGGATCGGCATCAAAATCGACGACTACGAAGTCGGCAGGAAAATAGAACTTGCCAACCTTCACAAAGACATCTTCAGCAATACCCTTCGGAATCGAAACCGAACGGGTTGCTAATTCAAGAGTCATTCGTGTTGGTTTAAGTTCAGGAAGTGAAAGTTTTTGCCAAATCGAGAAAGGCATGAGGTTTATGCTAGCGCCAAGATCGGCCAAGGCGAAGCATTCCACAAGCTTTTGGAAATCACAAGGAATGAGAAATTTTCCGGGGTCTCCTAATTTTTCGGGAAGTTTCTTTAGGAGAACCGCCGAACAATTTTCGTTCAAACGAGTTTTGGTGAGTTCAAATAGTTTCTCTTTGTTACTTAGAAGACTCTTGAAAGTGGAAGCAAACTTGGGCATATAGAGAAGAGCATCCGCGAAACTAATGTCGAAGTGTAATTTTTGAAAAATCTCAAGAAACTTTTTCATTTGATCATTAGTTTGCTCGCGGAGTCTTTGATCATTTAACCGCGAAGGATATGGTATTGAAGCTTTTTGTTGAACGGGATTTTCCGATGGTTCAAAAACAATTCCCGGTTTTGATTTGGTTTTTGGGACAACATGAGGTTGGACGTGTGCGGTACTTCGTGTACTTGTGATTTGCACCTTGTCCTTTGTAGCCTCGTGTTCACGTTCCACTACCTCGGGAGGAGAAGAAGATGAGGTAGTATGAACCGTGGGTCCATCATAAGAAACTCCACTACGGGTTGTGATCGCCTTTACATCGCCCTTCGGGTTGGCGATCGTGTTGCTTGGTAGCGTTCCCGATCCCGAAGGTCGATCATTTAAAGACTTCTTAAGTTCAGAAATCTGACCGATCAACAACCTATTAGTTTCTTCTTGAGCTTTCATAAATTGCTTCAACAATTCATCGGTTGATGATTGAGGTTGCGCAACAGATTGATTTTGAGGAAAGTTTTGAGCTCGGTTGTTTTGATTGAAACCTTGATTTTGAAAATTTCCATGGTTTTGATTACCATGAAAATTGTTTCCTTGATTGAAATTACCATAACCTTGGTTTCTATTCAAGTTTCCTTGATTTTGAGAACTTTGGTTGTAATTTCCCCCTTGATTTTGATATTGATTCATAGGGGCTTGAAATTGGTTTTGAACATTCGGGTTTCTTTGTTGTTGATTTTGATTGAATCTATTTGGATTGTTGGGTTGAGAAAAACCGGGTGGACCACTTTGATTGTTAGTACGGTAATTTTGTTCCATTTGAGGACGGTATTGGTTACCTCCTTGGTTGGAATTACCGACTATTGCATTGACTTCAAAAGGATTGCCATCTGTGGCAGTACAATTGTAGTAAGCGTGTGGACCACCACAAGTAACGCAAGTGTCAACCTTTTTGACTTCAGCAGGTTGAGAAGAAACTTTCTTTGTTTTGGTGAGAACCAAAGCATGAATAGCTTCCGTGAGCTTGTCAAGTCTAGCATCGGTGCTAGATTGAGCCACAGGTGATGAAGAAGAAGGACCAACATTAATTTGCGAAACAACCGATTTGCTTCGTGGAATGCGGACCTTGGATTTGTTTTCAATGATCATCAAAGCATCTTTGGTGGTGCGATTCAAGAAGTTGCCTCCCGCGGAGGCATTAAGAGAGTCTTGATCGACTTGGCTCACACCATTATAGAAAGTGTCGAGTTGCATCAACTCGGAAAAACCGTGATGAGGACATTTACGAAGCATGTCCTTGTAACGATCCCATGCCTCACCGAATGATTCATCAAACTTTTGAGTGAATTTCATGATCTCATTCTTGAGGGCGGTGGTTTTGGATGGAGGAAAGAATTCGTTTACAAACTTCTTGACCAAATCTTCCCACGTTTCAATCGATCGAGGGGGTTGTTTGTCTAGCCAATTTTTGGCAGCCCCATCGAGGGAAAACGGGAAGAGAAGAAGTTTGATAGCCTCCTCAGGGACACTTTTGCATTTGATGGTTGACGTGATTTTGTTGAACCATCGAATGTGATCTTGAGGATCGTCCCTCTCGAAACCATAGAATTGACGCGAGGTGACTAAGTTAATTGTCACAACCCACAATTTCAGGTCATTTTTCCAAACTTCGACATTCTACTATTCACAAATTACTATTCATCGATCACTATTCATCGTTTTACTATTCATCATTTTTGAGGTCAATTTGACATTCCGAGACACCTTCAGAAAATTTACTATTCACTTGACACTATTCATTTCCGAGAGGAAACTACTATTCACGTGCATTATTCATGTTATCGTAAATTTAGTTTACGAGTGTTCAAATTCGCGTAACCGTATTGGTTCAGGAGCGAATTCATGCATTACTTCAGGGACATTTCATACGGACTAGAAATAGTCGACATGTCATTATTAGGGCACTTGCATACTATTCCACTCGTAGGATATTCAAATTATATTTTTAATATAATTAACGAATTACGTATGTTTATTTTAAATAAACACTAATACGCGAACTATAAATGTGACTAACACGTCCAACACTCCCGACTATGATCCCAATATATTTTTATATTCATTTTTATAATATAAAAATTATAATATTAATTTACCCGGTATTTTGGATATTTATTTTAATTATTAACTTAAGTTATTAAAACTACGACGGTTTTCGTGGAAATTAAACTATAATTATCTAAACACCCAATAATTTTATCCAACCTATTTTTATAATTTTTATAACTTTATTATGGCCCGGTTAACTTCGTTAAAATTTAGTTTTAGTTAACCCGGTACCCGGTACAATTTAAAACTACACAAAACAACCAATAATACATTTAATTACAAAATACTACATTCATCCCCCCCCCCCCCCCCCCTCTCCAATCTCTTACAAATTTTACTTCTATACTCTTTGTTCATTAATGTATACTACTAACTCTATTATATATAATATATAATCAATAATACATATACTAACTTTATCAATTTTTACCTCATTTCTTTCATTCCATCAAAAGCTCATATTCTCTCTTTCTCTTCTCATATACACGGCCAAGAAACAAGAGGAGGCAAGAACCAAAATTTTTCAAAGATCAAAGTGTTAATCTAGTGTTTATAGTATCCTTGTTAGAGTTTTGAAATAAAAACTCAAGGATTATTAGGTTTTAATCATCCTAACCTCACTAATCTTACAAGTAAGTTTACTAAACTCATTTCATAATTTTTACAAAGTTATTACTATGATTATACATGATTCTTGCAAGATCTCATACATGCATTAGCTTATACCACTTTATTTTGTAAATTTTTGATCATACAAGCCCTAGAGTGATTTTTTTGTTAGATCCTTGTTAGATCTACTTGGTTTTGGTGATTAGGAACCCATGACACCCTAAGAAGGTGTATGGTAGGATTAGATTAGTTTTGTGGTGTTTGAAAGAGGTTTGATGAATGATGGAACTAGTTTGGAGACTTGGAAATGGTTTTTGAAATGTTTGAAATACCTACTGTCCCTATTTTAATTTCGTGGGAAAATCAGTAGATGGTGGCTAATTTTTGACCAAAGATTTAGAAAATACATTCAAAAACGAAACTTTAGGCGAAAGAACGGATTAAAATGAGTTTATAACGAAGGAGTTATGATTTTTGCAAACTTAACGACGAAAACTACTTTTCCAGAAAACTGCTTGCTGTTGGGCAGTATACGA
Source organism: Artemisia argyi (assembly GCA_030686995.1). Classification (NCBI taxonomy): domain Eukaryota; kingdom Viridiplantae; phylum Streptophyta; class Magnoliopsida; order Asterales; family Asteraceae; genus Artemisia; species Artemisia argyi. The sequence continues at coordinate 201,234,251 of CM060683.1, read as the reverse complement.
CGGGTATTTTGAGGCATTAAACGTAACCTAAAAGAACCGAGTTATCTAAAATATACTAGTATATACAAAGACGAATCCGTGGACATAAAGAACAAGGAAAACGAGCCTAAAACGGCAAAGTTATACCCATTCTAACATCGTCAAACTATATATATATATATATATGGACACAAATAAAAATAATAACGTACGCACTAAACGGTATATTTTCTAGAAAATATTACTAAGGACCATTTTCTTATCAAACAAATACGTACGACTCGAGGGAATATTTAAACGACTTAACGACGTATTTCAAGGTTTTCAATACAAGGATTTTAACGCTAACACTTTTTAACGAGATAGTACGACAAGTTATATACTCCTATGTAAGGACTTATTTTCCTAAGTATGGAATCTATTTTACTACGACGATAACTAGTATTTTCAAATTACGAGTGGTATGAGTATCATGTGCATGTGCATTCATTTCATTACGGCTTGATCTAAGTTAGATCATGGTTATTCATTTAGGTTGCGGCTAGTACTCGCGCCTCATTGTCCCGACTACTTTTACCTCATTGTACCATTGTCATACCATCACTTCGAGGTGAGTTCTCATAGCCCCGTTTTAATTCTATATTTTGATTTCAAATCCCACGGGGGAGAATACATTGCATTACTTATTTTTGTGTACATGCCTAAGTATAAAATTCATACATTGCTTAAGTTGCCTAATTACCACGTCTTGACAAGTCCCCTTATTATATCATGGACCGTTAATTTCTAGTACTAAGCGAGAGTGAGTGGATAGATCTATCGAGGGTGACGCCTCCATTCGTGTTTGGGTTGCTCCAAATGGAACGAATGCATTTCATGTCTTTATTATTAGAGTGCCTGGTAAACACTCATTGGGGCCAAGTATCGTCTAGCTTCGGGGTCATGAGCTTAAGAGCCAATGTATATACTTTCCGGACATCCTATTTCATGGAATTACTTATGGCATTTGTACACTAGATTTTACTTATAAACCTATGATTATTCACCAACTTTATGTTGACTGTTTTTCGCAATGTATTTCTCAGGTAACTAAGGCATTTCTCATGGCATTGCATGGAGTCACTTTGTGTATCAAGGATGACGCGTCTCTTTTGGATTTCATGCACTTTGAACTATCGTTTGATTGTACTAAACTTGTTTCTTTAAACCTTTTCTAACTTTTGGGACCTATGTTTTATAACTTTGAATATTTTGAATGAATCAAACGATGTATTTTATAAACGACACTTAGGTCGTTCAATATTTCCTTACTTGTGTGCTATGATCCGTTACACCCTTAGGTATTCCATTCCGCTGCCATTCAGGTATTTTGGGGGTTTGACAGATTGGTACCAGAGCTAAGGTTATAGCGAACTAGGTTGCATCATTGACCCTAGACTATAACCACACCATCATAGCATATCATCATTTCATCATAAGTGCATATTTACTTATTTCCTTAAGGGATGCCATTATACGAGTTATTTATTTTTATTTTCACCTTGATTATCACAGAGACATGTCTTCGAATCCCAACACTGTCATACTTTACACCATATCAGATTCGGATGATGAGGACTCTATGTCCTCTACTGCTGTTTCACCACTTGTTTCTCCTACACCTGAGTTGCCACTGTTGGCATCAGATGATGACACCGAGCCTTTCGAGGATGAGGAGACGGCTCCTACTCCTCATGTCCATCCTACTATACCACTTGATGTCACCCGTGTACCCACAGACACACCATCTCCTACTACTACTGTCCATTCAGAGCCGAGACTTATGTTTCCTAGGGAGAAGACTTACCAGGTTGCTAGGAAGAGAGTTCGTATTGCTACATGTACTTATAGGAGTCTCCCTAGTCCTACTGTGCCTACACCACCACCACCAGCCTTACCCACTACTACTCCTATACCTACCTCACTCTTGCCGCTCAGGAAGCGTGCAAGGCTTACCACTTCAGATTCACCTACCACTGAGACTGATGACTTTTCACCACCACCAGAGTACCACATAGGTGAGAGTTCTAGAGCGGCTGCGGCTAGGAGCCCTACAGCCGTCACTTTAGAGGATCAGTTGGATGCTCAGCAGGAGCAAGTTGATAGCTTGGGGTATAGAGTCGATGAGATTATTACTACTAGACTTGAGACTGTTGAGGAGCAGGTTGAGGATTTGGTTCAGGGCAGGGTTAGTATTGATGTGTCTTACCATGGACTCGAGGCACGACAGTTGAGGCACCAGGAGGAGATTGAGCTACTTAGGGATGAGTTACCTGAGATTCGAGATAGAGCTCAGGCGACACAGGAGACCCAGTGGGAGCAGGTAGACCAGTTGACATTGCTTCGAGAGAGGGTAGTTGTATTGGAGCGTAGGGATGCTTCTTCTCAGTTACGACTTGAGCATCTTGAGGAGATCGTGGTTGCGATGGATCGTGAGATTCGCCGCTTGAGGGGAGAGCCTGGACCATCTAGAGCACCGAGAGGAGCCTAGACGTAGACTGGTATTATATTAGCTTGTATTATTTTCCTAGTCCCGGGATGTGGGACATAGTTCAAGAACTTGTAGCCTTTTGATTGTTGTACAAACAAATATTATCAAGTGCGACTCTACTATGTGGAAATGTTGTGCTATATATTATATCGGTCCATGTAGGCCGAAATTTTCATGTATTATATTCATGTGTTGTGATTATATTTATGATGTTTCGTGGTTGCTCTTTATTATTATTGTATTTATCCAGGTTGTGGTTGTATATATACATGTCGCGGTTGTATTTATACAGGTTGTGGTTGTACTCGTACATGTCATGGTTGTATCTAGACGGATTGTGGTTGTACTCGTACATGTCGTGGTTGTATTTATATTTATTGTGGTTGTATATATATACATGTTGTGGGTATATATATCTTTGGTACGATGACTATTTCTATTATGATTTTCTCATGGTTATTTCCATTGTGATTTATCAGAAGTATGGCACCAAGGAAGAGTAAGACTGCACCAGAAACGTCCGCTATGACTCAAGCCGCTATCCGCAAGTTGGTCAGGGATAGTATTGCAGAAGCTCTGGAGGTTGAGAGAGCTGAGGTTGCTGCAAGGGCTGCTGAGGTTGCTTCTAATACAGAGGTCGTTGAACCACCCACTGCTAGGCGTGAATGTACATGGAAAGATTTCAAGATTAGTGATCCTATCAAATTTAAGGGCACTGAAGGAGCGGTTGCTTTAATCCGCTGGTTTGAAAAGACTGAGAATGTATTTCTCATGTGTGAATGCCCGGACGTTAGTAAGGTAAAATTTGCTACAGGTATGCTTCTTGATGAAGCTATGTCTTGGTGGAATTCATATGCTCAGCCCATTGGTATGGAAAATGCTCACAAACTCACTTGGGATCAATTCAAGAAATTGATGACAAAGAAGTTTTGCCCTCGAACTGAGGTGCAAAAGATGGAAACGGAATTTTATGAGCTTGTGACTAAAGGCGATGATATCGAGACTTACATCAGGAAGTTTCAAGAGTTGGCTGTACTGTGTCCAAATATGGTTCCCGATGATGAGAAAAAGATGGAAAACTTTGTTGGTGGATTGCCTGAAAGTATTCGAGGAGATGTGATTTCTTTTGATCCTCAAACGATGGAAGAAGCTATTCGTATAACTCAGAAACTCATGGTTCAAGTAGTCAAAGGGAAAGCTGCTGTCAACAACAATAACCGTTCAAACAACACCAACTACAACAACACTCGAAACAACAACAACTATAACAACAATCGGAACCGCAACTATCCCAATAACCGAAACAACAATCCAAATAACAACAACAACAACAAGAGAAGGTTTGATTACAACCAAGGTGGATATGCTGTTCAGCCGCCACCTAAGAGACAGGAAGTAGCAAAGGTTTATGCTGCAGGACCAAATGACAGAAAAGGTTACACTGGTAACCTACCTAAGTGCGAAAGGTGTCAGAAGCATCATAACCCAGGTCGTTGTCCAGATAATTGTGGCAATTGCAAGAAGCTTGGTCACCACATCAAAGATTGTAGACTTCCAATCGTGGGTGACAATCAGAAACCACCGGTAACATGTTTTGGCTGTGGAGAACTTGGACACTTTAAGAATGAGTGCCCGAAGAAGAAGAATCAAGGAACTGGAAACCAAAATGGAATGGCTCGAGGAAGAGCTTATGTCATGGGAGGAGACGATATCAAAGAAGACCCGAATGTTGTTGCGGGTACGTTCCTCGTTAATAATCGTTATGCATCCATTTTATTTGATTCAGGAGCGGATAGAAGTTTTGTTTCTATTGCATTTGCACTTTTGCTTAACATAGAACCAACCCCATTAGACATTTCCTATATCGTTGAATTAGCCGATGGGTCTTTAGTTAACACCAACACCATTGTCCGTGGTTGCACTATAAATTTCCTAAACCATCCATTCAATATAGACCTTATGCCTGTAGAACTTGGAAGTTTCGACGTTGTGATCGGTATGGATTGGTTATCTCGGCATCGAGCGAGAATTATTTGTGATGAGAAAGTTGTTCACCTTCCTTATAACGGTGAAACTTTGGTTGTTCGCGGAGAGCGAAGTGGAACTAGACTCAGTATTATATCGTGCATTAAAACCGAGAAGTACATAAAGAAGGGTTGTTATGCATTCTTGGCTCACATCACGGAGAAGAAGTCGGATGAGAAACGACTTGAAGATGTGCCAATTGTTAAGGAATTTCAAGAAGTTTTTCCGGAAGAATTGCCAGGACTTCCACCTACACGACAAGTTGAGTTTCAGATTGAATTAGTGCCAGGAGCTGCACCAATTGCACGAGCACCGTATAGACTTGCACCTTCGGAAATGCAAGAATTGTCGAATCAATTACAAGAACTTTTGGACAAAGGATTCATTAGACCGAGTTCCTCGCCTTGGGGAGCGCCGGTTTTGTTTGTGAAGAAGAAGGACGGAACTTTCAGAATGTGCATCGACTATCGTGAGCTGAACAAGTTAACGGTTAAGAACCGTTATCCACTCCCCAGAATTGACGGCTTGTTCGACCAGTTACAAGGTTCTAGTTTTTATTCCAAGATTGATTTAAGATCCGGTTACCATCAACTTAAAGTTCGGGAAGAGGATATCCCGAAGACGGCATTTAGAACACGCTATGGTCATTATGAATTTCAAGTGATGCCTTTTGGATTAACCAACGCACCTGCGGTATTTATGGATCTCATGAATAGGGTGTGCAAACCGTATCTTGATAAGTTTGTGATCGTATTCATTGACGATATCTTGATTTATTCCAAGAGTAAGGAAGATCACGAAGAACACCTCAGAACAATCCTGGAACTACTCAAGAAGGAGCAATTGTATGCCAAATTTTCTAAGTGTGATTTTTGGATACGTAGAGTTCAATTTCTTGGCCACGTCATTGATAGCCAAGGTCTACAAGTCGACCCAGCAAAGATCGAGGCAGTTAAGGATTGGGCTACGCCCAAGTCTCCTACGGAAATTCGTCAATTCCTAGGACTTTCCGGATATTACAGAAGGTTTATTGAAGGGTTTTCAAAGATAGCGAAGTCGTTGACGAAACTGACACAAAAGAATGAAAAGTACGAGTGGGGAGAAAAACAAGAGTCCGCATTTCAACTATTGAAACAAAAGCTTTGTAGCGCACCGATTTTGTCACTACCTGAAGGTATTGAGAACTTTGTGGTATATTGCGATGCTTCGCATCAAGGACTTGGAGCTGTGCTAATGCAAAACGAGAAGGTGATAGCTTATGCATCTAGACAGCTTAAGATACACGAGAAGAATTACACTACTCACGACTTGGAATTGGGTGCGGTAGTTTTTGCACTCAAGATTTGGAGACACTACCTTTATGGTACAAAGTGTGTAATTTTTACCGACCACAAGAGCTTACAGCATATACTCGATCAGAAGGAACTTAATATGAGACAACGTCGTTGGCTAGAGTTGTTGAGTGATTACGATTGTGAAATCCGATATCACCCAGGGAAAGCGAATGTTGTAGCAGATGCACTTAGCCGAAAAGAACGACTCAAACCTTTGAGAGTCAGGTCATTGGGAATGACTATCATTTCGCCATTACCATCGAAAATTTTAGAAGCTCAGATTGAGGCTCTCAAGGAAGAAAACCGACCACATGAGAAGCTTTATGGTATGCCAGAAAGCGATAATGGCTTTGTAAAGAGATCAGATGGAGTGTTATGCTTCAAGGACCGAAGTTGGATACCACTCTATGGTGGAGTGCGAGAATTGATTATGCATGAATCACACAAGTCGAAGTACTCTATTCATCCAGGTTCTGATAAGATGTATCAGGATCTCAAAAAGCTTTATTGGTGGCCGAATATGAAGGCAGAAATTGCTATGTACGTCAGCAAATGTCTTACTTGTGCTAAAGTGAAAGCCGAATACCAGAAACCGTCAGGGTTACTTCAACAACCAGAGATTCCACAATGGAAGTGGGAACGTATTGCTATGGATTTTGTCACTAAACTTCCAAAGACGTCAGGAGGTTTCGATGCTATTTGGGTAATCATTGATCGTCTTACCAAATCAGCTCATTTCATACCCATTAGAGAGACTTATTCAATGGAACAACTTGCTAGACTTTATGTCAAGGAAATAGTCTCAAGACACGGTGCACCAGTTTCCATCATTTCCGACAGAGATAGTCGTTTTACTTCAAACTTTTGGCGGTCATTACAAGATTCTTTTGGATCCAAGTTAGACATGGGCACTGCTTACCATCCTCAGACCGATGGTCAGAGTGAGAGAACTATACAAACACTTGAGGACATGCTTAGAGCATGTGTGATTGACTTTGGAAATGGTTGGGCTAACCATTTGCCGTTAATCGAGTTTTCTTACAACAACAGTTACCATTCGAGCATTAAGGCTGCACCATTTGAGGCACTTTATGGTCGTAAGTGTCGATCTCCAGTTTGTTGGGCCGAAGTCGGTGAAGTACAATGTACTGGCCCGGAGATGGTACAAGAAACAACAGAAAAGATAATTCAAATTCGAGAGAGACTCGAAACTGCAAGAAGTCGACAGAAAAGCTACGCAGATGTTCGACGCAAACCATTGGAATTTCAGGTCGGGGACAAAGTTATGTTGAAAGTCTCGCCTTGGAAAGGCGTAATACGATTTGGAAAACACGGGAAATTGAACCCGAGATACATTGGACCATTCAAGATCCTGGAAAGGATTGGTCCGGTTGCTTACAAACTTGAACTTCCATCAGAACTTAGCAACGTACATAACACGTTTCATGTTTCGAACCTCAAGAAATGTCTTTCGGACGAGTCTGCCATTATACCATTAGAAGAAATACAACTCGATGACAAGCTTAACTTTGTGGAAGAACCAGTTGAAATCATGGACCGCGAGATCAAACAATTGAAACAAAGTCGAATTCCGATCGTGAAGGTTCGTTGGAATTCTCGAAGAGGACCCGAGTTTACTTGGGAACGGGAAGACCAAATGCGACGCAAGTATCCACAACTTTTCACCGAGCCTAGTACCGAGACCAACACTAACTGAATTCAGGGACTGAATTCCTTTTTGGATGGGCGACTGTCACAACCCACAATTTCAGGTCATTTTTCCAAACTTTGACATTCTACTATTCACAAATTACTATTCATCGATCACTATTCATCGTTTTACTATTCATCGTTTTTGAGGTCAATTTGACATTCCGAGACACCTTCAGAAAATTTACTATTCACTTGACACTATTCATTTCCGAGAGGAAACTACTATTCACGTGCATTATTCATGTTATCGTAAATTTAGTTTACGAGTGTTCAAATTCGCGTAACCGTATTGGTTCAGGAGCGAATTCATGCATTACTTCAGGGACATTTCATACGGACTAGAAATAGTCGACATGTCATTATTAGGGCACTTGCATACTATTCCACTCGTAGGATATTCAAATTATATTTTTAATATAATTAACGAATTACGTACGTTTATTTTAAATAAACACTAATACGCGAACTATAAATGTGACTAACACGTCCAACACTCCCGACTATGATCCCAATATATTTTTATATTCATTTTTATAATATAAAAATTATAATATTAATTTACCCGGTATTTTGGATATTTATTTTAATTATTAACTTAAGTTATTAAAACTACGACGGTTTTCGTGGAAATTAAACTATAATTATCTAAACACCCAATAATTTTATCCAACCTATTTTTATAATTTTTATAACTTTATTATGGCCCGGTTAACTTCGTTAAAATTTATTTTTAGTTAACCCGGTACCCGGTACAATTTAAAACTACACAAAACAACCAATAATACATTTAATTACAAAATACTACATTCATCCCCCCCCCCCTTGACTTTGCCGCCCCCCCCCCCCCCCCCCCCCTCTCCAATCTCTTACAAATTTTACTTCTATACTCTTTGTTCATTAATGTATACTACTAACTCTATTATATATAATATATAATCAATAATACATATACTAACTTTATCAATTTTTACCTCATTTCTTTCATTCCATCAAAAGCTCATATTCTCTCTTTCTCTTCTCATATACACGGCCAAGAAACAAGAGGAGGCAAGAACCAAAATTTTTCAAAGATCAAAGTGTTAATCTAGTGTTTATAGTATCCTTGTTAGAGTTTTGAAATAAAAACTCAAGGATTATTAGGTTTTAATCATCCTAACCTCACTAATCTTACAAGTAAGTTTACTAAACTCATTTCATAATTTTTACAAAGTTATTACTATGATTATACATGATTCTTGCAAGATCTCATACATGCATTAGCTTATACCACTTTATTTTGTAAATTTTTGATCATACAAGCCCTAGAGTGATTTTTTTGTTAGATCCTTGTTAGATCTACTTGGTTTTGGTGATTAGGAACCCATGACACCCTAAGAAGGTGTATGGTAGGATTAGATTAGTTTTGTGGTGTTTGAAAGAGGTTTGATGAATGATGGAACTAGTTTGGAGACTTGGAAATGGTTTTTGAAATGTTTGAAATACCTACTGTCCCTATTTTAATTTCGTGGGAAAATCAGTAGATGGTGGCTAATTTTTGACCAAAGATTTAGAAAATACATTCAAAAACGAAACTTTAGGCGAAAGAACGGATTAAAATGAGTTTATAACGAAGGAGTTATGATTTTTGCAAACTTAACGACGAAAACTACTTTTCCAGAAAACTGCTTGCTGTTGGGCAGTATACGACGGGTATTTTGAGGCATTAAACGTAACCTAAAAGAACCGAGTTATCTAAAATATACTAGTATATACAAAGACGAATCCGTGGACATAAAGAACAAGGAAAACGAGCCTAAAACGGCAAAGTTATACCCATTCTAACATCGTCAAACTATATATATATATATATGGACACAAATAAAAATAATAACGTACGCACTAAACGGTATATTTTCTAGAAAATATTACTAAGGACCATTTTCTTATCAAACAAATACGTACGACTCGAGGGAATATTTAAACGACTTAACGACGTATTTCAAGGTTTTCAATACAAGGATTTTAACGCTAACACTTTTTAACGAGATAGTACGACAAGTTATATACTCCTATGTAAGGACTTATTTTCCTAAGTATGGAATCTATTTTACTACGACGATAACTAGTATTTTCAAATTACGAGTGGTATGAGTATCATGTGCATGTGCATTCATTTCATTACGGCTTGATCTAAGTTAGATCATGGTTATTCATTTAGGTTGCGGCTAGTACTCGCGCCTCATTGTCCCGACTACTTTTACCTCATTGTACCATTGTCATACCATCACTTTGAGGTGAGTTCTCATAGCCCCGTTTTAATTCTATATTTTGATTTCAAATCCCACGGGGGAGAATACATTGCATTACTTATTTTTGTGTACATGCCTAAGTATAAAATTCATACATTGCTTAAGTTGCCTAATTACCACGTCTTGACAAGTCCCCTTATTATATCATGGACCGTTAATTTCTAGTACTAAGCGAGAGTGAGTGGATAGATCTATCGAGGGTGACGCCTCCATTCGTGTTTGGGTTGCTCCAAATGGAACGAATGCATTTCATGTCTTTATTATTAGAGTGCCTGGTAAACACTCATTGGGGCCAAGTATCGTCTAGCTTCGGGGTCATGAGCTTAAGAGCCAATGTATATACTTTCCGGACATCCTATTTCATGGCATTACTTATGGCATTTGTACACTAGATTTTACTTATAAACCTATGATTATTCACCAACTTTATGTTGACTGTTTTTCGCAATGTATTTCTCAGGTAACTAAGGCATTTCTCATGGCATTGCATGGAGTCACTTTGTGTATCAAGGATGACGCGTCTCTTTTGGATTTCATGCACTTTGAACTATCGTTTGATTGTACTAAACTTGTTTCTTTAAACCTTTTCTAACTTTTGGGACCTATGTTTTATAACTTTGAATATTTTGAATGAATCAAACGATGTATTTTATAAACGACACTTAGGTCGTTCAATATTTCCTTACTTGTGTGCTATGATCCGTTACACCCTTAGGTATTCCATTCCGCTGCCATTCAGGTATTTTGGGGGTTTGACAGATTGGTACCAGAGCTAAGGTTATAGCGAACTAGGTTGCATCATTGACCCTAGACTATAACCACACCATCATAGCATATCATCATTTCATCATAAGTGCATATTTACTTATTTCCTTAAGGGATGCCATTATACGAGTTATTTATTTTTATTTTCACCTTGATTATCACAGAGACATGTCTTCGAATCCCAACACTGTCATACTTTACACCATATCAGATTCGGATGATGAGGACTCTATGTCCTCTACTGCTGTTTCACCACTTGTTTCTCCTACACCTGAGTTGCCACTGTTGGCATCAGATGATGACACCGAGCCTTTCGAGGATGAGGAGACGGCTCCTACTCCTCATGTCCATCCTACTATACCACTTGATGTCACCCGTGTACCCACAGACACACCATCTCCTACTACTACTGTCCATTCAGAGCCGAGACTTATGTTTCCTAGGGAGAAGACTTACCAGGTTGCTAGGAAGAGAGTTCGTATTGCTACATGTACTTATAGGAGTCTCCCTAGTCCTACTGTGCCTACACCACCACCACCAGCCTTACCCACTACTACTCCTATACCTACCTCACTCTTGCCGCTCAGGAAGCGTGCAAGGCTTACCACTTCAGATTCACCTACCACTGAGACTGATGACTTTTCACCACCACCAGAGTACCACATAGGTGAGAGTTCTAGAGCGGCTGCGGCTAGGAGCCCTACAGCCGTCACTTTAGAGGATCAGTTGGATGCTCAGCAGGAGCAAGTTGATAGCTTGGGGTATAGAGTCGATGAGATTATTACTACTAGACTTGAGACTGTTGAGGAGCAGGTTGAGGATTTGGTTCAGGGCAGGGTTAGTATTGATGTGTCTTACCATGGACTCGAGGCACGACAGTTGAGGCACCAGGAGGAGATTGAGCTACTTAGGGATGAGTTACCTGAGATTCGAGATAGAGCTCAGGCGACACAGGAGACCCAGTGGGAGCAGGTAGACCAGTTGACATTGCTTCGAGAGAGGGTAGTTGTATTGGAGCGTAGGGATGCTTCTTCTCAGTTACGACTTGAGCATCTTGAGGAGATCGTGGTTGCGATGGATCGTGAGATTCGCCGCTTGAGGGGAGAGCCTGGACCATCTAGAGCACCGAGAGGAGCCTAGACGTAGACTGGTATTATATTAGCTTGTATTATTTTCCTAGTCCCGGGATGTGGGACATAGTTCAAGAACTTGTAGCCTTTTGATTGTTGTACAAACAAATATTATCAAGTGCGACTCTACTATGTGGAAATGTTGTGCTATATATTATATCGGTCCATGTAGGCCGAAATTTTCATGTATTATATTCATGTGTTGTGATTATATTTATGATGTTTCGTGGTTGCTCTTTATTATTATTGTATTTATCCAGGTTGTGGTTGTATATATACATGTCGCGGTTGTATTTATACAGGTTGTGGTTGTACTCGTACATGTCATGGTTGTATCTAGACGGATTGTGGTTGTACTCGTACATGTCGTGGTTGTATTTATATTTATTGTGGTTGTATATATATACATGTTGTGGGTATATATATCTTTGGTACGATGACTATTTCTATTATGATTTTCTCATAGTTATTTCCATTGTGATTTATCAGAAGTATGGCACCAAGGAAGAGTAAGACTGCACCAGAAACGTCCGCTATGACTCAAGCCGCTATCCGCAAGTTGGTCAGGGATAGTATTGCAGAAGCTCTGGAGGTTGAGAGAGCTGAGGTTGCTGCAAGGGCTGCTGAGGTTGCTTCTAATACAGAGGTCGTTGAACCACCCACTGCTAGGTCGTTCAATATTTCCTTACTTGTGTGCTATGATCCGTTACACCCTCAGGTATTCCATTCCGCTGCCATTCAGGTATTTTGGGGGTGTGACATTAATCAACCCCGTCTTAAGTTCGAAATTGTCAGCCACGATGGCTGGGATGATGATAGCATCTCCGTAACCCTCGATGGGTGCTTGGAGAAGCTCATTCATGGTGGGTTCGGCCGCCATGATTGGAATAGCACGAAGCTCGGGTTCGGCTATTCGATTGGAACGTCGACGATTACGCCTTCTCCTTGGAATGTTATTTAGCGTTTGCAAAGGACTTGTTGACGTAGACGAACGTGTGCGCATGCACCACAAAAAAAATATCAATTAAAACAATACCACTTTAAAGACAAGGGAACTTAAACCAATAATCACAAACGCAAGGTTAACTTCTAAAGAAAAACGCACAAAGGAGCGGGAGAGAAGAATGGATCTCTTACTGGGCGAAGTTCGTTGGATCGCCACATACCGTTTCGACTCCTCTTGAAGTGTGTTTCTCGTTTAAAAATTTTCCAAAACGCAAGTGATACAAAGGCAAGTTTTGATCTTTGGTTTGGGAACTTATTATGGTCACACCCCCAGTTGGTAGGTGTTCAGCCTTGATTTGCGGTGGTAAAATTTTTACTTGTATTTATTAAACAATGAAACGGGAAAATCTTTTTGTGTTTTTCTTTATCTTATATAGATATAATACATATACTAGAAACAAAAGAAAAAATATTTTTGGTTTTTTATAAGATTTATAAAAGCGTAACTTCTTGCGAAGGTTCTACAAGACTAATCGTCTAAACCTTATCGAGACTTTCGACACACAGCCTCCCCGGCAGCGGCGCCATTTGATTCGTTGTGTTTTGGTGTGTGAAAACAACAATTTATCAAAATATCAACAAACGTGAAGTTTAACTTGTCGTGAGACAAATAAACGTGAAGTAATACGAGTAAACCGTTTAGGAAAACGATTACCTCGCAAAACATGTGAAAGTGATATTCAAATTGTGAGACCAGGAAGTGATTTCCCGGGTCGTACCCCAACGAGGTGTGAATGGAAAGCTTCGAGGGAGATTTGGATTAAAATCTTGTATGATTGGAAAGTTTATTTGGTTTTGCGTTACGTTAAGTTAACGAATTCTAATAATTAACTAACGAAAGTAAATTAACCTAAGGCAACTACACTCTAAGAAATACCTAAAAACTACGGGAAATCATAATTAGGTATCGGGAATCTTAACACGTAAATTAAAAAAAACGTGACGTTTAATTAAAAATTGCGCGAGTACGCAAAATAAAACGCGAATTTTAAGATCCAAATGTCCTACGGGGTTGCGAATACTTTTCTAACGTACTAAATGACAAAAGAAATTTTTGAGAAAAAGAAAATTAATTTTCCGACAAAAATTCTATTTATTACTAATTAAAAACTAATTAACACAAATTAAATTCTAATAAATATCAAAACTATTTTTAAAAATCTGAAAATTTTTAGGAAATGACTACAAGTAAAACTTAATTTAAGAAAAATTTAAAAAGCTAGTTCATTATACTAAAAAGCTACAGAATAAGCTAAATGGTTTAGTGAGCTTAATTAACACACAAACTACACCTACTCTAATACTAAGTTTTTGCAAAGGAATACTAATAAAGGACCCCAGGGCAGTTGGTTATTTGCGTGTGTGTTTGTGGCTGGGCTAGGCAAGAGGTCAGGGGTTCGAGTCCCACTTCTTGTGCAATTCCTCCCTTTTTTTTTCTTTCTTTTTGTTACTTCTTTTTTTTTTTTAGTTTACTGTTCCAACAAACCACAAAATAACATTCCAACTTTCGAATGGTTTACAAACAAACAGATTAGAAAGTTGAAACAGATTGATGTCAAACTTCTTGCCTTTGTTTTCTCAAATTGCAACTCAAGCAAATTTCTTTTTTTTTTTTCTCTTTTTTTTTTTTTACAACAAGTATTAAAGCCAAATTTAACTTCAACAATTTTTCTTTGTTTTGCCTTTTTATGACTGCCAAGCCGAACCACTGCTACGAAATAAGCTTAAACAAGCTTATTGCTCATATCACCCATTCAATGATAACAACTAACACGATACAACAAGAGATAATAATGACGAAAACAAGCAAGATCAACTATAAAAAGTGCGGTCGCAGCAGGGAAGAAACGAAAGCAATCAACAACTCAGATGAGTCTATATTAATACGAACAAGATAGCACTAGATGTAATGACTACAACAACAACAAAAGCAACTTACGACCAACAAGAACCTAAACACCGATGTAAACGAGAGCAGTTAATAGATTACCAATAAGCTAAGTTTAACAAGGTTTATACAAAACTAAATAGCAGCAAGAAAACGGAGCAGCCAAGATTGAACCCGAACAAGTCTTAATGAACATAACTGCTGCAATATGTATATAACAGCAGTAAATGAAAACTATCAACAACTCAAAGTGGTGATTGGTGGCAGGTCAAAAGGTTGTGTTATGCAGTCTTAACTAAGCTATCATATCTTCGAATAAACTCGTTTTAAGCCAAAGAGATTTCTGAAAGTGGACCTTTTTCTAAAATTTCGCTTTAACTAATTAACGCAATAAGCTTATGAAAACAAGATTTACACCTTTAATCAACAACCTAAACTTACACTAACACTATGTAAACATAATTAAACAACAATAGTAAGCAAGTAACAACTATGACTGAGGAAAATTAAGTAAAAAATTGCCTTACAAGAGGTCCTAAGCAGTGGCCGAAGTACATAAGAATCAAAACCACAATTCAACCTAATATCTCCCACGAGATTCTAAACCATGTTTCCATTCCTGCAACTGCTTTCTGCTATTCTCTTCCTCTTCTTTTTTTTTTTTTTTTTGTCTTCTGCTTTTTTTCTTTACCGTATATATTTTTTTTTTGTCTCTTTTTTTTTCAACTTTCAATTCGACAAAGTATTAAGTTAAATGTCAAATATAAAACTTAAACAAGAACTCAGACACACTTTAAACTTCAACTTTCATTAAAACTTAAAAACCAAGATTACAATTTTGCAAACTACTAATAACGATTAAGAGAAATAAAAAATAAGATGATAAGTAGAAAATTCGAATTACAAGGAAGACTTTTTAAGAATTAAAAACATAAAACTGAGATTAAAAGATAGAAATCGAATGCCTCTTTGGCTACAAATTACCTATCTATTTATAATCAAACCCTAGTGGTAGGTACCAAATAAGCTCTATTCTTTGTCTTCTTCCTTTGCTACTTCACTGAGGTGTTTCATGTCATCTTCTCTTTGTTGAATCTCAGCCATCCACTCACTCTTGTCTTCATCTCAACCTTCAATTTATCATTTGGCGCCCAAATAGTGGAGGATTGCCAGCTTGTCATTCCCTAAATGGTGGATGGGTGTTAGGTACCGATTTGAGTGGGTTTAGTGGGATTGGGGATTGGGTTAGATGGTGATGGGGAGGGATGGTGATGGTTGTTTGGCAGCTTATAGTCACGGGGTGGAGTTGTACTGGGGATAATGGCGTATTTTTTATTCAGGTTGTGAGTGGGGGAGGAGGGTGGAGCGTATGTTATGTTTTCTAGGGTTAGGGTATGAGGTTGTTTGTCTCATAATCGAACCAGGGGAGAGAAAAAAGAGGGGGTGGGCTAATGTTGTGGGCTTGGGTAGAGTTGTTATAAAAGTGGGCTAAGGTGGTGTTTGTTGGATTGCACATTAAAGAGTCCATTTGGTTTACTATAACTTCAAGGACCAAATTTGTTATTTTCCAAATTTGACGGACCAATTTTGCCAATTTTCCGAAACTCAACCAAGGACCACACTTGTCATTTTAGAACTCCTTGAGGGCCTTAACTCATAATTTCTCCATTTAAAATGCCCGAGGACCAAAGCTGCCAATATTGCAAAGTATAAGGACCAATTGTGTAGTTTTCCAACCATTTTACCCAAAGATCATTTGTGACTTATTTTTGACTTTTAAAAGAAAGGGTTGACTTTTCTTTGAAAATGATTGACCAGGGACTAGATTTGTAAAATTTTGAAAGTCGGGGGACTGAAACTGCCAAATATGTAACTTTTGTTTGTTTTTCGTTTGTTTTCGCTCGTTTTGCATAAGAAACATATAAAATACGATCTTTGGGATTTTCTTCGCATTTTGGTGCGTTTTTGAGTATTTTTGATCGTTTTGCAGCTTAGATTTGACTTAAAATGATGAGTATTTACACACTCATCAACAACGTTGGTGCTTTTGAGGATATTAATGAGGAGGATAAGACAAAGGGCATGGATTATGTATGGGAAAAAAGAAGTCTTTACTACAAGGATTGCTTGGCCCTTGGACCAAGGTATAAAGTTGATGAAGAATTTGCCCGAGTAATTATGGGGGCGATTGAGAAAAAAGTGATTGGTTTCTACAAGGAATATTTACAATCGGAGAGTGGAACCAATGATGAGATCACGTAGTAACCCACGACTTTGAGTCTAGCTACAAGACTCGTAAATAAAGAAAAGCGCTTCTTGGGAGGCAACCCATGTTTTGTGTGAATTTATTTGTTTGATTGTTATTTGCTTCCGTATGCATGTTTTATTTTTATTGTTGGTTGATCATGTTTCTCTACTAAAATGTGGAAATACTTTATTATGTTGTTTGGCCTAGTCTTAACTTCAACCTAAAGGTATTTTTGCAAAAGATAAGTGTAAGGGGAAACCCCAAATATGTTTTTAAGAAACAAACCGATCATGATTCTCCACAATATTTAATGAACATGTATATTCGTATTTGTTAGAGTCAAATGCTTGTATCGAGTCATAATGAAGTTTTGCAGGATTTTCCAGGAAGTAGGACAAAGTTTTTCCAGAAATTTTCCGGAAACTTAACATAAGAATTTCTGCAGGTCCATTCTGACGGCGTCAGGGTATTGCTCTTGACGGCGTCAGGAGTCAAAAATCTGGAAATTTTACCGGTTTTGTTTTTCTAACGGAGTCTTATAGTTTTTGTGAATTATTAAGTTTTATAATCTCAAGGAAATCTGCAAACTTCATTCCACAAGCATTATATCTTACTTTGTTTTCTAGGATTTAGTGACTTATATAGGATGCCGCCGATTTTACGCGAGGTTGCCTTGTCTACTGTTGTCAGGATTTACAGGTTATTTATGACAAGAAGATGATTTATATTCTGGAAGGGAAGCTTTGATTGTTCATTTTCTTGGAGGAAGATTTAACCTGGCCAACCTATAATCCATACCGAGCGAATCAGGGGAGTATTTGTTTTCATTCTCTTTACTTCTTAACTTTTACATTCTTTACTTGAACATTGGGGACAATGTTCATCTTAAGTGTAAGGGGAAGGTAAAAAGATGATACCTTACATATGCACTTTCGCTTGAGTTTGTTTTGTTTGATAGTAGATGTGTAATAAAACTATGAGAAATACTTGTTAGTGTAATTTTAGCGCCAAATTTAAAATTTTTTACAACATTTAGGAGTGAAACTTTAGCCATAGCAAGCGTCTCATGGATAGGAGATTGTATGACTAGCACATAACCGTATATTCAGAAAAATTTTCCACCCAAAAATGTGAGGTTCGCCTTTAGTTTTGATAGGAAAAGCATTCATTATTGGTGCTTATGAGTGTACCGGTAGCATTTAGATTCTAGAACTTGCGTTAGTGATGCATCCCGAGACCGCTAGTGAGACTACATTCGTGTGGTAGGATTTACTACATGATAAGAGGCATTAGGTTCACCCTTGTGTTAAACCCGTATTATAGTTACTTGACCATTTAAGTCATATTACTTGGCTAGTTAAGTCAACTAATTTTTCCCACACCCTTTGCGTTGTACTCATTTTTAGTACACGAAACCCCTAGTACACCCCTCCGAGCCTATCTTTTCGTTTCTAACTTTAAGCATCTTACTTAAAGGAAGAATTTGTTACACCCCACTTAAATGTACAACCAAATCGCCTTAGCCTTCCGTGTATGCGCTCATTTTTAGTGCATTATTGTTATTTGTTAAACCCTAAGTTAACTTTCTAATTTATTACATGGTTGCTAAGTCGAGTCATATCATTGTACATATTGTTTTGGGACGATTGGGACTCATGGGTAAGTACTTATTTTATGGAGTAATGGGGAAGAACATAATATTATTACCCCCATATGTACGTTAATCTTAAAAGTGCTCCAAGTGTTTTGATTTTCTTAATTCGAGTCATTAGAATAGTTTAATGTAAAGTATGTAAAGATTCAAGTGTAAGGGGATTGCTCAAACCCCTATGATGTATTATTTTGGATGGTAGGGTAAGAGTGTATGAAAAAAAATAAAAAAAAATTAAGAAAAAGAAAAAAAAAATAGAAGAGAAAAAGAAAAAAAAAACATACGGACTACCATCCCATTTTCATTCTATGTTCATTTTATGTTTTTGTTTTTTTTCATTTATTAGCTTAAGTCGAGTCTAGTCTTGGCTTAGCAACGCCATCTTGTACATGTAATTAACCAAGATTGTTAACTCGCCACCAGTAAAACTTCCTTTATCCAACAAAACCGTGTAATTCATATCCCTACACCTAACGTTATAACCCTTTAAAAGACCTCTTTGATAGTTTATCCTAGGTGCTTACGCCATGTGGTGGAGGTTTGATCATTTCCCAAGCCTATGGTAATCTATTTTGCTATGACAGGTAGTGAGAGATATCTTCCATTTCCATAATGTTATATTACTTTATTACACCCGAGAGATGTGAGTATCTAAATACTATTTGTGAGGTGCTTGTGTATGACCTCCGTGCTTGTCTATTGGTCTTTAGTGGAATGATTATTTGTTGTAATTACTTTTATATTAGTGTTAAATGACCCCTAACTTGTCTTTTGAGTAGAATAAAAGCTCATTTGCTTGAGGACAAGCAAATCTCAAGTGTAAGGGTATATGATGAGGCGAAAAATGATCCGTTTTTAGGGGGTCATTTAAGCCCGAATCCGACTTTATTTGATCAAATATTGCCCTAAATCGTTCCTTTTGTGATTTTAGGTGTTTGGAGAGTGAATTCTGGAAAAGAAGCCATTTTGGACGTTTTTGGAGCATAAAAGTGAAGAAAACGGCAAAGTACCAAATTTCCATGCTGAAGATACAAGGTGACGGCGTCAAGACCACCATCTTGACGGCGTCAGACATGAGGAATTAAACACCGTAGGTGGTGACGGCGTCAGAAGGCTTCATGACGGCGTTAAAGTGGCAAGAATAAAATACCGTGGGTGGTGACGGCGTCACATAGGCCGTCATAAGTGGATCAAGGCCGTCCGAGGAAGTATATGGCGGCGAGGTGACGGCGTCACAAGTTACTCTTGACGCCGTCAGCCTGTTTTTCCTATATATAGTTTTCTAGTTTTTTCATTAAAAAGAGAGAAGTTTTGGTGAAACCCTAAAGACGATTTTGGTGCCTCTTTTACAGGTTTTTCAAGGGTTCCAAACCCTTGAGACCTTGCATTGTAATTGAGATAAGTGTACTTTCAATTCAATCAATATGTCTATGTGTTGGTTGTTTACAACTTGTTCTTGTCTCAATTCTACTATGCTAGGCTAGATCTCTTTTGTGTTTGCATAGATCTAATGAAACCTAGATGTTGATTATGTGTTGATTACTTGTCTATTCTTGTTTTGGATGAATGATATTATATGTTAGGCTTAAGAAAACTGGCAGATCTCCAAATGGTAACATGCTTGAACGTCTTAAGAAAAATGAACCGAGGCGTACTAGGTCTTTATTGGTTGTATTTAATGCATGAACCACTGTTTACAATCCCTATATTTAGGTTGGGTCATGGTGTAGGAGGAGATAAGAGCTCATAGAGTTGGGGAGTTATGTATGCCACCCCACGAATGGTATTAAGGAATACAATCCGTCATCCATACAAGTGTAACAAGTAATTAACATGTAAAAGATATCTAGGGAGTAATGAAGTCTAAGTAAACACAATTTCTCCAACCACTGCTCACAACCTTAGTTTAATTTAGTTTAATTTCATTTTCATTATTTTATTTCAATTATATAATAGCTTTGGGTTAGTTGAATAGCAACTAATTCCGCCCACTCTTCCAAAACCTGAGATTTTAATTGCTTTCATAAAAATATAAAAATGCAAAAATAATCATCCCTCACCTCTAGAACTATTAATTAGGTTTTCTAATCCTAGCGACACTATTCCTAAGCTGAACGATCAATCCCCCGGTACTTGTCACTATACTATACTACAACGATCAGGTACACTGCCTGGTGGGGGTTGTAAGCTTCTCGAGATCCCTCGAGAGGTAAAGCAAGGTGCGATTCCCACGCATCAATCATCATGTTTTTGGAAGATTTTGGCTTGTTAGTCGGCTGAAAGTTGGGAGTAAGTCGGGAGGATTAATAAGTTGGAAACCGTCTGTCTTGTAGAAGTAACGAGCTGTTCCATACGTTCGGCTAAAGCATAGCTGGTCGCTTCAATTTCATCTTGACCACTCATAAAAGTAAGTATGTCACCAGGTGCACTTGGAACGGACTTAACTCAAATGGGTTTATCTTATGTTTCTACTTGGAACGGACTTAACTCAAATGGGTTTTCAGTTTCAATAAAAACTTTAAAAAATGGTACGTTTTTAGCAAGTTGTAGTGTAGTTGGTGCGAAGTCAAAGTTTGAACTTTTGAAATGTAAAAAGATGGTAACTTTTGTTATAAATTTGAAACTAAATTTGTTTAATTTGTTGTAATTGATATCTTTTTGATCAGTGGCAGGTGGAATTAGTAGAAATAACTTTGAAATTGATATCAAATTTGAGGTTGAAATGTTACTTATTTTGACTTAAAAAGTCAAAATGGTAACGTAAAATTGACTGTTAGTTTCATTATAATAATTTAAGTTTGGTATGTTTTTATTCAGTTTTAATGTAGTTAGTACAAAGTCAAACGTAGGGAGTTTGAAGTGTATAAAGATGTAAGCTTTTGGTATGTTATTTTACACCAAGTTTATTAAATTTGTAGTACCTAAGTTGAGTGTAATTTCTTATTGCAAGGTTTCATTTGAATTTGCAAGCTTTCATTTGAATGTGTAGTTATCAGTTACCCGACATCTTGAAAAAGCACATGATCAGACTCTCACATCATGTGGGTCGATTTGGAAAATCATCAGAAAAGTGATATGACCAGTTTACTTCCATAACGCTGCAAAACCGAAAGGGATCAGGAATACATAAGTATTAGGAACCGGATGCCGTGCCATTTGCACCTGACCTCAGCTTTACCTGGGCTGGTTGACATTTTTGTGAAGAACTTTGTTGGACATGTCCACTTATACATTGCTAGTTTGCACTATTAACCCAAGACAGAAACAGTAACATAACCTACATAAGGTGATTTTTATCTACATTCCTTAAAAGAAAGCCATCACCATAAGCTGATTGTTTTTTCTTTTGTAGAAAATAAGGAACATTGCTGTTTCAAACCACAATGAACGAATATGAGCAATCTTGCCATCTTAGTGTAAAAACATTAAAGAGTGAATTACATAAATCGTCCTTGTGGTTTGTCGGGTTTTTCAAAGATAGTCCCTGTACTTTTTTTCCAGCTGATCATATCCTTGTGTTATTGATTTTTTTTACGGATATGGTCTAAATTTCTAACGCTGTTAAGTTTGGCTGTTAAATGCTTACATGGACAAGTTAAATGACGCAAATGCCCATGTCTTCTTCCTCTAGAAATTTATCTTGAGTATCTTGCTTAAATAGTGATACCTACAACAACTGCTATTTCCACGATACACCAGAATCAAATTTAAACGAAAATCAACTTTACCAAAAGATATCTAAATATATGTTTCGACTGTATAAGGAGAGTGTAGTTATGTGTTCTGGACTGTTGAGATTAATTGGTGTTGACTGCATTTATTTTGAGAGAAAGGATAGGAGCGGAGGTTTTGAGTTTTAGGGTTACAAATGATAGAGAAAGTTAGGGATTTGGGGTCTCTTAAATCCTACTGATTAGGATAAGTCATTTAGGCTGGGCATAAGGATATTGGAGTGGACATCCGAATGGTTAATTGCTTAAGTTGGGCTAGAAATTAGTTATCCGGAAATTAGAATGCTTTGTTTATGTTTTGGACTAATATGATATTACTATTTTTTTATATTTTGCTTGGTTATTTGATATTTTGTTTGACAATTAATTTACGAAATACGTCACATGAAATTTTTGATATCCGTAAATTAATTATAAAAAAACATAATAAATTAAAATACATGATCCACCAGAAATTTTTTTCAGGGTACCCGCTGCCGCAACGCGCGGGTACCCTGCTAGTATGTATCATTCATTACCATAGTGGTGGGTCCCTTATCTTAAACAAACACCTTTAATCACTTTAGTAGTCATAGGAGCTGTTTCTTTTTGACTTAATATCCTAAAGGGCAACAAAACCGGATGAAAACAGGAAACTTTGTTGTTTCTTTTTCACTTATTGCAAAAGAGAATCCTTAATGTGAAAGGGGGCAAAGTTTGATATTGTTTCTATCCAGGATGTTATATTTGCACTAATTAACCTCACTTTTCTCTTTTATTTCTTTCTCTTCTCCCCAAATCCATCCACACCTACAATCCAAAAATCCCTCCACCCATCTCATTAACAGCAACCAAATCCATCCATCTCTACACATCGTCAGATCCTTGCCTGCTACCTCACGTTAACAACCTCCTCGATATGGTCACCACTATAATCTAATCGACTTCGGTGGCTACTCCATTTGCATCACTAATCTCTTGGGATTTCATTCACTAGACTGAAACATTGAATAAAAAATCACAACAAGAACACTCAAAGAATTTGATCTTGTTAGAGTAAGCAATTTTAGGACAATTTTGATAGTTTTATTTTAATGTTAAGAATCTTTGATTATGAACAACTCCAGGTATCCTTTGTTATTATCTTGTTTTGGTGAATAATTGGTCAAAAATTTACCTCGAATCCATCTTCTAGTGTTTTCACGTTGATTTTATTTTGCAATACCGAGCATCATTTAAGTTTGGTTGTATGATAGTTTAATTACAAAAAAGGTATTGTAGTCAATGATTGTATTAAGATGGTCAATTAATCATAAAAAAAGAAACAACATTTACTCAAAGTTGTCTTATTCTAAACATGATACATATATCCATACAGACACTAACTAGAAACATGAAAAAAAAAATAAACAGCGCCATAGTCTCATTCCCATAGTTGGATACCAAACGCACCCTAATATGAATGAATTCGACCAGTTCGACTCTTTATGAAGATATAAAACCATTTAGCCTTTTAAGACAAACCTAACCAAACTCAAGCACCAACGAAAACAACCAAACTCAAGCACCACCGATTATCAAAATATCTGACGGTGTTGGTGCCGGCGGTTCAGTTGGTAGTGGTGTGGCTGATATGAGATGGAAAGGGTTTACTTTGTTGTGAGATGGCCGGAGGGAGTAATGAAAAGAGAAAAGCCGTTTCATTCCTGATTTGTATCCATTTTTATTCTATGAAAACTGGATGGCTTGAGAGAGTAAATGGGCTGTTACTTATAGATAGATGTTACGTCTTCATTTGAAAATTGAAAACTAAATTGATGTATTGATTTAATAGACTTTGTAATGATTTAATAGAAAAATTAATACAATTCTTTTCATTATAAGTAAGTGTGGAATCTGAATTTTTAAGCCTTCCATTAATAGGAAGTCCCAAATGCATTATAAAGTAGTATAGATAATAAAGAGTAAGTTGCTTTTTTGGTCATTGTAATTGGCCAAATTGCAGGTTTGGTCCCCATCCTTTCGAATGTGCAACAATAGTCCACATTTTGAAGTTTGGATTGCCTTTTTGATCGTTGATTGATGTGAATTGACCAAATTACCCTTGTCGTCTTCTGAAGAAGAAAAAAAAGTATTTTAGTCATTTAACTTTGTCCATGGACCAAATATGCAATCCAAAACTTAAAACGAGGACTAGCGGCCAAACCACAAGGACAAAAAATGAAATTTACTTTATAATAAAAGAATTACACCATTTTGGAATGCTTTTGGCAAAACAATCTTATTAAAAAATAGATTAGACCAATCTGGTTATTTGATTTTGACACGTGGCAAAATCAAGCAATGTGATTGAGTAATAAAAAATCAAAATTGATTTGATTTTGGTGATTGTTTGTTAAATTTCATGAATAGAAAAAATTCACAACAAAAGCATATGGTTGTCTTTGGCAATGGGCTTTTGAGAGCTTATAGGGGCTGAACTTTTAAAATAAGCATTGTTTGTCACACGGGCTTATGAAAGCTTTTATAAGCCATAACCCAAAACATAGAAAAAAGGCTTATAATAATTTATCACATAAAAGCTGAAACTATATGTAAATTTAATTTAATATATTTTTATGCAATTACATTAATAAGTTGAGCTTCAACTAATTCGCTAAATAACTTTATAAACATATAAAATCCAGCTTTCAGATTATAATATAAGCTTCAGCTCCAGCGCGACGTCACCTCATTGCGCCAACACACCCCAAGTGTTAAAAATATGAAAAAATAAAATTACAAAAAAGCTCCCGTTGTTTTATAAATCTTCAAAGGTCAAAAAGCAATCCTTTTTTTTTATCCACACAACAACCAAAATCCACTTAAATCAATTCCTTCCTAGAACCCAAAACATTTAAGAGTGAATTACATAAATCGTCCTTATGGTTTGTCGGGTTTTTCAAAGATAGTCCCTGTACTTTTTTTCCAGCTGATCATATCCTTGTGTTATTGATTTTTTTACGTATATGGTCTAAATTTCTAACGCTGTTAAGTTTGGCTGTTAAATGCATACATGGACAAGTTAAATGACGCAAATGCCCATGTCTTCTTCCTCTTGAAATTTATCTTGAGTATCTTGCTTAAATAGTGATACCTACAACAACTGCTATTTCCTCGATACACCAGAATCAAATTTAAACGAAAATCAACTTTACCAACACACCGGGTCTGAGATTAGGAGTATGTTCAATAGCTTTGATAGTAATTGACTTTAATTTGAGGTGTTTATTAGTACTCGTGTTTTAATTTGGTAGTGGTGGCTGTGGATGGGTGTTCTATATAGTATTTTTGTTGACTGATGGGTCTTTGTTTACTACAGTAAAAAAAAATAACACAAAGTGGTAGGCCCCACATGGCCAACTTCCATAAAATAATGTTTTAGGAGTAAGAATTTAGTTGAAAAATAATTAGATAAGAAAATTTTACTATAAATGAAGAAGACATGAGGCGCTTGCGTCATTTTACACTCATTTAACAGTCATATTTAACTCGATCTGTTAGAAATTTGGATCAGATCCGTAAAAGAAATACATAGACCATATCCCAGAAACCCGTCATTTTACACTCATTTAACAGTCATATTTATGTGGTTAGATTTATTTATCTGTGCCTCACGTTTATGTTTATGTTAATACTAATAACCAAAATTTAAAGGAAATACCATTAACTCTTCAACCTCTTATCAAAATCAGATGAACACAACAATAGTAAAAATCAATTATTAATCCCTAGTTGCCATTCGTCTAAATTGAACCCACGTAATAAGTATGCATACCAAGTGCTTGATGAAATGTCTTTTTCTTCAAACTTTGTGTCATCCAACACCTCACACTTGATATGTTCCACCACAAGTTTCATTATATCGCTTGTACCATTTTTCAATTTGAAAGTTGGTAGGAGTTATTATTGTTTCCTTGTGTATACAGACTCATAAATGATTGCAAAACTTCAAGAAGTTGGATCTCATGAAGTATATAGAGGCTCCATTCCTACAATTATATGACAGTTATCAAGCTCCACTTTCATTTCAGTCTCCTTTGTTTTTGTCTTTCACTTGAATGTTATATAATTTCTCTTATATACTAATGCAACCATGGATTACTGACTGGAATCTTTGAAACAAGCAAGATCGTGTTGATAAATGATGCTAGAACACTTCCACGTTTGGAAAATTTATTGCAAACTTTGTTGGGTAATCTTGATGGATCAAGCCGGGTCACGGGTTTGGGTCAGTAGTATGTGGGTCATGGGTCAGTGACTTGGTTCTTGTTTTGATTAGTGTTTTAATATACAAACCATTGAAACCCATCTTGCTGTTTTGATTAGCATTTACTGGGGTTGTGTTTTCGGGTTAAAGGGACTGATAACCTTCAAATTTTAGCTTTGAATTATGAGGATCCTTATGCAAGATATTCTACAATTCTGCTTTTTTATAGGTACAAAGTATAAATAGTTTTTTCTACAAGAAATTTATTACTTTTACAAACCCCTTACATGGCTACATGTACATTACAGTAGGTAATTTGGTTCTTATACTATAGCTTGCACGTTTATCTTTTAAATATTGATGATTATCTTCATCGATTATGAACTCAAAAGATTTCTTACTGTTTAGGATTTTATCGAAAGTGTTTATAAGGCCTGATTGGAATTCCTTACTGAGAGATGCTCATTTGTATATGTATCTTATACAATTATACATCACATGTGATAAGAGGAAACCAGTCTGACCCACTGAGTTATTAAAATGGGTCGAATGACGTTTGCATTAGCATACCCTTATGAATATATTCAGTTCCAAATATTTAGTGGATGTCTTCAAAAAAGAAGAACAAATTCGTTGATTGAACAGATAATGCAATTTAACACTCAACCTCTAAGCGTCATTTAACATCCAGCACTAATGTTATTTCCAACGGATCAATAGCATCATCTTTTGTCATTTTTCCTAGATTTTTATACTGCATGTTAATTCTGCACCAAAAGAGCATGATTGAATGTTTACAAGTTGCATCCTAAAAGTAGTTGGACCATTATCCCTTAAAGTTATAATGCAATATAAGTCTAGTTTCCCACTCTGAAGGTACAGACAAAAGGAAGGTGCATGTCAAGTTGCTAACATGTTGGACCATTATCCCTTACATTATAGGTGATGCTAGTCGTGCTACTTGGATGGCATGATTAAAGTTATATAATATTGCAATATAAGTCTAGTCTTCCCACTCCCAAGTTTACTTCAAAGTCTTTTAAGATATGATTATACATAGAAATCAGTTATTATGTGGAGGACAGACAAAAGGTGTTGCTAGTTGTGCTGTATGTTATAATGCAATATAAGTGCAGTCTCCCCTACCCCAACAAAGGGGCAAAATAGCCATCTGTACTATTGTTGGTTATTTGTTGTACTGACTGCTTGTGGAACATGTTAACAATGGCAGAGGATTCTCGCTGGATAAATCTGTCCCCTTTACATAGTAAGCACTAAATCAATAGTTGTATACCTTGACAATGAAATTCTGAAAGTTTCGTCATTTGCTTGTATTCATAATTTATTAAAGTGCTTACTTCAAGAGCTTCATCTTAAAATTCATGAGCTAAGTACAAATATACACATGAAGTAAGTGTTTCATAAGCATAATACACCAAACATGAAAAGAAATACACCATGTGCAAACAACTAGGGAACGCAAATAACATAAATCAAACGAAACCTCTCAGGCTCTATATCTTGCATAGCTTACAACCCCATTGGACCGGTCCAAATTCAGATTGAGCATATGTTATAAAGCCATTGTAGGGAAAAGTAAAAATATTGGGAATATCTCTTTTTGTTTCACACCTGATCTTCAAAAAGTATAACCAGCTTGTCCCATTTCCATACTTCAAACTTATATTCAACATTACCCTTCTTAAGACCTATAACAATCAATTAATCAAAATAAGGAATCTTTTGAGTCACCAATATATAAAAAACAAAGTACAATGAGGTATGCAATGTTGTTGTGCTACTCTTGTTTGTGGTTCCAAAATTTTGTTTATTCCAAAATTATAATGGTAGATTTAAAAAAAAGTTAAGCTATTACTAATTTCTTAAACATTAATATGCAGGACACCACCGAGAATCACCAGTTAGTTACTTTTTTTTTTTTTTTTTTACAAATCTAACATTAATGCAGACTAATAATTACTAATTGCTTAAATTACATTAGTAATCCATAAAGATCCGTAAAAATACCAGATCATTTATTATGCCAATAAACATACGAATTCAGAAAATTGAATTGGCCCAATACACGTACATTCACATTAGAGACTTGAGACTTGAGAGTGTGGTCAAAGTTACAATGTCAATAAGCTTTATCGATTGTCCTAAAAAGATGGGTAAAACTGAAATGGGCCAAACAATTAATGTGGTAACATGTAACAGTAATATGAAATGGGTTAAACATGGAACTCTATACCCACTCTTGTGAAACAAACCAAAAAACAGCAAAAACTAAAATTGGTCAAACGGGTACACTCAAAAAAAATATCTTAATCTGAAAATGTCATATTATTTTGTTTCATTACATATTTACATACAAAACTTGCCATCATTATTAGTATACTTAACTTAAAAAGCTACAAATGACCTAAGTTATCGTAATAAAGGACTCTGTGCTAAAAAAAGGACATAAATACTGAAAAGAATGTATATCAGCTTCAACCAAAGTATGAATATTAACACCTCTTCTAATTATAAATGTAAAAGTTCAACCTTCAAATAAGTTATGCTAAAACGATAGTTAACAAATTATGAATATTAACACCTCTTCTAATTATAAATGTAAAAGTTCAACCTTCAAATAAGTTATGCTAAAACGATAGTTAACAAATTGAATTATTGTGTAAAGTACTTCATTGAGACATTTTATCAAATGGTTTATGTGCATATTACAACTGACTTGTTTTATCAAACATTTTATTAAAACATGACCTGATCGGTTGAGGTTTTTCAGTTACGTTAGCAGCTACTTCTGTACCAAAAGGAAGGTGTCAAGTTGCTTATATCTTGGACCACTATCCCTTCAATTTTATCATAGGTGATGCTATTGGATGGCATGATTAAAGTTATAATACACTATAAGTCTAGTCTTCCCACTCCCAGCTTCAAAGTCTTTTATAATGCAATATAAGTGCGGTCTTCCCTACCCCAATTCTACTTAGTCATTCGTGAGATGATGATATTGTCTTGCTCAACTCGACTATAAAAAGCCAATACTTACTCTTAGAATTTTAAGTAAATATCCAAAAATGAAGTCACCACAAGCAATAATTCACTTATCATCTTCCTCTCTTATTTCTTTTCTTTTTTACGGTCTCGCGATAACATGTATTACTTCCGCCACCGTTTCTGCTTCATATGGTGGTAATGAGACTGATTATCACGCATTGTTGTCATTTAAGTCAATGATTACCCATGATCCATACAAAGTTCTAACCTCGTGGAACCATTCCTTTCATTTCTGTGACTGGAGTGGTATTTCATGTGGAAAGCGGCACAAACGAGTGACTGCTTTACGGCTGGATTCACAAGGTTTAGGAGGCTCGTTGTCTCCTCATGTAGGAAACCTCAGCTTCCTCCGTAAGCTTGGTCTCTGGAACAACAGCTTTCAAGGAACCATTCCTCATGAAGTTGGTCAACTATCTAGGCTACTTCGCCTTGCTCTTCATGTAAACAAATTCAGTGGAGTCATTCCAACAAACTTGTCTGGTTGTTCAAACCTCGAAGGCCTTTGGCTCTATCAAAATGAGCTAACTGGAAGCATACCCAAGGAGATGAGTTTGCTCTCGAAACTTGTTCATCTTGTAATTCAGGACAACAAGTTAACAGGTGGAATCCCACCTTTCTTGGGGAATATTACATCAATGGAAGTGTTCTCTGCGGGCGGGAACCCATTTGGTGGGAGAATTCCAGATGCCTTGGGTCTTTGGAAAAGCTTGAAGGCATTTGGCTCTGGTGGCTGCAACTTATATGGAAGCATCCCTCATTCCATTTTCAACCTCTCACTCCTAGTTAATTTTTCCTTATCTGAAAATCACCTCACTGGTAGTCTTCCTTCAGAAATTGGTAATCAGCTCCCAAATCTTGAGTTGCTTCAGTTATGGGGTAACGAACTGACCGGAGTTCTTCCACCTTCTCTTTCTAATTGTTCTAAATTAGGACATTTTGAAATGAGTAACAACAGTTTTAGTGGGAAGTTGACTATCGACTTTTCAAAACTAAGAGATATTTATAAAATTAAATTACAGTATAACAACTTCCATGGACGCGGAGAAGCTGATGACATGAGGTTTGTTGATTCTTTGAAAAACTGCACCAGATTAGTACATTTGCAGCTTTCTAATTGCAACCTTCGAGGGGTGCTTCCGATATCTATAGGTAATCTCTCTCACCAACTCAGCTCTCTATATTTAGGAGACAATCAATTATTTGGAAGCCTACCTTCAAGTATAGGTAGTCTAGTTGGTTTGACCATTTTATCATTAGAAAATAATATATTCAAAGGAAGAATTCCCAGTACCATTGGTAAACTTCAAAAGCTACAGTATCTTAGTCTATTTAGAAATCAATTTTCAGGGCCTATCCCTGATTCCATTGGGAACTTATCATTGTTGACTAAACTTTATTTAGCTTCTAACAATTTAGAAGGCCTTATTCCATCAAGCCTTGGGAATTGTACAAAACTAAATGAGCTTTACCTGGCAGACAATAGATTCACTGGAAAAATACCCAAACAAATTCTTCAACTTTCATCACTAACAATTTTTTTAGATCTTTCTCACAACATCCTGTATGGTTCAATTCCATCAGAGATTAAAGACCTCAAGATGTTGAGCGGTCTTGATTTATCTTATAATAATTTATCAGGTACCATTACTAGTAGCCTTGGTGAGTGTATTAGCCTTGTAGAGTTGTACCTTAGTGGCAACATATTTGAAGGCATAATACCACCTTCATTCAGTTCCTTGAGAGGATTGAAGGTACTCGACATTTCTCAAAATAATTTATCCGGTAAAATTCCCCAATTCTTAGACAAATGGAATTCTTTAGAGTTTTTGAACCTATCCTTTAATGATTTTGAGGGTGAAGTACCGGCTGTAGGAGTGTTTGCCAATGTAAGTTTATTTTCGGTTTTGGGGAACAATAGGCTTTGTGGTGGTTTGGTTACACTTGAGTTACCCAAGTGCAAGGAGATGGGTAATAAGAAAAAAAGGTTTCCATTCTTCATATTTGTCATTGTGATTGCACCGACGTTGCTCATCGTATTATGTTGTGCGTATCTTTTGTGTAAGAAGAAACGGAATAGTCAACCATCTCAGTCATCAGGGAGTGAACGGTTCATGAAGGTTTCATACGGTCAACTTCTCAAGGCTACTGATGGGTTCTCTACAGCAAATTTGATTGGCGAGGGTGGGCACAGCTCTGTTTATAAAGGAATCCTCGATTCTGATGATGATAAATCTGTTGCAGTTAAAGTTCTACATCTTCAAAGTCGAGGAGCACACAAAAGCTTTATAGCAGAATGTGAAGCATGGCGTAATGTTAGACACCGTAATCTGTTGAAGATAATAACTTCATGTTCGAGTACTGATTTCCATGGAAATGATTTTAAAGCTCTAGTTTACGAGTTTATGCCCAAGGGAAGTGTACATGATTGGCTTCATTCAAGCGCATATACATCGAAACTGAACCTTCTTCAAAGAATAAATATTCTTAGAGATGTTGCCACTGCACTCGATTATCTTCACAATCGCTGCCAAACAACGATTGTTCACGGTGACTTGAAGCCAAGTAACATTCTACTTGATGATGATATGGTGGCTCATGTTGGAGACTTTGGTTTAGCTCGAGTACTTGATACAGACTTAAACCAAAACAGCTCATCTGGGGTTAAAGGAACAATTGGTTATGCACCTCCAGGTAATTCTACTTTTATTCCATGATGCTTATATTTATTTCCAGGTTAAAGTTTGTAAATTAATTAATTGTTATTCAAATGTAGAGTATGGTATAGGGAGCGAGATGACAAGTTGTGGGGACGTCTACAGTTTTGGAATATTATTACTGGAGGTGATGACTGGGAAAAAGCCGACAGACGGCATGTTTAACGATGGTCTTAGCCTTCATAAATTTGCTTACATGGCATTACCAGATCAAGTAATCGATGTTATTGATAATGATGCAATTGTGTTGCAAAGTACGGAAGCGAATGCAAAGAAAGTGGAAGAATGTTTGGCTGCAACTATCAAGATTGGAGTATCGTGCTCTGTGGATTCCCCATCAGAACGGATGAAAATAGAAATTGTTGTCAATGAGTTGCAGCGTATTCTGGATGTGCTTCGAAATATATAACAAGGTTGTCAGGATCGGGATCCTACCTAGGATCGTTTTCGGCTTCACAAGATCGGGATCGTAGGATCGGATCGGGATCGTAAGATCCTATGAAAATGTATATATTATTGTATAAGAGTTGTAGTTTTATACTTTTATAGAATATTTTATATGATAAATGAATTTAAATGAATGATAAAAGAAAAAACAATAAGAAACATGAGCTTCTAGTAGGATCGGATCGTTCACGATCCTACGATCCTGTGTGCGATCCTGCGATCCTACGATCCTACAACGATCTTGCTCCCCTCGAGATAAAAACATGGTCTTGTAGTAGGATCGGATCGTTTACGATCCTACGATCCTGCGTGCGATCCTACGATCCTACACCGATCCTGATAGAATTAAGATCCTACTACGATCCTGCTCGTTTTTTATATGTAGGATCTTAGGATCGTACGATCCTACGATCAGGATCGCGATCCTGACAACCTTGATATATAAGGTACTCTCTTCTCCCTATTTGTAAAATCTGATTTTACATGAGTTTGTTAACAAACCATCACTAACTTAGTTTTATTTTTGAACGATTTCAGGTCAAATACCAAGCTTTCTTAGTGAGATTTGAAAGTAACTGCAGCAGGGAGCAGTGCATGTTGTAGTTATATAAATGTTACTTTGTCAAATATGTTTGTAAGTGTGTTTTAGTTTTCTTGTTGCTTTAGTACCGTAAGAGATGTAAGAGTGCATTTACACTCCTGATGACTTATCATATGTATCGAACATGTTCATGATTAAGTTTGTTGGTTACATCATTGAATGAAAACTAAGCACAAGAGTTGGGATAACCTTTGGCAGGACATACTGTATAATCTTGAATCCTTTCTTGGCTCTATACGTTTGCTTTGTTGCTGCAAGTACACTTTATTTTATTTTTTATTGGTTTTTTTTATGTCATCTGTCAAACATGTACTTGGACATTATGGGTTTTTGTTAGGCGTTTGTGTTTGAACTGTTTTTGTAAACAACATTCAAGTAGAACTGACCCTTGATATCTTAGTGCAAGACCATATGGTGTATCTGCATAATGAATTTTATTGAAAGTTGTAATCAAATTACACTAACTCGGAAAATTCCACAATATACTTGATTTCGAGTCAACTTAATATTCTTAACTACATGTATCAACTAAGAATGACTGATATTGGGAGCATTAAACAACACAGGGAGTCTGACTGATATCGGGCTAAAAATGACCGAGTTCCCTTTAGACCCCCACAGTTCGCTAAACTGCCCTTAACATGTGAAGAATTCAGTTGTGTAAACAAAGTTATAACGATTGTATCTATGCTCTCATTCCCGTCTGTATTCTTTAGTTCATAAAAAAGCGAGGATGCACACGGAAAGTTTTTTGTGCCTGAACCCAATCATATCCAATCCACTTAACTTTCACCACCTCATGTCATTTCTTCTTAAGTTTGGTTTTTACCTGTTCTACATTTTTTAACACTTTTAAGGTTTATTTTGTTTATGCCGCAGTTAAACATCTGTATCACCATGTTTTCATTCTTTATTCTTAATTATTTACTTTAGTTTAAGTAAAGATTCCTTTAGAAGTTCTAATTCTGGTAGGTTTTTCCGGTAAGAAAAAATGTTACGTGTTCAACAATTCGATGAAAGTTTCAAGCACTAGTAATTGCTTTTCATTTGTAGTCAAGCATAAGGTAAAAGATATGACCATAACCGTTCATGGTCATTCCATGTTTGATAGCATTTGATGATTTTTTTTGTGAATATACATAGGTGTAAGAAGTTTCATATATGTTTTTGATAGTCCAGTTGCAGCCCGACTGACTGGGAACACCTGAAGAGCATCCGTACCCATTCTAGGGTTATACACTTCATTTTACCATACCCCGTATCAATCACATGATAAATACCGTTGACTGTTAGCGATGTTTTAACATTAACCTGGCAGTTTTCATAGGTATGACGCAGAAGAATGAAACACTGCGTTTGATGGTGATACCTTTTATCTTGGCGACGAGGCTTCTCTTAAAAAGAAAGAAGCAGAGGTGGCAAAAAGACTGGTACCTCTAATCTTAGCATGACACATAGCCCATTTATATAAATGATCATTGATAGTCACATTGTTTTACTTTCAAGGTTTAATTCAGTATCTTTTTTGGATGATAGGTTTGTAAAGATGGAACACCAATGACACTTGCTCAAAGCGAAAAGCTATCTCAACTTATAGCAGATAATGGTCAGTGGGAAGATCGCCAGCTTATGGAGATCTGGAGCTGTACGAGGTACAGAAGTGCAGACAGTTTTTGATGACGAGGAAGAACGCAGGGTCATTCTTCTTGTTCATGGTATTGTCATAACTTATCAGCAGCATTTATTTCTAGAAAAGATTAAAGATCTGTCATTTGGCGTGCAGCCCATTACAAATGTCCCACTTCTTTGAAGCTATACCGAGATAACCTTATACTCCACTAATGTTTCTTTGCAAAAAATCAAAATTTGGCAATGCCACATCTTTTTTGAAAAAGTACATTTTGTAAAATAATTTTGAAAATTTGCGAAATTATGTGAAAATAGTGGCAAAAGCAAGTTTATGGGTGGTTAGTAGAAATTTGAGTTATTTTGGTATAAACATATAACATAGTACATAATGGGCCAGATTTGTATTTCCTTTTATTAGGTAGATGTTATTTTAGAGGTAGTTGCTGAAATTTAGATATTTTTGGACGGAAGGATTGTGTTTACAAAGCGCAAGCAGAACCCATAATGCCCTTAAAGGACCCCACATCAGACATGGCTATAATTTCAAAAAAAAAAAAAAAAAAAAAAAAAGGTTCAAACCTTGTTCGTGAAGTTCGAGAAACCTGGTTCAAAGCTTGGTAATATTCTTGGTGTTGAAAAGACTGCAGAACAGGTATGGATAGTTTGTACTCCGTATTAGTTTTATATCTGATTAACATAAGTTTTCAATTATATCTTAAAAATCTTAATATATATAACTTTCATTTTTATTTTCAGATTGATGCTGATATGGCAGTAGTTGGTGAAGATGGTGAAGTTGATTTTAAAGGAGAGGCAAAGTTTCAACAACATCTGACAAAGGGCGAAGCAGTGAGTGATTTTGCAAAGTCAAAATCACTATCACAACAACGTCAGTACCTCCCAATATTTTCTATAAGAGATGAATTATTGCAGGTATGATCTTTGTAATAATATGATTTGATTAAATTATTATTTTTGCAGTCTTTGATGTACCCTTCTCATTATATATTCGATTGTTATGTGGAATAGGTGATACAAGAAAATCAAGTAGTCTTGGTTGTAGGAGAAACTGGTTCAAGAAAGACATCACAATTGACTCAGGTATGATATCAAATTTGCATGCTGTGGTCGTGTTATACCTTCAATGATGCACCTTTTTTTTTTTTTTTTTTTTTTTTTTTTTTGATATTTACATTTGGTTATATTTATTTATTTATTATTTTTGCAGTATTTACATGAAGATGGGTATACAACTAATGGCATAGTTGGTTGCACTTAACCAAGACGTGTGGCAGCAATGAGTGTGTCATAAAGGTAAGTTAAATTTAAACTTTAGCCTTGCAGAATATTATTATGCAACTCTTTCAATAAAATATTGAAAAATTGTTTGTTTTCTTCTGTTCACAGTACATGACTGATGGTGTGCAAATACCGGTAATTCTATTATTATAACTGATTCATTGGTGTTTGATATATATAATTAATTAGTTGTATCTAAATTATTATGAAATATTGCAGTGTCATTGTGATGGACGAAACCCATGTGAAATCATTAAGCACATATGTACTGTTTGGGATCCTTAAAAAAGTTGTTGCCACATGTCGTGACTTCAAGCTTATTGTCACTTCCGCCACACTCAATGCACAAAAGTTTTCAAACTTCTTTTTGAGGTCATTTCTTCCTTCTTACAATCTTATTAGATCAAACATATCATGCAGGGGGGGGGGGGGGGGGGGGGGGGGGGGGTTAACGGGTCAAAATGGTTTAATTCAGAACAGGTAATTTTTTTTTACTACGTATTTGGTCGGTTGGCCTGAAAACACTTTTTTTTTTCCCCTCCATATGTTGTAATTTTTTGATAAATAATAAGCGTGTCGAATATAATTACAGAGTTTATGTTTTTTAATCTTATTTTTTAGTAAAGTGATTTTGACGCTTCTATGCATATTAAAAATACATTTTGGGATGCTTTTTACCCCGTTTAACTGTTAAGTAAATTAGTCCAAAATGCCACCTCTAGTTTCTTGTCACCATGGCTTTCGTATCATTTATCATTTGTGGTATAAATGTGTAATATCTAAACTTAAGTTGTATCTTTGCAGTGTCCCAATCTTTAACATTCCTGGAAGAACATTCCCATTACAAATCCTGTACAGTAAAATCCGATGTGAAGATTATGTTGAAGCTGCTGTAAAACATGCAATGACAATCCAAGTGCACCTGGTGACATACTTACTTTTATGAGTGGTCAAGATGAAATTGAAGCGACCTGCTATGCTTTAGCCGAACGTATGGAACAGCTCGTTACTTCCACAAGACAGACGGTTTCCAACTTATTAATCCTCCCGACTTACTCCCAACTTTCGGCCGACTTACAAGCCAAAATCTTCCAAAAACCTGAGGATGGTGCCCGCGAATGCATCGTGGCTACAAACATAACATAAATGATCATTGATAGTAAGACCATTTTTTAAGTGAGGTATCAAGCTTTCTGATGGTTTGGTTCAGGTCTTTCAAAAGCTGGTCTTTTGACATGTAGGGTCTGGTACTTGAAAGTGTGTTCAAGTAATGGTATTGTGGTCCTCTGTATCATAGTTCTCTTTTTTAGTCATTGTTTGTTTGTTTGAGGTATGTCCCTTGTGGGTTCCTTTGTGTTTTGGGTCCCTTCTCTTTAAGCCTCTTGCTTGGAGAATG
The DNA here is from genome assembly GCA_030686995.1 of Artemisia argyi. Lineage (NCBI taxonomy): Eukaryota > Viridiplantae > Streptophyta > Magnoliopsida > Asterales > Asteraceae > Artemisia > Artemisia argyi. The sequence continues at coordinate 201,196,584 of CM060683.1, read as the reverse complement.
GGATGCCTTGTGCGATAATTGTTTTGGTTTTGATATCTGCAATAAACTGCAGGTAAGTTGCCTGCTGTCACGTTTAAAATGAGGGGCTGCTTATATAAAATCATAAAAGTTAAAGGGTGCAAAATGAAAATGTCAAAATTCATTTCCAAACAACATGAGGTAACTTGTCTGCTGTAAACATTAGGGATGTTATTTCCTTCCAAAAAATATAAGAAAAATGGTCTTACTTTTTAAGAAAACAGATATAAGTTACCTACGTAACTGCGAAATTATTTTGCGAATTCACAAACTAGCAAAATTCTCTTAAACACAATGTTTGCATAAACATTTGGATATTCTGCAAATTATTTAGAAATACTGCATTTTTTGCAAAATTATGGGGAAAATTTTGGAAAAATCATGTTTTGGCAATTTTTAGCTGGTTTGCAAAATTTAAGGAATCCACAAAATCGTTTTTGTGAACTATGTGGTTATTTTCTATATATTGCTAGTTGTACATTTTGGAATACACCCAACTCAAGAAGGTAGATTAGTAATTTCCCGCTATAAGTAATGACTGATTTACATGTTTAAAGTTTAAACCTCGGTAAGCATAAAAAGCTAGAAGATGTTTATCAATATCCATGTTCATTCGTTTCAAATATTTATGTGAAAACTTTATAAACTGTTAGGAAAGTATCTTATATAATACAGTTTATGAAATATATAGACTTACCAAGCTTAATAAGCGCCGTATTCCCTCTCTTACCGCATACTCTCAGTAATCTCTGGATTAATAAACTTTTCCTTTTCGGCTTGATCTTCATCCTGTATACACAACATTAGAATAGGTATATAAGTGATGAGATGCTTCTTCATTGTGACTGAAAAACAAGAAATATAAAAATAAAATGTGAATTTACCTCTGTTGGTTGTGAATTTTCTGCACTAAGTGGTCGCTGAGATCTTCCACCAGTTCTTGAACTTGCAGATCTAACTGAACCAGATGCTCTTTTTGGAACAGGTGAATGTCCCACATTGTCCCATGGTGAAGCAGCATACCCTGTTAGGTTACTTAAATAGTCAGTGCAACCAACCAACAGTAGATTGCAGGTTATGTAAAAGTGTAAAACTCAATCTAAGAAGTAAGAAATCAAAAGAAATGTTTAAAAAGTCTATTAAAGAGAGAGCTTAAAAAGACACGTCGAAAGTTACCAAAAGTCAATTTTAAATATGTAGAAAGTTGCAAAAAGTCAACATAGAGTACAATTCAGTATTAGGTATGGGCGCAAACCTGATATAACATTCATACACAAAATACAACTTTGAGTGAGGATTTTTCCACATCTTCGTCTATAGATTCCATCATAGAGGAAACTTTTGGTCTGGGAACTTTAAATGATCCTTCCACTCGTTTTGCACTTGCAAGAACATCTAATCCTGAGACGTAGTAAACTTTGTGTTATTAAAGAAACTGAAAATGAATGACTATTCAAAATGTTAACACTCAAACAAGATACCAGAAGAGTGTAAACCAGAGAAACTAATCCTTATAACTTTTATGACCAAACTTAACAAAGATAACGCCTTTAGATATGTGGTTCTTATCTTGAGGCAGAACAAGGCTACATACATTATATTGGCTTCAATCATGCCCAAAGGATACTAAGATGATGTAATGTATCAGGATAACCTTATGCTTAACTTATGCATTTATTCATTATCAAAAAACCCCTAATCCCCACAATAACTAATAAGCACTTTCGCATAAGCTTGCCCAGCCTATATAAGTTCTTTATACCCAATAGCATTAACCTCTTAAAATAAGCCTACCCAATGTTGTAAATCTCGGACTACAAAGTAAGTAATCTGCGATTACAAGCCACAAGGTCAGTGACCAGGGCGAGTTGAGCAGAATGGGCCAAAAGATTCAATATGGTCAAAACATGGTCAGCTCCGTGCTAATTCGTACAAAAACTCAGTTTGAAGTGTCTTAACAATTGTGTTGATGTTTCCAAACATAATTTGTGGTTCTATGAACAATACTATGGTCCTATAAACAAATGATACATATAATTTCAAAACGTGTACATACAGATTCCAATACCCACACGTACTCCCTGCCTAGGCCAATTACTCGCTGCCGCCTAGCGAGATTTGCAACCTCAATTTTAGCTTTTTTGGAACCCAATAACGTATTAAGGTATTTAAATAAGCTTACCCAAAACACCCCCTAAATCTCATATGATCACACATTCACACTACTATAATAGTCCAAAAAAAAGGCAAATACATCATCCCAATTTAATAATCGTAAGTCCTCACCTAATAACGATTTCCTCTCATACGGACGGTCTGAAGACGACTCGATCTTTCCCCGGAAATTGCAACCCGCCAACACCAGTCTCCTCCGGCTCCAAAATGCCCGTCATCATATTAATATCCATCGGATCCTGTTATCACCAAAATCAAACACGTTAACACCTAACAACAAACAAAGACCTCTACACTTAGGCTATGTTTGGCAAAGCTAGCAGTAGGTAGTTGTTTGTCTTATAAAAGTGTAAAACAACGTAAAACCTCAACGCATCTTTTATTAGCATTTTAAAAAGAAGCGCTTAAACAAAATCCAAAAGGTAAACGCGTCTATACTATAAACCAAGCTAAAACACATAACACGACTTATTATCCAAGTCAAGAAGAAGCATCATCCAAATACAAATACCACACATCAGCATATAGAGAAACCAAAAACTAAAGGGGATGTTTGTTTAAGCTTATTTTTAGGCTTATGAGCTTATATGACTCTACTTCTCATGAGCCCAATTTTTCCAGCTTCTTTTCAGACTTGTGAGCTTATTACGACTTAAAGATGGAAGATAAGCTCATAAGCTAAACTATAAGATGGTAAAAAATGAGCTTATGAGATATAAGCTGAAAGCCCAAAATAAGCTTAAACAAATCCAATTATAAGCACATAAGCAAAACTATTACAACCAATTATAACGGGAAGTTTGTTTAAGCTAATTTTTAGGCTTATGAGCTTATTTGACTATGCTTAAATCTCATCATCCCATATTTTCCGGCTTATCTTCAGACTTGTGAGCTTATTAAGACTTAAAGATGGAAGATAAGCTCACAAGCTAGAAAAAAGCCGGACAAAGATGAGCTTATGAGATATAAGCCGAACCAAATAAGATCATAAGCCCAAAATAAGATTAAACAACGAATGATAAGGGAATGCTTGTTTAAGCTTACTTTTGGGCTTATGAGCTTATATGACTATGCTTAAATCTCATACGCCCATATTCTCCGGCTTATCTTCAGACTTGTGAGCTTATTATGACTTAAAGATGAAAGATAAGCTCATAAGGTAGAAAAAAGCCGGATAAAGTTGAGCTTATGAGATATAAGCCGAACAAAATAAGATCATAAGCCAAAAATAAGCTGAAACAAATGCCCCTGAGTTTTTACATTTCACCTGAGTAACCTCCAATAGACCGATTGATAAATATTTTCATTTTCATATAATTAAACGATAAATTAAATCAAGTCAACCTCTAAAACCTCTATCTCTAAGGTAAACTATCACAACAAATTATAAGGTAAACTATCACAACAAATTATAAGGGGATGTTTGTTTAAGCTAATTTTTAGGCTTATGAGCTTATTTGACTGTATTTAAATCTCATACGCCCATATTTTCCAGCTTATCTTCAGACTTGTGAGCTTATAATGACATAAAGATGGAAGATAAGCTCATAAGGTAGAAAAAAGCCGGATAAAGACGAGCTTATGGGATATAATCCGAACCAAATAAGATCATAAGCCCAAAAATAAGCTTAAACAAATGCCCCTAAGTTAAAAGTTTTCACCTGAGTAACCTCCAATAAATATAATTGGCAAACCCCAATTAGTCCATAGTTCTAATTACCATCCCGATTCATGTAACACAATAATATTAAATTAGAGCCTAAACGTTAAATTAAATCAAGTCAACCTCTAAAACCTCTATCTCTAATCTAATCATTTTCATTTTCATATAATCAAATCACACAAGAAAAGTCCTTATTACCATCATAAAAGTAGTTTAAGAAAAAAAACAGAAAGAGAAGGTACCTTCATTTTCTGTATGTCAAGTCCGCTGCTAAAACAGGAGAGTGAGGTGATGGTGCGGATTGGAAATGTCAGTCGTTGATTTTGAAAGACTGGCATTGGACGGTGGGTATTAAAGTCAACTATTTGACTGATAACTAAAAGAGCAGTAAATTTTTGTTGGTTTGGTATTTTTTTTTTTTTTTTTTTTTTTTTTTTTTTTTTTTTTTTAGTAAACTGCAAAAAATGTCCATAAATTTTGTCAAAAATGCAAATAATGTTTATCTTACAAAAAAATTTGCAAATCATGTTCCTGACCGATCCACTCTTTGCAAATAATGTCCTTGGTGTTACTGTTCATGCAAAAATGATCTTTTTGTTAAAATTAGCCTTGTAAAATAACTATTTTATCCTCGCCTACTAGAGAGAACTTTTTGCAGCAACAACACTTTTTTAAAGTTTACTATTCATTTTCTTTTTCACTTCTCACCACCACCACCCTCTGTGGATACACAACACCAGGTTAGTAAATTTGGGACTTTTGAATTGCAACCTTATAGGAGTGCTTCCGATATCAATAGGTAATCTTTCTGATAAACTCATTTACCTAAATTTTGGAGACAATCACTTATTTGGAAGCCTACCTTCAAGTATAGGTAGTCTAGTTGGTTTGACCACTTTACATTTAAATAATAATAGATTCAAAGGAAACATCCCCACTAGCGTTGGTAAACTTCAAAAGCTACAAGTTCTTGGTCTATATAGCAATCAGTTTTCAGGGTCTATCCCTGATACCATTGGGAACCTATCATTGTTGACTAAACTTTATTTAGATTCTAACAATTTAGAAGGTCTTATTCCATCAAGCCTTGGGAATTGTACAAAACTAAATGAGCTTTACCTGGCAGACAATAGACTCACTGGAAAAATACCCAAACAAATTCTTCAACTTTCATCACTAACAATTTTTTTAGATCTTTCTCACAACAGCCTGTATGGTTCAATTCCATCAGAGATTAAAGACCTCAAGATGTTGAGCGGTCTTGATTTATCTTATAATAATTTATCAGGTACCATTACTAGTAGCCTTGGTGAGTGTATTAGCCTTGTAGAGTTGTACCTTAGTGGCAACATATTTGAAGGCATAATACCACTTTCATTCAGTTCCTTGAGAGGATTGAAGGTACTCGACATTTCTCAAAATAATTTATCAGGTAAAATTCCTCAGTTCATAAACAAATGGAATTCCTTAGAATTTTTGAACCTATCCTTTAATGATTTTGAGGGTGAAGTACCGGTTGTAGGAGTGTTTGCAAATGCAAGTGCATTTTCGGTTCGGGGGAACAATAGGCTTTGTGGTGGTTTGGTTACACTTGAGTTACCCAAGTGCAAGGAGATGGGTAGTAAGAAAAAAAGGTTTCCATTGTTCATATTAGTCATTGTGATTGCACCAACGTTGCTCATCGTGTTATGTTGTGTGTATCTTTTGTGTAAGAAGAAGCGTAATAGTCAACCATCTCAGTCATCAGGTAGTGAACGGTTCATGAAAGTTTCATACAATCAACTTCTAAAGGCTACTGACGGCTTCTCTGTAGCAAATTTGATTGGACAGGGTGGGTTCAGCTCTGTCTATAGAGGGATCCTCGATTCCGATGAAGACAAATCTGTTGCAATCAAAGTTCTGCATCTTCAAAGTCGAGGAGCGCGCAAAAGTTTTATAGCAGAATGTGAAGCATGGCGTAATATTAGACACCGTAATCTGTTGAAGATAATAACTTCATGTTCGAGTACTGATTTCCATGGAAATGATTTTAAAGCGTTAGTTTACGAGTTTATGCCCAATGAAAGTGTACATGATTGGCTTCATTCTAGTGCATATACATCGAAACTGAGCCTTCTTCAAAGAATAAATATTCTTAGAGATGTTGCCACTGCACTCGATTATATTCACAATCGCTGCCAAACAACGATTGTTCACGGTGATTTGAAGCCAAGTAACATTCTACTTGATGATGATATGGTGGCTCATGTTGGAGACTTTGGTCTAGCTCGACTACTTGGTACAGACTTAAACCAAAACAGCTCATCCGGGGTTAAAGGAACAATTGGTTATGCACCTCCAGGTAATTCCACTTTTATTCCATGATGCTTATATTTATTTCCAGGTTAAAGTTTGTAAATTAATTAATTGTTATTCATATGTAGAGTATGGTATCGGGAGCGAGATGACAAGTTGTGGGGACGTCTACAGCTTTGGAATATTATTACTAGAGGTGATGACTGGGAAAAAGCCGACAGACAGCATGTTTAACGATGGTCTTAGCCTCCATAAATTTGCTTACGTGGCATTAACAGATCAAATAATCGATGTTGTTGATAATGATGCAATTGTGTTGCAAAGTACGGAAGCGAATGCAAAGAAAGTGGAAGAATGTTTGGCTGCAACTATCAAGATTGGAGTATCGTGCTCTGTGGATTCCCCACCACAACGGATGAAAATAGAAATTGTTGTCAACGAGTTGCAGCGCATTCTCGATGTGCTTCAAAATTTATAAGGTACTATGTTCTCCCATTTCGTAGAATCTGATTTTACATAAGTTTGTTAATAAATCATCATTAACTTGGTTTTATTTTTGAACGATTTCAGGTCTAATACCAAGCATTCTTGTTGAAATTTGAAAGTAACTGCAGCAAGGAGCACTGCATGTATCAAATATAAATGTTACTTTGTCAAATATGTTCATAAGTGTTTTAGTTTTCTTGTTGCATAAGTACCGTAAGAGATATAAGAGCGCGTTTACACTCCTGATGACTTATCATATGTATCAAATATGTTTATGATTAAGTGTTTCGAGGAGAGTTTGATTCAATTCCATAAAAAGTTATATCATTGGATGAAAACTGAGCACTTCATTTTTTTGATTTTATTGATATTTTTCTAAGTCATTTGTCAAACATGTACTTGGAGATCATGTGGTTCGTTACGCATCCATGTTTAAACTGTTTTTATAAACAAAGTTCAATTAGAACTGACCCTTGACATCTTAGTACAATACCATATTGTATCTGCATAATGAATTTTGTTGAAGGTTGTAATCAGATTACACTACTTAATAAAATCGACAATTACTTGATTTCGAGTTCATAGACCCGCTACCTAAACTTAACATTCTTAACTACATGTATCAACTAAAAATGACTGATATTGGAAGCATTAAACAACACAGGGAGTCTGACTGATATTGGGCTAAAGTTGACTGAGTTTCCGTTGGACCCACAGCTCGCTAAACTGCTTTTAACATGTGAAGAATTTAGTTGTGTAAACCAAGTTTTAATGATTGTATCTATGCTCTCAGTCCTGTCTTTATTCTTTAATCCATAAGTCCAGATAGAAAAAAGCGATGATGCACATGGAAGGTTAACAAATACTGTGGAGACTTGTGTACCACTCATCACTTACAAGTGAAAGCTCTACGAAAGGCTCAGGAAGTGAGTTCTCAGTTACTAAACATTTTGAAAAAGCTCATGATCCGGCTGACATTATGTGGGTCGAATTGGGGCGTCATCAGAAAAGTGATATGCTCAGTTTACTTCCATAACGCTGCAAAACCTAAAGGGATCAGGAATACATAAGTATTAGGAACGGGATGCCGGCCATTTGCACCCTACCTCAGTTTTATGTTGCAACATCTTGGATGGGTATGGCTGCTCTTTGAATAAATCTTTGTAAGGGTGGGAAAATGAGCGGGTCTAGCGCTTATTTAATGGGTCAAAACGGTAACATTTTTGGTATGGATCAGGTTGGCCCGGAATGTATTTTTCCCAGTTTTGTTAGAATCCCCTTCAGATATTAGCGTGCTAAATATGATTACAAAAGTTATGCTTTTTGTTACTATTTAGGAGCTAATTAGTCTGGTATTCAAGTTAGCTTGCCATATGGCAAAAATTGGCAAGAAATCATTCATCTGGCTACCAGAAGTACTCCGGCAAATGGACTGTAGCAACCAAAGCTACAAGTCTTCTTGAAGAGTTATTTGACCAACATCTTGGATGGTATGGCTGCTATTTGAATATATATTTGTAAGGGTGGGGAAATGGGCATGTTTGGTGACTTGTTTAACGGGTCAAAACGAGAACATTTTTTGTAAGGATCATGTTGGCCCGTAATGTTTTTTGCCCAGTTTTATGAAAATCCTCTATAGATGTTATCGTGCTAAATATGATTACAAAAGCAATGTTTTGGTTTTTGCTATAAGCATTGTGATATTATATAAGTTGTTTTGGTCACACACTCACAATCGAAAAATCATCTCGCACACAACTCAACGAGTAGACATAGAACAACAACAGGCTCAAAAAACCAGACATTCTTCATGTGGCCATCGGACATGATTAGCTGTTTCTACTGTTCTACATTGTAAATTCACACCATAAATAGGCTCAAAAAACAATACATGAAACTGAAACCAGACATCAAACCATCCCAAAACAACTCATAAACTCGGTACTGGCTTTGATACTCGATCAAGTACTGTGCAGAAGTTCACACATCCCAAAATAGCTCATAAACTCGGCTCGCGTCTTCCATTTCCACAACCTTCCCTTTCCTCTTCTGGCAAGCCAATGCAGCTGATGTGATCAAGTTTATGGCGTATCTCAGAGATGTTTCAACCTTAATTTTTGTCAACAAAACCTATGCATCATCAGATACGTCCACATCTTCCTCTTGACACCTTATATCAAGAATCTTGTGAATGTCATCTTCAGTGTACGGTTGTGTGGAGATGATGGTCCCGGAAATCGATTGGAATCCCATGGGGGGATTTGTAGTTTGTGCTTGTGATTACTCAGTTGGTGGCGACAAGTATTGGTGCCATGTTGTTTTCTAAGGCACGGTTTAGGTATGAATAACACTCGATATCAAGCATGTGGACGTCATCTATGAACAGAACACCAGGAATGATCTCTGCCTTTCCTTCCTCTCGTCAGTCTGCAACCTTTGTATCAATCTGTTCCTTCACTTCAACTCATATTTCTCCCGTATCACCGGTGAAAAGAACAAGAAAACCTTGTGTTCTGCATTTCATAACAAAAATAATTAAGTTTTCAGAAAGATCAAGTACCATAATTACTTTTTTTTTCTCAAGATAATCCAAGTTATTTCATCATGCAAAAGTTCACTGACTCCCCGTGCCCCATAGACAACAGAATTTACCGAAGACAATTGCACAAAAAGACCATCTTTGTTCTATTATCAGAAAGTGTAACTTAAAAAAGCAACACTACTTCAGTTATTCATGTTAGTCTAACGACAGTTGTTTCAGCCATGACCATCAAAAGTTCCACCTAATGAGGCATCTAACTTCAAAGCATCCTAACTGTAAAGGAATTAATCCAAATTCCTAATTTCAATCAAACCTTATGTACCTTTGCGAATGGGCTATGCTCTTATCAGTTATATTACAGTTATTAGCATTAAACACCAACATACATTTTGTAAGCAATGCACAATCAACAAAGGGAAGCATTAGTCATGACTTTGAGAAAATGGCACTTTTGTTCCTAACAAAGAAGAGTCCTTTTAGATTTCAAATCAGTTTAAATTTTAAGGCATCATACCAAATTAATGAAAAGAGTCATATAGACCATGATAAATAGGAACATTGATAATCAACACAGTTATAACCTTAATACACTACTTAAAGAAGAGACCGTGTAGGCAAAAAACGTAAGTAAAAAATCTAGATGTCACATCTCCTGTATTAACTAGGTAACTAGCAAGATACCACAATCACCAAATCAATCTCTTTTCCTTCATAGGGATCTAGAGTATCTGATCTATCGTTATTTGAACATCAATATATCAATGAATCCAAAATCCTTTTATTTTTTCTAGTATTTAATAAGACTATTTTCAGACCATATATCTGCTATAAATATTTGAATGATCAAACTTTAAAATTAAACTAATTTACATGTTGGCATGAAAACAGAGTTGTATACAAGCTTTCTTTCTTATCAGCTAGTAGTCAGTGGAACAAGCTAAATACCCTAACATATGAAAACGTTACATATGAAAACCTTCTTCATCTTTTTCTTTTTTTAATCTATCTCTCTATCTCAATTTTTATTACTCTCTTCATCACTATTACCCACCACACAAACATTATCTTTCTTTGTTCATTACCAAATAAAACTCACTAAAACACAAAACATAAAAATATTTTGTGATTCTTGTTTCTTGCAACACAAACCCACGACACCCTTTTTGATTCTTTTTCCTTAACCGAATACCACACACACAAATATCCTTTTATTTTCAGTTAGTATTCGAAAAGGGATTTATGTCTCGCTTGATTTTCATAAACAAATGTAGGTACCACAACACTAGCATCAACTGTAAACATGTAGCTATTTTGAAACAGTAAACCATAACTTAAAAAATGCAGAGCAATTTCTCTAAATTAAAAGTGATACCCGAGGAAGAGATGTTAACGACTTAACACATACAAACACACACATATACATTAGTTTAATTTGTATAAACACGTATACAAATATGAATCTTTACACATACACGCACCGTAGATATCAATCTCGTCTAGAGACATAATTAATGTTTAAAGTTGTAGCTGTAACATCTAAATCCAAAATCAATTCATGTTATTTTAAAAAACCAAAATTCACATCATTTGAGCACTCAAAAGGGGTATTAAACCAGCATAGTTGCACCGTCACTTATATAGTCAAATACTAACAAGACACAACCATCAAAAGCAATCTCAGAAACCTGAATCTAAACTCAAAATCTCGAAAACCGAAAACCTAAACATCATAACTCAACAATCCAAGCTAAACCCGGTTCATATCCTAAATACATACCACATTTCCTCAACACCAAAATACACCCCATTTATATACACAACATACGCACCCAACGAGGGTAGTTAAACCGCCACTTATCGTCAAATACTAACAAACAGTAAACATCAAAAGCAATGTTAAATCCATATAAAAACAACTCAAATTTAAAAAAACATTCATAGGCTTAGCAAAATCTCAGAAAACCAAAACCCGAAAGATGAATCAGCTAACAATTAAAGGTAATAAATCTAAACGTCATTTACAGCAAAATCTAAAAAATAATCAACTTAAAAATAAATTATAGGTTTTTCTTGTACAAACAATCATAAGAACCTTTTCATCAAACATCTCGAGAATACTGAGTGTAAAATGAGCTAATCTATGGCTTTTCAAGTATGTATATATGTCAAGAACACACATATTTGAAAAACCACAGATTGGCTGATTTTACACATAGTTTAAATAAACTTGAAAAGCTTGAACTTTATGTAAATTTGAGGTGGGGTATGGATGAAAGTTTGCAACTTTAAGCTATCCAAAAGGTAATTTCAATCAAATGACAAAAAAAGCAAATGTCTTTACCAATCCCGGCAACCAACAACATCTAAGTCCTCTGCTAAATGATACAAAGAAATGAGTGATGGTTTTGGTGGATGGGGATGGTTTCTTTTTAAGTTGTGCTGTGATTGGTGGTGGGAGAGGTGGTGTTTTGGATTGGAAATGTGAGACATTGATTCTCAAAGGGTGGGATACGGTGGAGATTAGAGTTTGAAATTTTGTGTTTTGGATTTCCAGCCTGGCAATTGCTATTAGATCAAACAAACAACAATTCCAATGCATAACACAAATTGTTAGAAATTTAACAAAACATACCCTAAAGTCAAACTTTTCTATCAATTAGAAGACACGGTACAGTGTACAACACCATAGTTACCCCAACAGTTGTGTTATAGTATTCTTGTTAAAAATTATTGAGTGTATTTGCATGTATGCCTTTTTTTGGTTCTGTTTTAGTAGGTCTGTTTTTAGTATTAAGAGGGCGGGTAAAATGTGGGCCGGCCGCCGGTGTTACCACACCAAATAGGCTGGTACAACAACAATACCCGATCCCTCCACGGGGTATGGGCGAGGTAGGATGTAGATAGTCACACCCCTACCCGAGGGTGGGGGGACTGCTTCCGTGTGTGTGTGCATATATGTGAGCAAAATATGTAGCATAAATATGAGTGTTCGTGATCTGCGATACGAATAGAAACATATACAGTAAATAATGCACATATCAGCAATAGAGAAACTAAAACTAGGGCTATGTAAGGGGGTGTAAGTTTAAGCTAATTTTTAGGCTTATGAGCTTATATAACTCTACTTATATCTCATGAGCCCATATTTTCCGGCTTACTTACAGACTTCTGAGCTTATTATGACTTACAGATGAAAGATAAGCTCATAAACTAAACTATAAGATGGAAAAAAAATGAGGTTATGAGATATAAGCTGAAAGCCCAAACATAAACTTAAACAAATCCAATTATAAGCACATAAGCTAAACTATCACAACCAATTACAAGGGAATGTTTGTTTAAGCTAATTTTTAGGCTTATGAGCTTATTTGACTATGCTTAAATCTCATACGCCCATATTTTCCGCCTTATCTTCAGACTTGTAAGCTTATTATGATTTAAAGATGGAAGATAAGCTCATAAGCTAAACTATAGACGGAAAAAAATGAGCTTATGAGATATAAGCTGAAAGCCCAAACATAAACTTAAACAAATCCAATTATAAGCTCATAAGCTAAACTATCACAACCAATTATAAGGGGATGTTTGTTTAAGCTTACTTTTGGGCTTATGAGCTTATTTGACTATGCTTATATCTCATATGCCCATATTCTCCGGCTTATTTTCAGACTTGTGAGGTTATAATGAGTTAAAGATGGAAGATAAGCTCATAAGATAGAAAAAAGACGGATAAAGATGAGCTTGTGAGATAAAAGCCGAACCAAATAAGATCATAAGCCCAAAATAATTTAAAGTTTTGACCTGAGTAACCTCCAAAATTAATAAAATTGGCAAACCCCAATTAGTCCATACTTGTAGTAATCACCATCCCGATTCATGTAACACTAATAATATGAGTAAAGATTAATAAATTATCACAACCAAACGTTAAATTAAATCAATTCAATCTCTAATCTACCATTTTCATTTAATCAAATTACACAAAAGAAAACGTACCATCCGTTTTGATGTGAAATGAAATGAGTGAAACAAACAAAAAAAATGGAGTCATGGTTTGGTGAATGGTGGAGATTAGAGTTGAGTGTGATTGGAGGATTGCCAGCGTGGCAACTACTGTTGTATTTGTTTGTAAAAGTTCATTCTTTTTGTTTTTTTTTTCTATCTTTCCACATTAATTTGTTGTAAAAAGTTGATCAACTGAATAGTGTTTATTTTTCTCTTATCTTTTCTTAACTACATATAACCTCCCAAAAAGTGAAGTAATTTGCACACTCTTAAAAGTGGTTGGCACACTCAAATTTTGAGTGTGTTGACATTTATAGCCTCACATTATTTGGACTTCATTTTGAGTGTGCCAATCATTTTTGGGAGTGTGCAAATCACCTCCCAAAAAATTAAGGGTTTTTTTTTTTTTTTTTTTTTTTTTTTTTTTTTTTTTTTTTAAATCTTACTAGCTCTTTTACTCTTATCAGTAAGAGGTGACAGACGTTTTGCTTGTTTGTTTTTTTTTTTTTTAGTCACACCCAGTTAGACATATAACATCTAACCTAGTAAGAGGTGGAGACTTGTCTTACTGACTCTTACTCGATAAGAGATTGAAGACTAATGTTAATATAATATATTTGATAGTTTATTAACTATGTTATATTTATGATAAAAAATCTTGTTTCATATTTATATAAGTTACTTAAATAAATTGCAGAAACGAGCACTTAAAATCATTCGGACAATTATACAAAAACAAACAATATTATTTCGTTCAGATTTAGACTTTTTAGCCATCTCTTACTGGTAAGATGTGATAGTCAGATTCAGACATAAAATATCTTAATGAAACAAACACAACCTAAGTTAAGTTACCATTAAGTTTGTTTATTTGTCGCTGATTTATTTTTGAGTTTTTCACATTAGTTAAAACACAAAAAATTAATTTGAAACATAATACTAGATTATTTCAATTAGTTAACACCAAAGCAATTTTTAATTAAGATGCTCAAATCCGAACAACCGGTTTAATCGTGGAAAATACCCGACCCAAAAAATTTGAACCCGGGAAACAATATTTTATTTTTATTTATTATAAATCCGCTAAAATTAGTGCATACCTTAACCTAAATTCTTGGATCCGCCGGTTAACTTAAAGTGTGACATAAGGTGTGTGTCACCTTCAATGGGTGATTAAATCCTAGTTGAGACATCTGTGTATGGTTTAAAAATGTTTATATTGTCTTTTTTTAACATATAAAGTTTAAAGTACTACTAGTAAAATTTAGGGTACATAATGATAAGGGTTTATGCGGGTGTAGATGAAGATTTAAGTTATATAGATCTGTTTAATTGGCTAAGAGTTTTGTGAGGGCTTGTATCAGCCCAATGACTGTTCAAGCCTAACTACAAAGCTCAATCTCAATTAGATTGGGTCCAAAATATGGTCCTTTGAAAACTTGTAATCATGTTTGGTCGTTTAGGCCTATTAACATAAAAAAGTCATTACAAAAGTAGGATAGAGAATGTCTAACCAATGCCCTAACGGCATTGGTTAAGACATTCCCTTAAGTAAATCCTACTCAAACAAACCAAAAAAATGACCTTTAACTAGTATAAACATGACCAACCATATCAACAAGACCCACTGATCCTAACAAAATTAGAGATACTTAAAGACAATAAAGATCAAAATCTAGGACTAAGCAAGGTACTTTTTCAACAACCATATCAATAACTCCATAGATCAGTTCGACTGACCGATCGTTTGACTTCATTAATATTTTGACATGTATTTCTTTTTTAATTTGAAAAGTATCAATGATTTGTGAGATGTTTTTTTGTGCGACTGACAACTATTGTATTTTCGTGTGACCGAATATTGCCTATTTAAAAAAAATAACAACCAAAAAAGTACTTTTTTAATTATTTTATGTTGGGAAACGACAAAATTTGGTCGCACAAAAAATACAATAGCTGTCAGTCGCAAAAATAAATAAATAAATAAAATCCCACTAAGTAGTAATTTTCAAAGTAAAAAGGAGCACGTGTCAAAATATTGATGAGCCAATGAGTCATACAATCAGTCAATCGCAATGGTGTATTTTAAGAACTTGTAGTACCTGTGTCGTGATTAATTAATAATCATTATGTACTCATGTATAATAATAGATGACGTAACTTGAGTATTGGTGAAGCCTAGCCTTCGTTTCGATTATTACTTAACATGGCATAAAGACATATCCTACAACTTGTGGTATGATCTATCAAAATGGATTGGATGATTATAAGTCGAATGGTATATGCACCCGATGCACGTATGCTACCGAAGGGTTCACGAAAGCTTTTTATTAGCTAATAAGAATGTGCTTTCCTCGAACCATTCTAACTAAGACACGTGTTATGTTTAACTTAGCGTATTACTTTGTCTTAAGTTTAGGTTGCTTAGCATTCAAAGAAGTGTTTAATCTACATCTTATCAAAAGGTGCATCCATTAACATGAAGATGCATAAAAAATTAGATTCATACGAAGTTAGGTTTAAAGATGAATACAATGAACTAAACATTTTAACAAATTTCAACATATCAATTATCATTTGTCACCATCCATTTCCTTGTACTATGCTTGTTGACGAGACTTCAAAATCGCTCCGACCAAACTCGCCCCCTAGAAATTGTTGCACACTGTCACTGTCAATCATCATAGGTGACGAGTCTCGTATGTATAAAGCATTCCAACTCGGCGCTGAATGATCACGACTATAAGAATGCGTACCACCCGAAGACATATTACCCCTCGCCACATCACTAATAGATGGTGGTTGATGACCACTAACCACGCCTTCTACCTCATGGCTTGAGTTCCCTTGTTGAATGGAATTTTGTGATCCAGTCTCTATAGCCACATCACCATTAGATGGTGCTTGATCACTAACGCCTCCTGGCGCAAGCCTTAAAGGCAAATCGGGAATATAAGAGTTCCTTTGTCTGCCATTTTGTATGTTGGCCAAAAAAAAAAAATCACGATGAAAAAAACGAAAATTAACAAAAATAATAATAATAATAAAAATAAAAAATAGGTGGCTTTAGAGGCGGACGTAGGGGTTCCCATGAGTTTATAGGAACCAAGTGGATGTTCGTAGCCGAGTGTAAATTTTCATTAAAAATCACAATTTTTCTGAAATGAACCTGGTTCGAAAATTGGTGTTACATAAATACATGTTTTGTTTTGTTAGCTATGACAAAGGAAATACATGTCTTTTTAAATTGTTTATAACTGTTTTAAATAAAAATTGTAACTTTAATTATTCATCCAAACTTCCAGTATTATGTTCACAAGACTTACTATGGTTGTATCTTCATTAGTCTCTTCCTCCTCAGGCATAAATACTGGCATCTGATAATAAAACCACCTTGACCAACATGACATAGCCGATTGACCCGGTATAGAATTACTAATTAGTGACCAATTGTGGCCGTGTTTCTCAATGAGATTTTGCAACATGTCATCCTCCTCAGGCGTAAATGACCTTTGAAGTGATAACCACCTTATCCTACATACTTATTACTAATTAGTGACCAATTGAGGCCGTGTTTCTTGATAAGATTTTGCAACATCTCGTCCTCCTCAGGCGTAAATGGCTTATGAAGTGATAACCACCTTATCCTACATGACTGATCGGATCTACCCGGTATAGACTTACCAATTAGCGACCAGTTGGCGCCGTGTTTCTCGAAGAGATTTAGCAACATCTCGTCCTCCTCAGGCGTAAATGACCACCTTGACCAACATGTCATAGCTGATTTACCCGGTATAGACTTACTAATTAGTGACCAATTGGAGCCGTGTTTCTCGACGAGATTTTGCAACATCTCGTCCTCTTCAGGACTCCATGGTTCTTCGATCTCATCCATGACTTTCTTTTGAGTATTATTCACTATATATAAACTGAAATAAATAGAAAGAATAAGATGGTATATATTGAAGATATAATAAAATGAAGATCTTCCCCCCATCGGGTTTCAAATTGGACTTGGATTTCCCCAATGAAAGTCAATTTTCAAAAAAAATAAAAAAATAAATAAAATGAAGATCTTAATAGATAGAATAGCGAAGCTTGGATTTTGTAAGTGGAGGGTCGGGATCTAATTTTTTTTTTTCCTAAGGCTATATTTCAGGTATACCGAAATTTTTGGGGGGTCGAAACTGAATATACCGAAATTTTTCTACACGAAAACTATATACCCCCTACATCGCAAAAAAATTTTCGGGGGGTCGGGCGCCCCCCGGCCCCTATGAAGCTTCGCCCCTCAGAAATAAATGCGAGAAATTGGTATTTTACCCAGAGCAGCAACAACAGGGAAGTGAGATTTTTATCAAAGGAAAAGAAAATACGTGAAAGTTTCTCAGAAGCACGAGGCCTAGTTGCTACTCCGTGTCTCACCTACGGCTCATAGTCTACTCAAAGTCAACACATGGTATTTTAGCATTTATTTAGTACTACATGATTAAAACTAAATTTAAGTCCATATACAGTAATAAACATGAATTTTTCATAGTTAATAATTATTTATAGATTTAAGATCATTTGAGAGCCAAATTTTTTTTACATACAAAGAGACTAATCTGCACCCTCCAACTTCCCTCCATCTTTATTTGATATAATGGATGAGATTAATAACTATTAAAATAATATTTTGTAAATAAATTTGTTATGTATTAATAACTATTAAAATAATATTTTGTAAATAAATTTGTTAGTTGAAAGATTTAACTTGTTTAATTGGCATAGATGTTGAGGTTGATGTTGATGTTGTTGTTTAACTTTAACTATTCATATCATGTTGTACAAAATGTGCGAGTTTAGTAGCAAATAATTAGCGTTGATGAACTTAAAATATGCTTCGTAAAATTTTTTAAAAATATTTTTCTAGACATCCATATATAAACTTTAAATAAGAATTATGAGTTGTTATTATAAGTATAATAATGTATATTTATATTCATATCACAGTAATCCGAGCTTACATTTGATATTCATATTCCAGTTAAAAACAGTTTAGCCGTACTTAATATTCAAGCCCGTGTACCCATAAATTAAACTTTTAAAAAAATAGTCCTTATTTAACTATATAGTAAAAAGAATATTTTAATGGATGAAAGTCTAAAATTAATATTACTTTTAAAAAATAATTTAACTTACATTAAAAATAAGCCATGTATTTACAAAATTTTGTCATTTAGTAGATGAAAACTTGAAAATAATACTAATGCTCATGTAATTTTAAACAAAGTTCATATTATAAATTATAAGGAGTATAAAGTGTAAGAGGTTATTTGTTCTTTTTTATAAAGTTATTAAAAATATGAAAACTTGTAATTTTACACTTAACTCAATATAACTTATTTAAAATTCAACCACTAAATTTTATTAATTACTTCCTTTTTTTTAAGTTTTTATTTTCACAAATTTGACACAAATATTTTTATGTGTTTTTTTCTCAACCAAATTTCTCCACCAAGTTTATTAAAGTTTGACAAAAATCAATTCAGTTTTGACTTCTAATTGACCAATCACGTCGCTTAATTTCACGTACGTGGCAAAATCGAGCTCTCCTATTGGTCCAATTTTTTTCAATAAGAAGGGTTTTGCAAAAACACTCCGAAATGATGTAATTCTTTTATTATATAAAGATTAAACAATTTACACATAGGTTCATTACTGAAAAGGATCATAAATTCATTAATCAAAAGTGATCAGCTCGAACAAACCAGTTCACGTAAATATGACTATGCTCCAACATAGGGGTGTTCATCGGTTCGGTTCTCGGTTATTCAGTTTATTCGGTTCGGGTTGTTCGGTTAAAAATTTTTTTTGGATCATAACCGAAAACCCAACTGAACCGAAAATATCTATGACCGAACCGAACTTCGGTTATGCGTCAAAATATCTATGACCAAAATCGAAAATCGAAAATATCTATGACCGAACCGAACCGAACCGAAAATATCTATGACCAAAATCGAAAACCGAATTTTGTATTTGAATTACACTATTATATATTTTTTTTTAAATTTAATTATATATATTTTTGGAAAAAAAATATTTCAAGCATAAAAAGTGTTTTTTATATTAGTATAAAATTTTAATGGACATTATATATATATATATATATATATATATATATATATATATATATATATATACATATATATATATATATATATATGTATATATATACATATACATATTTATATATGTATATATATAATAAAATAATATAAATAATATATATATATATATATATATATATATATATATATACATATATATATACATACATATTTATATATATATATATATATATATATATATATATATATTATTTTATTATATATATACATATATAAATATGTATATGTATATATATACATATACATATTTATATATGTATATATAAGCTTTTTGCCTATGTATACATAGGAAGTATATGTATATATATACATATATTTTATTATATATATACATATATAAATATGTATATGTATATATATACATATACATATTTATATATGTATATATATACATATACATATTTATATATGTATATATATATATATATATATATATATATACATATATAAATATGTATATGTATATATATACATATATAAATATATATATATATATATATATATATATATATATATATATATATACATATACATATTTATATATATACATATTTATATAAATATGTATATATATATATATATATATATATATATATATATATATATATATATATATATATATATATATATATATATATATATATGTATATATATACATATACATATTTATATATTTATATATATATATATATATATAAATTTGGTTTTCGGTTTTTTTTTTGTAAAAGGTCAACGACCCGGTTAATATATTACTCCAAAAAGCATTTAAGTACAACGGATATGGGTGAATCCCATATCTCAGCCCGTTACATAGGCAAAAAGCTTACATAACAAGATACTTCCTATTTTCTAAACAAGAAAACAAAACCACTAACCACATGATATAACGAGACTCTGACAAAAATATAAACTACTTCCTACGACCTTGGAGATTAAAGCCATAAATGGCATTAAGAGCATCCAAATTCCCTGGAAGATCATAAATTTGCTTCGAATAATCATCATAGTCATCAAACTCATCTTCACGCTCATGACCACCACCAAAAAGATTTTCTGATTCGTCGAACGTGTTAAGAACCTCATCCTCATCACTATCAGAAACCACAACCTCACCCACCTTTGAAAATGGGTTAGCCCTCTTAGTGACAGAGGTAGACGGATCAGGATGACCATCATCATCCACAAGAGTAGCTTTCCCATCGATAAGTAGCTTTTCAAGCTTACTAATTTTCTCAACTATAGGAGTAGAACCAACTTCCATTGTACCCATTGAATCACTCACAAGCGGTTCTTGTGATGTAGTACCAGTCTTAAACGACTCATCCTCATTAACTTCCATTATACTGCCACCAAAGCCATCCGTATCATCCATATTAAGCGCATCAAACTGATTGAATGTAGTAATCTTCATTCCACTTATACTAGCCACATCAGAAGCAATCTTCTTAGTGACAGTAACTGTCTTCGTTCCACTTGAACTAGCCATACGAGAAACATTTTTCTTATTGCCATCCACTTTCTTAGGTTCCGTATAGGTCTTTTTGGGTCACTTGTATAGTAAACCCTCCCTGACCCGGAAGTGTTTGAGCCCCTTGCTTTCCTTTCCTCTTGTTATTGACAATCTTGAAACCATCATTAACAGGCATCTGAACAGAAGGCACAACAACTTGAGGACAATCAGTAAGAGTATGACCAAAAACCTTACACTTATCACACCGTGGTGGTTTCCACTCATATTCAACCCGAATCTTCTCAATAGTCGACCCCGTACCATCAAGTAAAGGTATCTCAACAGTGAGGCTATCCCGAAGCACCTCATCCGACTTTACTTCAATCATGCATCTAGCAAAACTACTACGGCCCCACGAATCCTTACACATTTGGCTGGTAAAAGCATCTAACTTTTTGGGTGTACCAATCAATGTAGCAAGAAGACTAAGACCATCATTAGAAAACATAGCAAGAGGAACATCATGGAATTTAACCCACACCAGGATAATGGTCAAATCCTCTTTGAGTAAATTGGTGTTCAATGTCCATGGTTTAAGAATAATAGGAACATTTCTAATCAACCAAGGACCATTTTCAAGTAAATCATCAACACCTTTACTCGAATTGAACTTAAAGAAAAAGAATCCCGTTGCATTCATCATTACCTTTTGTATACCAAATTTAGCCCACGCATTGCGAACATAATAATCAACAACAGGAAACGCAAGGCTTTGACCAAGAAAATACCCATAGAGCGTATTCTCAAATCTAAGATTCACCTCTTCCACAACATTCATTGGAACAGAAAGATCAACATCAGCCTTCTTCTTGCTACATTCCAACCTACGAAAGTTAGAAACATGTTTCAGAGGTTCATTAGATGTAGCACCCGCGTAAGAAACCGATTTCACTCCAGTACCATTAGTAGTATCAACCTTGTGAGCATTAGGACCAGAAGTTGCACTTTTATTCATATATACATTTGTCCCAAACGAAGGAGGAGTACTTGAAATATTAACTTCATTAGCTCCAATCTCACTTTCAATTTTATTCTTGGCATCATCAAAATTCTGATGCGCATTATCAATCAAGTGCTTCACAGTATCAGCACTTGTAACCTGCTCCAAGTCGTCACCATGTGATGTATCTTTTGTAAGTGGAATCGGCTCCACTTTCTGAGTACCATTCATAGAACAATCAGGTGCATCATCCATATTCAAACTGACACTACTAGGGTTCATCGTTGAGGGTGTACTCAACTCACCAAAACTAGTAGTGGCCGTTTGAATATTACCAAGTGAAACCGGCTCCACCAGGTCATGTTTGCTCCCAACCAAGTTAGTTTCAATCATACCAGAATCAAAACTAGGGTTCTCTAAAACCCTAGCAGCTTGTCGAACTTTAGGTGTACCCAAAGTAACAATTGGTACATTAGACACATTCTTCTTGCTAAGAAACCCTTTATTCATCTCTCCCGTAATCCCTCACATACCAATCAATAGAATCGAACAGGAACAAACCCTAACTATAACAGTTAGGGTTTAAGCACAAACGCACCACACCTTAACCTCCAACCATAGTCAATGTAAGAAAGAATAATTAAGTAATCGACCACCAAATAAATACCCAAGAAGAAACCCTAACCGCTTAGAATAGAACCGATTAAAGGAAGACCTTAAGTCGGATGGCAGGATCGATTAAAGATTGGTTAGAGTTTAGTCCCAGCGATTAGAAACCCTAAATATTAATCCACAAAAGCCGACTCCAAAGCATGTGTAATCCAACAAACAAACTGATCAAGATTGTAACAACACGAATGTTAATCACAATCAATAACAGATTGAAGCAAGAGACACACGATTAGAATCGGTTTAGGAAGAAAAAAGAAAACGATTTGAAAAGTAAGGGTTAAAAAAGTCGCCAGAGGGAGAGTTCAAAAGTTACAGTTGAAACAAATTAGTACCACTCCATAAAATTTGGTTTTCGGTTCATTCGGTTTTGACAAATTTGGTTCGGTTATAAGTTCGGTTCGGGTTTTTTTTGGTTTGGTTTTCGGTTTATTCAGTTTATTACCCGAACCATGAACACCCCTACTCCAACAAACTAGTCCCTTTTATTATTTATTTATTTATTTATTTTATCTTTTTTAAGAAAAGTTAATAACTTGATTTTTATTGATATTAGAATAGGATTTACAATAATAAATAATTTCCACCTCATTCAACCCGTTCACATAAGTATTCTGAAAGCAAAACCTTTAAGATAGTGCCCTAAAATTTAATTATCATATCAGTAACAATAACAATCCTACCACAAGTATAATTATACACTATATAATAGAGCATCGATCATGACGTTAATTTTGCGTCATCAAGGCCTTTTCCACTGCATTAGCCCAGCCCAGCCCGCCATAATAATTTAACTAATGGGCTAACTTTGAGCCCAAAATATGTTGCTAACAGGCTTTGAAAAATTTTCGCACCTTATATCCTGTAAACGTATTGGTAGTTTGGTACTTTCAAGAGGGGTAGTAAAAAAAGGAAACTTACAAAATACACCTCGAACTTTTTAATATTTACGATTTTTTATATAAGAAACTTTATTAGCCAAATATCTAATAGATATCTATCGGTTTTTTGAATAAAAAAAATACTGGCAAAAAACCCTCTCGATAACGAACAGAACAAGCACAATATTGATATATTTTTGACGTACCTACAGTTTTATAAAAAAATGTTGAAGTTTATTATATATATATATATATATATATATATATATATATATATATATATATATATATATATATATATATATATATATAAGAACCTTCAAAATGCACCCTTAACCTATCAAATAACTTTAAAATTATCCTAAATTTTTTAAAACTATAACGGTCAAAATTAGCCCCAACGCAACACACTGATGCCCGACACAACATTCATTCCAAAAAAGACGTCGTACGAAAACTACAAATATAGTTTCACACAACATTCACGCAACACACTATAACGGTCAAAATTAGCCCCAACGCAACACAAATACAACACGTACCGGCAAAAAACATACTACGATTTTACAACGAGAAACCCCACTCAAACATTATTTGGAAATAATTATCTCAAAAATACTTCGAAAATTCTCGCTGCAACGCAGCGGGTGCCTTCCCACTTGTTAAAATAAAACATACGTAGTATGACATATATGGGTGCATTTGTTATACTTGATGGAATCACTATAGGTTTAGGTTTGAGAATATAGTGAAATGGAAATGGGTATGTAGATATCACTTTTCATGGATATCCACATACCCACAACATCATACTCCTATGAGGAAACCCACATATCATGGGTATCTTCATTCAATTGTAGTGGCCCCCATAACCAACCAAACAACATTAATGACTTTCAAAGTCACAGATTCATTCTCATAGTAGGATACCAAATGCACCCTATGTATGTTATGTAAAATTTTACTTGTAAAATTTTACTTTCTAATACAACATTAATGACATTTGGCATTAATTTTAGTCATGCAAATCATTTTCCTTAAAATCAATATGAGTTTGGCACACAAGAAAAGAAAGACATCTAGCTGAAAATTTGATTGTGTTGGTTTGATAAAAAAGAAAAGGATCATGTGTGATAAATGAAAGATTGGAAGTGTGTTTTCAGTATAAAAAGTATCATATTGGTATTAGCATACATTATTACTTATCTTTATATTTTATTTATGTCCATGAATCGTAAAACATTTATTTATATACTTGTTAAGTGTAATTTTTAAAAAATTTAGTAGTTAAAAGAACAAAGTGACATGCCGAATATTTTTTTAGTTTATGTTCTTGGCTTAACTTCATAATGTGAGATACAAGGCATGGCGAATCCGTGCGTTGCACAAATTGTATCTAATTGTTGATTGCTTAATGTTTGAGTAAATTGTTGAGTTGTTATCGTGATGATGAGGCTAAAGTATACACAATGTATAACTTATAAGTACAAAAGCAATCTACTTTGAGTAAATAACTTGTTTCGATAACATGGCAATCGATGTGATCCCTATTTGTCGAAAAAAAATAGCCGATACATGTAAGCCACTTTTTGTACATAATCCTGTTTCAAATTTAGACGACGTTTAGTAGAATTTTGATACCATCATTATCATTATAAATATTTGAAAAGATCAAATGATCTTATATGGTACTTATTTTTATATGGTACTTATTTGGGTACGATGGCCTGATGGGTGTGAGTGGAATAACTAATGACTCGTGGGAGAGGGCACCAACTATTTGATAGTTATTATAATAACTTAGTTTTGTAGGGCTTGTGTTACAACATTTTTGCTTATTTGAGCTTCATAGTAGTAAATGCATTGTGGTCATAGTGTGTTTTTTTTTTTTAATTAATTTATTTTTTGAACGGCGATTGATATTAAAAAGCTAGCAAGATGCTAGAAATTACAAGGAAATAATATTAGGGTTCTTTAACCAAGAGACCTAATCAATATTTGAGTTACAACGATTTGAAATTCAAAGAAAAGACGTTTGAACAATGTTATCGAAAATAAGCTCTCTCTTCGGCTGCACTGATCCAAACATGAACTCGTTTATGAATTTCCAAATGAACCACCAAGCAACATAACAAATACCTTCAAGAATATCTTTCTTTTTCTTGATTAACCGAACGTGTGAGAGCCAAGATAACCATCTGCATATATTGTGCATGATTTTCCAGCAAGATTACACGCGAAAAAAGTATGAGGAGTCTTCGCTGCTACGTTACACAAGCGACATAAGATATATGAACGGTTATCTTGGTTAAAGAACCACTCAAGGTTTTGAGAAAGTATATAAACTTTGTATGGTATATTGCATTCAACTATGCAAGTTAAGGTAGTATACTTAAATATCATATACGAATTCACAATCAAATGGGGTAATACTATATTTAAAGCATTATACCTGTAAAAAAAATCACTTTTGAGTATTGAACTTTTTTTTTCTTCCTCATTGGGGTACTAAACTTTCATTTTTGGCCTCTTTGAGGCACTTTGGGATGTTTTTGCCCCTCAAAATTTTGAAAATCCAAGGGCAAAAATGTTATAAAAATGTCCCAAAGTGCCTCAAAGATGCCAAAAATGAAAGTTTAGTACCCCAATGAGGAAAAAAATATTCGATACTCAAAAGTCATTTTTTTTACAAGTATAGTGCTTTAATATGGAATTACCCCTAATCAAATTAGATACGAACGTATTACTATATTTACATATTGGATCACCACAAAGAAAAGTTGCGTCGTTTACTTTTTGTTTAAGCTTCGCGTAGTCACGAACTCACCGGTTACTGACAAAATGAGTTAACAAAATTTAGTTAGCTTGATGTTATATTCTTATCATCTCAATAAAACTTTTAACAACATCGGAGTCGATATATGTGTATTACTTCTGCCGGATGACAAATTGACAACTTTACTTAAGTACTACGTAAATGAAATTATTGCTTGCTTTTTTCTTGAGTGAATTTCCCATTAGTATAAGTGTTTAGTGGAAAGGAACCACTTTACTTTCTATCTTTCTTATACATGTCTCTTTATAAAAAATCAAAAACATTATTTTTTATTATTATTTTTTTTTTTGGTAAAAGGGACAATACCCGGCAAATATATTAAACAACCAAACTATACAAAGAAAACTAGCTATGGACACACCCATAGAAGTTTAAGATGCCATGACATTCACAAAACATACTTCGGGAACATCAAAAGTAAGTATAATACTCTACTACTAGTAGTATTATTACAAATCGAAATACAACTAATAATGAAAGAAAACCAAAACATGACACTATTCTTCCTCTTCATTGCCGGGTCCAAATCAATAGGGTAAACCATGGAGCATTTCACTAAACGGGATTGTCTTCTTAAAAAACCTTCCCGAGAAAAACCCATCGGGACAAAACCCGGGTAAGAATCAAACACATCTTTAATTTCTTTCTATATGTATCGAACAATTTTTTTACTATTATGTGTACTAAATTTGATTTTTTGGGCATTTTTAAGTACTTTATGACAGTTTTGCCCCTCTCATGTAAATAAAATGAGAGGCAAAATGGTCATAAAATACACAAAAATGCCAAAAAAAATCAAGTTTAATAGACAGAAAAGCAAAAAAAAAAAAAAAAAAAATTTTGTTCGATACATATAAAATGAATAAATGACAACTATGATACATTTGATGCCATTAGCCTTTATAAAAAACCAAACACATCTTTGAATTTGGTACGACTGATATTGCACCCTTACTTCAAACATAAATAAGTTAAGTTGCAATAAAACATGATAGTATCAAAAGGCTTACTTCATATTCACATGAATCTCACAAACTCGGACAGCAATTGACGATTTATGGTATGTTTGGCGAAATGCGCTGGAGCTGGAGCTAGGGCTAGGGTTGGGGCTAGGATTTATATTATAAGCCGAAATTAAAATTTGTATTTTTATAAATTTGTTTGGCAAATGGGCTGGGGCTATGGATTATTATTGCAAAATTACTAAAAATGACATAATTAAATAAGTTTTTGTATATGTTAGATATTTTTATGGGTAAATAAGTAATTTATTTTTCAAAAGCCCCGGGGCTAAAACTTTTAGCCTCTTTTATGGGGTTAAAGCTTTTAGCCGGCTTATTTTATAAGCCCCATGACTAACGAGACTTATTTAATTAGCCGACTTATTTTAAAAGCTCAAGCCCCAATAAGCCCCGTAAAAGCCATCGCCAAACATAGCCTTAATGCTTTTAATGGCACGATTATTTCGTTTATTGTTAAGAGCTTGACATGAGAAACATAAAACGTTAATATTTTATTTTGTTGTGACCAAATGAACATTTCATTTAGTGTTATTAAAGTGTGACATAAGGTACGTGTCACCTTCAATGGTTGTTAAAATCTTAGTTGAGACATGTGTCTATGGTTTAAAAACAAGCCATTTGGTTTATAAAACTCATTGACAATGGAATTAAGTAGACTCATTCCACATGTGATAGATGAGTTTTAACATTGCATTATTTTACTCATTCAATTTTGTAATTTATCCTTCCTAAGACTAATCAAATGTTAAACCAAATATCAAACTCGGAACTAAAAAAAAAAAAAAAAAAAAAAAAAAAAAAAAAAAAAAAAAACTCAGAACTGATATCATATTTCATACCTATATCCATTTCACCCTATAATCGCGGGTATCTCCTAGTGGTTCAGATCTCGGGGTCTGCCCGTTTGAATGGTTTAACTAGGGTGTTGGATTTAAAGTGTGGTGCCATTTTAAAATAAATAAATAACTCACTAGCTCATGACCCGTGTAATACACGGGTTATATATTTAATTACTGAAAAAATAGTTATAATATATAAGCAAATGTAATTCCTGATCACTTCTATTTCAAATTAATAAAAGAGAAAATTATGAGACTAGACCAGTCGCTCAACTTCGCTACCTTCGATGGGTCAAAAAAGTTGCTATTCCTCAACTAGACCGAGCGACCGGCGACTTTTTTACTTTTGATAAAAATTCGACAAGTGGCAAAAAAAGTAAGCGACTTTTTTTACTTTTTGTACTTTTTGTACCTAAATTAAGTGACTTTTGTACTTTTAAGCGACTTTTTTTTGCCACTTGTTGAATTTTTATCAAAAGTAAAAAAGTCGCTGGTCGCTCGGTCTAATTTTGTAAAATCAAGTTTTTTGGTCCATGGAAGGTAGCTAAGTTGAGCGACTAGTCTAGTCTCGTAATTTTCTCTTAATAAAATTCAAGAGCATCTCTAATGAATAGTTATTAGTTTGGATTACTCATGATTGTAGGTGTGTAAACGAGTAGAGTCGAGCCGAGTACTATCAAGCTCGAACTCGACTCGATACTGTAACTCGACTCGATCTCGGTCGAGCTTTGGATTTCAAGCTCGAGCTCGGCTCGTCATCTCAAACTCGAGCTCGATTATTACCACATTTAAAGCTCTTAACTCGAGAAAAATTTGGCATATCAAGCTTGACCCGACTTGATTTTTTGACAATTACGTAACTACATGCATATAAAAGGGTAAACATGTAATATCATTTAAGCTCGATAAGGGCTCGTGAGCCTCACGAGCCAAGTATTTTCAACCTCTAAATTGACTCAAAAGTGCGCCCGAGTAGCTCGAGCTCAAGCTCAAATGGTTTACATCGAGTCGATTTTGAGTAGTTTACGAGTCAATCCTCCTGAATAGCTCGCAAGCTGTCTCGTCTCGTTTACACCCTTAATAGTTATGAATGACATGAAATAAACTCATAAAATGAGTTAATGCATTGGAGCTATATTGAGAAAAGGTTATTTGAACAATTGGTTGAAAAAGATTAACCATTTGAAAAATGATAATATGTCACACATTATTATATGTGAGTGAGAGAAAAGATCAATATAGATCCCAAATTTGCAATAGACCCAATGAAGCAATGTTAGCTATTCATTTTTCATCAAAATTAATAAAAAAAACTATTTACTACTTTTTTTTTTTTTTTTTTTTTTTTTTTTTTTTTTTTTTTTTTTTAATTTTTAAACAAACGTATCTTGCAAATGGTAAATCTTCAAGCTACGAAAAATACACCATCACAACGAGAATTAAACTATCTTTTTTTAGATATGCATTTCTATATACTTTTGACGAGTTTTTTTCAAAATTTCCGATGAGAAAAATCAGACGTGATTTATAAAAATCACATGTGATTCATTTTAAAAATCACATGTGATTTTTTTAGACGAAAATTTTGAAAAAAAAAAGTCGTCGAAGGTATATAGAAGTGCATATCTATAAAAAGATAATTTAATTCTCATCGCAATGGTATTATTTTTTCGCGCATCGATTAACGGTTTGCGAGATATTTATTTATTTTTTTAAAAAGGTGAAAGTTTATTTTTTTTGTTTTGATAAAAAAAAAAATTAATGGACATGATTGGTTCATTTAATCTATGACAAATATAAGATCTATATTAATCTCGACTCATGTGAGTGTTTAAATGTTATGAACAAGTTGAGAATCACTTTTTAGCATTGGAGTTAACGGGCTAAAGAAAAGTTTAAATGTTCCAATAGGCTAAAGTAATAACTACTCAAAAGTCCAACCGCACACATTTTCTTTGGATTATAAATGATAGTAACAAACTAAAGATACAAAAACAGAAACAACACAAAAAAAAAGTCAAACAAAACACAAAAAACAAAACAAAAGCAAAAAACAATAAACAACAACAAAAACAAACAAAACAAA
Source organism: Artemisia argyi (assembly GCA_030686995.1). Lineage (NCBI taxonomy): Eukaryota > Viridiplantae > Streptophyta > Magnoliopsida > Asterales > Asteraceae > Artemisia > Artemisia argyi. The sequence continues at coordinate 201,166,441 of CM060683.1, read as the reverse complement.
AAATAACAAACAACAAAACATCAAAAAACAAAACAAATCAAAAAAGCTCAAAACATAACGACAACACAAGAAACAAAACCAAGAAACAAAACAAAAACACAAAAAACAAAAAAACAAAAACAAACAACGACACAAAAAGAAACAAAAAACAAACAAAACAAAACAAATCATACAACAATAAAAACACTAAACAAACATCACTAAAACAAAAACAAAAAACTAACAAAAGCCAAACAAAAAATCAACACAAACAAACCAAAACAGACAAAACAAAAAACAAAACAATACAAAAAACAACAGAACAAAACCAAAAAAAAAAAAAAACCAACCCACATGAATATCAATTCCTTTGCTATCTTTTGGGATTAAAAGGACACCATCACCTCGCGTTCCAATAAACATAGCTCTTCTAAAGGAATAGGGAAGTTCTTACGCATGCACCTCCTGCCAATTCAAATCTTAGAATCAAAGAGATACCGCAGACATCAATACTGAACCACCAGGAGGAGTGCAGGGTGCTTTCCACTTCAATATTTGTATCAACTACTTCTACTGCCACAACAACTCTTAGGCACTCAAATTCTCAAAAATGCATTTTAAACGACAATTGTGTTTGGTTGTAAATTGTAATTGTGTCCTTTGTCTTCACATTTACTGCTTCCTGCAATCAAAATCATATCAAGTTATCAACAACAAACTAAAAGAAAAGTAGTATTACTAAAGTCACCAAGTTTTATTAGATTTGTTTAGATATAGTTCCAATTACTAAGTGAATGATTAGGTTTTTCATATTTTAACCACCCACATCTAAATCACTGATATAGTTCCTTTTCCATATGAATTCATTTATGATAGAGATAGTTATCCGATAAGAAAAATGGTAACAGTTGCATTGAGGTGGCAATAATTCTGTTGAATCAAATGAATAATAAATTTCAAAATTCCTTAATAGGTGTTTCATGTTTGGAGAATTTATACTGAAAACAAGCAAGATCATGTTGATAAACAGTTTGACACCACTTTCAGGTTTGGAGAATTTATTGCAAATTTTGTTGGGTAATCTTGATGGATCAAGCCGGATCACGGGGTACGGGTCAGTAGTTTGTGGGTCACGGGTCAGTGACTTGGTTCTTGTTTGACCAAGTCTAGAGGAAATAAGCAAGTAGCTGCCATGTTGTTATCATGCGTCAGTTTGGGTTTTGATTACCTGGTAGACGGGTAGTTGTAACCTATCTTGCTGTTTTTATTAGTGTTTACCGGGATTATGTTTTCAGGTTAAAGGGACTGATAACCTTCAAATTTTAGATTTGGGTTATGAGGATCCTTATGCAACATATTCCACAACATTGACGCATGTTCTACATGATTGGCCTTTAACGCATATTCCACAACACCCTTTGCTCTTCTGAATCTAAACTTTTTTGTCATTAAACAGGTCAAAAACCGGTATTGTCAAGATTGTGGAGCGAAGAATTGCCATATCATGGAGGAAAACAAATCTATACCAGTACACATTCCTTCTGAGTTTGTCACAGTTGCTACCTGATAGTAACTCGACTCATCAATCTGGAAGGTTTTCAAGTATAACCTGATTGTACTGATTGCTACCTGATAGTAACTCGACTCATCATTCTGGAAGGTTTTCAGGTATAACCTGATTGCACCATTTGGATGTCAAATGAACGATTTAATTAATCTGGGGAAAGGAATTGGCTCGCCTTCCATTGTTAAGTTTTTTTGACAAAGGTTTAACATGTGGGAACCATATATGATACCGTGTATGGTTATAGAATCAAATTGGGTTCTTTGAAGTGTACAAGGATATGTAAAAGGACCAAACATGAACTTTATGTTAGAGTTTAACAATTAAATAGCACGTATTGCGGAAGCTAGGATCAAGTATAACACATAAATATTAACTAAAACATAAATAGTAAACGTACCCGATGCACTTCAAATAAACCTTGATTCTTGGACAAATAGATCAATGATAAACCCCTTACCGTTTTGTTTATCGATCTCTTGATAATTACTAAAGTAAGTAATTACCTCGTTCTTGTACACACAAACTACCAACGAATAAAGGTTTGATGCAAGTAAACAAAAACACTTAATTTTGGTTTAAGCAAAATCGATCCAAGACCCTTGTGAGGTGATGAGTCGATCGGCCAAGAAACAAAGAGAAGGAAACCAAGATTTAGGGTTTAGTGTGTGTGCACAAAAGATGTGAAACCATAATCCTTGGCCTTGTATATACACTAGGTGAATCTTGGAGCACAAGTAAAGCATGGGTCGACCCTAGGGAATGGGCTTCGACCGGCCATAGCACCCATAGGGTGTTTCTAGATCTTTCTTGACTCCCAAGTTACACTCTAGTCCATATCTTTCGTTACTAATGATAGTTAGTCCATACGGTTAATAACTAATGACCATTTAGTCCATTAAGTGTTTATAAATATATATATTCGATACATTTAATATATATATATATATTTATTTTACATTATTCTTGTTTGTAAAGTGTGCAATCCCGAGGTCTCGGGTTCGATACTAGACATTTACATATTAATGTTTATACGTAACATTTAACGGCTCCCACTCGTATATCCATTAATAGTAAAATGACATTGGTTAGCGTCTTGCAACACTCCAATGCCCCTAGTTCAATCCGAGCTAGGTTTCCTGGAAAAACCTTTAATGATTCATCATTATAATTATCCTTTCATTACTAATACCACATTAATAAAGATGTGAGTTCCTTTATTAAATTTTTGTTTCTCGTCTCTTTATGATTGAACAAAATTACCAAAACATCTGAACGTATTCCAGATAGACTTTGGGCATGGCCATGCAAACATTTTGTCAACCCTACGAGGGGCCAAGCAGTATTAAACTTCTAAACAAATCAGAAGGAATAAATTCTTTCTTGACTACAAGAATAACCCATGAACTTTGCAACACTTCTGAAAACAACCCTTATAACTCCCTGTTACGGTGAGCGGTAGATTGCTTCACAAAAATGCACTACATCCATGACACTTATCTGGTATCTCAAGTCTGAGGATAACTTTAAATATGATTCTCACATTAAATATTAAATCATATTATTGGGATAAGTCTAATATTCAATTCATCGAATATCATGTGAAATTGGTATGACTCCGCATCAATACACTTTCAAGTATATCCTAAACCAATACTCAAATTTGTCTTAGTTTAATGATATTCCCATATCATTAATCGACAATGGACAATTTAGAATAATAAATTATTCATGGATCTTAACCATGCAAATATAGGATATGTTATTAAGACAATGAATAAATAAACATAAAACATATTTTATTTCATTAAAATAATAATTGTACGTTACATCCTTTATCCAAACACTAATCACAAATGGGCATGAAACTTTCAGCTAATCTAAGTCCTACACCTTCAGCATGCTTGTAAAGCTTGGTACCAGGTAAAGGCTTTGTTAATTGATCTGCCAAGTTATCATCTGTGTGAACTTTGAGCATTTCAATTTCGCCTATTTCGACTTGTTCTCGAACATAGTGATGCTTAATCGGGAAATGTCTGGTGCCTTTCATGATTCCAGGCTTATTGGCAAATGTAATTGCAGCAGAGTTGTCACAATACATTTTAATAGGTCTTTGAATCGAAGGCATAACTCCAAGCCCTGAAACAAACTTCCTAATCCAAACAGCTTCCATTGCAGCTTCTGAAGCAGCTATATACTCACTCTCTGTAGCAGACATCGCTAGTACACTCTGCTTTCTGCTCCTCCAATCCACAGCTCCTCCATTAATGACAAAGACATAACCCGTCTGAGACTTCGTATCATCCTTATCACCTTTCCAAGAATCATCGCAGTAACCTGTAACATCAAGTTCTGCTGATAGATTTCCCCCATAAACCAAGAACATCTCTTTAGTAGCCCTAAGGTACTTAAGAATATTCTTAACAGCAGTCCAGTGAGCTTCACCTGGATTCTGCTGATATCGACTGGTTAAATTCTGTGCAAACGCCACATCAGGTCTTGTACTTTTCACCGCATACATTATAGATCCCACAGCCGAAGCATAAGGGACTCTCTTCATGCGTTGCACCTCTGCAGGTGATGAAGCACAAACCTTGTTGCTCAAGCCATGTTGTTCTTGCATTGGCAAATATCCTTTCTTGGAATTTTGCATATTGAATCTCTTCAATATTTTATCAATGTAAGCACTTTGGCTTAATCCAATTAATCGCTGAGATCTATCTCTATATATCTTGATTCCCAGAATAAATGCAGCTTCCCCTAAATCTTTCATAGAAAAACACTTTCCAAGATATGCCTTAACCTTTTGCAAACTTGGAATGTCGTTTCCCATGATCAATATGTCATCAACATATAATATAAGGAAAATTACATTACTCCCACTAACTTTGTGATATACACATGGCTCATCAAGATTTTGAGTGAATCCATACTTTTTAATTTCACCATCAAATCTCTTATTCCATTGTCGTGATGCTTGCTTTAATCCATAAATGGATCTTTTAAGCTTGCATACACGATTTGGGAATTCTGGATTTACATACCCCTCAGGCTGCGCCATATAGATGTCTTCATCTAGGCGACCATTTAAGAAGGTGGTTTTTACATCCATTTGGCAAATCTCATAGTCATAGTAAGCGGCTGTGGCTATAAGAATCCTAATTGCCCTTATGTCAGCTACAGGAGAAAAGGTCTCCTCATAGTCAACACCAAAAGTTTGTGTATAGACTTTAGCTACACAACGGGCCTTATAGGTGTGTACAACGCCATCCATGTCAGTCTTTTTCTTGTAGAGCCATTTACTCCCAACTAGTTTGGCACCCGGAGGTAGGTCTACTTCTTCCCAGACTTCATTGTCTTCCATGGATTGCATTTCCCCATCCATAGCTTCTTTCCATTTGGCCTTTTCAGGTCCATTCATGGCAGCTTTATAACTTGTAGGCTCATCAAGATCACCCAGTATATTCTCATCACTCTATACATTAAGACATAGACGAGTAGGAGCTTTTACTGGTCTTGTTGACCTATGAATAGGAATCACTTCAACTTCAGGTGGAGGACCTAAACTTTCAGGTTCTACCGGAAGTTGGTTAGTGTTTTCAGAAGGTGCTACATCTTCTTGACCGTCTTCCAGATCATATATTCTCCCACTGAATTCTTGAGATATGAGCTCCCTTTCAAGGAAGTCTCCATACCTTGCAACAAATACTTTGTTTTCAGGTGGGTAATAAAAGTAGTATCCCATAGTTTCCTTAGGGTATCCTACGAAGATGCACTTCACAGATCTTTGTTGGAGTTTGTCTGCTGAGTCACGTTTAACATACGCCTCACAACCCCAGACCTTAAGATAAGACAGGTTTGGAGCTTTTCCAGTCCATACCTCATATGGTGTCTTATCAACCTTTTTTGTTGGAACCATATTTAGAATGCGAACCGCAGATTCTAAGGCATAATCCCAAAACGAGAAAGGAAGAGTTGTTAGATTATACTTAGATCGTATCATGTCTTGCAATGTACGATTCCTTCTTTCAGATACACCATTTTGTTGTGGAGTATATGGAGAAGTAAGGTGCTGGACAATTCCCTCCTTTGCTAGATAATCTATGAACTCCTGACTCAGGTATTCAACACCTCTATCGGATCGAAGAGCTTTAATCTTCTTTCCAAGTTGCAACTCTACTTCTGCTTTAAACACTTTGAATGTTTCAAATACCTCATGCTTATGTTTAAGTAAATAAACATAACCATAACGGCTGTAATCATCCGTGAATGTTAAGAAGTAGCTAGCACCTCTCCTTGACACATGTCTAAGTGGTCCACACACATCTGTGTGAATAAGACCAAGTAGATCATTAGCCCTTTCAATCCTATTTTTAAAGGGTTTCTTAGTCATCTTCCCAGCAATGCAAGATTCACATTTATCAAATGATTCATCATTGATCTTATTTAAAAGCCCATCATGTTGCAGCTTTTTCATGCGATCTTTGCCAATGTGAGCAAGTCGACAATGCCAAAGATAAGATGAATCCAGACCTTTCTTGATTCTCTTATTGTTGATGCTATACATTGAATTATTTTTAACAAAAGCATTATCATTATCATTCATATCAATTTCAAATACACCATTCACAGCAATAGCATTAAAATAAAAAAAACATCATTTAAAGAAACTAAAATTCCATTACTAGAAATAGTATGATGAAAACCAAGGTTTAACAAACATGAAAATGAAATTACACCTCTAACAATTGACGGTGCATAATGACAATTATTTAAAGATAGTACTAAGCCCGAAGGCAACACTAAATTAAAAACTCCTATAGCTTCAACTCCTGCATGCGCTCCGTTACCAACGTGCAAGAATTGTTGTCCATAGGCCAGCTTTCTCTCAACTCTAAACCCCTGCAAGGTATTGCAAATATGAATGCCACATCCCGTATCATATACCCATGAATTCAATTTAGGAGTAAGAGTGAATAATTCAATCATAAAGAACGCACCTGAAGTACTGGGGTTACCAGCTTCATTACCCTGCTTCTTTTGTCGCAAGTCATGAATGTAGAGAGGACAATTGCGCTTCCAATGGCCCTTTTCATGACAGTGGTGACAAGCCTGATCCTTCTTGTTTGGAGGATTTGTCTTGTTCTGCTTAGGCTGATGCTGTTTCATCTTGGGTTGTGGTTGATAGGCCATGACCTGCTTGCCTTTATCACCTTTACCTTTGCCTTTGTTCACATGCGATTTCTTCTGGATTCTCCCCCCATGAATTGCCAACACTTGTGGGGTAGGAGCCTTGACCTTGGCTGGTAGACTTTTCTCATAATCAACAAGCAATGCGAGTAATTCTGAGACTGTCTTCCCCGAGCAATGCATGTTGTAATTCTGCACAAAACCAGCAAAATCCCTGTTGAGGGATCTGTTGATCAAGTGCACTTGCACATTGTCGGGGTAACCAAAACCAATTCTGTGAAGTTGATCAAATGAATCTTTCATCTCATCCACATAATCAGCTACTGGTTTACCATCACCATGCTTGCAGTTGTGTAGCTTGTCAAGTTCATCATACAATTCAACTGCAGGTGGCTTCTCATAAGACTGCCTGAGGTTATCAAGCATATTCTTAGGAGACGAGTACTCATACTTCTTTTGTAATTGAGCACTCATGCTAGTGAGCATTAAACAAGCAACCTCATTATACTTAGCATTAGTCACCTTCCATGCTGCCTTTGCTTCAGGTGTTGCAGTAGCAGCAGGTTCAGCAGGGCATTCCTCGGTCACATAGTCAATCTTACCAGACGCCCTCAAGACAATTCTGAGCGAACGGTGCCAGTCATTGAAATTCTTTCCAGTCAGTTTTTCTCTCTCAAGATGACTCTTGAAAGCAGAAATCATAGTTTGGTTATCGGGTTGAGCCATATCTACAGATAAAGTTCAAATATTAGTATTTTCGATAATCAATATCTTCAAGAAAAATAAAATACCCAAGGCTATATTCATATAACCAACTAATTTTCTTGAAAACCTAGGATCCAACTTTACATAGATTCCACCACATCAGTTGATCTGTTAGTGGTGAAAGTACAAAAGTTGGTAATCTGTCGAACAATAATTGGCAAACAAGATTTCCAATTCCTAGATCATTATGGGATTTACTTCAAATTGATTCATCAATTTGCCTTGTAAGCATGTTTCATCCCATCTCATGCCTTAAGTTCTAGGTCTCACGCACAACTTAATTAAGTCGTCTACCTTAGAAACTGTAAAATTACAATTATGGTCTCATGCGTTAAAAGAATTTTACCTTGTTATAGTAATTTAGCCTAGGTCTCACGTTTACAAAAATTAAAATTCCAAGTGTTCCTTATAGATAGATGACACGTAACTTAAATTATTTAAGGGTATTATTATTGATATGTAAATCAAAATATGTACAAAGATGCATGCACTCATCTTTATAACATAAGTTTTCATAAAAACTTTTTATATCCAATTCGTGAAATTAATACACAAAGTTTTACTTGAGGTTTATGCCAAAACCCTAAGATGACTTTCTACAATATATGATTTTAAAAGTAATTCGTTTAAGACATATTCAAGATTGTGATAACCAAGGCAGACTCTAAGGCTCTTTTCTAAGCCTTCAAATCACGGTTATGAATATCATCTTAAAAGACTTAATTTTAAAAGCATATTTGCACAAAACATCAATCAAGCAAAAGTTTATGGATTCAATCTCAAAATAGTAATAAAGTATGAATTTTGCTAGTCTCGCCTGGGAGCTGATTACCGTGCGAATCGGACCACTATCGGCACCTAAGACCTTGCAAGATTCTTACTTTATCACTTAGGGTTTCACCATTATTAGTCCGTATTTATTTTCTTTATAAAAAACAACCCTTTTATTGCTTACATCAAGTCCAACTAATAACAATAAAACAAGTATCAAAGAAAAATAAAACAACCAATAATAAATAAGTGAAACAATTAGCCACATGCAATCCGTATTAGAAAAGATCCTAATAAAATCAATTCTAGGTATAATTATGCATGCAATCAACTAAGGCCTTCTCTTCTTGATGGAAGAGAGTCACATACATTGACGAATCAATTGCGTAGGCCAAAGCTAATAACACACCACATAGCATATAAAATTGATTTTAATATGTATTGGAGTCTTCCCCAATTTAAGATCTATATAAAACATGTGATAAAAAAAAAACAAGATCCATGACTAACATGCATGTAAGTCACGGATTAAAACCTAACAATTAGCACATAGGTCACAAGATACGTTCAATTAACCGGTTAATGACCTAGGGTTTCTAGTGATTACACATAATCCTTGAAAACCACAAAACCCTAATTAGGGTTTCATGGAAAATCGACCCCCCCCCCAAAATTAGGGTTAGGGTTTCGAAATTTTTAGAAAAAATAGGAAAAAAACCCTAGATAAAAAAAACATGTATCTAAAACAATTAAAGATCCGGTTTTTATTACGTTTTAGTAATCAATTACATGTTATACAAGGCTCGTGATGCCACTGTTAGAGTTTAACAATTAAATAGCACGTATTGCGGAAGCTAGGATCAAGTATAACACATAAATATTAATTAAAACATAAATAGTAAACGTACCCGATGCACTTCAAATAAACCTTGATTCTTGGACAAATAGATCAATGATAAACCCCTTACCGTTTTGTTTATCGATCTCTTGATAATTACTAAAGTAAGTAATTACCTCGTTCTTGTACACACAAACTACCAACGAATAAAGGTTTGATGCAAGTAAACAAAAACACTTAATTTTGGTTTAAGCAAAATCGATCCAAGACCCTTGTGAGGTGATGAGTCGATCGGCCAAGAAACAAAGAGAAGGAAACCAAGATTTAGGGTTTAGTGTGTGTGCACAAAAGATGTGAAACCCTAATCCTTAGCCTTGTATATACACTAGGTGAATCTTGGAGCACAAGTAAAGCATGGGTCGACCCTAGGGAATGGGCTTCGACCGGCCATAGCACCCATAGGGTGTTTCTAGATCTTTCTTGACTCCCAAGTTACACTCTAGTCCATATCTTTCGTTACTAATGATAGTTAGTCCATACGGTTAATAACTAACGACCATTTAGTCCATTAAGTGTTTATAAATATATATATTCGATACATTTAATATATATATATATTTATTTTACATTATTCTTGTTTGTAAAGTGTGCAATCCCGAGGTCTCGGGTTCGATACTAGACATTTACATATTAACGTTTATACGTAACATTTAACACTTTACTAGTCTGTTTTTAAATTGAGTTGATATTAATACTCAAACGGTGTATATTAGGCCAGCCTGTCAAAAAAGAAAAAGGTTGAACAATTTGATATTTACTATTTATGTCTTATTTTTACTTAAGGTGAAAACTTGAAAGTTGTTATTCCGCCAATTTTAATGTCATGGTACATGTAACACAAAATGTTACCACATGTGGTAAACTGAGTTCACAAGAAAAGAAAATTGTAGTTTCAATAGTCATAGCGAGGTATATATAAGAATTTACATTAATCTAAGAATTCTTTGTGGCTTATGCTAAGAATTCACTTTGGGAGTGATATATATGTAATTTTGCCAATATGATACTATGTTTACAGCAAGCTTCGCGACTATCTATTGTATTAGTCGGGGTTGGAAACGGGCTTTGGGATAAGATGAAGGAATTTGATGATAACATTTCTAATTGTGAATTTGAACATTTTCAGGGCATGTACATTGTGAGGCTTCTTAAAAGATATTTGGATGCTAAAAGTGGTTTTAAATTTTTTTGAATACAATCCGTCATGGGCTAGTTAATGTTGTAGGGTTGTGTACATAGCATAAACTTTAGAACTTTTGTAGTTTAACGGATGAACTTTTGTGTAGTTTGTTGGACGTATGTGTCGTTTGACACAAAAATGCTTTTATATATTCTATACACAATAGATCTTTTCTTGTCATTTGTTTTATAAGTTTAATTTTATATTTAATCTTATAATATTTAATAAACTAAGTTGTGGGACTAGCCCACCAATCAAGCGGGTCTGGAGCTAGTTTATTATATATGAACGTAAATTTAGGCTCCCGAAAAGAGGGTAGCCTTATCCTCTTGAACATCATATCTCCTCTCATAACACTAAACCAAAAAACAAAATAGAAAAACTAGATATCAATCATGCTAAAACCATGTTCAAACCCGGAATGGACAACGTTTCACTTATAGGCAAATCCATGAAGAAATCTATAATCAGCTAATGAATCGTGATGCAATTGTTTGTAGATAACGATATTAAGTAGTTACACGTTGGCGTCTCATTGGAGTCTTTGTAGATACTCACCCTGATACACTTATAGCCAGATCTCTACATCATATCGTTGCTTTTGGAATCGCTAAACTTTGTATGTATGACACGAGTGATTCCAGGTTATTAGATGTAACCAACTTACAATATTCAAGCTCTTATGAACACTTAGCGAAAGAAGAATTCGGTTTACGAAATAGCAATTTATGATACAAGCAGGGTCAGAGACATTAGTGTCCAATATACTAAAATGTCATATTAGACCATTAGCTTATTAACCTATTAGATTTTGTTTTTAACATCATTCACATGACCCCTTAAGTTTACTTAACCACCAAACTATCTCCTAAACTTATAATGTTTTATATTTAACATCTTATTAAGTTTAGTAATATAACAAATTAACATCGTCACCTGGTAAACTCTATATTTCTTTACACCATTTTCTTTATTTGTGTTACATTTTTTCTTGGAAAAATAAATATATCATTGTTATACCTATATTTTTAACGGCTATCTTATGTGCTTAACTTATTTTTTATACCTATGCACTAGAAACATGGTATACGAATCTGTTGCGATTAATTTTGATCATGTCCTCCTTTCATGAATACTAAACCTAAAACGCAGCAAGAACAAAAATACCCAATCCATCATAATTAAACATGATAACAGAACCCAGCTGGTTCATTTCTTGATTGAAATTCCTAAAAGTGTATGAATCATAACAACCCACCTTCCAATTTAACAAAAATCATTTCTTGATTGGTTATGTTTTTTCAGTCACGCATTTTATAATCAAACACATGCATGGCAGACAAACAAAATAGCTTTATGTTATTAGTCAAGAAGGTACTGTTAGCTGCTTTGGGTCCTTATTGGCAGACTAATGAGTTTTTGGTAAGTTTCTTCCATTGTTATATTGTTTAAGGTTATCTAATAAACATCTTGGACCATTATCCCTTAAATTAAAAGGTATAATTCAATGTAAGTCTAGTCTTCCCACTCCCAAGTTTTCTTTAAAGTATTTTATACATAAAAAAATGGTTATTATTAGTCAAGGAATTAGTGGATGATAGACAAAAGGTGTTACTAGTCATGCTAACTGGATGGCATGATTAAAGTTATATTGCAATATAAGTCTAGTCTTCCCACTCCCAAGTTTTCTTCAACAAAGAAACGTCATAACTTGAGTTAACAATTTGAGTTATCTTGTAAAGTATTTCACTAAGACATTTTATCAAACACGGTTTATGTGCATATTACGACTGACTTAATTGTTTGAACTATTAAACATATGCAAATGAACTCGAATGAAGTCAAACACCTTGATAGATAGAAAGAAAGAAATTTGTAGAAATAAAGAAACACAATACCTTCAAATTATAGGGTTTTAGTGCATGTCTTCTAAACACCATATATCACTCGAACCTAAGAACCAAGGTATTCTAAATGCTCCGTGAGGAAAAGGATCCCATAAGGCAAAGAAGAAATAGGCAAATAATTGAATTGGAGATGGGTTTGCTCCACAATACATCCTGGCGATTTTGATATTGTATTGCTCCACAATACAAACTTTTATGATTTTCAAATGTCTGATTTTATATTAAAATTTAAGATTGACATGCAAAAATTCAAATTTTGTGCAAAAAACCAATGATAGAGAATGGCCTACAATGGCGCTTCAAATTCTGTATATCAGGTAGTTCTTTTTAAGTATCAAATATACTTACTGACATCATCATTCAATATTTTTTAATTGAACAAGCCAATAGAAGATTGACAAAAAAACCAACCAGCTAAAATGATGATACAAGCAGAAACTTTTTTTAATGGTACTAATAGAATTTTACATACAAACTTTATAAATAATTTAATGGAATCATGTTTTGTGAACACTTCAAACAAGTAGGGTTGGATCAGTTGGAAAACCCTTTGCCTCTTAACCTAGAGGTCAAGTATTCGATCCTCACTCCCTACAAAAAGGCCGGATGTCCATTTCTACCTTGTGTAGAACCGGAAGCAGCCTCTCTACCTTAGGTAGGGGTATGGTTGTCTACATCTCAACCTCTCCCCATATACACCGTGGAAGACGGTATTGGCCACGGTATTGGGACCCATAATGTTGGAATTATTATATCATGACATTCATATAAATAAACCAAGCACATCAAAGTGAGCATGAGCGGAAGCAATTATAATAGATCGAATAACATGTAATTAATTAATTATTAATATAAATAGTAAACATACCTTTATGATTCTAGCCCGAACAAGAATCAAAGCAATCTTCCGGAACCAAGAACCCTAATTAGGGTTTATAAGGATTATAAGAATTACCCCTTACTTTTTTTGTAATTCAATCCAAGAATCAAACAATAGTGTGTTTGATTCACGTTCTTGTACACACGTACTAATTCAAGAAAAAGTTTATGCAAGTAATAAACACAAATTAGTTTTGATCCTATGAAAATCGAAACCCTAAGGTTTTGTTTGATAAGAATCGACCAAGGAAAAGAAGGAGAGAAAAAACACCAAGATGTGTATGTACAAGTTATGAGAAAAACCTACATCTTGGGTTTGCTTATATACTACACAAAACTTGGAGCTCAAGGCACAAAGGAGGTGGAGAACCTTCCCTTGCCGATCGGTTTTGGATACCCAAGGGTATTCCGGAACCTTCTCTTGTTTCCATGTTTTGTTTAGTATTACTTTCCTAATCTTCGTTTAATAAATAATTAGTCATTAATCAATAATACTAATCATTATTATTTATTTTGTGTTTAATAATTAATTATAACATTTATAAATAATTATTACTTTTTCTCTTCATACGTATTGTGTGCAATCCCGTGATCTCGAGTTCGATCCTAACATACTTCTACTAAAATAATGTCCATATTCTAACATCTCCCACTTGGACATATTTTAATAGTGTAATCACATCGGTTAGCGTCTTGCAACACGCCGATGCCTCTAGTACGATCTCGAGTAAGGCTCCTGGAAAAACCTTTTAATGATTTCTCATTATTATTATCCTTTTGTTTCTAATACCACGTTAATAAGGATATGGATTAAAGTCATTCCTTAATTAACCATTCTGTTTCTTGTTGTTTTTGATTGATTAAGATTACCAAATCTTCTGAACATATTCAGGTGAGATATTGGGTGCGGCCGCACATGCATCTTACCAACCCTACGAGGGGCCCAGCAGTATTAAACTCCAAAAATAAATTTGAAGGAACAAATTCTATCTTGACTACAAGCAAAACCCACAAACTTTGTAACACTTCCGAAAACAACCCTTATGACTACCAGTTACGTATAGCGTTAAGTTGTTCCACAAAAATGTACTACATTCATGACACTTATCTTGCATCTCAAGTCTGAGGATAACTTCTCATGATTTACTTAATAACAAAATCCATAAAGTAACATCATGTAGTTGGGATAAGTCCTATATTCAGTATCATCGAATATCATCTGAAATGGCATGACTACGCATCAATATACTTTAAGTATATTATACCAACCTTCAGATTTGTTTTGATTTAATAATATTCCCATATTATTAACTGACAACGGACAATTTAAGAATAGCCTTTATTCATGGATTTAAACATACAAATATAGGATACAATATATTATAAATTAAACATACCATGTATTTCAATTTATTATAATAATTGTTTAACATCCCTTATCCAAATACTAAATAGATCAATGCATGATAACTCTTGTTGATGAATTATGTCTCAAGTAATGACATTCCTACTTGTTGACAAAACATAAATCATCCAACTTTGATCTATCGGAATTTTAAGAATACGTATTTCAAGAATTCAACTATTGAAATTCTTATATGTGCATAGTCAACTATTTTGATAATGCCATATTTCATAAAAATGTGAGACATCCTTAACCACCAATTTATGATAATTAAACTTTCAAACATTTTAAAGTTTAAAGTATTCTTATTCTTTTAATGTATAATGCAACTATGCTTTTAGTAAGCATAACTAGTACATATAGTCAAAGATGAAATCCTTACCATGACTAGTATTGAGTGTCATCTCAATTTCATTAACGTCATTGTATGCAACAACAATATGTTATTAAAACTTCCCGTAAACCTTAATATCTATTATGTAATGTTTGATGCCCTTCAAACTATCAAGTTTGTTGGCTATGACAATTTTCACAACAATTGAAGAATTGTTCATCTATAGAATTTGGAAGCTATTCCAGATTTAGGATGTGATTCTATAATCAAACGTATTCATTTAGAATATTACACAGGTTATCTAATAACTTATAATTAGATATTAATATTGCAAAATCATGTAATCAAGCATGATACAACAAAACATGATGTACATGAAAAATCTTTGAGTCATACTTAGATTTTATTCATGTTGTACATATCCATTTAGATTTTCTAAATAATATATCATGTTATATTAGATTCATTTACCGCACATGTTTCAACAATAAACATTCATTCCAAGGTTGTATGTCTTATTTCCTAAATCTTATAAGTAAAGTTTCATTCCATTCTAAGACTTAACATTTACTTATATGGAATGTTACTTTTCATATGTTCTACAACATATATGATTTAAGAAATTAAACATAATACTCCCACTAGCTTTTAGGAATACTTAGAAATTATCTTATTTCAATTATAAATCAAAACATGAATTTAATAATTAAACATAAGAGTAATCTTCTAGATGCATGCATTTATCCATCCATGGATTATTGCACCATGTACACTTCCAAAGATTTATTCATAAACTCCTTTTGATTACTTATCGTCCTCGCTCAAGTAATCACTCAAGAAAGAGTTTTGATATTCTATTGTCAATTTCATAAATATGACAATCATAATCTTTATATATTTAATGCGTTTAGAAAAGAATATTCAATCACAGTTAATTGCTTAAGTGTGATTAATAATCTTGTTATAAGACATGCATTAAATACGTACACAATATTGTCCATATGATTTCTATACAAAGATTTAAACCACAAGGGTTACCTTATCTTTGAAGAAATTCATCTTAATTTTCTAGTCTAACTATTAAGATAAACCAAGTTTCTAAAATTGATTATCTTTATGGACAGCATCTTAATCATTCATATCATGTATACTTTACCCAATTACATATTTGATAATGTATCATAATGATTATCAGGTTTACAATAATCCTGTAAATCATATCCCTCAGCATATTAATCAAATATCTGAGATATATTACTATTCTATGAATGATAATTCCATCATTTTGAGATTTAACATTTAACATTTAAATGTCAAACTTTATTATCATGTTGAGATTTAACATTCAAATGTCAAACTTCATCATGATATTTACTAGTGTATTTTAAAAGATTATGTATCTTGTAATTTTATCTTTTAAAGATCAAAACTCCCACTTGCTTTTAGCAATTTAAAGACTGTCTTTAAATACTTAGCAAATAAAGCAACAATACAATATTCTCTTTTGGGATATTACAAATACATATTGACAGTTCCTAACTTAATTTTGTTAATAACCTCTTCATAAGCAGTTAAACAAATTTGGAACTTCAATTTAAGACTTAATGTGATTTATCACATTCATCACATTCCATCATATGATAATGTCTTATTAATCTTCTATGTTGGAGTTTTATTAAATATGTCCAAGTCATACTCAACATTCTAACCTTGATAACTTTTGGAAAAAAAGAAGTCATAGTTATCTTTAATCAAACAATATAACAAGAGTTTGATTTTCCTAACTGAACATATCATAAACATTTGGTATTTTATTAGTATTAATATTGTAAGACAATCTAACAATATTAAAGATAACCTTATTCCTTTTGACTTGTTTATTTACCAATTAAGTCATTTTAATGGTATAATAATATTCAAGCCTATTACATGCTTTATAACATAAGTACTTTTTACAAAGTTACTTCATGTTCATGTCTTTACAAGAAAACATAAACTGTTATAATCCCACTATACGTTATAAGTCATTTAACAATTTAATAATTTCATGTATATGTCTTAATTAAAAAACACAACAAGATAACGTCTTACTTTATTATAAGTCTTGTAACAAATAAAAGACTTTATGTTTATATCAAGTTAATATATTACTTCACAATAATGTAAATAACATTATTTCTTCATTTATTTATGTCATTCCAAGAACACATAAATATTCAGATTGAAGTAGCATTAGATTACTTAATTAATTTATGTCATTTCATGAATTCATAAATCTATAAATTAAAGTAGTCTTGTTATCATATTGACACATGTTCTAATAGGTATCTAATTTAGAAACTGCAAATTCTCATAGTTCAATTACATCAGTTGATCTGCTAGTAATGAAAATATGAAATTCACATTGTTGTTGCAATCTAGCTAAGTTCTCACATAACATAAATTGTAACACCAAGTGTTTCTTGAATTAATATTAGAACATTATTCTCTTACCTTGTAGTCAAGAGAATCCATTGAATCATATCTTTATGAGTTGTTTCTTGCACACAATAAAGATAACATTTCTCCCACTTGTGCATGGAACAACCTCATATAGTTGATAAACAACATGCCATGCATTTGTTTATGTGGTCAATATGATTGTGTCAAGTATATGTAAAACAACAATTTCTAGTAAGGAAACGTACAATACTTATCCTTAAAAGTATGAGTGTCTACACTTGGAAAGTAATTATCTTTAGCTACCAAGATATCAAAGCTTGTAACTTCCACTGAATTAAAGATCATTATAATAATTCCTTATTTAGTGATAAGTACACAATACTCCCACTGAATTTGACAACATTGTAAATGTTTCATATCAAGTGAAAGAAAATAGTGTGCTTTTAACTTTCCTACACCTTTGAATGTCCATACGTAACAATTACTTATGCACTAAAGAGTGTATTCTACTACTTAAATGATGGACTATCCACCAAATGCTATTAACTTGAAAAATTGGGCATGCAATTTCTTCCTTAATAGGTCTACCATCCTACAATGTATGTAGCACCTTTAAAATATTCAAAACAACTAGTTTGTTTTTAAACATTTTGCAGTAATTAGTCTAGCTTCTAATTATAATAACTCATAAAATGTCATACATAATTTTCTGTTAACCAAATATCATATTTGTTACTATGAATTTGATCACCGAATGAGGATGATAAAATCCCTATGGAAAATATTCACAATTTTCTTAACTATTAAAAAATTTGCTATGAGTTATATTAGAATTTAGACATATCTAATATTCCTATTATCCTTTCTCATTCATGAAAAGGAATAGGATTGTGTCTCACTCTTCCTTCATAGAAAGGAGACTTATTTTGTCTTTCAAGTAAATATTTCTTAATCAAACATTTGTTTGAAAACAGAACTAGATCAATTTACCAAAGCCCAAAATACGTTTACGGTTTGAACGTTGCATTAATACATTAAAACGAATTACAAAATTCAATTTTAGTATTTTCGATAATTAGATCTTTAAGAAAATAAAATACCCATTGGTAAATATTTATATAAACCATAGTATTTTCTTAAAGCTAGGATCCTAAATTGACATAGTACCATTACATCAGTTGATCTGCTAGTAATGATAGTATTCAACAAGGTAATTGTCGAACAATAATTGCCAATATCATATTGCAATTCCTAGATTTATGGGATCTACAATCACAAAACTTTTGTAATGTAAGCATGTTTCATCCCCATCTTAATGCCTTGAGTCCAAGTCTCACTTCCTACTCAATTTAAGTCATCTAACTTAAAAACTGTAAACTCACAAATCCATCACATCAGTTGATCTGCTAGCAATGAATTTATGAAATTTACCTCTCCATTGCAATCTCGCCAAGTCTCACTTAACGTAAATTACAACTTCAAGTGTTCTTAATTAGATGGCATTCAACTTAATTTTATAAGGGTATTAATATTTTGATGTGATCAAAATAATGTATGAAGAAGCATGCATACAACTTCATAACATTGGTTTTACAAAACATTTTTATTACCAATTTGCTAAGAGTAAAATAACAAAGTTTTGATTGAGGTATCGGGTTCACCAATTAAAGAATAACCATCAATTATCGTCCACTATATCGTACTTTTGCTTAAGCCCGAAGGCTTAGTGTTTCGGATAATCATTGTGGAATTGTGGATTATTCACCCTTAAGATGACAATGTACATGTAATGGTTGTTCGGTAAGTCTAATTTACACACAAACGAGCGTTAAGACATGAATGTTGTCTATCTAAGGCCACAATTTAATGCGTTGCCATCCTTATACCCATCTTGTAGTGTGTAAACTTCGGTCGAGCCTATTTAACCATTACGTACAAAAACATCAATCAACCACTCCTTTGAAATTTTAACTCTTAAAAACCAAAACAATTTCGCCATTATTTAGTCCGTATTATTTTCTATTCAAAAAATTACCCTTTTCGTTTATATAAACATGTCTAACATAATAAATAAACAAAACAAGTAATTATACAATAAAAAAAAAACAACTAAATAAACACATATACATAATCATAACAATTAAATATGTATAAAACATGTAGCCACATGCAAATCTTATTCAAAAGTCCTATTAATAATCAAATCTAGGTGTATAACGTATTAATTCAATTAGGGCTTTCTTTTTCTTGGAAAAAGAGCCACATACATCGATGAATCGATTGCGTAAGCCAAAATTAAATAAATACCACATAGCACATAATTGATTACTTAATATTGGAGTCTTCCCCAATTCGACATCTATTAAAATTTACATGTTTTGATATAACTTAACCATTAATATATATAAACAATTTAAACAATTTAAATTATAACACAATAAAAATCCATGCAAATATGCACTTTTTCATGGATTTAGCTTAACAATTAACATATTGCACCAAGATCGTTTACTAAAACGCATAACAATTACATGACATCTTAGGGTTTCTAATTAGATTTTATAAAAAAAATAAAAGCAAAACCCTAAAAACCCCTTAGGTCATTCGACCCAAAGATTAGGGTTAGGGATAAAAAACATAAACCCTAAAAAAAAATGTAACTATACGAATCAAAATCCAATTTTTATGCGTTTCGATAATTAATTACACATTATAACGGCTCTAGATGCCACTGTTGGAATTATTATATCATGACATTCATATAAATAAACCAAGCACATCAAAGTGAGCATGAGCGGAAGCAATTATAATAGATCGAATAACATGTAATTAATTAATTATTAATATAAATAGTAAACATACCTTTATGATTCTAGCCCGAACAAGAATCAAAGCAATCTTCCGGAACCAAGAACCCTAATTAGGGTTTATAAGGATTATAAGAATTACCCCTTACTTTTTTTGTAATTCAATCCAAGAATCAAACAATAGTGTGTTTGATTCACGTTCTTGTACACACGTACTAATTCAAGAAAAAGTTTATGCAAGTAATAAACACAAATTAGTTTTGATCTTATGAAAATCGAAACCCTAAGGTTTTGTTTGATAAGAATCGACCAAGGAAAAGAAGGAGAGAAAAAACACCAAGATGTGTATGTACAAGTTATGAGAAAAACCTACATCTTGGGTTTGCTTATATACTACACAAAACTTGGAGCTCAAGGCACAAAGGAGGTGGAGAACCTTCCCTTGCCGATCGGTTTTGGATACCCAAGGGTATTCCGGAACCTTCTCTTGTTTCCATGTTTTGTTTAGTATTACTTTCCTAATCTTCGTTTAATAAATAATTAGTCATTAATCAATAATACTAATCATTATTATTTATTTTGTGTTTAATAATTAATTATAACATTTATAAATAATTATTACTTTTTCTCTTCATACGTATTGTGTGCAATCCCGTGATCTCGAGTTCGATCCTAACATACTTCTACTAAAATAATGTCCATATTCTAACACATAACCCGTGGAAGACGGTATTGGTAGTTACTTTACTTTACTAATTTATGTTTAGTGAACACTTCAATTAAACGCTTTCTACAAATATGTAATGATAAAAGAAAAGTTATATATAACTTAGTTCACTAAATAAGATCATGTCAATACCAAAACCCAATAACAACTAAACGTAAATATGTATCATATTATTGTTTCAAGGCTATACCTTGCAATATCTAAAGAGCAACAAATAGTTACTATTGAAAACACTCATATACATATTTTAGCAAAACCTTCTCATTTTCACCCATCATGCATGTTTACACCACTGAAATTAAAGTGTCCACGTAAAACACTGTAATCATTTTAGAAAGTCCAACTTTGTATGTTGTTTGAACCTCCATTAGCATAAGATTTGTCGCTCAAGGTTTAACCTGGAAGTTAATCTTATTAGCTTTCTAAGGTCAAATAATGTTAAAATCTCAGTTTCATTGTTATTTTGAATCTAATCAAGCAGGCAAAAAACTGTTTTTTTTTTTTTTTTTTTTTTTTTTTTTTTTTTCCAGAAACTCTTTTAAATGTAAAATTTAAACCTTCAAATAAGTTCTCCTATCTTATAAGTTCGTATTTCTTCAAGCGCCACCAGCATTTATAATAAAATGATAGTTAACAAATTGAGTTATTGTGTAAAGTATTTCATTGTGAGACATTTTATCAAACAGTTTATATGCATATTACCACCATCCAGTTTAACAAAAAAACCAACTTAAATGTGTTAAATTCATTAAAACATGATCTGATTGGTTTTTCAGTCATGTATTTAATCAAACACAAAACAAAACAGCTTGGACCATTATCTCTTAAATTATACTGTATTATTTGTTGATGGAATGAATAAAGTTATAATGCACTATAAGTCTAGTCTTCCCACTCCCAATTTCTTCCATTCAAAGTCTCCCAAATATTTTTGCTCAACTCGACTATAAAAAGCCAATCAATTCACCAGTTGCATGTCACAAAAACTAAGTATAAAAAGCCAATACTTGTTCTCATAATTTTAAGTAAATTTCCAAAAAATGAAGTCACCACAAGCAATAATTCACTTATCAACTTCCTCCTCTCTTATTTCAGTTCTCTTTTTCTGTCTCGTGATAACATGTCTTGCTCCCGCCGCGGTCTCTGCTTCATATGGCGGTAATGAGACTGATTATCACGCATTGTTGTCATTTGTAACACCCCCAAAATTTGGTACAGCGGAAGACTCAACAAGCTTTCGGGGTGCTACGGGGATTGGTATCCAAACACAAGACATAAAAGAACGAGATAAAGTAAACAAGATAAAATACAACCACGCGGGGTTTTAAAGTTTACATTATCCCAAAAACATCCAAAGTCAGGCCCAAAAGAAATAAATATAGGTCCACAATAGTTATCAGAGTTTTAGAAATATAGATCCATAACCGGTGCCAAATGCCAAGCCTCCAATCCCAAGCATCCGCAGAGCATCACTTAATTTCCTGACAAAACGTGCTAAAAGTCAGCTTTCGCTGGTGAGATCATAGGTTTAGATTCTTAATTCAATATAGTGGACATATACGCAAAACGCTTGCTAGCTAGACTAGGGCCCAATCATCCAACCAAAATAATCCGACCAAATCAAATCATCCCTATAGGTGCACGCTATAGCTCAAATCAATCCAATCAATAGCTTACCTAGCTCAAGTCTAGGCCTCGCTCTATAATCAATCCAATAGCTTACCTAGTTCGGGGACTAGGCCTCGCTCAACAACCAAATCAATAGCTTACCTAGATCTAGTCTAGGCCTCGCTCTATAACCAAATCAAATAGCTTACCTAGTTCAAGTCTAGGCCTCGCTCTACCTAGTTCTATAAGCATAGCAAGTTTTGAAATCAAAAAGCGATAATAGTCCACATAAAACATTTGCACGTTTCTCACCCCAAGTATTGAAAACAAAGTTCAAGAGTAAAAGTGGGGCTATGACTCACCTCAAGTCCAGAAAATATCAAGTAGAAGTCGGTAGAAATAAGATGTATGATAACTCACAAAACAGCAACTACGGACTTGGCACGACCTAACAATATTAACTCTTTCAGAAATCATTTCCTCAAATATATAATATTCCCAAACCCGGACGAGAATCCGTTTTATTTCCGAAAATCCATTTCGTATTAGTTTGGTGTATTTGCATTTGGTATCCATACGGGTGGTGGGTTGACTCAAAACAAACCAAAGAGATCACATATAGAAAGATAAATAAACTATGGATCTAATATTAGCCCAATATATCATTTAAATAAATCGCTAAAGTTTACCAAATCTGTCGATTTGATAATCCTCATATTTATTTACGTAACATACCGTTTGTAACAATTCGCATTTTCAGGATATTACTATTCCCGAAAAATTTCACTATTCACTTTTACTATTCATTTTTCCTGAAAATTTTCCCGAAATTTGATTTTTATTTCTTGGGCTGAAGTGATAAATCATTTCCATGGCAAATTAAAAGTTTGACATTCATAAGCTCATTTTCGTGAAAGTTATTAAGGAATTACACGGAATTACACGTTTTAGGGTAAAACGTCATTCAGAAATTCTACGTACAACGAAATTCGGTTGCGTTAATTTTCCCCGTATTAGAAAAATGTTTGACACACTCATGATTTATTTGAGAATAAATCATGACTGAGGAAAACATGACCAAAATAAACCTCGGCCGTGAAAAACTGGAATTTTCAGTTTTAAGCGTTTTTTCTCAGCCGTAACCTTAGCCTATACCTGCACCGCATTTCTAAGACGATTTAAGTTTTCAACTTATTAGAAAAAGTCAACATATTTTTCCCTCCTCCATTGACCAAAAATCATTCCTTGATTTTATAAGTCATTTCGTGATTTTTAGGCTTACGGTTTGATGTCTAAAAGACATTTAATACCAACCGACACTAGACTGAGCCCAGTCTAGACATTATAAGTCATTTTAAATCATTTATAACCTATTAGAAAAGTAATATTTTACTTTTCTCAATTTTACGCAATATTCGTACATTTTACGTATTACGCGTTTTAGACCCGTGTTTCCAGTTTTTAGCAGGGTTTCACCACCCAAATGGAACCTACCACTCATTTTATATTTTATTATGGAACATATGGACATGTTTAACAATACTTTCGAATTCCATAATTTTACGACACCCGGTTTTTACGTTTCGTGGCTTAACCATTTACGGGTAGCATTTTACGGAGCCAAAACTAACACCATATCTTGGATAATATCACCAAAAAGCCAAACCTTCCTCCCCAAGCTTTGTGAACTGCCCTAGGAGGGGGGATTCACCACCCATGTGGCTTCATCTCATGAATTTACCCATAGTTCATCACTTAATTACAACTTGGTCTCCAAGTGTTGACTAGTCAACATTGTAACCTCCTCATTTTTGGTATAAAGAGAGCTCATTCTCTTCCTTTCTCTTGCAATACCAACGACCCAAAACCACATAAATACACCATTTTGATCATTGATCTTGCTCATTCAATCCATCACAAGTTCAAGTCATAGTTCCTAGTTGATCCTTAACACCTTTCAACCATAAAACTCCATAAAATCACCATAAAACACCACAAAAACTCATCAAATTTCCAAGTGTTCTTAGTGAAGATTTTTACTAAGGCTTGTTTTTGTGATAAGATTAGTGTTTATCAAGGGATTATAAGATAGGGTTTTTGATATGGAAGCTTGGCTATGGTTGGAAAATATTTGGAAGATTAAGTAGTAGTTCTTGGTCTTGATCTTGGTTCTAGTTAGTTTCTTCACAAGTTGTAAGCAAACCCTAACTTGCTTCTTGTTAAATAATCATGTTCATGTTATTTACCTATTATTCTTGCTATAATATGTCTTGTATGCAAGTCCATGATGTATAAAAATGAGCAAAACAAATTGTTGTAATTGATTGTTAATATAAGTTCATAAAACAAGTAAACTAGTGACTTTGTTGGTATAACCTGATCAAAATGGTAAAAATATGATATTGGATCATTACATATTGTAGTAGAGGACCTAACAAGGAAAACATAGCAATTTGAACCACCTAAAACGAGTACACGAGTCAAAAGTTATGACGATTTGAAATTACCAAAACTTTGCGGCAAAGCTGCCAAAACTTTCTGTTACAGAAACATTAAACATGCAAAAAGAGGCATTTCTGGTCCGATTCATCAAAAAGCTAAAACACGAAAGTTGTCCGGAATCACGTTTTCCTTCAAGAAGTAAGAAGCTCGAGCCTTGAAAACGCTTTCTGAGTGAGATATTTCTCAATTTCTTAACAGCTATTTACATATATATAAGTCACTAGATTATGGTTATACTTTAAAAGGAACAAGAGGTCTTATGACCTATAATCAAGACCACCACCATGGCTAGAGCAAAGGTTGTGTCTCATGACCTTGGAACAAGGACCAAAGGTCATGGCTAGGCCATGACGAAATGACCATACCAACTTACAAAGGCGTAAACATGAAACAATGAATTAGGCGATAACATGAACAAGCAATTTGGATCTACTTCACTTAAAAGGAAACCATGAGATATTACCAAGAGAAAATGGTCATTCAAGACTTATGAAACTACCCCTAATAACAATCTTCATGTACTAATAAACTTTCCTAAGTTTATTCAAATATCGGACATGTAACTTTTCGGATCAAAACTTATATCTATATATTTTATCAACTACTACAATAGTAGGGAGCCTCATGTGAGGAGTTCATTATGTAAGCCGTTGAGATGAGTTGTGGATTTACGAGTTAAAGTGTCCTGGCTCCTCGAACGCTTACTAACATGACTTCTGAAATATGTCAGCCCGAACGGTAGTAAACGATATACCAAAACATACATGTTTCATGAATCTTTCTTTCAAAGACTTATACTATACATCATACCACATCATGGACTAAATGCAAGATATATATATATATAGGCACTCCGTTATATTCTTTACTCCGATCCTAAGTCGCAACATTCTATTATAGGTTGCTCATAGAAACCTACACGATCCAACCATCACCTTCATTACTTGCTATTCTACTTAAGGTGAGTTCATAGCCCCATTTTCCATTACTTAATTGTTTTACAAACCCTTGGGGGGAATACATGCTATTTTAACCGAGCACAATGTTTTTAAATTGTATGCTTGCCTGATTGTTTTATTATCACTAAGTACCAACCTTGCTAAACCGAGATCCCTTATTATGAACCATTTAATCACTAGCAATAGTGAGCGCAAATATTGTGAATAGGCCTATTGGGATTGACGAATCCTATTTGTATTGACTAAGTTCAAACAAATGCACTAATATTTGAGATTTAGGTATGTTAGCAAAGTACCTACAGGGATAAATCTGTCGATCGATATTGGTACACGTTAACGTTTTGGTGTCATAAGCTTAGTGTATAATACATTTTATGGGCGTATAATAACGTAGCCTGCCTGTTTTGTTTTCCAAACATTGGTGTGAGTCTATAACTCACACTACCAACATATTGTGTTCAAACGATTTAACAAACTCTATGAATATCACTCAACCTTTGTGTTGACCTCTCAAGCATGTATTTGAGGTTCATGACGATCAAGGATGGCACGGAAGGGCACGGATACTCAAGAGGGCTATAAATTTTAATTATCATTCAAAAACTCATTTAATATAAATTGTAAAGATGGAACCATTTGGGACCTCATTTTGTAATCTCTGATATTTATATAATTTGAATGATAAATCTTTTAAAACGACTCAATTGGAGTTCGTTTTCTATTATTGTGACTATTGTGCCGTCGAGTAACACCCAGTTTGAATTCCGCTGCAACCATGAATTGGGGGTGTTACACCGTTCCAAGATTACACCCAACCTAAAGCACATAGCACATAATTACTATATAGTATATATCATAGTTTAATAAATTCCTCATATATATCGTCAAATTGGCCAGATTTCCCGATATATACGCTCGCAATCTATTACACTTTACATATACTACGACCTATGGGCGTCGTAGGATACGATGCCCACTAATATATTCATTTCATATAGCCAAATAACCCGGCTCAACCTTACGGTTAAGTGGTTATTTAATTATAGAAAACGTCTATATTAGTCGTCATATATCCGTGACAACACGAACGTCACAAATGATAACTTACCTGGACCCGAGTGACAACAATTTCGCCTAACTCAATAAGTTTATCCGTTATATATCCTGAAATGACATTTTATTAAACGTTTCATAATTGTCGGGAGTTTCCCGTTTTATAACACAATTTTTATAATAGTAATACGTTTAATAATATTACGCCACTTTCGTAGCCTAATATATATCTAATCGTATTATTTATAATACGACTCGTGATTATTATTATTATTATTAATATACGCGTTTATATAGTTATATATACGTTATTTACGTATATACTTTCATATAAACGTTCATATTATCAATAATTATTATTACGAGTTTTATTATTCTCGTTTCAATTTTAATAGTTATTGAGTTATACGGAATGGTCATATGTCCGAGTCATGACTCTCGGCTCATTGTCCAAGTCCAATAATAAGCAAAAGTCATAAAATAACCAATCTCCGTCCAATCACAACTCAAACCACGGGCTACAACATGAGGGTCCGACTACGGCACCCGACTAACCTATCTCCGTCAATCTAACGACCGTCTCACAATCGGTCCCCAATAACTCTTACCAATCGACAACAACTCCACAATTACCATTATAATATCCAATGTCGAGACCAAACACGGTCTCGACCCAACCAAAAGCATTCGGCCAAAAATGAAATACCACAACCAGGTAACAATTAAGTTCACAATTATATCAAGAAATAACATTAACAAGGTTAATGTTTGGGTCGGTTTACCAAGCCAACCCGAGCCCTCGACTCACTGGAGTCTCGGCTCCAAACCGCGAGTCACTAGGACTCGAACCACACATAGCATCATATAGCTCACAAGAGCCAAACCAAGTAGTCATTTAAACCCATTCGACCCAATGGTCAAATCGGCAACAAAAATAATACGCGGCTAAAAGACCGCGACCCACAAGGGTCGAACCACAACCAACTCGAGCTCAAGGCTCGAACCACAACAATCTCGAGCATCAAAGGAAACCCCGAGACCACACGGTCTCGGTTAGCTCGGATCGAGGTACATAACACCCTCGACAAACCACTAAACAATAATCACCACGGGACCAAAGCCACACAAGGCTCGGACCACAAATAAGCCGAGAGCCTAGCTCTCGGTTCCGAGTCAACCACAACCAAAACCATGAAAACCCGGATACCAAACTTAATTTTTATCACTAAAACATCATTTCCCATATCAATCGATTCGATTCTCAACAAAATAATCCGTGTAGCCACGGATTAATGCCAATTCGTGGCACCCAAAACCCAAGAATAACTCCTTCTCACCTTCTTGGACCTCCAAACGCACGGATCTAGTAAAGCTATTAAAATTCGAACGGATTGTTACAAATTTGATGGTGTTAACGGTGGTTCTAGGGTGAGTATGATATACAAATGAAAGAGGGTGAAGAGAGGAAGAAGATGGTGGTATTAGTTTTGTTGGGTGGTCGGAGATGCGGCAGTGGTGGCCGGTTTTTATGTCCGGCGGCTAGGGTTAAAGATGGGGAAGAAAATGTGTTTTTGAGAGAGAGAGAATGAGAGTGGTGAGGGTGAGTGTGTGTGTTGTGTGAACCGGACCAAACGCCCCTTTATCTTTTTTTTTTTTTTTTTTTTTTTTTTTTTTTTTTTGTTAATAATAATAATAATAATAATAATAATAATAATAATAATAATAATAATAGTAATAGTAATAATATTATTACGGTGGAGCGGGTAACGCGGGTAATTGTAAAAACATGTGTCCCGGACCCGAACTCATTTTTAAACTTCAATATCACTCGAGAACATCTCGTAAATAATTAAAAATATAGTCAGACTCGTTAAGACGAATCATAAACTTTTGTTAGGTAATCCTAGTGCCAAAGTCAACGTAGTACCAAGCGAGAATTCAAATATACATCACCGAACATTAAATCAACAATGAATTATGAACATAATTCACGAATTCTAAAACGTCATTAATTTAAGAATATCCATAAAATAAGTCTTACAAGTTCGTTGTGAAATGAAAATTTCAAATAAAATTTTATAAACGAACTTTAATCGTAATGCGGGTTTTTAAAATAGCTCCCTAAACTGCCGGTTGTCACATCCTCCCCGTCTCAGAAGGAAACCCGTCCCGGGTTTCACTCGGAAAAACTCATCTACGAAGTGAAAAGCTTCGGATATCTCTTCCTGAACTCGTCCTCACGTTCCCACGTAAATTCTGGTCCATGTCGGGAATTCCAACAAACCTTGATGAGCGGAATGCGACTTCTCTTGAGTCGTTTACCTTCACGATCTAAAATCTCAATCGGTTCTTCCACGAAATTCAGTTTCTCATCAACACGAATGTCCCTCATTGGAATGACGGGCATCTCATCGGAAAGACATTTCTTCAATTTACTTACGTGGAACACGTCGTGAACTTTACTCAGTTCATGTGGTAATTCCAACCTATAAGCCACGGGCCCAATCCTTTCTAAGATCAAGAATGGTCCAATGTAGCGTGGGTTGAGTTTACCACGTTTCCCAAAACGTATCACACCCTTCCAAGGCGAGACCTTCAACATCACTCTGTCTCCAACCTGGAATTCTAGGGGTTTACGCCTCTGATCGGCGTAGCTCTTCTGCCTATCTCTAGCTGCTTACAACCGATCACGAATCTGAGTTACTTTCTCTGTAGTTTCCAAAATAAGCTCAGGGCCTGTAAGTTGACTATCTCCAACTTCTGCCCAACCAATAGGCGAACGACACTTTCTGCCATACAAAGCTTCGAATGGTGCAGCCTTAAGACTTGTGTGGTAGCTATTATTATAGGAGAATTCCGCAAGGGGTAAATACTTCTCCCAGCCTTTACCAAAGTCTATGATGCATGCACGAAGCATATCCTCTAACGTCTGAATGGTCCTTTCACTTGGACCATCGGTTTGGGGATGATATGCAGTACTCATATCAAGCCTCGTCCCCAAAGCCGTTTGAAGTGATCGCCACAAAGCCGACGTAAAACGACTATCACGATCCGAAATAATAGATATCGGGACTCCATGACGCGAAATAATTTCCTTCACATATAACCTCGCAAGCTTATCCACACTATCATCTTCACTAATAGCTAAGAAATAAGCAGACTTTGTCAGACGATCCACAATTACCCAGATAGCGTCACATCCGCTAGCTGTCCTCGGTAATTTGGTAATAAAGTCCATCGTAATCCGCTCCCACTTCCAAACCGGGAGTTCTGGCTGCGTCAACAATCCTGACGGTCTTTGATGCTCGGCTTTAACCTTAGAGCAGGTCAAGCACTTACTAACATATACTGCTATATCTGCCTTCATATTTGGCCACCAATATAATTTCTTCAAATCCTGGTACATTTTGTCCGACCCAGGATGAATGGAATATCTCGACTTATGCGACTCATGCATAATTAATTCTCGAATTCCTCCATACAATGGTACCCAACTTCGTTCTCCAAAACATAACACTCCATCAGAACGCTTAACAAATCCTTTCTCATTTTCTGCCATCCCAAATATATTCTCAGCAGGTCTATTTTCTGCTTTCAATGCTTCCGTTTGAGCTTCTAATATTTGAGATGGTAATGGCGATACGATAGTCATTCCTAATGACCTAACCCGTAATGGTGGAATTCTCTCTTTTCGACTAAGGGCGTCAGCAACAACGTTTGCTTTACCAGGATGGTAGCGAATTTCACAGTCGTAATCGCTTAGCAACTCAATCCAACGTCGCTGCCTCATGTTAAGCTCTTTTTGGTTCAGAATGTGTTGCAGACTTTTGTGATCAGTAAACACTACACATTTGGTTCCATACAAGTAATGTCTCCATATCCTCAAAGCAAAAACCACAGCACCTAACTCCAAATCATGGGTGGTGTAGTTCTTCTCATGCTTCTTGAGCTGTCGGGAAGCATAAGCTATCACTTTCTCTCACTGCATTAACACCGCTCCTAAACCTTTATGAGAAGCGTCACAATAGACGACGAAATCCTCATTACCTTCGGGCAATGCCAAAATAGGAGCACTACACAACATTTC
This sequence comes from Artemisia argyi, assembly GCA_030686995.1. Taxonomy (NCBI): domain Eukaryota; kingdom Viridiplantae; phylum Streptophyta; class Magnoliopsida; order Asterales; family Asteraceae; genus Artemisia; species Artemisia argyi. The sequence continues at coordinate 201,135,384 of CM060683.1, read as the reverse complement.
CTTAAGTAACTGAAAGGCTTCCTCTTCCTTGTCTCCCCATTCATACTTAACACTCTTTTGAGTCAATTTGGTCAACGGTTTTGCTATCTTCGAAAACCCCTCAATGAATCTTCGGTAATAACCGGCTAATCCCAAGAACTGACGAACTTCTGTTGGGGTCGTAGGTGCAGCCCAATCTTTAATCGCTTCAATCTTAGCAGGATCCATATGAACTCCTTGTCTATCAATCACATGACCTAGAAATTGTACCGTCGGAATCCAAAATTCGCATTTCGAAAACTTGGCATACAGTTTCTCCTTCCTGAGCAATTCTAAGATAAGTCTTAGATGCTCCTCATGCTCTTTCTCACTCTTTGAATAAATCAGAATGTCATCGATGAACACAATCACGAACTTATCTAAGTAAGGCTTACACACCCGATTCATGAGGTCCATGAATACCGCCGGTGCGTTAGTCAACCCAAACGGCATCACCTGAAACTCGTAATGCCCGTAACGGGTTCTGAAAGCCGTTTTCGGAATATCTTCCTCGCGTACTCGAAGTTGATGATATCCCGATCTCAAATCGATCTTCGAATACACACTCGATCCTTGAAGTTGATCGAACAAATCGTCGATCCTCGGTAACGGGTATCTATTCTTCACCGTTAACTTGTTCAACTCTCGATAATCAATACACATTCGGAACGATCCATCCTTCTTCTTCACAAATAAGACCGGGGCTCCCCAAGGTGAAGAACTTGGTCTTATGAATCCCTTCTCGGCTAACTCTGCTAATTGTTTCGACAACTCTTCTAGTTCAGTAGGTGCAAGACGATAAGGCGCTCGTGCTACAGGTGCAGCACCAGGTATCAACTAAATCTGAAATTCCACTTGTCTAGTAGGCGGAATTCCTGGCAAATCATCGGGAAACACATCCGAAAAATCACGAACTATAGGTACATCTCCAATGCACCTTTCCTTCTTCTCCTTCTCAGAAATTTGGGCCAAGAAAAGGTAATTCCCTTTCTCCATTAGCTTCGGTAACTTTGTGCAAGATATAACTGCTAATCGGGAGGGGCTCCTAGAATCCTTTCGGTCTCCTAATATATTCAGAATCTCCTTGCCATAAGGCACACGCACGATCTTCTCATCGCAGATTATATGGGCACGATACCTTAACAACCAATCCATGCCGATAATGACATCAAAACTTCCTAATGTGACGGGTAGAAGATCTATGTCGAAAGGACGGTTCAGAAAGTTTAACGTGCATCCACGAATGATAGTCTTAATCCTTTCTATGTTTCCATTAGCTAACTCTACATCATACCCAATCCCTAAGGCCATCGGGGGTTTCTCAAGTAAGGGTGCAAACTTAGTGGACACAAAACTCTTATCGGCACCAGTATCAAATAGTATGGAAGCATAACGATTATTGAGAAGGAACGTACCAGTAACGACGTTCGGATCTTCTCCTCTCTCGTTTCCGAGTGCATACACTCTCCCATGAGTAACTCCAGCTTCCACACGTTGGTCCCCATTATCTTGTCGTCTACGGTTTCCTCTAGCTCCACGGTTTCCATTGTTGTACCCATTACCACCCGATCCTTGATTTCCTCGGTTCCACGATTCCCTACATTCATTCCGATAATGTCCTTTCTTTCCACATCCATAGCAAGTAACATTCGCTTTGCTCATAGTTTCAGGAGTAGCTTGAACCATAGCAAGTGGTCGAGCTCTACAATCCTTAGCTATGTGTCCCATCTTAGGGCAATTCTTGCACATTACAGTACATCGACCAGAATGATGCTTGTAACATCGGTTACATTTGGGTGCATCTCCATTGTAGTTCTTCTTGTCTCCATCTCCCATGGCATAAGCTCTAGTAGTTAGTTGTCGCTTGTTTCGACGATCATTACCCTTAGAGTGATCGTCCCTCTTTCTCTTTCCATTCTTATCTTTCTCAGCTTCTTCCAATGCCAAAGAGTCCATCAATTGTTGAGCAATAATAATACCCTCATGTATGTTTGCAGGCTTAGCAGATATCACATCGTTCCTGGTAGCTACCGGCAATCCATCGGTATACCTCTCAATCTTTTGGGTCTCAGTCCTAACCATATCGGGACAGAGTAAGGCCAACTCTCGATATCGGCGATTGTAAGTTGCCATATCGGTACCTTTAACCTTGTGGTTCCAGAACTCAATCTCCAATTTCTTAATCTCATTCCTTGGGCAGTAAGTCTGAATCAGCAGAGACTTAAATTGCTCCCAAGTCATAGCATAAGCCGCATCACTCCCAACCGAGTTACGGTAATTGTTCCACCAAGTTAAGGCTTCATCTTTGAAGGTAAAAGAAGCAAACTTTACCTTCGCATTCTCCGCACAACCACTGACATTGAACACTGACTCAGTCTTCTCAATCCACCTAACCAAGTAAACCACTCCTTCTGTTCCACCAAACTCAATTGGTCCACAAATCTTAAACTCCTTGTATTGGCATCCATTAGCACGAACAGGTGGAAAAGTTCCAGCAGAATTGTTGGAATGATTTGACTCAGCTAGTAACTCAGCAACTCGTTGCTCCACAAGTTGATTGATCAATGCTTGATCCACAGTAGGTGCATTAAGTGGAACATAATCATTGTCTCCCTGAACATCAACATTCTGATTCCTGTTGTTGCGGTTAGTGGTGTCCAGGTTATCAGGAGTAGGGGTCTCAACATTTCGAGCTGGACGGCGTCCTCTACGACTAGGGGTAGCCGTTGCGGGTCCAGTTCTGGTAGCTCTAACAGGGTTTCTTCGTGGGGCCATTGATCTGAAACATCATACAAGTTCGTGAGTCTCCGATAAGACTTATCATATGCTCAACAAGAATTTATCAACGAAGCCAAGTCATGGAAAGAAAATCAACAATACACCGTAAAGCATCAATAAGGCGAATAGGAACTCAATTTCCATAATATCCAAAAACCACATAATACCATATCATAATAACCATCGACCATACAATAAAAATCCAACATCATTCCAACTACCGAAAACACAAAGATAATAATCGTTCCAACAAGACGAGTAATCAACGGACAATACATCAAAAATAGGATAACTAGCTTTTCTAACCGAACACTCCTCGGTTAAGAAAGCAACAAGACAACATAAACCAATCAACTAGCCACGCTGCTGGCGGAGCCTACTTAACTCTTGCCTCAAGCCATCAATATCCCTCCATAACGATCCTAGCTCAAAGCTATGGGTGTCTCGGTCTCTCTTGAGGTCAGTCACCTCCTTCTCCAGCTCGGCATTCCTTTGCCATAGCTTGCGGTCGGCCTCTCGAGCTGTAACAAAACCTCGCTGTAAACTATCGATGTGCTCATGAACCTCCATCAAAACTCTCCTCATCTCAGTAGTCCTGCCCACAACCACAGTCATATCCACTCTCAGATCCGCTATGAACTCTCCAATAACCCTCTCGAGTCGATCAGATACACGTGCAACTCTCTCACTAAGCTCAGTAATCCGAGCCCACAACCTGCCAATCTCACCCAACTCTGCATGCTCAGCAGAAATCTCAGAAGGTGCATCCGACTCAGCGGGACTACCAGGTGGCAACTCAAACAACAACGGATGATCAGGTGAGTCAGGCTTAATCGGATGTACAGGTGAATCAGGCTCCTCAGCCTGAGCTGGTGGTACTAACACATCATCATCATCAGGCATCTCATCCTCCTGAGGGTCATCCTCCTCCTCAGGGTCATCATCATCACCCTGCTCAGCCTCCTGAGGGTCATCCTCCCGCTCAGGGTCATCAGCCTCATCCTCACCCTCGTACTCCTCCTCCTCCTCCTCCTCCTCATCGGAAGAGTACATCATCAATCGTCGTCTCCTACTAGGTGAACCATGTGGTGAAGGGGTAGGTGATCTAGGACGACGACGCAATGATGTGGGTGGCGCCTCAGACAGAAGAGAATGAGCATCAATCTGTAAAGGTGATGGAGTAGGGCATACCGACATGCGTGCCGTAGCTCGGTGGGCAAAACGTGGAGCCACACGAGCCAAAGCCTGATGAAGAGTAAGCTGCCTCGATGTACCAGGGAGCCCTAGAGAAGATGAGGGTCCCTGCGTAGATGCAGCAGATGGTGCTGAAGTAGAACCTGTCAGTGTCATAGTAGCTGAATGCATGGCAACCTAGTAAGGATCATCAGGGGCCATGGTGAACCGTGCTGGCAATACCGGGGTAGTAAGAATATCCTCAACGACATCAGGCATATGGGAGGCCATAGTCTGTGACAACGGCGTAGGGTAGGTGTAAGTGTTTCAAAAACAACTAAACCGCGAACTCAAAATACCATATCCAAAAAAAAAAATCACCATAATATTCCAAATCACATATAATCAAAAATGATTTAAATACCGCATTACAAAAATCATTCTCAAAACAATTAAGCCATATAATTCCTCAAAACGCATCTAATCCTCAAAAACGCATCATATCACCAAATCAATAAACCTCAAATCCTCAAATCATCTCAAGAAATCCCAAATCTCTAATCATCTCAAATATCTCATAATACCTCAATAACAAACAATGATGCTTCGGCTTGGCGGGCTGGCGGGCGATGGTCAAGGATCATTTTCTATAAAAATACGGTTATAGTTTAGGCGTTTATTTACCTAGTTCTCTATAACCTTGGCTCTGATACCAATCTGTAACACCCCCAAAATTTGGTACAGCGGAAGACTCAACAAGCTTTCGGGGTGCTACGGGGATTGGTATCCAAACACAAGACATAAAAGAACGAGATAAAGTAAACAAGATAAAATACAACCACGCGGGGTTTTAAAGTTTACATTATCCCAAAAACATCCAAAGTCAGGCCCAAAAGAAATAAATATAGGTCCACAATAGTTGTCAGAGTTTTAGAAATATAGATCCATAACCGGTGCCAAATGACAAGCCTCCAATCCCAAGCATCCGCAGAGCATCACTTAATTTCCTGAGAAAACGTGCTAAAAGTCAGCTTTCGCTGGTGAGATCATAGGTTTAGATTCTTAATTCAATATAGTGGACATATACGCAAAACGCTTGCTAGCTAGACTAGGGCCCAATCATCCAACCAAAATAATCCGACCAAATCAAATCATCCCTATAGGTGCACGCTATAGCTCAAATCAATCCAATCAATAGCTTACCTAGTTCAAGTCCAGGCCTCGCTCTATAATCAATCCAATAGCTTACCTAGTTCGGGGACTAGGCCTCGCTCAACAACCAAATCAATAGCTTACCTAGATCTAGTCTAGGCCTCGCTCTATAACCAAATCAAATAGCTTACCTAGTTCAAGTCTAGGCCTCGCTCTACCTAGTTCTATAAGCATAGCAAGTTTTGAAATCAAAAAGCGATAATAGTCCACATAAAACATTTGCACGTTTCTCACCCCAAGTATTGAAAACAAAGTTCAAGAGTAAAAGTGGGGCTATGACTCACCTCAAGTCCAGAAAATATCAAGTAGAAGTCGGTAGAAATAAGATGTATGATAACTCACAAAACAGCAACTACGGACTTGGCACGACCTAACAATATTAACTCTTTCAGAAATCATTTCCTCAAATATATAATATTCCCAAACCCGGACGAGAATCCGTTTTATTTCCGAAAATCCATTTCGTATTAGTTTGGTGTATTTGCGTTTGGTATCCATACGGGTGGTGGGTTGACTCAAAACAAACCAAAGAGATCACATATAGAAAGATAAATAAACTATGGATCTAATATTAGCCCAATATATCATTTAAATAAATCACTAAAGTTTACCAAATCCGTCGATTTGATAATCCTCATATTTATTTACGTAACATACCGTTCCAAGATTACACCCAACCTAAAGCACATAGCACATAATTACTATATAGTATATATCATAGTTTAATAAATTCCTCATATATATCGTCAAATTGGCCAGATTTCCCGATATATACGCTCGCAATCTATTACACTTTACATATACTACGACCTATGGGCGTCGTAGGATACGATGCCCACTAATATATTCATTTCATATAGCCAAATAACCCGGCTCAACCTTACGGTTAAGTGGTTATTTAATTATAGAAAACGTCTATATTAGTCGTCATATATCCGTGACAACACGAACGTCACAAATGATAACTTACCTGGACCCGAGTGACAACAATTTCGCCTAACTCAATAAGTTTATCCGTTATATATCCTGAAATGACATTTTATTAAACGTTTCATAATTGTCGGGAGTTTCCCGTTTTATAACACAATTTTTATAATAGTAATACGTTTAATAATATTACGCCACTTTCGTAGCCTAATATATATCTAATCGTATTATTTATAATACGACTCGTGATTATTATTATTATTAATATACGCGTTTATATAGTTATATATACGTTATTTACGTATATACTTTCATATAAACATTCATATTATCAATAATTATTATTACGAGTTTTATTATTCTCGTTTCAATTTTAATAGTTATTGAGTTATACGGAATGGTCATATGTCCGAGTCATGACTCTCGGCTCATTGTTCAAGTCCAATAATAAGCAAAAGTCATAAAATAACCAATCTCCGTCCAATCACAACTCAAACCACGGGCTACAACATGAGGGTCCGACTACGGCACCCGACTAACCTATCTCCGTCAATCTAACGACCGTCTCACAATCGGTCCCCAATAACTCTTACCAATCGACAACAACTCCACAATTACCATTATAATATCCAATGTCGAGACCAAACACGGTCTCGACCCAACCAAAAGCATTCGGCCAAAAATGAAATACCACAACCAGGTAACAATTAAGTTCACAATTATATCAAGAAATAACATTAACAAGGTTAATGTTTGGGTCGGTTTACCAAGCCAACCCGAGCCCTCGACTCACTGGAGTCTCGGCTCCAAACCGCGAGTCACTAGGACTCGAACCACACATAGCATCATATAGCTCACAAGAGCCAAACCAAGTAGTCATTTAAACCCATTCGACCCAATGGTCAAATCGGCAACAAAAATAATACGCGGCTAAAAGACCGCGACCCACAAGGGTCGAACCACAACCAACTCGAGCTCAAGGCTCGAACCACAACAATCTCGAGCATCAAAGGAAACCCCAAGACCACACGGTCTCGGTTAGCTCGGATCGAGGTACATAACACCCTCGACAAACCACTAAACAATAATCACTACGGGACCAAAGCCACACAAGGCTCGGACCACAAATAAGCCGAGAGCCTAGCTCTCGGTTCCGAGTCAACCACAACCAAAACCATGAAAACCCGGATACCAAACTTAATTTTTATCACTAAAACATCATTTCCCATATCAATCGATTCGATTCTCAACAAAATAATCCGTGTAGCCACGGATTAATGCCAATTTGTGGCACCCAAAACCCAAGAATAACTCCTTCTCACCTTCTTGGACCTCCAAACGCACGGATCTAGTAAAGCTATTAAAATTCGAACGGATTGTTACAAATTTGATGGTGTTAACGGTGGTTCTAGGGTGAGTATGATATACCAAATGAAAGAGGGTGAAGAGAGGAAGAAGATGGTGGTATTAGTTTTGTTGGGTGGTCGGAGATGCGGCGGTGGTGGCCGGTTTTTATGTCCGGCGGCTAGGGTTAAAGATGGGGAAGAAAATGTGTTTTTGAGAGAGAGAGAATGAGAGTGGTGAGGGTGAGTGTGTGTGTTGTGTGAACCGGACCAAACGCCCCTTTATCTCTTTTTTTTTTTTTTTTTTTTTTTTTTTTTGTTAATAATAATAATAATAATAATAATAATAATAATAATAATAATAATAGTAATAATAATAATATTATTACGGTGGAGCGGGTAACGCGGGTAATTGTAAAAACATGTGACCCGGACCCGAACTCATTTTTAAACTTCAATATCACTCGAGAACATCTCGTAAATAATTAAAATATAGACAGACTCGTTAAGACGAATCATAAACTTTTGTTAGGTAATCCTAGTGCCAAAGTCAACGTAGTACCAAGCGAGAATTCAAATATACATCACCGAACATTAAATCAACAATGAATTATGAACATAATTCACGAATTCCATAACGTCATTAATTTAAGAATATCCATAAAATAGGTCTTACAAGTTCGTTGTGAAATGAAAATTTCAAATAAAATTTTATAAACGAACTTTAATCGTAATGCGGGTTTTTAAAATAGCTCCCTAAACTGCCGGTTGTCACATCATTTAAGTCAAAGATCACCCATGATCCATACAATGTTCTAACCTCGTGGAACCATTCCTTTCATTTCTGTGACTGGAGTGGTATTTCATGTGGAAAGCGACACAAACGAGTGACTGTTTTACGACTGGTTTCGCAAGGCTTAGAAGGCTTGTTGTCACCTCATGTAGGAAACCTCAGCTTCCTCCGTAAGCTTTATCTCAGGAATAACAGCTTTCAAGGAACCATTCCTCATGAACTTGGTCGTCTATTTAGGCTACGTTTTCTTTCTCTTAGTATAAACAAATTCGGTGGAGTCATCCCAACAAACTTGTCTGGTTGTTCTAACCTCGAAGAGCTTTGGCTTACTCGAAATAAGCTAACTGGAAGCATACCCAAAGAGATAAGTTTACTCTCGAAACTTTCTCGTCTTGTAGTTAGCAAAAATAAGTTAACAGGTGGAATCCCACCTTTCTTGGGGAATATTACATCAATGGAAATGTTCTCTGCTACCAGGAACCCATTGGGTGGGAGCATTCCAGATACCTTGGGTCATTGGAAAAGCTTGACGGAATTTGACGCTGGTGGCTGCAACTTATATGGAAGCATCCCTCATTCCATTTTCAACCTCTCACTCCTAGTTAATTTTTCCTTAGGTGAAAATCACCGCACTGGTAGTCTTCCTTTAGAAATTGGTAATCAGCTCCCAAATCTTGAGTTCCTTCAGTTATGGGGTAACCAACTGACTGGAGTTCTTCCACCTTCTCTTTCTAATTGTTCTAATTTAGGACATCTTGAAATGAGTTACAACAATTTTAGTGGGAAGTTGACTATTGATTTTTCAAAACTAAGAGATATTTATTCAATTAGATTAGATTATAACAACTTCCATGGACGTGGAGAAGCTGATGACATGAGGTTTATTAATTCTTTGAAAAACTGCACCAAATTAGTAGATTTGGAACTTGTTAGTTGCAACCTTAGAGGAGTGCTTCCAATATCAATAGGTAATCTCTCTCATCAACTCAGCTTTTTAAGTTTAGGAGACAATCAATTATTTGGAAGCCTCCCTTCAAGTATAGGTAGTCTAGTTGGTTTGACCACTTTATCTTTAGAATATAATAGATTCAAAGGAAACATCCCCACTAGCGTTGGTAAACTTCAAAAGCTACAATATCTTGATCTATCTAGCAACCAATTTTCAGGGCCTATCCCTGATGCCATCGGGAACCTATCATTGTTGACACTATACTTAGATTCCAACAAATTAGAAGGCCATATTCCATCAAGCCTTGGGAATTGTAAAGAACTTATTGAGTTATACCTTTCAGACAATAGACTTAGTGGTAAAATACCCAAGCAACTTCTTCAACTCCCATCACTAACTGTTGGTTTAGATCTTTCATACAACAACCTGTCTGGTTCCATTCCATCAGAGATTAAAGATCTCAAGATGTTGAGCAATCTCAGTTTAGCTCATAATAATTTATCAGGAAACATTACTAGTAGCCTTGGTGAGTGTATTAGCCTTACAGAGTTATACCTTAGTGGCAATAGATTAGAAGGCATAATACCATCTTCATTAAGTTCGTTAGGAGGATTGGGTGTACTAGACATTTCTCAAAATAAATTATCAGGCAAAATTCCTCAATTCTTAGAGAAATGGAATTCCTTAGAGTTTTTGAACCTATCCTTTAATGATTTTGAGGGTGAAGTACCAGTTGTAGGGGTGTTTGCAAATGCAAGCGCATTTTCGGTTCGGGAGAACAATAGGCTTTGTGGTGGTTTGGTTACACTTGAGTTACCCAAGTGCAAGGAGACGGGTAGTAAGAAAAAAAGGTTTCCTTTCTTCATATTTGTCATTGTGATTGCACCGACATACTATAATCTTCATTTTTTTGATTTTATTGATATTTTTCTAAGTCATTTGTCAAACATGTAATTGGAGATCATGGGTGTTTCGTTACGCGTTCATGTTTAAACTGTTTTTATAAATAAAGTTCAAGTAGAACTGACCATTGACATCTTATGCAACACCATGGTGTGTCTGCATAATGAAAAATCGACAATTTACTTGATTTTGACCCGCCACCTAAACTTAACATTCTTAACTACATGTATCAACTAAAAATGACTGATATTGGGCTAAAGTTGACTGAGATCCCGTTGGACCCACAGCTCGCTAAACTGCTTTTAACATGTGAAGAATTTAGTTGTGTAAACGAATTTTTAACGATTGTATCTATCCCCTCTGTCCTGTCTATATTCTTTAGTCCATAAGCCCATATAGAAAAAAGCGATGATGCACACGGAAAGTTAACAAATAATGTGGAGACTTGTGTAGCACTCATCACTTACAAGTGAACTCTACGAAAGGCTCAGGAAGTGAGTTCTCAGTTACTAAACATTTTGAAAAAGCTCATGATCCGGCTGACATTATGTGGGTCGAATTGGGGCGTCATCAGAAAAGTGATATGCTCAGTTTACTTCCATAACGCTGCAAAACCTAAAGGGATCAGGAATACATAAGTATTAGGAACGGGATGCCGGCCATTTGCACCCTACCTCAGTTTTATGTTGCAACATCTTGGATGGGTATGGCTGCTCTTTGAATAAATCTTTGTAAGGGTGGGAAAATGAGCGGGTCTAGCGCTTATTTAATGGGTCAAAACGGTAACATTTTTGGTATGGATCAGGTTGGCCCGGAATGTATTTTTCCCAGTTTTGTTAGAATCCCCTTCAGATATTAGCGTGCTAAATATGATTACAAAAGTTATGCTTTTTGTTACTATTTAGGAGCTAATTAGTCTGGTATTCATGTTAGCTTGCCATATGGCGAAAATTGGCAAGAAATCATTCATCTGGCTACCAGAAGTACTCCGGCAAATGGACTGTAGCAACCAAAGCTACAAGTCTTCTTGAAGAGTTATTTGACCAACATCTTGGATGGTATGGCTGCTATTTGAATATATATTTGTAAGGGTGGGGAAATGGGCATGTTTGGTGACTTGTTTAACGGGTCAAAACGAGAACATTTTTTGTAAGGATCATGTTGGCCCGTAATGTTTTTTGCCCAGTTTTATGAAAATCCTCTATAGATGTTATCGTGCTAAATATGATTACAAAAGCAATGTTTTGGTTTTTGCTATAAGCATTGTGATATTATATAAGTTGTTTTGGTCACACACTCACACTCGAAAAATCATCTCGCACACAACTCAACGAGTAGACATAAAACAACAACAGGCTCAAAAAACCAGACATTCTTCATGTGGCCATCGGACATGATTAGCTGTTTCTACTGTTCTACATTGTAAATTCACACCATAAATAGGCTCAAAAAACAATACATGAAACTGAAACCAGACATCAAACCATCCCAAAACAGCTCATAAACTCGGTAGTGGCTTTGATACTCGATCAAGTACTGTGCAGAAGTTCACACATCCCAAAACAGTTCATAAACTCGGCTCGCGTCTTCCATTTCCACAACCTTCCCTTTCCTCTTCTGGCAAGCCAATGCAGCTGATGTGATCAAGTTTATGGCGTATCTCAGAGATGTTTCAACGTCAATTTTTGTCAACAAAACCTATGCATCATCAGATACGTCCACATCTTCCTCTTGACACCTTATATCAAGAATCTTGTGAATGTCATCTTCAGTGTATGGTTGTGTGGAAATCAATTGGATTCCCATGGGGGGATTTGTAGTTTGTGCTTGTGATTCCTGGGTTAGAGGCGACAAGTATTGGTGCCATTTTGTTTTCTAAGGCACGGTTTAGGTATGAATAACACTCGATATCAAGCATGTGGACTTCATCTATGAACAGAACACCAGGAATGATCTCTGCCTTTCCTTCCTCTTGTCACTCTGCAACCTTTGTATCAATCTGTTCCCTCACTTCAAGTCGTATTTCTCCAGTATCAACGGAGAAAAGAGCAAGAAAGCCTTGTGTTCTGCATTTCATAACAAAAATAATTAAGTTTTCAGAAAGATCAAGTACCATAATTATCAGAAAGTGTAACATCATGCAAAAGTTCACTGACTCCCCCTGCCCCATCGACAACAGAATTTACCACAGACAATTGCACAAAAAGACCATCTTTGTTATTCATGCTAGTCTAACAACAGTTGTTTCAGCCATGACCATCAAAAGTTCCACCAAATTAATGAGGCATCTAACTTCAAAGCATCCTAACTGTAAAGGAATTAATCCAAAATTCCTAATTTCAATCAAACCTTATGCACCTTTGAAAATGGGCTATGCTCTTATCAGTTATATTACAGTTATTAGCATTAAACACCAACATACATTTTGTAAGCAACGCACAATCAACAAAGGGAAGCATTAGTCATGACTTTGAGAAAATGGCACTTTTGTTCCTAGCAAAGAAGAGCCCTTTTAGATTTCAAATCAGTTTAAATTTTAAGGCCTCATACCAAATTAATGAAAAGAGAGTCATATATACGATGATAAATAGGAACATTGATAATCAACACAGTTATAACCATAATACACTACTTAAAGAAGAGACCGTGTAGACAAAAAACGTAAGTAAAGAATCTAGATATCACATCTCCTGTATTAACTAGGTAACTAGCAAGATATATACCACAATCACCAAATCAATCTCTTTTCCTTCATAGGGATCTAGAGTATCTGATCTATCGTTATTTGAACATCAATATATCAATGAATCCAAAACCCTTTTATTTTTTCTAGTATTTAATAAGACTATTTTCAGACCATATATCTGCTATAAATATTTGAATGATCAAACTTTAAAATTAAACTAATTTACATGTTGACATGAAAATAGAGTTGTATACAAGCTTTCTTTCTTATCAGCTAGTAGTCAGTGCAACAAGCTAAATACCCTAACATATGAAAACATTACATATGGTTCCAAGCAAACTAGCATAAGATCATACACAGTCTCCATCTCAGTCGTTTTCAATGTCAGCTTCCCCATTTTTGAAACACCCTAATTACCAAACAATTGAAAAATCTAGCAAGACATGGAGGAGTACATATTACATTATGTATCAGTGCATGCATACAACTAGAAGCCATGGGGTCATGATCACCATTCACATGTTCATTATAAAAGCATAATAGTCCGTATTAAGACTATGGTTTATTGGCAGTGATGAGTGACCCATATCATTTTCGCATTCAACTTATTATGCAATGAGGAAATGTAGTGGTCCTTCAGTCTGGGATGGCAACGGGGTCAGGTAAGTCGGGGATTGCATTTCCCATCCCCGTCCCCAATCCCAAGTCCACACCCCCATCCTCATTGGGGAATAGTTTTGCTTCCCCATCCCCATCGAGTATCGGGGATCCACATCGGATATTGGGGATTTTTAAGTTTCTGAAAAATCAACTGATATGTTCTCTTTCACATGTCTACGTACATATAAGCTGAAATCAAATGAGCTCATAAGCATACATGTAAGCCTACACAAACACCCCCTAAGATTAGCCCTGTGTATCCCTGACCAAGAATTTGAAGGTACCTCAACACTAGCATTAACTGTAAACACGCAGCTAATTTGAAACATTAAACCATAACTTTAGAAATGCATAGCAGTTTCTATAAATTAAAAGTGATATCAAAAGGAGAGATGTAAACGACTTAACACATACAAACACACACATATACATTAGCTTAATTTGTATAAACATGCATTCAAACATGCATCCTTACCCAGTTGCTCTTTCCACCATCCTCAAATCCTTCTTCACAAAGACACACCCTTATTTCCATTCCTCTGAACACTTTTCTTCACAAAGTTTTCCATACCTCCAATAGCTCTTAGTTGAGTGTCATAACCACCAACAATTACTTCATCCCATCTGTCATCGGAACTATCAAACACCTCACTGAATTTTGGCTCATCAATAATCACTACAAGATTGTTATCATTTGCTTTTATAACCTCATCCTCTTCAATATTCTTACTAATGTCTTCATTCTGCTTCCTTTTATAAAACCAAGTAACCATACTATCGTCACTAACACTACAATCTTGATTATCAAAAATCTCATTTCCTTCATCTTCTTTTGAATTCTTTGGTTGATTTCCTTTAACTTCAACATCTTCTTTACATATTTCACTAAGAACCTTCAACCCAAAACTGTTAGTGATCACTCCACTTGATTCCTTTTCACCATCTTTCCATCCTCTCACTGTTTTTATTCATTTCAAATCCATTAGCACCATCACGAATCTCAACACCACCAAGAATTTAATTTACTCAAATCTCCTCCCCTGTCGTTATCTTTAACCTCATCATCTTTTTTTATCCTGATTACCTAAAGTGCCATCTGTTATCCACTTATCCCAAATTTATAAATTTGTAATTTGTGAATTCTTAGGCTCTTATGCTTCTAAAAGACTAAGATCTATGTTGTTATCTCGGTCAAATATCTCGTATCGTTCAAGGTCCGATATTTGAGATATCGGTTATCGCGGTGAGATATCGGTGAGAGATATCGGTGAGAGATATTTCTAGGATATTAAATATATATATACATATATCATACATATAAAAATTACATTATATGTAGTTTTGATTAAGTTTTGGTCGTGTTCAAAAGAATAAAGTTTTGGTCTAATTTTGTTAGAGCCCATTGAGTTATTTATTGGGCTCATTGTATAAGTTTTTTAGTGAGCCACCAGCCCACCAAGACTAAATATTAGTAGGGTTTACACATATTTAATAATGCAGCCACTTTTATCCTACCCTTCACCTTCTCTCTTCTTCACCCTTCACCCTCTCCTCTCTTACATTACCAGAAAACATGTCTTTCTCAAATTAAAACATTGTCACGAAAATCAAAACACCAAGAAAAAGGCCGATTTGTATACGTTTTATAAGGCCCAGAAAACATGTCTTTCTCAAATTAAAACATTGTCACTCCATCAACACGAAATCATAACACCATAAATGGATTCAAGGTATAAAATCACAGAAACGGAACGCGGAATTTAACGATCCGGATCGCGATCGTACCCAGAAAAAGTAAGTCAAAATATCGCCGATTCCAAAATATCGCGATTCCAAAATATCGTCAAAATATCGGCCAATATCGCCGATATTATCGGATCCGATATTTTGGACCGATATTTTGATCCGATATTTTTTTTAGGTCCGATACATGAGATATCGACGAGATATCGCCGATATATCGCGATATTAACTACCCAGACTAAGATTAGCCCCTTGTATCCCTGACAAGAATTTGCAGGTATCACAACACTAGCATCAACTGTAAACATGTAGCTATTTTGAAACAGTAAACCATAACTTCAAAAATGCAGAGCAATTTCTCTAAATTAAAAGTGATACCCGAGGAAGAGATGTTAACGACTTAACGCATACAAACATACACATATAAGTTAGCTTTAGAATTGGCAAAACGGGAGGGTCAGTGTAATAATGGGTCGAAACATGTTCGGGTCAAAAGGGTAAGTTTGGGTACGGGTCGTGTTGAATATGCACTTTAGTCGCCTTTTGACCCATTCGACCCCTTTCCTTTTTAACACTTTTGACCCAAGCCAACCAATTCACAAGCAAATGGGTCGAAATTGCCATCTCTAGTTAGCTTAATTTGTACAAACATGAATCTTTATACAAACACGCAGCATAGATATCATTCTCTTCTAGAGACATAAATAATGCTTAAAGTTGTAGCTGTAACATACTAACATCTAAAGTCTAAACCCAAATTAATTCATGTTATTTTAAATTTAAAAAAACCAAAATTCACATCATTTGAGCACACAAAACGGGTATTAAACCAGGGTAGTTAGCACCGTCACTTATTGTCAAATACTAACAAGCCACAAACATCAAAGCAATCTCAAATCCGAATCCTAACAACTGACCAACAAAATCTCAGAAACCTGAATCCAAACTCAAAATCTCGAAAACCGAAAGCCTAAACATCTTAACTCAACAATCCAAGCTAAACCCGGTTCATATCCTAAATTCAAACCACATTTTCCCAAAACTCCATAATTCACCCCATTTACACACACAACATACAAATCCAACCAACGAGGGTGGTTACACCATCACTTATCATCAAATACTAACAAACAGTAAACATCAAAAAGCAATGTTAAATCCATATAAAAACAAGTCAAATCTTAAAAAAACATTCGTAGACTTGGCAAAATCTCGAAAACCAAAACCCGAAAAATGAATCAGTTAACAATTAAAGCTAATAAATCTAAGCCTCGCAAGAACATCAACAAATGTCACCATTATCTAAACAACATTTACAGCAAAATCTAAAAAATAATAATAAATTAAAGCTTTTTCTTGTACAAAGAATGATAAGAACCTTTTCATCAAACATCTGGTGAATACTGAGTGTAAAATGAGATAATCTATGGTTTTCAAGTATGTGTACATGTCAAGAACAACACACACTTAAAGAACCATCGGTGGGCTGATTTTACACATAATTTCGGCTAAACTTGAAAAGCTTGAAACTTTATGTGAATTTGAGATAAGCTATCGAAAAAGCTATTGAAAACCTAGTTCAAAAGCTTGATTAGAGCCTATTCAAGTTTATGTGAATTTGGGGTGTGTTTGTTTGGAGTGATGGGAGGGAGTGGATGGTTGAAATTAGGAGAAAGGGAGTGGGAATGTGGGATCCGTGTGAGGTCATTTGCACCAATAACATATTTACACGTGTCTATTACTAGCATTTACATACCGTAATTTTTCATCCGTGTGAGGGTATTAAATATTGGTCCTTAAATTTTCATTAAATATTGGTCCTTAAATTTTCAGTTACATGCTTTTTCAAAAATTCATACAAGTGGTCTCAGATTTTTTTTTTAATAAAATATAATACATAAATATCAAATAAAGTTATAAAATATATTTGTTTGAAAGATTATTATATCTTTTTCATTTCTATCATTTTCTTCGATCCAATACAATTTCTTTCATACATTGATAGGAATTATCTCTAACACATGAAAGCTTGTAGGAAATTACCAACACCACACCTTAAGGATTACTTGTGATAATTTTGTGATTCTTGGATAATGAAGTAGTAAATTAGTTATTTTCCTCCTAATTGTTCCCTGAAAAGCCACATATGTGTTTATTTAGTGAATTCCTCCTAACTAGGAATGGCAATGGGGCGGGTTTGGGGCGGGGCGGCCATCCTCGTCCCCAAACCCGATTACAAAAATCATCCCCAAACCCGCCCCAATCCCCATTGGGGATCTTATCGGGGCGCCCCATTGGGGCGAGATGCTCCCCCAAACCCGCCCCATTTCCCTATTGGGGTCTTATCAGGTTGTCTTTTTTGACCGCGATGCTCCATCATACTCATGTCGTTCCCCATTTTTTCTTATTTTTAAACTATTAACAATATAATTTTATGGAATAACTTAAAGAATCGAGAACGTATTAATAATATATTAAGCATTGGAATAAATCACAACTTTTTTATAATATTATGATACAAAACAAGCTTTTATGATCATAGTTTGAAATATTACAAAGATAAAAATTAGAGAATTATATTTAATACGTAAATACTAGCACAATATTTTAGGTATATAGATATATGTATATGTATATGTATATGTATATGTTTCGGGGCGTGGCGGGGCGGGGATAGTGTGCCCCATCCCCGCCCCAAACCTTGTTAAGGCCCCAAAACCCGCCCCGAAACCCGATAAGCATGCCCCGCCCCGCCCCAATAAGTTCGGGTTTTTTTTTTGCCATCCCTACTCCTAACATGTTGAAGTATTTTGGACTTTTAAGAAGGCTAAACGAGTACTCATACATAATTTAGTAACAAAAAGTTATAGTTGTGCTAGTATGGTCTTCACACAACTTTTTGCCTTTTTTTTTTTTTTTTTTTCAAAATGATTAACTGAATTGTTAATTTTAGACACAAAAAAGTTTAAGTTTTTTGGTTTTTTTTTTTTTTTTTTTTTTTTTTTTTTAAGAAAATACTATATAATTTGAAATGGTCAAAAGTACGATAAACGATTAAGCTTAAAAAGGTGTTTGTTATAAAGTTGGTTTTGTTGCTAACTAGCTAATAGACTTCGTCTTATATTTTATAAGTTAGATTTTTCAGTTTATTTTGACACCTATTTACTTATATTTTAATCTTAGGTTGTGTCTAATACCATCTCCACCTCAGCGGCACATCAATTTAACCTACCACAGCTGTAGTGGTAATCACTCAACCAAATACATAAAAATATCTCACTTTATGTAACATATATAGCCTACTATATACACCACACACTCGTTAAAAAAAAAGGTAGTTTACCAAGTTAGGTGGTCTGCACTACCGAACCAACCCTAAAAGGCACCTTTGTGTGCGGTGGATGAGAGGTCGTAGTAGCTGAGGGCGCGTTATAGAGGCTCACCACAGATGGTGGATGCCTCCATTAGGCCTGGTCTTAAAATTTTCAAAATCTCACTTGAAGGCTTCAACCAAATAAAAGAATTGTTTTCCTTTTGTATTAAAAAACATAGATTTAGGTTTTTTTTTTTTTTTAGCCGATGTAATGAGTTTGTTGAAATGTGTTCGCTTAAGCTTATTTTGAGCTATTGAGCTTAAATGATTTCGGTTACATTTAATAAGCTTACTTTAACCGCCTTATTTTAAATTTTATAGGCTGATATAAGTTTATAGGTCTTAAAATAAGCTAGAAAAGTAAATTATCAAACATAAGCTGAAACCACGTGAACTCGTTAGCTTAAAAGTAAGCTTAAACAAAACCTCTTAGTATGAACTGTGAAAAACTTTGTTAATGGACATGTCCATTATGGCAAATTAAGATAGATAACTTTAAGAAAAATAAAAAATGGATGGATAATATATGACTTTGGGATGGATAGAGTTTTGTATTTTTCGCAAAAAATAATACACTGCTTATTTGCACAATTAGCCAAAACAAAAACACTAAAAAACCTACATAAGCTCATATTCACATTCCTTAAACAAGAGTGATTATTATTTTTTCCTCTCAAACTTTGGCAAGAACGTTGACACGTTTGTAGCAAAAATGAACATTGTTGTTCAAAAAGTTAATCAACTATACTTCATCCATTACAAAATATTGGGAATAAGTGGAGGCATGGCTTAGCTCCTAATCAGAATGAATGAATATGTAGCTGCGGGCTCTGTTTAGTTTTTACTAGAGTAGTAGCGATCTTGCCATCTTACTGTAAATTCATTTACTTGCTTGGTTCTGGTTAATCACAGACTTGAGTATTGTATGGATACGATAATTAGTGCTCTTTGAGTATAACGTCTCATGTTCTTTAGCATATTTGCATAATATTAGTGTAATTCGAATCATGTATTAGTATTGTTGTCTTATGATTTATATGATTATCGCACATTTTATATGAATATACTTGCGGTATAACAAATTGTTCGTGTCACGGTTGCCGTTTACATAGTACTACATCCTGCATCTTTTATACAATAAAAGAATTACATCATTTCGGAGTGATTTTGGGCAAAACAATTTTATTAAAAAAATTAGACCAATCAAGTTTTTTGATTTTGACACGTGCAAAATCAAGCAATGTGATTAGTTAATAAAAGGGTTAATTCCATATATCCCAATTTGAATCCTTAAAGAGGTCATATTTACCCAATCAAAACATATAATATCATATATACCCAATTTAAACATAAAATTTGTCATACATACCCATTTTACTATTAAACAAATCAAAACTCAGTTTACATTATTAAATACCCATTATACCCTTAAGACAAACACATCTCCAAATAATAACAAACATGTACAAATGAGTCACATAAGGCTATCTAAAAGTGGTCATGGTTCAAAAAATTTCTATACAAATTTGACCGACCACTATATAAAGTTACCACCATTTTTTACTCCATTGCAAATTGCAAAGTGAGATCTAACTACAAGAAAACCCATGGGCAAAGACTTATTTTGACCTCCATTATGTGGTTTTGTACTTGTATGTACTATCATCATATCTTATTCATATTCAAATATATTTTGGATACTATCAATTTCATATGGTTGTGGTTCAGTTTTGATTAACTGTAAAAAAGAATTTGCTATTGTTTATTAATAGGGGTAAATTCACTTTTGATTACCTGTAAAAAATAATTTGTTTTTGGTTATTAAGAAAGGTAAAATTGTCTATAAATATCAAATTGATAATTATTAAGTTTTTCAAAAAATTTAAAATCAATAAATTTGTAAAATGGGTAGATTTGACAAACTTTGTGTCTAGATTTGGTATATATGATATTATGGGTTTTGGTTAGGTAAATATGACATTTAATAGTTTAAATTGAGGATATATAAAATTAAAGGAAGCGGTTGACACACTTTAATTTTTTATTAGGACACTCATGGTGCAAACAATTAAAGTAGTTTATAGTAAAAGCACAGTTGTTTAATTCATAATGAGAAATAGGGCTCATTACGGTCCAGGTTTTCGGTTCTGTCCGGTCCACGGTCCCATATGCTCACTCCTAAATGTCCCGATAAAAATTAGGAGTGTGGTAATAACTTCCAATAAAATTAAACTTTAATAAAAAGTAAAAATTACTTTGATTTTAAGTCATTGTTTGTTAAATTTCGTGTATAGAAAGAAATTCACAAAAAGAGCATATGTGTCAAAAATCTGAAAAACAAAACTACAAAAAAACGCCCGTTGTTTTATAAACTTCAAGGGTCAAAAAGCAATCCGGCCCCTTTTTATCTGCACAACAACCATATTACAACAAAAAACCCTTGATTCTAATAAGGTAAATTAAATTTTATAAATAATTAGTGTTTTACAATTTATATAATCGATTTGGGTTTGTTTTAAAATTGTGATTGTTCATATGGGCGTTTTGATTTTCTTATTTTAGTTGATGAATTAAGATGTTCGTTAGTGGTTTATATATGTATGCACATCAACTGTTTGTTTTTATGCCTCAATGAAATAGATTGTTTGGTTAGCGCCCAAACTTTTTTTTTTGTTGTTGTCTGGAATTCTATTACGCGTGTAATGACAAAATCAAGTACAATAGAAACCAAGGTGTAGAGACCAAAACCAATGGTAAAGAAAATAGATAAATGTAGTAGCCATTGAAATTCTTGTGTATCATTTTAGCCAAACTGGAAATCCGTATGGTGAAATATCCCATTGCTATTGTTTGTTTGTTTTAGAATAGATAAATGTGTTATACAAATTATTTCATTACTTCTATAGAAGTGTGATGCAAGTGTTAGGTATTTTATTTGATTTTATAGATAGATTAAATAGGCTATAAGGATAGTCGATAAGTTAACTGCAATTGCCCTCATTGGTTTCCGCTGGGCATATGGACCATTTAAATTTTGCACAAGAAAGAGAACGTACCATTGGTTTTGGTGGGAAATGATACAATGAAATGAAACAAATAAATGGAGAGCGATGGTGTTTGGCGAATGGTGGGATTGGGAATGTGGACGGTGTTTGATGTTTGGAAAGGTTGTGTGTGTGATGGGGATTGCCAACGTAGCACCCTCACACATTAATTTGTTGCAAAAATTAACATAGCTTTTCAAAAAGTTAACCACCTATACTTAATCCGTTACTAAATATTGGAAACGAGTATTTCAATTTGCGAGTTGTGGCAGAGAGTTATCACTCGATAAAAAAAATAAGTCATTAAATGCTACAAGAAAATATAGTGTATAAATACCATTTGACAAAAATTCAAAATACACATGTTTCTTTATAAACGAAGGAAGGCTGCGAGCCGCCGCGTTGCGGCGGGGCAGTGAGTATTTGTTTTTTATGTGTTCTTTTGATCTTGTGTTCGTGTTTTTATTCATATAGTTGTAGCGTTGTTGCAAATCTTTTTAATGTACTCTCATTAGTTCTATGTGTTTTGGATGCGTTGGGCTAATATAATGAAATCGGGCTGAATGACGCAAATTTGGCTTAAAGAAAAACGACAAAATTGATGCTCTATTATATATAGCTAGTTAAGAAGTAAATGTGAATATATAGTTTGCTAACTGGGACACCATGGGCCGACACAGTGTTTACATTTAGCATTTAGAAAAATAATACGTTTGAATCTCTCTTTTTAAATCTTGAATGTTGATTTTTTTTTTTTCTTTTTTTTTTTTTTTTTTTTTTTTTTTTTTTTTTTTTTTCTTTTTTATGTTAAAAATAGCTAAACAGTATGAATATGTATTTTTTTTTTAATATTTGTTTGACAACAATGTTAGAAAAAGATGGAAGGAATCTTGCGCCGACTATCCAAAAGTACGTGACCCAATCCAGAAATGATTTTTACTTTTTCTTTTTCAAATTAGACTGCATTCAACCTTATTAAAATGGGCTAATTGTTGGGCTCCGGCTTGTGACGTCAAATTGACGTAACCATATGGGGCAACCAATCCCAGGCCACCGAATTGATGAAATTTTATATATATAGTAATATGTACTCATTCCTATATATATAATTTTGCGTCGTTAAACGACGGCACCACTGTCGTTTTGATTCGGTGCCTTCTGATTGGATGGTTTTTGTTGGGCTCTTGGTTTTTGGGCTTGGCCCATTTGCGTTGTCCGGTCCATATTCATATCCATCTGTAAAAAATAGCGTTAGCCTTTTCCTTTTATGGTCAACTGATAAACAACGGCACCACTGTCGTTTTGATTCGGTGCCTTCTGATTGGATGGTTTTTGCTGGGCTCTTGGTTTTTGGGCTTGGCCCATTTGCGTTGTCCGGTCCATATTCATATCCATCTGTAAAAAATAGCGTTAGCCTTTTCCTTTTATGGTCAACTGATAAATACTCCGTAGATAAAGAAGCTTCACGATTATACATATGCACCCGACGTTCGTTGATCGTGATAAGCAACCTAAGGGCGGCCAGGCCGTGAGCGACAGTTACAGATCTTGGCTCTTCTTCCAGCTCCGTTACATAACCATTTAATTGTCTAACCCACATCCTTGAACATGCCGCCCGCCGTCTACTTCGCCTCTCCTCCCATAAGTTATTCCACCTGTGCCTTTTGATATATACGAACATCTGCCTGCGTCTATCGTCAGTGTGCGAAACACGAGCGAGCCTCTCAGATATAGGAAAACGCGACGCCATTATACTGCAAAAGTATTTTCAGCAAATTTCAACAAGAGGCGTGCGACAGAAGATGATCAAAATTTGATGGAACGAGAAAGACACAAAACCGGCTTATGATAAACAAAAGCTATATATAAGTTACCTTACAAATTGCATGCATGAGACAAATAGTACACATGGTTATACAAAAATATTCTACGTGTCATCTTATACATACGAGTCAAGTGCATAGCATCAAATGTTGAGAACGTGTAAACATTTTGAGGTGCTCACATGCGCCATGTCATATGAAATGTCAACGTGTATATATATCATTTAAAAGACTTATCATCATCAGACTAAAAAACTATATTTTTATTTATTTATCATTTTCACAAGATAAGGAAACATATGTATAGGATTCATTAAAAAACGGTATATATTATTATCAGTGTTTTGAAACCCGAATCAACTCGGTCAAGTTAACCGATGCGACCGGCTCTGACTAAAAAAATAGATAAAAAAACCAGAGTTTCTAAAGCCAGGTTAATCAGTTGGACTAGACAGGTTTTAAATAACCCGGGTCAACCCGGTTCTCAAAACCCGTCTGAGTTTCATTTTTTAACTTTTTTTTAATATTTGAAAGCCGAGTTAACCCAGCGATCGAACCGGTAAATTCCATACTCGATCATTCTTCCGGGTCGATTTCAAACCCGATTTTTAAAACATTAATTATTACTATTTCTTATTTATACTACCTATTTGCAAAAAACAAAAGACTTAGGCAAATAAATTTACAACAAATAACAAAACTTATAAAATTACTAAGGCCCAATACAAAAACTGTCTTCTTAAAATTTAAATACTCATCAACTTTGAGCATATACATCCCATAACTCATACACTATACTATTACCGGCTGTTAATGAAAGACCAAAACATGAAACATTTATTATAACAAGTTTCTAGCATTATTAAACACTATCCATTACATGAAACATTTATCCAAACAAAATACCACAACCTGAAAGATACACGTATCAAATTATACATATACGTGTCAAATTTTTGACATAAAGACACTTTACAATATACATGTCATCTAATTTGCAAGCAAAATAGATACGTGTCAAACTATTTCCGTAACAACATTATAGTGATACTACCTCTGGCCATATCGAGTAACAATTATACTACAACTATTCTAATTCAAACGAACTCCTGACGGTTCTAAATCAACGGCCTCAGAAAAAGCTACTGAATGACAGTCAGCGGCCACGACATAATCAGTGCAATACGCGAACACTATATTCGTTACCGTTGACTGTCATCCAGTCTGCTTCCTCTGAAAACAAACCGTCGACAAGCAGAAAACTTGGTCAAAAAAATTAGATACCACAGGTACATACTAACTTTATCATTGACCATATAACATACATACACAACCGAGCGATTGCTGCCCCGCCGCAACGCGGCGGCCGCAGCCATCCTTGTTTACTTTAGAATCCGATCAATATGATAATTCTTTTTTATTTCATATGTATCACGGAACTTGGATCACTAATAAGATGACAAAAAAGAGTTGTAACAATACCTACAATAGTGATCCAAGTTTAACTGGATAATAAAGCAAATGAAAACCTATTTAAAAAAAAAAAAAAAAATTGTGTTTTGAATTTTTGTTAAGAAGTCCTTATAGAGTATAACTTTTTGAGCATTCAATGGCTTATTTTCTTAATGACTAATAAGTATTTCTAGTCCGTGAGGTGATGTTGCTAGTGCGGACCTATCCAGAAAACAAAGGTGGTTCCTAGTTTTGTCAAGGTGAAAATTTTAACCAGTTTCTTAGTTATCTAGTTTTATCACAACCAATTACACAAGAAAAGGAAGTGTTCATTTCACCCCAAATCCTTATTACCACATATAGCCAAACACAATTTTTGCAAGTAAATCAGTAACATAATTAGTTTAAGAATTAAATGAAGCACAAGAATGAGAACGTACCATCGGGTTTGGTGTGAAACGAAATGAGTGGAATAAACAAAAAATGGAGTGTAATGGTTTGGTTAATGGTAGAGAGAAGGAGGATGGGACGGTGGAGATTAATTAGAGTCAAGTGTTTTTGTTTGGATGGGGTTGTTAGCGTGGCAAATACAAAATGGAATACATCAACTATTTGTTTGTAAGTTCAAACTTTTTTACTTTATTTTATTTTATTTTTAATAATAATTTTTAAATATTGTTTGCAATATTTTTTTTATTTTTTTTAATTTTTAATTTTTAATTTTATCTTTTATTATTTTTTAAGTAGTTTATTTTTCGAAAAAATTATCATAATCTCGCCATAATTTCATGTGCCAAACATGCCCATGTGGCTAAAATAGACATGTCTTCAAATCACTAATTTAGTAAACAACCCCTTACTCCTCCTACTAAATTATGAGAATAAAAGAATTACATCATTTTGTAATGCTTTTGGCAAAACAATCTTATTGAAAAAAAATATATATAAAAAAATGACAAATCAAATTGTTTGATTTTGACACGTGACAAAATCAAGCAAATGTGATTGATTAATAAAAAGTCATAATAGATTTGATTTTGGTGATTGTTTGTTAACGGGCTTTTGGTTGTGTTTGGCAACGGGCTTTTGAGAGCTTATAGGGTTTGAGCTTTTAAAATAAGTTTTGTTTATCACACGGGCTTATGAAAGCTTTTATAAGCATCCATAAGCCTAAAACCATAGAAAAAGGCTTATAATGATTTATCATGTAAGAGGTGAAATTATATGTGAATTTAATTCGATATATTTTTATACAATTTTACATTAATAAGTTTCAGCTCCAAACTACTAGTAAATTACAAAACAAGTTTATGAAAATATAAAATTCATATTTCGGCTTATCATCATATAAACTACAGCTCTGGTCCCACGTGACCTCATTGCTCCAACACACACCCATGTGTCAAAAATATGAAAAAACAAAATTACACAAAAGCGCCCCTTGTTTTATAAAAGCAAATCCCCTTTTTATCCACACAACAACCAAAATCCACTAAAAATCAATTCCTTCCTAGAACCCCAAAACCAAATACCTTTTATTTTATTGTTTTCAATAGTTTCGATTATTTAAAGATATAAAATATATAGATGAAGAAGAATGATATGAAGTTGTTGGCTATTGTTTTACATTTTCGCAGAATCAAATACCCCTTTATTCTAATAAGGTACAGTATATAAAATTTTATAAATAATTAGTGTTTTACAATTTATATAATCGATATGGGTTTGTTTTAAAATTGTGATTGTTCATATGGGGGTTTGATTTTGTTAGTTTAGTTGGTGAATTAAGGTGTTCATTACTGGTTTATATATGGATGCACATCAAGTGTTTGTTTTTATGCCTCAATGAAATAGATTGTTTGGTTATTGCCCTAACTTTTTTTTGTCTGCAATTTTATTACGCGCGTAAGGACAAAATCAAGTACAATAGAATCAATGTGTTATACAGATAAATGTGTATCAGGAAATCTTTATGGTGAAATCTCCCATTGCTATTGTTTGTTTGTTGTAGAATAGATAAATGTGTTGTACAGATTATTTCATTGCTTCTATAGAAGTATGCTGCAAGTGTTAGGTATTTTATTTTATTTTATAGGTTAAATAGGCTATAAGAATAGTCGGTAAGTTAACTGCAATTGCCCTCATTGGTTTCCACTGGCCCTATGGACCTGTAAGAATCCATTTGATTAATGGCCATTGAATATTTAAAATCGTTACGCAACGCAGTCTGTTTTATGTAGTTTTTTCATGTTTGCCACTTATCATTAGTTTACGTTACAAGCTTAAGCTTTGAGTTTCCCAATTACCTTTTGAATGTATATAAGCATGTTAAGACAGGGTCCTTATTTCTGAATGATATTTGTAAGTTATGAAATTATTCAGTGTCGTGTAATATTGCATATATTTATGTATTTCAGGTAGCAGTGACCAGTGACCACCCATTAAGGTTGTCTTTATGATACATTTTAGCACTTTTGTAGGTATGTGTATTGTTAACCTAATCTGCTTGCCTTATCTTCTCTTTGGGTCAAACGTAACAAAATTCGACAAAAGTTTTAGTAGCAAAGTTTTAGTAGCTTATAGAATTGGCGCAAAAGTCTATCTTTGTTAATACGTAAACATTTGTTTTACACTTTTACTTTACCCAAAGAAAAAGTATATCTCGATTAATATATACACAACCCCAAATTGACCCATTCTTAATTAAATGGGTCAAAGTGCTACATTAATTATGTATATAAAAGATGTGGTATTTAAAACACTTAAATCATATAAGAATCATTGTTATGTAGCTATTCTGAAGTAAAACCATTCGTTTGAAATTCGTCCCGAGAATGTTTATGAAGATGGGTCATGGGAATTGAAATATTAAGTGCACCCCATATACATGAGGATACTTTCTTTGTATGCTGAAAAGAATGAATGATAATTTGTTGTCTCCGAAGAACTTATTGGAGTAGGAAGTATGAACGACCAACGACCTCCAAGATCTGCAACTTAAGAATGCAGATTTTCTCCACACTATACTCCAAGCAACAGAAGGTTTGCCTTAAAATACGTTCAAGGTATGGCTTTTGTCTTTATGTTTTTAGTTATTCACCAATTTTAGTTAGGATTCTAATGGGCAGCAAAGGTTGGGGTACAATTTCACCCATAAATTTCGAAGGGATTTTGCGGCGATATGTTGGCAAGTTACTTCTCAGAACCTAATGAAAAAGACATTTAAGTGAACTTTAGTGGCTTCACTTATGTGTGGGCTTAATTTGACACGTATGGTTTACTGGCTTGGTTAATTATTTGTGGTTTTGGAAAGGGTTAGTTCGGTTTGGACTTTTTTAGGTTGAATGAATGACGTTTGCATTAGCATACCCTTATGAATATACACACTTCCAAATATTTATTGGATGTCTTCAAAAAAGAAGAACAATTTCTTTGATTGAACAGATAATGCAATTTAACAGTCAACCTCTACGCGTCGATTTAACATCCAGCACAAATTTTATTTCCAACGAATCAGTAGCTTCTTATTTCACATCACTGGAAATCCAACGAATCAGTAGCTTCTTACAAATTTTATTGTAACATCCAGCACAATTTCAAACAAGTAATTGATTTAACATCACTGGAAGTTGTGAACATCTTTTGTCAAATTTCCCTTGATTTTTATACTGCATGTAATTTTATACCTATTCTAATCATCCAAACTGCTCCAGTTTGGAATGAATGTTTAATGTTTACCCATTTTACAGGCTAAAGGTTAAAGGTAAAAATAACATGAATCGAACAACTTTCTTGATGGCATACCTTTAGATATATACTAACTTTGTCCATGTTCACGTGGAAGGAAAAGCTAAGCGTGATGATTTTATGTTGTAAGTATTTGTGTTGCGTTAAAGTGTTTATTTGTTGCACAGTGAGATTCACATTTATGTTTTTTAGTTATTATCCGTTTTCACTTTTCAAAATTTCACTTGATGCAGGTTTAATGTCACCTGAGATAGAGTTTTTGAGGTACAATAAAAGAACTCACTCAAGTTTTAAATCCTTCAAAAGTGTGAAAATGCCACGGAAAGGTAAGTTGGGTGTAACGAAACAACATCCACTCTTTCCAGAGTTATATCTCGAAAATCTACAATAAATACAAGTAATAAAGATAATATTGCATTTGTACTAACAGTTTTGTTGTCCGTCTTAACAGATAGTCCTCTTTAAGACATGCCCGAGTTTGAAAAGAGTAAGATGACACTCATAACTGAGAGTAAGTAACCAGATCTTCCAAACTTGCTCTCAGAAAATTTATTATTTTTGGGACAATTTACATGAAACGGGTCACTTTTGGTTAGTTTTTATATATAGTAGGTCAAATGGGAAATAAATAAAATGAAAAGAAATAGATTACAAGAAAACGGTTTGAAGAAGTCCAGTTGGTGGTTTGTGACTGGTGAACAGGGTATTTGGATACAGTAAAACTTTTAGTTCTGTGACAATGAGGAAAATAGGTGTTTGGATTCTGGTATACTTTACTATGGTTTTACTTCTGTGAGAAAACATTCTATGAACACTTTATACATGTGCGTTATGCTTAATCTATCAACTTTGTATATTTGTATCAGGTTGGAGAATCGCGATCAAAAGAAGTAGCTTGGTTAAGCATTAGCTCGGGCCAGAATATTGCCTAATCTTCACGTTTACTTGAAACTATTAATGTAGTAGCATTATTAAGGAAGTGGTGAAGTAGATTAACTGCTTACTACGTGAACTCGTGAAGGATGGAATGCAATAAAGATGAAGCCACAAGGGCGAAAGAAATCGTTGAATGTAAAGGGTGCCAAGAAATTTGCTTTAAAGGCCCACAATTTGTTTCCTGGTCTTGAGAGTATTTCCCAACTATTAGCAGTTCTGGATGTGCATGTTGCTGCCGAAAACAAAGTAAGCAGTGAATCAGATTATTATTGGATAATTGGTGAGAACCCGTTAGCAGATGATGATACTGTGAAGAAACATTATAGGAAACTAGCTTTATCACTTCATCCCGATAAGAACAAGTCCTTAGGTACAGAAGGGGCATTCCAGCTCGTTTCTCAATCATGGAATCTGTTATCCGATAAAGAAAAGATCAGCGTATGATCATAAAAGGCATGCTCATTTTTTGAAGCAGAGGGTTCCTCAGAACGTGTTTTCACTAGTGCATATACCTCCAACTCAGAACGGTTTTCACAATCTCACAAAGAATACAGCCCGGACAGCTGGTGCAGGTGCGCAGACAAAGGTTACAACTTCTCAAAAGAAGGTTAAGTCTACTACTCAGGCAAAGAAAAAAACCAAGAGTCAAAAGGACGAGACTAATGGGACTACCAAGACGGTTCCCACTTATGTTCCTTCATCCTCCAGTGAACAGATAGCTCCTGAGACGTCAAAGGTCAAAGGTTCTCGAAAAAAGAATAAAGTTAAAGGGACTACCAAGATGGGTCCCACTTCTGCTCCTGCATCGTCGAATGAACAGATCGCGTCTGAGACGATGCCCGGGCCTTGTTTAACAGAGGTTAAAACTTCTCAAGAAAAGGATAAAGTTAACGGGACGACCAAGACGGGTCCCATTTCTATTCCTTTACCGGTTACTAAACAGATGAAGACTAAGACGTTTTGGACCGTATGCATGAGATGCAAATTGCAGTATGAATTCTTGAGAAAGTATTTAAATCGAAATATGCTATGCCCCACTTGTTATGGACCGTTTCACGCGAACGAGATTCCACCACCAAATATCAATTTTTCTTCAGAAGTTGCGGGAATTTCTCAAGGAACGGGAATTAGCATTTCAGCCCCAGAAACATGTAAGATAACTGGTATTGAGGCTGGTAATGGTACGAGCTCCCAGCGGGGTCCACTAAAAAGGGATAGAGAAGAAGCTGGACTAGACACTAATGTAGAGGAAGCTTTGAGAAATAAGATCGCTAAAAAAGAAGCTAAATCTGCATCTAAGAAAATCAAATCTGTTGAAGTGAAACAGGGCCTATCAAGAATCAGGGCCTATCAAGAATCACCTTATAAAAAGGTTTGATGCAATTAAGGAAACAGGGCCTATCAAGAATCACCTTATAAAGAAGGCGACCACGGAAATAAAGAAGAAACTGGATGAATGGAGTTCAGAGGCCGTAAAATTTGCTGACATGGCAAACGGCTTCTCAAAGAGTAACGAGGCTGACGTACCACATATAGAAAGAAGTGAAAAATGTTTCAAAGAAGGTCAACTCTGGGCTACTTATGATGATCGTGACAGGATGCCTCGGAACTATGCCATAGTTTACAAAGTAAGTTCTTTGAACCCGTTTAAGATGAAAGTTTGTTGGCTTAGCTCAAAACCTAACAAGAAACCACTTCCTTTTTCTCACACCAAGCCTTTACAAAGCAGAGAAACGGTAACATTCGTGTTTTCCCTAAAAAGGGAAGTATTTGTGCTCTGTACAAATACGATAAAACACCGGATACCATCAAACGTACTTACGAACTTGTGGAAGTTGACGAGTCCAGTGAAGAAACAGGAGTTACCGTCACACCACTAGTCAAAGTTGCAGGATTTAAAACAGTGTTTCACCGACATCTTGACAGCAAAGAAACAAAAGTCATCCCGGAAAAAGACTTTCTTAAAATATCTCACCAAATTCCTTCGTACTTGCTCACGGGTCAAGAATCTGCAAAAGCTCCAAAGGGTTGTCTAGACCTCAACCCTGCAGCTATTCCTCCCGAGTTTCTTCATGTTTTAACAGATGTTAAGGAAGCCGATACAATGGATATCGACAATGGTCCAAGTGCTGATGGTGTTTGTTCCATTTAGGTACAAAATTCCTGAACTTGGTTTGGTTTTTTGGGTTGTTTGGATGGGAAAATAGGTAACATGTAATGTGCATTATGCAGTTGTAACTTGGGCTTAAAAGGGTTGTACAACTCAGTTTTTGTTAGATGCTGCTGTTATATCTTGACTTTATCTAGAAATGTTTCTTTTGTACTTTTGGAATCCAAACATTGACAGTTAATAAGGAAATGGAGGAATGTTTTGGTACTTAATGTTGTTTTTTGTCTGCTTATATTATAAACTTTTGCAGCATGTACTTTATATTATAAAGTGAATCAACTTTACTTAAATCTTAGGCCGGGTGTAATGGTCACATTTTTAACCCACCACTTTCCCTTCAACATCACATTAGTTTTTCAGCATATCACTTAATATCATCTAACAGTT
This sequence comes from Artemisia argyi, assembly GCA_030686995.1. Lineage (NCBI taxonomy): Eukaryota > Viridiplantae > Streptophyta > Magnoliopsida > Asterales > Asteraceae > Artemisia > Artemisia argyi. The sequence goes on along the minus strand of CM060683.1, from coordinate 201,103,267 downwards.
GCAGTAGTTATCATTTAGTCAAACATATAAAAAATCTCACTTTATCGACATACCTCACAATTATACCTCACACACTAAAAATGGGTAGTGTACCACATTAGGTGGTCTACACCGCAGAACCAACACGAAAAGGCAGGTCGTAGTGGCGGATGGCGCGTAATAGAGGCTCACAATGGGTGGTGGAGGCCTTTAACACACCTGGTCTTAAAAATTTTAAAAATCTCACTCGAAGGCTTCAACCCAATAAAAAAAATGTGACATCTCCCATTTAGATAATTGGGGTATTTATTACGGTTCTTGCTTAGTTGAAATGTCTTCCTTTTTTTTATGAAAAACTAATGAGTTGTTGAAATGTCTTGCATAATGGTGCATTTGCTTAAGCTTATTTTGAGCTACTAAACTTAAATGATTTTGTTTACGTTTAATAAGCTTACTTTTCTTGGCTTATTTTACATTTTATTGGCTTATATAAGTCTACAAAGTCTTAAATAAAGCTAGAAAAGTAACTTATCAAACATAAGCTGAAACCACGTGAACTCGTAAACTTAAACCAAACCGATTAGTATGAACTATGAAAAACTTTGTTAATGGACTTGTCCACTTATGGCACATTACTATTAAATATTAGGAATAAGTGGAGGCATGGCTTAGTTCCAAAACACAATGAACGAATATGAGCAATCTTGCCATCTTAGTGTAAAAGTAAAGACATTTAATTAAATTACTCATTTCGGGCCGGTTCTCTTCGAGTATAACGTGTCGTTCTCTTGTGTATTTGCATTATGCAGTTGCAAACCGGATCATGCGCATTGGCTTTGGTAGTGTTGTTATTATATGTGTAACAATTCGCATTTTCAGGATAATTACTATTCTCGGAAAATTTTACTATTCACTTTTACTATTCATTTTTTCCCGAAATTTTCCCGAAATTTGATTTTTGTTTCTTGGCCTCGAGTGATAAATCATTTCCATGGCAAATTAAAAGTTTGACATTCATAAGCTCATTTTCATGAAAGTTATTAAGGAATTACACGTTTTAGGGTAAAACGCCATTCAAAAATTCTCAGTTTTAAGCGTTTTTACTCAGCCGTAACCTTAGCCTCGGCCGCGTTAAGTGACCCCGCATCAGAAAAATGTTTGACACAATCATGATTTATTTGAGAATTAATCATGACTGAGAAAAAACATGACCAAAATAAGCCTCGGCCGTGAAAAAAACTGGAATTTTCAGTTTTAAGCGTTTTTACTCAGCCGTAACCTTAGCCTATACCTGCACCGCGGTTCTAATACGATTTGAATTTTCAACTTATTAGAAAAAGTCAACATATTTTTCCCTCCTCCTTTGGCCAAAAATCATTCCTTGATTTTATAAGTCATTCCTTGATTTTTAGGCTTACGGTTTGATGTCTAAAAGACATTTAATACCAACCGACACTAGACTGAGCCCAGTCTAGACATTATAAGTCATTTTAAATCATTTTTATCCTGTTAGAAAAGTAACATTTTACTTTTCTCAATTTTACGCAATATTCATACGTTTTACGTATTACGCGTTTTAGACCCGTGTTTCCAGTTTTAGCAGGGTTTTACCACCCCAATGGAACCTACCGCTCATTTTATATTTTATTATAGAGTGTCATGACATGTTTAACCATTCTTCCAAGTTTCGTATTTTTACGATACCCGGTTTTACGTTTTGTGACGTAACAACTTACGGTTAGCACTTTACGGAGTCAAAACTATCGATATGACTAGGATAATATCATCACAAGCCAACTCACTCCTCCTTATCCACCTTGAACCGACTTAGGGGGGGGGGGATTCAGCCCATAGGTGGCTTGATCCCATGCTTTAAGCCTTAAGATGTGAACATGTGTTCAACTTGGTGAGCAAGTATTGACAAGTCAACATTAGTAACCTCCTCTTTGGCATATAAATAGCCCTCTCCCCCTCCTCTTGTACGCCACACATAACACACCCCATCATCTCATCCTTAGCTCATTTACTTCCAATTCTATGCAAGAATCATGTGCTACAACAATACATAAACACTAGTTTGGTTTTGATTCATCAAACTACTTCCAAACCCTAGAAACTTTGGTGATTTCTCTTGAGTTTGAATCTACTCAAGTCACCTCAACTTTCATCATCTCTCTTTCAAGAATACAAGAGTAGAAAGATTGCATGAAGTGAAGAGGGTTGAAGCAAGTCTATCAAAGTCCTTACCTTACTAGTTACTTCCTTTCTTATTTGAAAGCCAAAAGTTGTAAGCCAAACCCTAACATGCTTCTTGTTAAATAATCATGTTCATGTTATTTACATATTATTCATGCTATATTATATCTTGTATTCATGTCCATGATGTATAAAAATGAGTAAAACAAGTTATTATTATTGATTGTTAAGATAAACTATTAAAACAAGTAAACTAGTGACTTTCTTGGTAAGACCTGATCAAAATGGTAAAAATATGATATTGGATCATTACATATTATAGTAGAGGACCTAACAAGGAAACCGTAGCAACTTGAACCACCTAAAACGAGTATACGAGTCAAAAGTTATGACGATTTGAAGTTACCAAAACTTTGCGGCAAAACTGCCTAAAATGTTTCTGTGACAGAATATAAAACACGCAAAAAGAGGCCTTTCTGGTCCGTTTCATGAAAAAGTTAAAACACGAAAGTTGTCCGGAATCACGTTTTCTTCAAAAACTCAGGAGCACGTCTCCAGAAAATCAATAACGAATAAGATATTTCTCAGTTTCTTAACAGCTATTTACATATATATAAGTCACTATATTATGGTTATACTTTAAAGGGAACAAGAGGTCTTATGACCTATAATCAAGACAAAAACCATGGCTAGAGCCAAGGTTGAGTCTCATGACCATGGAACAAGGACCAAAGGTCATGGCAAGGCCATGACTAAATGACCATACAAACTTACTTAGGCGAAAACATGAAACAAGGAATTGGCGATAACTTGAACAAGCAATTTGGATCTACTTCACTTAAAAGAACCATGAGTTATTACAAAGAAAAATGGTCATACAAGTTATATGAAACTTACCCTAATAACAATCTTCATGTAAAAATAAACTTTCCTAAGTTTATTCAAATATCGGACATGTAACTTTTCGGATCAAAACTTATATCTATATATTTTATCAACTACTACAATAGTAGGGAGCCTCATGTGAGGAGTTCATTATGTAAGCCGTCGAGTTAAGTTGTGGATTTACGAATTAAAGTGTCCTGGCTTCTCGAACATTTACTACATGACTTCTGAATTATGTCGGCCCGAACGGTAGTAAACGATATATAAACTATACATGTTTCATGAACCATTTCTTTTCATATACTTACACTATACAAAGTACCACATCATGGACTAAGTGCAAGACATATATTGGCACATTTATGTTTCCTTAGACATTATTCCAAACCTAAGTTGCAACAATTATTCTAGGTTGCTCGTAGAAGTTCTTACGGCATACCCATCATTCTCATTATACATCATCCAACTTAAGGTGAGTTCATAGCCCCACTTTCCATTACTTAATTGTTTTACAAACCCTTGGGGGGAATACATGCTATTTTTAACCGAGCACAATGTTTTTAAATTGTATGCTTGCCCGATTGTTTTATTATCACTAAGTATCATCCTTGCCAAACCGAGATCCCTTATTATGAACCATTTAATCACTAGAAATAGTGAGCGCGAATATTGTGAATAGGCCTATTGGGATTGACGAATCCCATTTGTATTGACTAAGTTCAAACAAATGCATTAATATTTGAGACATTAGGTATGACGGCAAAATACCTACCGGGATAACTCCGCCGATAGATATTGGTACCCGTTAACGTTTTGGTGTCATAAGCTTAGTATTTGATAATAACTGTTCCGGGCGTATAACAACGTGGCCCATCTTTGTTTTCCAAACATTGGTGTGAGTCTATAGCTCACACTACCAACATATTGTGTTCAAACATTAAACAAACTCTATGAATATCACTCAACCTTTGTGTTGACCTCTCAAGCATGTATTTCAGGTTCATGACGATCAAGGATGGCACGGAAGGACACGGATACTCAAGAGGGCTATAAATTTTATTATCATTCGAAAACTCATTTAATGTGATTTGTAAACATGGAACCATTTGGGACCCCATTTTGTAATCTCTGATATTTATACAATTTGAATGATAAATCTTTTAAAACGACTCAATTGGAGTTCGTTTTCTATTATTGTGACTATTGTGCCGTCGAGTAATACCCAGTTTGAATTCCGCTGCAACCATGAATTGGGGGTGTTACAATATGATCTATATGATAATCACACATGTGATATAATATACATGTAGAATAGCAAATTGTTTGCGTCACGCTTGAATGTTTACAGTATAGTATTACATCTCTGCATTCTTCTTATATAAGATCACAAGTGTCATTTGATCAACAAATGAAAACCGACTACCGTAACTATGTTAGTTATATGTAACATAGAATAAAGAATAAACCATATATGTTTCCTGACAGAACAAATAGTTGAGCCAATCCATCATCATCACTCAAAAAAAGTTTTTGTTTAAGCTCAAAAGGGAACTTGATTGTATTTTTCTAAGGGTAAATGATATGAATATTAAATTTAAGTATAAGTTATACTTCGTGTAAATAAGCTATTACTCTTTGCATTTACATACTGAGAATGTAAAGTATTGTTCATATGTTATGGCAAACACGGTCATGCCGTCATCATCAAACCACAAGTATTTTTTTTTAATAACTTTTCACCTTAACCTTCTAAAATATATATACTAAAATTAAGCAAACTAACCAACTGTTATTTATACTTTCTTACAAAATATGAAAATTTTCCATACTCTTCATTTAAATATATTAATTCTTCTTCATAAAATGTTTAAGAGTTTTCACTGTTATCTTATGATGTTATACGTTGTATTTCACTTACAATTACTTCTCTATGATTTATGCAATATATGTGTACGTAGAAAATAGTTATTTATCAGTCAAATTGTCTTGGTCAAGCTAAGAAGGAATGTGTGGATGATAGACCATAGGTGATACTAGACGTGCTACTTGGGTTGCATGATTGATATGTTACAACGGAATCTTAATGTCGTCTTCCCAAAGTCTTCTCTGAGTATACGTAGAAAATAGTTATTATCAATCAAATTTTGTTTTGCTCAAGGCGATAAGGAATTTGCGGATGGTATTCTCTTCACAATATACGTGTCGCGAACGTTAAACATTAATATTTGAAAATATTAGAATGTCTTAAAAGTCTTTGGTATTCTCAAGATGATAAGAAATTTGTGGAATCCATTTATTTCACCAATTACATGCCATGAACGTTAACATGCAAAACTAAGGGATAAAAATCTAATACTTGTTCTTACAATTTTAAGTAAATTTTCAAAAATGAAATCACCACAAGCAATAATTCACTTATCATCTTCCTCTCTTATTTCTTTTCTATTTTACGGTCTCGCGATAACATATAGGATAAAAGTGAACTTGATTGTTATTTATTTATTTTTTGTTAAAATATAGGACACATGATATGAGGATTTCCAATACTTATTCTTATGAATTTAATTAAATTTCCAAAAATGAAGTCACCACAAGCAATAATTCACTTTATCTTCTTCCTCTCATATTTCAATTTACTTACAATTACTCTTGTTTACGATAGACCATTTGCATGTCGATCCCAAGTCTTTTTAAAATTCCCATGTGATGATTATACATGGAAAATAGTTATTAATGTGATAAGCTTCCCTATCCCAAGTTGTGTGGATGATAGACCATAGGTTGAATAATTAATGTGATAAGCTTCCATATCCCAAGTCTTCTTAAAAGGCTTGGTCTAGATGATAAGAAATTTGTGGAAGCCATTCATTTCAACATTTGCATGCACGAACATTAACATGCAAAAACTAAGTATAAAAAGCCAATGCTTGTTCTTATAATTTTAAGTAAACTTTCAAATATGAAGTCACCACAAGCAATAATTCACTTATCATCTTCCTCTCTTATTTCCTTTCTCTTTTACGGTCTCGCGATAACATGTCTCACTTCAGCCAAAGACTCCACTTCCTATAGCAGTAATGAGACTGATTATCTCGCGTTGTTGACATTTAAGTCAAAGATCACTCATGATCCACACCAAGTTCTAACCTCGTGGAACAATTCCTTTCATTTCTGTGACTGGAGTGGTATTTCATGTGGAAAGCTGCACAAGCGAGTGACTGTTTTACGGCTGCAATCGCAAGGCTTAGAAGGCTCGTTGTCTCCTCATGTAGGAAACCTCAGCTTCCTCCATGAGCTTGATCTCTCTAACAACAGCTTTCAAGGAACCATTCCTCATGAACTTGGTCGTTTATCTAGGCTACGCCATCTTTATCTTAAGAGAAACAAATTCAGTGGAGTCATTCCAACAAACTTGTCTGGTTGTTCTAACCTCGAAGACCTTTGGCTCAATCAAAATGAGCTAACTGGAAGCATACCCAAGGAGATGAGTTTACTCTCGAAACTTACTCGTCTTGTAATTCACTTCAATAAGTTAACAGGTGGAATCCCACCTTTCTTGGGGAATATCACATCAATGGAAGGGTTCTCTGCTAGTGGGAACCCGTTTGGTGGGAGAATACCAGATACCTTGGGTCATTGGAAAAGCTTGACGCATTTTGACTCTGGTTTGTGCAACTTATATGGAAGCATCCCTCATTCCATTTTCAACCTCTCACTCCTAGTTAATTTTTCCTTAGCTGAAAATCGCCTCACTGGTAGTCTTCCTTCAGAAATTGGTAATCAGCTCCCAAATCTTGAGCTCCTTCAGTTATGGGATAACGAACTGGCCGGAGTTCTTCCACCTTCCATTTCTAATTGTTCTAAATTATGGCATCTTGAAATGGATGGCAATAATTTTAGTGGGAAGTTGACTATCGACTTTTAAAAACTAAGAGATATTAATTCAATTAGATTATATTATAACAATTTTCATGGACGCGGAGAAGCTGATGACATGAGGTTTATTGATTCTCTGAAAAACTGCACCAGATTAGAAGTTTTGCAACTTGATAGTTGCAACCTTATAGGAGTGCTTCCTATATCAATAGGTAATCTTTCTGATCAACTCAGCTCTCTATCTTTAGGACACAATCAATTATTTGGAAGCCTACCTTCAAGTATAGGTAGTCTAGTTGGGTTGACCGCTTTAGATTTAGGAACTAATTTATTCAAAGGAAACATCCCCACTACCATTGGTAAACTTCAAAAGCTACATTATCTTAGTCTATATAGCAACCAATTTTCAGGGTCTATCCCTGATGACATTGGGAACCTATCAATGTTGAATAAACTTTATTTACATTCCAACAAATTAAAAGGCCATATTCCATCAAGCCTTGGGAATTGTAAACAACTTATTGGGTTAAACCTTAGAAACAATAGACTCAGTGGAAACATACCCAAACAACTTTTTCAACTCCCATCACTAAATTATTTTTTAGTTTTCTCTCAAAATAGCCTATCTGGTTCAATTCCATCAGAGATTAAAAACCTCAAGTTGTTGAGCCATCTCGATTTATCGTACAATAATTTATCAGGCTACATTACTAGTAACCTTGGTGAGTGCATTAGCCTTACAACGTTACACCTAAGTGGCAACAGATTTCAAGGAGTAATACCATCTTCATTAAGTTCCTTGAGAGCATTGGAGGTACTCGACATTTCTCAAAATAATTTATCAGGCAAAATACCACAATTCTTAGACAAATGGAAATCCTTAGTATATCTGAACCTATCCTTTAATGATTTTGAGGGTGAAGTACCGGTTGTAGGAGTGTTTGCCAATGCAAGTGCATTTTCAGTTTTGGGGAACAATAGGCTTTGTGGTGGTTTGGTTACACTTAAGTTACCCAAATGCAAGGAGACGGGTAGCAAGAAAAAAAGGTTTCCTTTCTTCATATTGGTCATTGTGATTGCAACGACGTTGCTCATTGTATTATGTTGTGTGTATCTTTTGTGTAAGAAGAAACGCAATAGTCAACCATCTCAATCTTCGGGGAATGAAAGGTTCTTGAAAGTTTCATACAATCAGCTTATCAAGGCTACTGATGGGTTCTCTACAGCAAATTTGATTGGCGAGGGTGGGCACAGCTCTGTTTATAAGGGAATCCTCGATTCTGTTGATGATAAATCTGTTGCAGTTAAAGTTCTACATCTTCAAAGTCGAGGAGCGCACAAAAGCTTTATAGCAGAATGTGAAGCATGGCGTAATATTAGACACCGTAATCTGTTGAAGATAATAACTTCATGTTCGAGTACTGATTTCCATGGCAATGATTTTAAAGCGCTAGTTTACGAGTTTATGCCCAATGGAAGTGTACATGATTGGCTTCATTCAAGTGCATATACATCGAAACTGAACCTTCTTCAACGAATAAATATTCTTAGAGATGTTGCCACTGCACTCGATTATCTTCACAATCGCTGCGAAACAACGATTGTTCACGGTGACTTGAAGCCAAGTAACATTCTACTTGATGATGATATGGTGGCTCATGTTGGAGACTTTGGTTTAGCTCGAGTACTTGATACAGACTTAAACCAAAACAGCTCATCCGGGGTTAAAGGAACAATTGGTTATGCACCTCCAGGTAATTCCACTTTTATTTCATGATGCTTATATTTATTTCCAGGTTAAAGTTTGTAAATTAATTAATTGTTATTCATATGTAGAGTATGGTATCGGGAGCGAGATGACAAGTTGTGGGGACGTCTACAGTTTTGGAATATTATTACTAGAGGTGATGACTGGGAAAAAGCCGACAGACAGCGTGTTTAACGATGGTCTTAGCCTTCATAAATTTGCTTACGTGGCATTACCAGATCAAGTAATCGATGTTATTGATAATGATGCAATTGTGTTGCAAAGTACGGAAGCGAATGCAAAGAAAGTGGAAGAATGATTGGCTGCAGCTATCAAGATTGGAGTATCGTGCTCTGTGGATTCCCCATCAGAACGGATGAAAATAGAAATTGTTGTCAATGAGTTGCAGCGTATTCTGGATGTGCTTCAAAATATATAAGGTACTCTCTTCTCCCTATTTGTAAAATCTAATTTTACATGAGTTTGTTAACAAATCATCACTAACTTAGTTTTATTTTTGAACGATTTTAGGTCAAATACCAAGCTTTCTTAGTGAGATTTGAAAGTAACTGCAGCAAGGAGCAGTGCATGTCGTAGTTATATAAATGTTACTTTGTCAAATATGTTTGTAAGTGTGTTTTAGTTTTCTTGTTGCATATGTACCGTAAGAGATGTAAGAGTGCATTTACACTCCTGATGACTTATCATATGTATCAAACATGTTTATGATTAAGTGTTTCGAGGAGAGTTTGATTCAATTTCATAAAAAGTTATATCACTGGATGAAAACTAAGCAAAAGAGTTGGGATAACCAATGGCAGGACATACTATAATCTTCATTTTTTTTTTATTGATATTTTTCTTAGTCATTTGTCAAACATGTACTTGGAGATCATGGGTGTTTTGTAACAATTCGCAATTTCAGGTTAATTACCACTCCCGGAAAAATTTCACTATTCACTTTTACTATTCATTTCTCCCGAAACTTTCCCGAAAGTTGATTTTTATTTGATATTCTCGAGTGATAAATCATTTCCATGGCAAATTAAATGTTTGACATTCGTCAGATCATTTTCGTGAAAGTTATTAAGGAATTACACGTTTTAGGGTAAAACGTCATTCAGAAATTCTACGTACAACGAAACTCGACCGCGTTAAGTGACCCCGCATCAGAAAAATGTTTGACACACTCATGATTTATTTGAGAATTAATCGTGACTGAGAAAAACATGACCAAAGACTTCCCGGCAGGTCACCCAAGCCAGTACTATTCTCACATGAGCACGCTTAACCGTATGGGCGATTAACCGTTAGACCACAAAACGCGTTTCTAAGACGATTTGAGTTTTCAAATTATTAGAAAAAGTCAACATATTTTTTCCTCCTCCATTGATCAAAAATCATCCCTTGATGTTATAAGTCATTTCGTGATTTTTAGGCTTACGGTTTGATGTCTAAAAGACATTTAATACCAACCGACACTAGACTGAGCCCAGTCTAGACATTATAAGTCATTTTAAATCATTTTTATCCTATTAGAAAAGTAACATTTTACTTTTCTCAATTTTACGCAATATTCGTACATTTTACGTATTACGCGTTTTAGACCCGTGTTTCCAGTTTTAGCAGAGTTTTAGCACCCCAATGGAACCTACCACTCATTTTATATTTTATTATGGATTATAATGACATGTTTAACCATTCTTCCAAGTTTCGTATTTTTACGATACCCGATTTTAAGTTTCATGACTTAACGACTTACCGTTAGCGATTACCGGGACCAAAACTCACTCCGTAAGCTAGATAATACCAAGTTTAAGTACCTAATCACCCTAACCATCTTATGAACGTGTATAAGGGTGATTCACCATGCCATGTGCCTAAGTTATAAGTCTTGATCTATTGGATGGGTTACATGTGTTAAACTTGGTCTCCAAGTGTTGGAAAATATCCTAAATACTTGCACCTCCTTAAGGCAACTTCCTAGCACCTTCCTAGCACCTCCTCAAGGCCTTATATAACCCTCTCCTCACCCTTTGGTCGTTCATACCATCACAAACACAAACACATTCATGATTTTCTCTCTACTTCAAGTTTTATGCAAGAAATCAAGAGCAATATCAACACATAAACCATAGTTTGGTTTTGATTCATCAAGCTACTTCAAATCCTTTGAAACTCTTGGTGATTCTCTTGAGTTTAGATCCACTCAAGTCACCTCAACCTTCATCATCCATCTTTCAAGATTACAAGGGTAGAAAGATTGCATGAAGTGAAGTGGGTTGAAGCAAGTCTATCAATGTCCTATCCTTACATGTTAACTTCCTTTCATCTTTGAAAGCCAAAAGTTCTAAGCCAAACCCTAACATGCTTCTTGTTGAATAATCATGTTCATGTTATTTACATATTATTCATGCTATATTATGTCTTGTATTCATGTCCATGATGTATAAAAGTGAGTAAAACAAGTATTGATACATATATGTAACTTATGTTATTCAAACAAGTAAACTAGTGACTTTCTTGGAAAACCACGACCAAAATGGTAAAATTATGATATTGGATCATTACATATTACAGTAGAGGACTTAACAAGGAAACCATAGCAATTTGAACCACCTAAAACGAGTATACGAGTCAAAAGTTACGCCCATTTGAAGTTACCAAAGATTTCCGGCAAAACTGCCTAAACCTTACTGAATCGCATTCTGACTTTTTGAAAGTCCCACTTCTGGTCCGATTCATCAAAAAGTTAAAACACGAAAGTTGTCCGGAACGACGTTTTCGTTCAGGTGTAAAGAAGCTCGAGCCCTGAAAACGCTTTCCGAGTGATAAATTTCTTCAAATTCTAAACAGCCCATTTTTAGACAAAGTCATTACATATAGGTTATGGTTTATGAAGACCAAAGAGGTCTTATGACCTATAATCAAGACCACCACCATGGATAGAGCCAAGGTTGTGTCTCATGACCTTGAAACAAGGACTAAGGGTCATGGCTAGGCCATGACGAAATGACCATAACAACTTACATAGGCGTAAACATGAAACAATGAATTAGGCGATAACATGAACAAGCAATTTGGATCTACTTCACTTAAAAGGAAACCATGAGATATTACCAAGAGAAAATGGTCATTCAAGACTTATGAAACTATCCCTAATAACAATCTTCATGTACAAATAAACTTTCCTAAGTTTATTCAAATATCGGACATGTAACCTTTCGGATCAAAACTTATATCTATATATTTCATCAACTACTACAATAGTAGGGAGCCTCATGTGAGGAGTTCATTATGTAAGCTGTCGAGATGAGTTGTGGATTTACGAGTTAAAGTGTCCTGGCTCCTCGAACGCTTACTAACATGACTTCTGAATTATGTCGGCCCGAACGGTAGTAAACGATATACAAAACATACATGTTCATGAATCTTTTCTTTCAAAGACTTACATTATACATCATACCACATCATGGGCTAAATGCAAAATATATATATATATATATATATATATATATATATATATATATATATATATATATATATATATATATATATATATATATATATATAGGCACTACTTCATATTCTTTACTACGATCCTAAGTCGCAACATTCGATTATAGGTTGCTCGTAGAAACCTTCATGATTCAACCGTTACATTCATTACTTGCTATCTTACTTAAGGTGCGTTCATAGCCCCACTTTACATTACTTCAATGTTTTACAAACCCTTGGGGGGAATACATGCTATTATTTTTCTACTCGAACACAATGCTTTCTACTGTATGCTATTCGACTATGTTTTATTATCACTAAGTAACATCCTTGCCAAACCAAGATCCCTTATTATGAACCATTTAATCACTTGCGAGGGTTACTTGCAAGTGAGCGCGAATATTGTGAATAGGCCTATTGGGATTGACGAATCCCATTTGTATTGACTAAGTTCAAACAAATGCATTAATATTTGAAACATTAGGTATGACGGCAAAGTACCTACCGGGATAAATCTGCCGATCGATATTGGTACACGTTAACGTTTTGGTGTCATAAGCTTAGTGAATTAATAACCTTTCCGGGCATATAACAACGTAGCCCATCTTTGTTTTCCAAACATTGGTGTGAGTCTATCGCTCACACTACCAACATATTGTGTTCAAACGATTTAACTACAAACACTACGATTATTGTGTTCAAACGATTTAACTACAAACACTACGATTATTGTGTTCAAACGATTTAACTACAAACACTACGATTATTGTGTTCAACGATTTACTACCAACACATTGTGTTCAAACATTAAACAAACTCTATGAATATCACTCAACCTTTGTGTTGACCTCTCAAGCATGTATTTCAGGTTCATGACGATCAAGGATGGCACGGAAGGGCACGGATACTCAAGAGGGCTATAAATTTTATTATCATTCAAAAACTCATTTATTATACATTGTAAACATGGAACCATTTGGGACCTCATTTTGTAATCTCTGATATTTATATAATTTGAATGATAAATCTTTTAAAACGACTCAATTGGAGTTCGTTTTCTATTATTGTGACTATTGTGCCGTCAAGTAACACCCAGTTCGAATTCCGCTGCATCCATGAATTGGGGGTGTTACAGATTGGTACCAGAGCCATGGTTATAGAGAAACGGGTCTAATTGAGACCTAAACTATAACCACACATACAAGCAAAAACATTTTATAGCCTTCCGTTCTCCGTGTCTTCCATCCTCCTGACGATTATGGACTTAGTAAGCATGTTATGATACACAAACATATTGGTATATTCATATATACCCATTTTGAGCATTTCCCCGTAGACATTTTTATGCTACATGAACACATATAAGTATATTGATATATACACACTAGGCATTTTTATGCTACATGAACACATATAAGTATATTGATATATACACACTAGGCATTTTATGCTACATGAACATATTAGTATATCGATATATAAACTCGGTTTATTTTCAATCATTTATCTAAACAATGGACTAAACATATCTGTGTATTCCTATTCTAAGGCATTTCGGCACAGCCACACTCTCCCAATCATGTTCCTACTCCAACATTATATGTCCAAGACATTGTAACTGATTGCAATGGCCTCATTCATTTTCCAAGACATTGTGAGATACAATGGTCTCATTCACTTTTCAAGACATTGTGAGATACAATGGCCTCATTCATTTTCCAAGACATTGTGAGATACAATGGTCTCATTCATTTTCCAAGACATTGTATGATACAATGGTCTTAAACATTTCTCAAATGTTTTGAGTCACACAATGACCTAACCTACTTCCCAGACATTGTGAATTGCACAATGGTCTAACCTACTTCCGAGACATTGTGTTTTGTGCAAATGGTCTCTAGAATCATTCCATCACATCATCAATATCATTTCTTATGATATCAAAAACCCGTCACAATCTATCGATTTCAAAACAAGAAATATGAGATTTCTAAAGGACAAACTAATCCATCATCGACAAAAGCTGAACTTTCTCTACATTCATCAAAGTTTTCTTATGAAACCTTCATTATTAAAAGTTCGTGATCCTGGCCAAGTATGTTCTATTTTAGAACTACTTAAAACTTCCTTTCCATACGTACCTACCCTTACTATCTTCTATGCAATGGAATATGAAAACATACGTTACAAGTCTTGTATGGACGGGACTTGCAACTTAAGGGTTGACATCGCCTTTGTTTAGTGAACAGTTTCCCAAAACCAACGGACATATCACAAGTATACCTAATTTAGGTATTTGAAAATTTTATCGAACCTTGGCTAAATATAGACTAGTCACCTATATTTAACCTAGGGACAGTGGAATATAGTCTGACTAACTATATTCGACTTAAAATTTTCAAATACTGAGAGTAGTTGTACTAGGGTTATGTTCAGGTTGATTTCCTACATGAACACGATAAACCACCAGAATACATTAAAACAATCTAGAGACACGATAGTGCCTTACCACTCAGCGAAATCTTAACATTTTATTTGTACTACCTAACTTCATTCTTGAAAGTTTTCATTTATGAGATAATCCGAACTACTATCTGGGATAGTTATCAATTATTCTCTTCATCCTGTAGAAGTACTATCCTGTTTAGGTCCTAAGGATACCATTCCATCATAAACCTTTAAAATCTCTTAAGATTTTTAAAGCAAACTCAACATCTATACCTAAGAGTATTAATGTTAAGCATACACTACACACTTTTGTTCATCAACATATCACATCATTATCTTCACAACCGTTACAAACACAAAGCTCATTAACAGATCTTGATGCACTTTTAAAGCTCAAATCATCCTTAGTTACACCACAAGCACCCTTATCAGCTTTACAAGTTTGAATATTCATCTTGTACTTTTGTTACACCAGTGTCATCTCGTAATACACTATCTTGTAACTCACCGGCTAAGTATGAATGTTGGGTTGGGAATTCTTAAGTAGGATGATTTGTAATTATTTGAATGGATTGGGATGCCTTTTCATTTAAATAAAGAAATTGTAAATCACCGAACCATAAGTTTATATTCCTCTATTTACATTGTTTGGGATGCCTCTCTATGTAAATAAAGAATTATAAACAAGTGGGCTTATTTGTATCCGAAATAACATAAGTATGAAGTCAACCTACATTACATTGCTCGGGTATGGCTTGATACCTACATTACATTGCTCGGGTATGGCATGATACCTACATTACATTGCTCGGGTATGGCATGATACCTACATTATATTCACCACAAGAAATCCTATCTTTTCACCGACATCGCTTCAAACCATGACATAAACACTAGGTACAACAACCGATTACCTACTAGACTATGATTGCGACTACTATCCCAATTTCCATTGATATTCCACTACTATATCAATTTCCATTTATTGGATTCCTATGTAAATTGCTATTGTTGTTCAACTGTTATATCAATTGCTATTGATACTTGACAACTATATCAATTTCCATTTTGATATTTAACTATATCAATTTCTGTACAACTACTATATCAATTTCTATTAATAATCGACTGCTATATCAATTTTCTTTGATATTCGACTATTATATGGATCTCTACTGATATTCAACCATGTTATCAATCTCTATTGACACACCATATTCTGAGACAAATCAAACTACATCACTAGTAATTCCAGACTTTGGTCCTCATAAGTAACCACACATCTTTATCGACACCACTCCAACATATGACACACATAGAACTTCGGGACGAAGTTCCCCATAAGGGGTAGAGACTGTAACAATTCGCAATTTCAGGTTAATTACCATTCCCGGAAAAATTTCACTATTCACTTTTACTATTCATTTCTCCCGAAACTTTCCCGAAAGTTGATTTTTATTTGATATTCTCGAGTGATAAATCATTTCCCTGGCAAATTAAATGTTTGACATTCGTCAGATCATTTTCGTGAAAGTTATTAAGGAATTACATGTTTTAGGGTAAAACGTCATTCAGAAATTCTACGTACAACGAAACTCGACCGCGTTAAGTGACCCCGCATCAGAAAAATGTTTGACACACTCATGATTTATTTGAGAATTAATCGTGACTGAGAAAAACATGACCAAAGACTTCCCGGCAGGTCACCCAAGCCAGTACTATTCTCACATGAGCACGCTTAACCGTATGGGCGATTAACCGTTAGACCACAAAACGCGTTTCTAAGACGATTTGAGTTTTCAAATTATTAGAAAAAGTCAACATATTTTTTCCTCCTCCATTGATCAAAAATCATCCCTTGATGTTATAAGTCATTTCGTGATTTTTAGGCTTACGGTTTGATGTCTAAAAGACATTTAATACCAACCGACACTAGACTGAGCCCAGTCTAGACATTATAAGTCATTTTAAATCATTTTTATCCTATTAGAAAAGTAACATTTTACTTTTCTCAATTTTACGCAATATTCGTACATTTTACGTATTACGCGTTTTAGACCCGTGTTTCCAGTTTTAGCAGAGTTTTAGCACCCCAATGGAACCTACCACTCATTTTATATTTTATTATGGATTATAATGACATGTTTAACCATTCTTCCAAGTTTCGTATTTTTACGATATCCGATTTTAAGTTTCATGACTTAACGACTTACCGTTAGCGATTACCGGGACCAAAACTCACTCCGTAAGCTAGATAATACCAAGTTTAAGTACCTAATCACCCTAACCATCTTATGAACGTGTATAAGGGTGATTCACCATGCCATGTGCCTAAGTTATAAGTCTTGATCTATTGGATGGGTTACATGTGTTAAACTTGGTCTCCAAGTGTTGGAAAATATCCTAAATACTTGCACCTCCTTAAGGCAACTTCCTAGCACCTTCCTAGCACCTCCTCAAGGCCTTATATAACCCTCTCCTCACCCTTTGGTCGTTCATACCATCACAAACACAAACACATTCATGATTTTCTCTCTACTTCAAGTTTTATGCAAGAAATCAAGAGCAATATCAACACATAAACCATAGTTTGGTTTTGATTCATCAAGCTACTTCAAATCCTTTGAAACTCTTGGTGATTCTCTTGAGTTTAGATCCACTCAAGTCACCTCAACCTTCATCATCCATCTTTCAAGATTACAAGGGTAGAAAGATTGCATGAAGTGAAGTGGGTTGAAGCAAGTCTATCAATGTCCTATCCTTACATGTTAACTTCCTTTCATCTTTGAAAGCCAAAAGTTCTAAGCCAAACCCTAACATGCTTCTTGTTGAATAATCATGTTCATGTTATTTACATATTATTCATGCTATATTATGTCTTGTATTCATGTCCATGATGTATAAAAGTGAGTAAAACAAGTATTGATACATATATGTAACTTATGTTATTCAAACAAGTAAACTAGTGACTTTCTTGCAAAACCACGACCAAAATGGTAAAATTATGATATTGGATCATTACATATTACAGTAGAGGACTTAACAAGGAAACCATAGCAATTTGAACCACCTAAAACGAGTATACGAGTCAAAAGTTACGCCCATTTGAAGTTACCAAAGATTTCCGGCAAAACTGCCTAAACCTTACTGAATCGCATTCTGACTTTTTGAAAGTCCCACTTATGGTCCGATTCATCAAAAAGTTAAAACACGAAAGTTGTCCGTAATGACGTTTTCGTTCAGGAAGAAAGAAGCTCGAGCCCTGAAAACGCTTTCCGAGTGATAAATTTCTTCAAATTCTAAACAGCCCATTTTTAGACAAAGTCATTACATATAGGTTATGGTTTATGAAGACCAAAGAGGTCTTATGACCTATAATCAAGACCACCACCATGGATAGAGCCAAGGTTGTGTCTCATGACCTTGAAACAAGGACTAAGGGTCATGGCTAGGCCATGACGAAATGACCATAACAACTTACATAGGCGTAAACATGAAACAATGAATTAGGCGATAACATGAACAAGCAATTTGGATCTACTTCACTTAAAAGGAAACCATGAGATATTACCAAGAGAAAATGGTCATTCAAGACTTATGAAACTATCCCTAATAACAATCTTCATGTACAAATAAACTTTCCTAAGTTTATTCAAATATCGGACATGTAACCTTTCGGATCAAAACTTATATCTATATATTTCATCAACTACTACAATAGTAGGGAGCCTCATGTGAGGAGTTCATTATGTAAGCCGTCGAGATGAGTTGTGGATTTACGAGTTAAAGTGTCCTGGCTCCTCGAACGCTTACTAACATGACTTCTGAATTATGTCGGCCCGAACGGTAGTAAACGATATACAAAACATACATGTTCATGAATCTTTTCTTTCAAAGACTTACATTATACATCATACCACATCATGGGCTAAATGCAAGATATATATATATATATATATATATATATATATATATATATATATATATATATATATATATATATATATATATAGGCACTACTTCATATTCTTTACTACGATCCTAAGTCGCAACATTCGATTATAGGTTGCTCGTAGAAACCTTCATGATTCAACCGTTACATTCATTACTTGCTATCTTACTTAAGGTGCGTTCATAGCCCCACTTTACATTACTTCAATGTTTTACAAACCCTTGGGGGGAATACATGCTATTATTTTTCTACTCGAACACAATGCTTTCTACTGTATGCTATTCGACTATGTTTTATTATCACTAAGTAACATCCTTGCCAAACCAAGATCCCTTATTATGAACCATTTAATCACTTGCGAGGGTTACTTGCAAGTGAGCGCGAATATTGTGAATAGGCCTATTGGGATTGACGAATCCCATTTGTATTGACTAAGTTCAAACAAATGCATTAATATTTGAAACATTAGGTATGACGGCAAAGTACCTACCGGGATAAATCTGCCGATCGATATTGGTACACGTTAACGTTTTGGTGTCATAAGCTTAGTGAATTAATAACCTTTCCGGGCATATAACAACGTATCCCATCTTTGTTTTCCAAACATTGGTGTGAGTCTATAGCTCACACTACCAACATATTGTGTTCAAACGATTTAACTACAAACACTACGATTATTGTGTTCAAACGATTTAACTACAAACACTACGATTATTGCGTTCAAACGATTTAACTACAAACACTACGATTATTGTGTTCAACGATTTACTACCAACACATTGTGTTCAAACATTAAACAAACTCTATGAATATCACTCAACCTTTGTGTTGACCTCTCAAGCATGTATTTCAGGTTCATGACGATCAAGGATGGCACGGAAGGGCACGGATACTCAAGAGGGCTATAAATTTTATTATCATTCAAAAACTCATTTATTATACATTGTAAACATGGAACCATTTGGGACCTCATTTTGTAATCTCTGATATTTATATAATTTGAATGATAAATCTTTTAAAACGACTCAATTGGAGTTCGTTTTCTATTATTGTGACTATTGTGCCGTCAAGTAACACCCCGTTCGAATTCCGCTGCATCCATGAATTGGGGGTGTTACATGTTTCGTTACGCGTTCATGTTTAAACTGTTTTTATAAACAAAGTTCAATTAGAACTGACCCTTGACATCTTAGTACAACACCATGGTGTATCTGCATAATGAATTTTGTTGAAAGTTGTAATCAGATTACACTAACTTAGGAAGACAATTTACTTGATATCGAGTTCATAGACCCGCCACCTAAACTTAACATTCTTAACTACATGTATCAACTAAAAATGACTGATATTGGGAGCATTAAACAACAAAGGGAGTCTGACTGATATTGGGCTAAAGATGATTGAGTTCCCATTGGACCCACAGCTCGCTAAACTGCTTTTAACATGTGAAGAATTTAGTTGTGTAAACGAGGTTTTAACGATTGTATCTATGCTCTCAGTCCTGTCTGTATTCTTTAGTCCATAAGCCCAGATAGAAAAAACCGATGATGCATATGGAAAGTTAACAAATACTGTGGAGATCGACTTGTGTACCACCCATCACTTACAAGTGAAAGCTCTACGAAAGACTCAGGAAGTGAGTTCTCAGTTACTCGACATTTTGAAAAAGCTCATGATCCGGCTGACATTATGTGGGTCGAATTGGGGCGTCATCAGAAAAGCGATATGCTCAGTTTACTTCCATAAACTGCAAAACCTAAAGGGATTAGGAATACATAAGTATTAGGAACGGGATGCCGTGCCATTTGCACCAGACCTCAGCTTTATGTTGCAACATCTTGGATGGTTACGGCTGCTCTTTGAAGAAATATTTGTAAGGGTGGGAAAATGAGCGGGGTCTAGCAGCTTGTGTAACGGGTCAAAACGAGAACATTTTTGGTATGGATCAGCTTTATGTTTCCCAGTTTTATTAGAATCCCCAACAGATATTAGCGTGCTAAATATGATTACAAAAGTTATGCTTTAGTTTTTTGAATAAAACTATTTAGGAGCTTATAAGCATTTGGTATTCATTTTTGCCACGTAGGACCCATTGAGATAGTTATTATGCCTTTAACTATATTAGTCTGGTATTCGTGTTAGCTTGCCATATGGCGAATATTGGCAAGAAATCATTCATCTGGCTACCGGAAGGACTCCAACAAATAGACTGTAGTAACCAAAGCTACAAGTCTTCTTGAAGAGTTATTTGATCAACATCTTATGTTGCAAGTTGCAACATCTTGGATGGTATTGCTGCTCTTTGAATATATATTTGTAAGGGTGGGAAAATGGGCATGTTTGGCGGCTTGTTTAACGGGTCAAAAAGAGAACATTTTTTGTAAGGATCAGGTTGGCCCGGAATGCTTTTTGCCCAGGTTTATAATAATCCCCCATAGATGTTATCATGCTAAATATGATTACAAAAGTAATGTTTTGGTTTTTGCTATAAGCATGTGTGATATCATAAGTAAGTTGTTTTGGTCACAGATTCAAACTTGAAAAATCATCTCCCACACAACTCAACGATTAGACAAAGACCATAATAGGCTCAAAAAACATTCTTCATGTGGCCATCGGACATGATTAGCTGTTTCTACTGTTCTACATTGTAAATTCACACCATAATAGGCTCAAAAAATAACCACACTTGAAACTGCAACTAATAAAAAGGAATTACAAGCACATCATTGTCAAACCATCAAAATTTCATTTCTGTATCAAAAAACACGTCGGTTTTACACCAAAAACTGCTGTACTTGTCAGTTCAATATTCAAAATTTCAGTTGGAGTTAATTTCAAAAATCACACAAACTTATAAAATACTTATTTTAGGTTTTGAGAACATGAGACTTACGATTTTCTTGTTTTTACTGCTTGAATTATTGTATATGTATAAACTGCACATTAAAATAAAACTCACAAAAATATTTTTCTTTTGTTTGTTTCATGTTTGCTTAGAATCACTGTATTGGATTATTAAGATAAATGAGATGTTGATTTCTATGTGTTTTCTACTCTTGTTTGAACACATAAGCTGTTATATGAATTATCGTTATCTGTCAAAACCCTGAAACACAACGGTTTTCCTTTAAATCCGCCGCACTTTTGGAAAATTAAAAAAAAACGGCTAGTAAACCACAATACCGCCGCACTTTTATGCAGAAAAATTCACAGATGACTCAAATCTTCTTTGTCATGATAAAACAAATCCGAATCTTCACTTGTATGTATTATATGAGATTATTGGAGTGTAAATGTGTGCTTATTACTTATTTAACTAACCTATTAATGTTTCATGTGATGTTTTTGCATATTTTAGCTTTTTTAGCCATGGATCCAAACAATAGGCTAGGAAAGATGTTAGCTAAGGAGGATAACAACCAATGTGGTTGGATTGATGAATCAATAGAGAGTGAAAGTGAATGGAATAGAAATGACACTTGGGATACAATTGATAGTGGAAAGAAGAATGGAGTTAAATCTTTTACTTTCTTTAGGTTGGAAAGCGAAGATGGTATTTTTGGGAAAGTACATCACACCGTGTTATGTGGAACGGCCGAAAACGTAAAAAAAAGGTCTGAAGACGTATGAAAACATATGAAAGCATATGAAAACAGACGAAAACATATGAAAACAGACAAAAATAGCCGAATACGTAAAAAAACGGACGAAAACGTATGAAGGGGCGAAAACGTTGGAAAACGTATGAACAACATACCATACAAGATATATTTTTGGTCTTTTTCTGTTTTGGCTTGCCGTTTGCTTGTGTCTTGTTCGTAGTACTTTGTTCTTCATTCAAACTTGATCTTTCCTCTCACTTGGGACTTATGTTGAATTATTGGATCTTTCACTTTTGAAATGCCTTTTGATGTGGATCTTGATACGGGAATCTTTGTACGATCATGAATCATCATTATTCATCATTTCTTTCACTTTTCCTGTACTTGGTTACATATACCTTGCAAACATATTTTGGTATGAGTAAGTAACAAAAGCTTATAAATATAACCAAATAACATACATAAAAGCACGGATAACTCTACAAAAACATGCACAATTTGAGTGTTATCAACAATATACCCACACATACTCATAAAAGAAGGTAGTGTACCACGTTAGGTGGTCTGCACCACCGAACCAACCTCAAAAAGGCACATTAGCGAACGGTGGATGGCAAGCTGTAGTGATGGATGGCATGTGGTAGAGGCCTCCATTACCCCAATTTTAAATTTTTTTAAATTTCACTTGAAGGCTTCATCCCTCTAAAAAAATGTGACATGTCCAATTTAAATAGTTGGGGTATTTAGTTGAGTTCATGGTTAGTTGAAATGTCATTTTTTTAATGAAAAACACAGATTTAGAATTTTTGTTGCCGATGTAATGAGTTGTTGAAATGTCTTGCATGTACGGGGTGTTTGCTCAAGCTTATTTTTTTAACTACTTAGCTTAAATGATTTCAGATTATGTTTAATAAGCTTACTTTTTCCGCTTATGTTAAAATTTATACGGAAGTCTACATGTCTTAAATTGAGATAGAAAAGTAACTTATCGAACATAAGTGGAAACCACGTGAACTCTTATGCTTAAAAGTAAGATTAAACAAAACCCCTTAGTATGAACTTTGAAGAACTTTGTTTATGGACGTGTCCACTTATGGTAGATTTCGATAGATTACTTTAAGAAAAATAGAAAACGGATGGACAGAGTTTTGTATTTTTTGCAAAAAATAATACATTGCTTATTTGCACAATTAGCCCAAACAAAAACACTAACAAAGCCTACATAAGCTCATTTTCATATTCCTTAAACAAAAGTGATTACCAATTACTTTTCTTCGCTCCACATCAACTATTTGTTTGTAGGTTTATCGTTTTTTCTCTCGAACTATGGCAAGAACGTTGACACGTTAGTAGCAAAAATGAACATTGTTGTTCAAATAGTTAATCAACTATACTTATTCCACTACTAAATATTGGGAATAATTGGAGGCATGGCTTAGCTCCTAACTAGAATGAATGAATATGTAGTCGCGGGCACTGTTTAATTTTACTAGAGTAGTAGCAATCTTACCATCCTACTGTAAATTCAAATACTTACTTGCAACAATAAAAAACTTTAGTTTGTATGGGTATGATAATTAGTGCTTTTTGAGTATTACATCTCATGTTCTTTTGCGGATTTGCATAATGTTGGTTAAACTAGATCATGTATCAGTATTGTTATCTTACGATCTATATGATTGTCACACATTTGATGCAATATACATGTAGTATAACAAATTGTTTGCGTCGCGGTCGTTGTTTACAGTATAGTACTACATCTCTACATTCTTCTTATATAATATTACAAGTTTATTTGTTGGTGATTTTAGTGTCATCACTTATATATTTTATGTAATTATGATTTACATGAAATCAAAGGATTAGTTAGTTATAGCTAACGGTCGAGCCACCATAACTAAGTGCAAGGGTCATGGGGGTCGCACCCCCTTACCGGCTCAAGGGGTAGAACCCCTTGTTGGGGTCCCGTTTTTCTCACCAAAAGACACACCTTTTCCTAACAGGTGTGACTCTTCCCGCTAATTGCTTTTTAATCGAATCTAACTAACTTTCAATAAGGTTTTCTATAACATAATTAATCTCTTCCAAACAGAATGAACATAACAACATTCATAACAACTTTCAGTGTATTGCTTTGTTTTCTAGTGCTTTAAAAACAAAGTGCGATTATCTGAATTATCCAATTGAAGATTTCGTGATACCCAAAACATATAGGGCCGAAATATTTTAATATGAAAGTAATCTCTACACGATTCAGGAAATATATTAAGATTATTTGATTATTACTACTCACATGCAAACCCAAATTCCAACATCATTTGATGACGAAATGAAAGTTGAATGTCGTATGTATGTCATATATAACATTGATAAAACCATAGATGTTTTCTATGAAATATTATAGTGTGCCAGAACAAATAGTTGACCAAATCCATCATCACTCCAACCAAGAAAAAAAAAGGCCTAGAGGTGAACTTGATTGTATTTTTTTGATAAAATATTAGGTAAATGATATGATTATTAAATTTAAGTATAAGTTATACTTTGTGTAAATATGATCTTACTCTTTTCATTTACATATTGTAAAGGTAAAGTATTGTTCATATGTTCCAGTGAACAAGATCGTGTCGTTGCCATCACAGCATAAGTATATTTTAATAATTTTTCTCCTAACCTTTTAGAATATATATAATAAAATTAAGCAAACTAATGTCATTTATACTTTCTTACAAAATATAAAAATCTTCCATATTCTTTATTTAAATATATTAATTCTTCTTCATAAAATGTTTAGAGTTTTGAGTGTTATTTGATGATGTTATACGATCTATTTCATTTAAAATTACGTAAACGAACATTAGAAGTACACAAAAAATTGTGTCTACGAACGACACTTGTTAATTGTGTACGATTAGAGATGACAAAACGGGCATGACAGGCTTGGGCCACGGGTCTAAACGAGCTCAGGCCCAAATGGGCACAGGCTTAAACAAATACGGGTTTAATGGGCATGGGTCAAATGGGCTCATGTTAATAGTTTTATAAAAGACCAAAAATGACAACAAAAATTCCTCAAACCTAACACCTAATTTATATTTAAATAACTAAATATATTATATTTATAAGTTTTTGTTAAAAACAATTGCAAGAAAACATTTGCCCGTTAATGTGCATTTAACTTTTGAAAGGGTTATGTCACAACTCACCATTTCAGGTCATTTCAGGTCATTTCCCGAACTTTGGAAAAACACTATTCATCAAACACTATTCATCAAAACACTATTCATCAGTTTACTATTCATCATTTTTGGTGTCAGTTTGACATTCCGAGAAGCATTCAGAAATTTTACTATTCACGGAACACTATTCATTGCGGGAAAAGATTTCATCATTCACGTGCATTACACATTTCATCGTAAATTTAGTTTACGGGTATTCAAATTCGCGTAACCGTATTGGTTCAGGTGCGAATTCATGCATTATCAGTAATGACATTTCATACGGACTGGAGATAGTCTGCATATCATCAGTAGGTCATTTACATGTTATACCACTCTTAGGATTTTCAAATTTCTATATTTGATACATTTAACGTTTTTCTTATAAGTATTTATAATAAACGTTAACACCCGGTTTATACACGACGAATATATCTAAATATTCTCACAATGGTCCCGACATATTTTTATATCCATTTTAACATCATAAATGTTATAATATTCAGTTACCCAGTATTTTGGAAATTTATTTTATTTATAACGTACGCTTATGAATATAACGACGGTTTTCGTGAAAACTAAACAATAATCACCCGAACACTCAGTAATTGTACCCAACATATTTCTAACATTTTTATGACTTTATTAAGTCCCGGTTAACTTCGTTAATATTTATTTCTAGCAAACCCGGTACCCGATTATAACTAATACTTACACTAAACTACAACTAATAATACACTACATTTTCTAAGTGATCAAAACCGGCTTTGCTACTCCTTGGTACATTGAAAACCGGCCTTGAGCACATCCCTAGACACCATGTACATGCTTTTCAACCTTATGACTTATGTAATCTTATTATACAATATAACTAGTTATACTTATTTACATAAACACTTATAACATAACATACTTATTTCTAAGAATCATAACATCACTTTTCAAGATCCAAAAAGCTCATCTTCATCTCCCCCATCATAAAACCCACGACCAAAACCATAAATCAAGAGCAAGTGATCATTTTCCAAAAGTTAAAGCATCAAAGTTGTTCATTTCATCATCCTAATCAAGAATCATAACACAAAAACACAAGAAATCCAAGATTTCTCATCATCTAATCACCTATTATTTCAAAGTGAGTATTCAAATTTATTTTCATGTTTTCATCTAATTAACACTTATATCTCATAGTATTCATGCTTAATTTCATGCACAAACTAGTTATACCACTTTATTTTTGAAGACTTTTTGAACATACAAACCCTAGATTGTGATTTAGGTGTTCCTTTGTTAAATTAACTTGATTACTAGTCATTAGGAACCCATGGCACCCTAAGAAGGTGTATGGTAAGATTAGTATAGTTTTGTGAAGTTTGCAAGAGATTTGGTTGAAGTAAAAACTAGTTTTGAACCTTGGAAATGGATTTCTAACAAGTATATTTACATGCTGTCCCATTTTGGTAAAATCTGGAAAATCAGTAAACACAAATGAAACTTTGGCAAAATTTTTAGAAAATACTTTCAAAAACGAATCCGTAGGCGAAAGAACGGATTAAAAAGAGTTTATAACGAAGAAGTTATGATTTTTGCAAGTTTATTGACGAAAACTATTTTCCGGAAAAATACATGCTGTTGGACGTTTTTCGTCGGTCAAAAAGAGAGTTTTGACGTAACCCGGAGGGGTCAAGCTTTCTAAAATATATTACTACATGTTAAGACGTAACCGTGGATATAAAGAACAAGTAAAACGGGCTTATAACGACATAGATATTCACGTTTCAATATCGGCAAAAATCCTTTATAATTGGCAGCTTTTATAAATAATAATAACACTACGTACTAAATTCTAGATTTTCTAGAAATATTAACCAAGTACCCAATTTCATAACTAATGATGTATTAGTGATTACAAGTATATTTTCATCACCACAAGGCGTTATTTCAAGGATTTCAAACCGAGGATTTCAACACAAACATTGGTACATACGATATATATATAAGTATATATATTACAACTAGTTTATTTTTTCTAATAGCCATATTTTCCTAAGTCTTGGAATATATACTTTTGATAACAACAAGTGTTTTTCAAAGAGTAGAGTGGTATAGGAAACATGTGCATGGACATTCATAACATCATTTCATGATCTAAAGTAGATCGTTCATCATTCACATTAGGTTGCGGCTAGTGTGCGCGCCTTGTTTTTCAGCTCATTACATGTTCATGGTATCATCATATTGGGTTGCGGCAGCTAATTGTTCATTGTTGTTCATTTCACTTCATCACAGTTTCATCAGTTAAGGTGAGTTTTCATAGCCCCGTTTTCAATTCAACATTTTTGATTGTTTTCAAATCCCACGGGGGGAATACATTGCATCAATCATTTTAGTACGAGCCCAAGTATTCAAACATATGTACATAGCTTAAGTTACCTTGCCATGTGATAAGTCCCCTGTAACATCATGAACCGTTAATTTACCGTTAAGCGAGAGTGAGTGGATAGATCTATTGAGGGTGACGCCTCCATCCGTGGTAGTGATTACCAACAGTAAGCGGATGCATTTCATGTCTTTTACATTTGAGTGTTTCGGCAGAACATTCAGGAGGGGCATAGTTTCATCAGTCATAGCTTCGGTGTCATGAGCTTAAGGTCTATTGTACAATTTTCATGAGATTTTTATCTTGCACTTTTACTTGTGGTGGCCGTACATCATTACATTTTATAAACCTATGGAATTCACCAACATTCGTGTTGACGTTTTAGCAATGTATTTCAGGTTATTAAGGTAGCTCATGTGACATGCATTTGGACCTTCATGGAGTCGCGGAGTCGACGCGTCTCATCATTATTTCATGCACTTATGTAAACATTTGATCTAGTAGGACTTGTTTTCATAAACTTGCAACACATTTTGGGGACCTCACTTTGTAAACTCTGGATTATTTCAATGATCAAATGCAGTATTTTTCCAAACGATACTTTAGGTCGTTCAATGTAACTGTAACTGTGGTGCTATGACAAACACCCCCAGGTATTCCATTCCGCTGCAAGTCATGTAAATTGGGGGTGTGACAGGTTATACATGCCCATTTAAAAAAATGAGGGGGCTAAATTCACCCAAAATATTTTACAAACTAATTAGACCATAGAAGCCCATTTTTATGCTTTTTGGCACAAATTGTCACCTCTATCTACAATATATGCAATATAAGTGTAGTCTCCCATATCCCAAGTCTTCTTAAAAGTCTTCGGTGATTATTCAAAATTTTGTCTTGCTCAAAGCTGATAAGGAATTTGTTGATGGCCGGTGTCCTCTTCAAAAATGTTAAACTTTAATGTTAATGAATTTGTTGATGGTTAGTGTCCTCTTCACAAATGTTAAACATTAAAGTTAAGGAACTTTTGTTATTATAATGCGTTCGGTTCTATTTGTTAATATGGGTAGTCTTATATATAAATGATTGTAGACGTATATTTTTTGCCAATTCATTTCACCAGTAGCATGTTATTAAAAACGTTAACATGCAAAACTAACGATAAAAAGCCATTACTTATTCTTATGATTTTAAGTAAATTTCCAAAAATGAAGTCACCACAATCATTAAGTTACTTATCATCTTCCTCTCATATTTCAATTCTCTTTTATGGTTTCGCGATTATATGTCTTACTTCCACCACTGTCTCTGGTGGTATAATGAGACTGATTATCTTCCAAAAATGAGTCACAACAATTTTAGTGGGAAGTTGACAATCAATTTTTCAAAACTAAGAGATATTTATGTAATTAGATTACATGATAACAACTTTCATCGACGCGGAGAAGCTGATGACATGAGGTTTTTTGATTCTTTGAAAAACTGCACCAAATTAGTAGAATTTAATCTTTTGAATTGCAACCTTATAGGAGTGCTTCCGATATCAATAGGTAATCTTTCTGATCAACTCAGCCATTTAATCTTTTGAAAGTCTAGTTGGTTTGACCACTTTAGATTTAGGACCTAATCGATTCAAAGGAAAAATCCCCATTACCATTGGTAAAATTCAAAAACTACAATATCTTGGTCTAAATAGCAATCAATTTTCAGGGCCTATCCCACATAGCATAGGGAACTTATCATTGTTGACTGAACTTTATGTGGGAAACGGTGTACACTTTTATTAATAAATCAGATTACAATAAAATAAAATTAACAGAATGTAAATAACAGAAAATAAAATACAGACAGAATGGAGTAGAAGCAGAAGACAGACACTATATAACGTAAATTAAATGAAAGCAGTAAACGCACGAGGCTCGTGTTAGACACGATTCCCTTAAAACAGATTCGCCGTCTGTTTCCCAGGGTACAACGTACTAAGCTGTTGTACAGCCGGACCTGACTAACCTTGCCTGAAAGATCACGAAAAGTTGTGTGCTTCTGATCGAAAGTCTGCTGGAAATCGTCTGGTAAAGAGCTACGTATTTTGGCTATCTAAACCGAATGAGACTATGGCTATATTTATACTGAAAAATTATCTTGTCCTCCAAGATAATATATCTTCCAGTATTATACAAATCAGTTATTTTCAAAACTGATTTGCACAGCTTTTTACACACGAAAAATATATGCCATAATATTTGTATATCTTTTGTAACACGAAATTAATCTATTCTACAAATAATACGCACGTAGGCGAGGTTTCGGAGCTGCATTCGTGTCCGCAGGTCGCGCGGGCTCGCATGAGTTCAGTAGCTTCGAACTCATTTTGGTCCAGAAATCCCACAATCTGCACCCCCCCCCTGCGCGCGCGTAGGAGTGGGAGCATAGCTCACCTAAAGGAATTTGAAAGCTAGTACAAGGATTACCTTATAAACTAGTCTCCACTTCCTTCACTAAGCGATGTGGGATGTGTTTTTGTTTCCAAGTTTTGTGTTTCAAGTGTCCCACTTTGAGACACGATATCTCATTCATCTTAGCTCTATTTTGGACATACTTTAGCTTGTTACGAAGCTCTCTTGGAGGAGAACACAACGCCCCCAATAATCATTAATATATATAACATATACATATATTAAATTATGTCCAAACTTTGCAAAAACTCATTTTGCAAAAACCATTTTTCCAACACTTTATTTATATTCCAATAAATTAGAAGGCCATATTCCATCTAGCCTTGGGAAGTGTAAAGCACTTAATGGTTTAAGCCTTGCAGTCAATAGATTTACTAGCAAAATACCCGAGCAACTTCTTCAACTTCCATCACTAACTATTGGTTTAGATCTTTCTCAAAACAGCCTATATGGTTCAATTCCATCAGAGATTAAAGACCTCAAGATGATGAACATTCTTGATTTATCTTACAATAATCTATCAGGCACAATTACTAGTAGCCTTGGTGAGTGCATTAGCCTTACAATGTTAAACCTAAGTGGGAACATATTTCAAGGCATGATACCATCTTCATTAAGTTCCTTGGGAGGATTGCAGGTACTCGACATTTCTCAAAATAATTTTTCAGGAAAAATTCCTCAATTCCTAGACAAATGGGTCTCCTTAGAAATTTTGAACCTATCTTTTAATGATTTTGAGGGTGAGGTACCAGTTGTAGGAGTGTTTGCCAATGCAAGTGCATTTTCAGTTTTGGGGAACAATAGGCTTTGTGGTGGTTTGGTTACACTTTGAGTTACCCAAATGCAAGGAAAGGGGTAGACATAAAATAAGGTTTCTTTTCTTCATATTAGTCATTGTGATTGCACCGACGTTGCTCATCATATTATGTTGCGTGTATCCTTTGTGGAAGAAGAAACGCGAGAGTCAACTATCTCAATCTTCTGGGAATGAAAGGTTCTTGAAAGTTTCGTACAATCAGCTTCTCAAGGCTACGGATGGGTTCTCTACAGAAAATTTGATTGGCGAGGGTGGGCACAGCTCTGTTTATAAGGGAATCCTCGATTCTAGAGATGATAAATCTGTTGCAATCAAAGTTCTACATCTTCAAAATCGAGGAGCCCACAAAAGTTTTATGGCAGAATGCGAAGCATGGAGGAATATTTGACACCGTAACCTGTTGAAGAATATAACTTCATGTTCAAGTGTTGATTTTCAATGCAACGATTTTAAAGCTTTGGTTTACGAGTTTATGCCGAATGGAAGTGTACACGATTGGCTTCATTCAAGTGCAGATACATCGAAACTGAACCTTCTTCAAAGAATAAACATTCTCAGAGATGTTGCAACGGCACTTGATTATCTTCACAATCGCTGCCAATCAACAATTGTTCACGGTGACTTGAAGCCTAGCAACATTCTACTTGATGATGATATGGTGGCTCATGTTGGAGACTTTGGTTTATCTCGACTACTTGGTACAGAATTAAACCAAAATAGCTCAACTGGGGTTAAAGGAACAATTGGTTATGCACCTCCAGGTAGTATTCCATGATGCTTATATTTACTTACAAATTACCGTTTGTAAATTAACTAAATTTTTTTAATTCGCAGAGTATGGTCTCGGGAGCGAGATGACAAGTATTGGGGATGTCTACAGTTTTGGAATATTATTACTTGAGGTGATGACCGGGAAAAAGCCGACAGATGACATGTTCAGCGATGGTCTTAGCCTTCATAAATTTGCTTACATGGCATTACCAAACCATGTAATCGATGTTATTGATGATGATGCAATTGTATTGCAAAGTACGGAAGCGAATGCAAAAAAAGTGGAAGAATGTTTGGTTGCAACTATCAAGATTGGAGTACCGTGCTCTGTGGATTTCGCACCCCAACGGATGAAAATAGAAGTTGTTGTCAATGAGTTGCAGCGTATTCTCGATGTGCTTCAAAATATATAAGGTACTCTCTTCTTCCTTTTTGTAAAATCTGATTTTACATGAGTTTGTTAATAAATCATAGCTAACTTGGTTTTAATTTTGAACTCTTTCAGGTCTCATCAATCTTGTATGGTGAAATTGAGAGTAACTATAACAAGGAGCGGTGCATGTCGTAGTTATGTAAATGAAGTTGCTAAAGATCTTTATAAGTGTGGTTTGATTCTCTTGGTGCTTAATTGTAAGAGACATAAGAGTATGTTTACTTTCCTGGTGACATATCATATGTGTCGAACATGTTTGTAATCATGTGTGGTTTAATTTAACTCAAACCAGTTTTTGGTGTTGAATTCTACATTATTTTTGAAGCAATAAACGATATTAATAGTTTCTTAAATTTGTGACGCTTACCAAATTTACTATGTTTTTGGTCAAAAGGAAAAATATAATAATAACCAAAACTTTGAACAAGTTACATTGTGTTTTAGTAATAGCATGGACGTACCCAAGCGAAGTAGATAGATCAATACTGCAGCTTATTATACTACTAATCCATACAGCAAGACATCTATGTTGAGATAATTCCATCTTTATTCATCACAACATCAACTCAACATCATTTTTCCTCAAGTTCGAACCTTGAGCATACTGAAAGAGCCTTGACCATAATGCTTTTACCAACACACGAAACTATCCTTATAATACTAACCAGTGTCATCATCCAATGAAGACAGAGGAGCTTCACTATCAAGATACATAGCCATCTGTCTAACCATTAATACCACATATAAAAATCTTCTACCCTCACACTAAACCAAAAAACCAAAATAGAAAAACTAGACATCAATCATGTTCAAACCTCATTGTAAGGTGGATTGGACAACGTTTCACTTATAGGCAATTCCATGAAAAAATCTATAATCAGCTAATGAATCCAGATGCAATTTTCTTTTGTAGATAACAATATTACGTATTTACACATTAGCGTCTCTGTAGATACTCACCCTGCTACACTTCTAGCCAGATCTATACATCATTGCTTTTGGAATCGCTAACCTTTGTATATATCAGATGAGTGATGCTGGGTTATTAGATGTAACCGGATTACGATATTCAAGCTCTTATGAACACTTAGCTACAAAAGAATTTGGTGTACTAAACAAAATTTATTATACGAGTATGGCCGGAGACATTAAGGTCCTGTTTGACAGCCTCTGAATTAGGTCATTAAGAGAAGGTCATATGAATCGGTCAGATGAAATGGTGTTTGATAAAATAATTCATGGCACTGTACGAATCTGAAAACCTCTTAATCGTGCATGAGCAAAAGTATACAAAATGATACAGCACCCCACATGTTTCTACTTTGTCCTTTTTATGTTATTTAATCAATAACCTTTTTTATTCATTTTAACTTTACTCTATTAGATACTAAAATGTCATATTAGCCCATTAGCTTATTAACCTATTAGATATTTTTTTTCAACATCATTCACATGACCCCTTAAGTTTACTTAACCACCAAACTATCTCCTAAACTTATACTAGTAATGTTTTATTTTTAACATCTTATTAAGTTTAGTAATATAACAAATTAACATCATCACCTGGTAAACTCTATATTTCTTTACACCATTTTCTTTATTTGTGTTACATTTTTTCTTGGAAAAATAAATATATCATTGTTATACCTATATTTTTTACGGTTATCTTATGTGTTTAACTTATTTTTTATGCCTATGCACTAGAAACATGGTATACGAATCTGTTGCGATTAATTTTGATCATGTCCTCCTTTCATGAATACTTAACATAAAACGCAGCAAGAACAAGAATACCTAATCCATCATAATTAAACATGATAACAGAACCCAGCTGGTTCATTTCTTGATTGAAAATCCTAAAAGTGTATGAATCATAACAACCCACCTTCAATTATTTTTGTCTTTTAACAAAAATCATTTCTTGATTGGTTGTGTTTTTTAAGTCAGGTATTTTATAACAAACATATGCATGGTGGACAAAAAAACAAAACAACTTTATGTTATTAGTCAAGAAGGTACTGCTAGCTGCTTTGTGTCCTTATTGGCGGACTAATGAGTCTTTGGTAAGTTTCTTCCATTGTTATATTGTTTAATGTTATCTAATAGACATCTTAGACCATTATCTCTTAAATTAAAGTTATAATGCAATATAAGTCTAGTTTTCCCACTCTCAATTTCTTCAAAGTCTTTAATAGATAGAAAATGGTTATTATTAGTCAAGGAATTAGTGAATGTTAGACAAAAGGTGTTACTAATCGTGCTATTTGGATGGCATGATTAAAGGTATAATGCAATATAAGTCTAGTGTTCACACTCCCAAGTTTTCTTCAACAAAGACACGCAATACATTGAGTTAAAAAGTTGAGTTATCTTGTAAACTATTTCATGCAAAAATGATAGTAAAGAAATTGAGTTATCTTGTAATGTATTTCGTTGAGACATTTTATCAAACTGTATATTACAGCCGACTTGTTTGAACATATGCAAATGAACTCGAATGAAGTCAACGCTGATAGAAAGAAAGAAAGATAACTTATCATGTAATTCTTCCCAAGGAAGCAACGTACAAACTTAAATCATTTACCATTCAAATATACTTAGTGACATAATTATTTAATATTTTTTCATGGAACAAGCAAATAGAAAATTGACAAGAAAAACCAACCGGTTAAAATGTTGATATAAGCAATAACCTTTTTTAATGGTAATAATAAAATTTTACATACAACCTTTATAAATAATTTAATGGAATCATGATTAGTGAAAAATTCAATTAAACGCTTACCAAAAGCCAAAAACAACTAAACGTAAATATGTATCATATTATTGTTTCAAGGCTATACCTTGCAATATCTAAAGAGCAACAAATAGTTACTATTGAAAACACTCATATACATATTTTAGCAAAACCTTCTCATTTTCACCCATCATGCATGTTTACACCACTGAAATTAAAGTGTCCACGTAAAACAGTGTAATCATTTTAGAAAGTCCAACTTTGTATGTTGTTTGAACCTCCATTAGCATAAGATTTGTCGCTCAAGGTTTAACCTGGAAGTTAATCTTATTAGCTTTCTAAGGTCAAATAATGTTAAAATCTCAGTTTCATTGTTATTTTGAATCTAATCAAGCAGGCAAAAAACTGCTTTTTTTTTTTTTTTTTTTTTTTTTTTTTTTTTTTTTCTCAGAAACTCTTTTTTTTTGTTGGGTAAAAGGTCAACGACCTGGTAAATATATTACTCCAAAAAACATTTAAGTACAACGGATATGAGTGAATCCCATATCTCAGCCCGTTACATAGGCGAAAAGCTTACATAACAAGATACTTCCTATTTTCTAGGCAAGAAAACCAAAACCACTACCACATAATATAGAAAGACTCGGACAATAATATAAACTACTTCCCCTGGAGATTAAAGCCATAAATGGCATTAAGAGCATCCAATTCCCCTGGAAGATCATTAATTTGCTTCACGGTCTAAAATCTCAATTGGCTCTTCCATGAAATTCAGTTTCTCATCAACACGAATATCCCTCATTGAAATGACGGGCATTTCATCGGAAAGACATTTCTTCAAATTACTAACGTGGAACACGTCGTGACTTTACTCAGTTCATGTGGTAATTCCAACCTATAAGCCACGGGCCCAATTCTTTCTAAGATCAGGAATGGTCCAATGTAGCGTGGGTTGAGTTTACCACGTTTCCCGAAATGTATTACACCTTTCTAAGGCGAGACTTTCAGCATTACTTTGTCTCCAACCTGGAACTCTAAAGGTTTACGTCTCTGATCGGCGTAGCTCTTCTGCCTATCTCTAGCCGCTTGCAACCGATCACGAATCTGAGCTACTTTCTCTGTAGTTTCTAAAATAAGCTCAGGGCCTGTAAGTTGACTATCTCCAACTTCTGCCCAACCAATAGGCGAACGACACTTTCTGCCATACAAAGCTTCGAATGGTGCAGCCTTAAGACTTGTGTGGTAGCTATTATTATAGGAGAATTCCGCAAGGGGTAAATACTTCTCCCAGCCCTTACCAAAGTCTATGATGCATGCACGAAGCATATCCTCTAACGTCTGAATGGTCCTCTCACTTTGACCATCGGTTTGGGGATGATATGTAGTACTCATATCAAGCCTCGTCCCCAAAGCCGTTTGAAGTGATCGCCACAAAGCTGACGTAAAACGACTATCACGATCCGAAATAATAGATATCGGGACTCCATGACGCGAAATAATTTCCTTCACATATAACCTCGCAAGCTTATCCACACTATCATCTTCACTAATAGCTAGGAAATGAGCAGACTTTGTCAGACGATCCACAATTACCCAGATAGCGTCACAACCGCTAGCTGTCCTCGGTAATTTGGTAATGAAGTCCATTGTAATCCGCTCCCATTTCCAGACTGGAAGTTCTGGTTGCGTTAGTAATCCTGACGGCCTCTGGTGTTCAGCTTTAACCTTAGCACATGTCAGGCACTTACTAACGTACGATGCTATATCTGCCTTCATATTTGGCCACCAATAGAACTTCTTAAGATCCTGGTACATTTTATCGGAACCAGGATGAATAGAGTACCTTGACTTATGCGACTCATGCATAATCAACTCCCGAATTCCTCCATACAAAAGGTACCCAAATCCGATCTCCAAAACATAACAATCCATCAGAACGCTTAACAAATCCTTTCTCATTATCAGCCATCCCAAATATATTCTCGGCAGATCTATTTTCTGCTTTTAACGCTTCCGTTTGAGCTTCAAGTATTTGAGACGGTAATGGCGATACGATAGTCATTCCTAACGACCTAACTCGTAATGGTGGTACTCTTTCCTTTCGACTAAGAGCATCAGCAACAACGTTGGCTTTACCAGGGTGGTAGCGAATTTCACAATCATAATCGCTTAGCAACTCAATCCAACGTCGCTGTCTCATGTTGAGCTCTTTTTGATTTAAGATGTGTTGTAAACTTTTATGGTCAGTAAACACAACACACTTTGTTCCGTACAAGTAATGTCTCCATATTCTTAAAGCGAAAACCACAGCACCTAGCTCCAAATCATGGGTAGTGTAGTTTTTCTCATGCTTTTTGAGCTGTCGGGAAGCATAAGCTATCACCTTCTCTCGTTGCATTAACACGGCTCCCAAACCTTTATGTGAGGCGTCACAATAGACGACGAAATCCTCGTTACCTTCCGGTAACGCTAAGATAGGAGCACTACACAACATTTTCTTAAGCAATTGAAACGCTTCCTCTTCTTTATCTCCCCATTCATACGTAACACTCTTTTGAGTCAATTTGGTCAATGGTTTAGCTATCTTCGAAAATCCCTCAATGAATCTTCGGTAATAACCAGCTAAACCCAAAAATTGACGAACTTCAGTTGGGGTTGTAGGTGCAGCCCAATCTTTTATCGCCTCAATCTTAGCAGGATCCACATGGACTCCTTGTCTATCAATCACATGACCCAAAAATTGTACCGTCGGAATCCAAAATTCGCATTTCGAAAACTTGGCATAAAGTTTCTCCTTCTTGAGCAATTCCAAAATGAGTCTTAGATGCTCCTCATGCTCCTTCTCACTCTTTGAATAAATCAGAATGTCATCAATGAATACAATCACAAACTTGTCTAAGTAAGGCTTACACACATGATTCATGAGATCCATGAATATTGCTGGTGCGTTAGTCAACCCAAATGGCATCACCTAAAACTCGTAATGCCCGTAACGGGTTCTGAAAGCCGTTTTCGGAATATCTTCCTCGCGAACTCGAAGTTGATGATATCCCGATCTCAAATCGATCTTCGAATACATACTCGATCCTTGAAGTTGATCGAACAAGTCGTCGATCCTAGGTAACGGGTATCTATTCTTCACCGTTAGCTTATTCAACTCTCGGTAATCAATGCACATTCAGAACGATCCATCCTTCTTCTTCACAAATGAGACTGGGGCTCCCTAAGGTGAAGAACTTGGTCTTATGAATCCTTTTTCGGCTAACTCCGCCAATTGTTTCGACAACTCTTCCAGTTCGGTAGGTGCAAGACGATAAGGTGCTCGTGCTACAGGTGCAGCACTAGGTATCAACTCAATCTGAAACTCCACTTGTCTAGTCGGCGGGATTCCCGGCAAGTCATCGGGAAACACATCAGGAAAATCACGAACTATAGGCACATCTCCAATGCACCTTTCCTTTTTCTTCGTCTCTCCCTTCTCAGAAATTTGAGCTAAGAAAAGGTAACATCCCTTCTCCATTAGCTTTGGTAACTTAGTGCATGAAATCACTGCTAATCGGGATGGGCTCCTAGAATCCTTTCGGTCTCCCAATATGTTTAGGACTTCCTTTCCATATGGTACACGCACGATCTTCTCGTCGCAAAGTATGTGAGCACGATACTTCGACAACCAATCCATACCAATGATGACGTCAAAACTTCCTAACGTGACGGGTAGAAGATCTATGTTGAAAGGGTGGTTCAAGAAATTTAGCGTACAACCGCGAATGATGGTATTAATCCTTTCTAGGTTTCCATTTGCTAACTCAATATCATATCCAATTCCTAAGGCCATCGGGGGTTTCTCTAGTAAGGGTGCAAATGTAGTGGACACAAAACTCCTATCGGCACCAGTATCAAACAGTATGGAAGCATAACGATTATTGAAAAGGAACGTACCAGTAACGACGTTCGGATCTTCTCCTCTCTCGTTCCCGAGTGCATACACTCTTCCCTGAGCAGCTCCAGCTTCCATACGTTGGTCCCCAATATCTTGTCGTCCACGGTTTCCTCCAGTTCCACGGTTTCCATAATTGTACCCATTACCACCCGAGCCTTGATTTCCACGGTTTCGCGATTCTCTACACTCATTCCTATAGTGTCCCTTCTTTCCACACCCATAACAAGTAACATCTGCCTTGTTTCTCATTTCAGGAGCAGCCTGAACCATAGCAAGAGGTCGGGCTCTACAGTCCCTAGCTGTGTGTCCTTTCTTTGAGCAATTCTGGCATTTCACACTACACCATCCAGTATGATGCTGGTGGCAACGATCACACTTGGGTGCATCACCGTTCTGATTCTTCTTATCTCCATTCCCAATAGCATAAGCCTTAGCTTGTCTCTTGCTTCGGTGATCATTACTCTTAGAGTGACGGTCTCTCTTTCTCTTTCCATTCTTCTCCTTATCAGTTTCTTCTAATTCCAACGAATCCATAAGTTGTTGAGCAATTGTGATTGCCTCATGGATGTTTGCAGGCCTAGCAGAAATCACATCATTCCTCGTAGCTACAGGCAACCCATCAGTATACCTCTCGATCTTTTGAGTCTCAGTTTTCACCATATCTGGGCACAACAAGGCTAATTCCTGGTAACGACGATTGTAAGTCGCCATGTCAGTACCTTTCACCTTGTGGTTCCAAAACTCAATCTCTAGCTTCTTGACCTCATTCCTTGGGCGATAAGTCTGAATCAGCAAAGACTTAAATTGCTCCCAAGTCATGGCATAAGCTACATCACTCCCAACTGCATTTCGGTAGTTGTTCCACCAAGTCAAAGCTTCATCCTTGAAAGTAAAAGAAGCAAACTTTACCTTCGCATTCTCCGCACAACCACTGACATTGAACACAGACTCAGTCTTCTCAATCCATCTGACTAAGTAAACCACTCCTTCAGTTCCACCAAACTCAATGGGTCCACAAATCTTGAATTCCTTGTATTGACATCCATTAGCACGAACAGGTGGAAAAGTTCCAGCAGAATTGTTGGAATGATTTGACTCAGCTAGTAGTTCAGCAACTCTTTGCTCCACGAGTTGGTTGATCATTGCTTGATCCACAGTAGGTGCATTAAGTGGAACATGATCATTGTCTCCCTGAACATTAACGTTTTGATTCCTGTTGTTGCGGTTAGTGGTGTCCAGGTTGTCAGGAGTAGGGGTTTCAACATTTCGAGTAGGTCGACGACCTCGGCGACCAGGAGTAGTCACAGCAGGACCAGTTCTGGTAGACCTAACAGGGTTTCGACGTGTTGCCATTAATCCGTAACATCACACAAGTTCAGGCGTCTCCAATAGAACTTATCAATATGCTCAACAAGAGTAATTCGACGAAGCCAATCCATGGAAAGAATAGCAACAATACACCACGTAACATCAATAAAGCGAATAAGGACTCAATTTCCATAACACCCAAAATCACATAATACCATATACTAATAACCATCAACCATACAATAGCGATCTAGCATCGTTCCAACTAACGGATAACACAAAACGTACTAATCGTTCCAAAAGAGACGAATACTGAGCAAAATACATCAAAATATGATAAATAGCTTTTCTAACCGAACACTCCTCGGTTAAGAAAGCAACAAGACAACATAATCCAAGCAACTAGCCACGCGGCTGGCGGAGGCTCCTCAACTCCTGCCTCAAGCCATCAAGATCCCTCCATAACGATCCTAGCTCCACGCTATGGGTGTCTCGGTCTCTCTTGAGGTCAGCCACCTCCTTCTCTAGCTCGGCATTCCTTTGCCAAAGCTTGCGGTCGGCCTCACGAGCAGTAACAAATCCTCGCTGCAAACTATCGATATGCTCGTGAACATCCATCAAAACTCTCCTCAGCTCAGTAGTCCTGCCCACAACGACAGTCAAGTCAACTCTCAAATCTGCTAAAAACTCTCCAATAACCCTCTCAAGTTGATCCGATACACGTGCAACTCTCTCACTAAGCTCAGTAATCCAAGCCCACAACCTGCCAATCTCACCCAACTCTGCATGCTCAGCAGAAACCTCAGAAGATGCATCCGACTCAACGGGACTACCAGGTGGCAACTCAAACAAGAACGGATGATCAGGTGAATCAGGCTCAATCGGGTGTACAGGTGAATCAGGCTCCTCAGCCTGAGCTGGTGGTAATAACTCATCATCATCATCATCATCATCATCATCATCATCAGGCATCTCATCCTCCTGAGGGTCATCCTCTTCCTCAGGGTCATCATCATCACCCTGCTCAGCCTCCTGAGGGTCATCCTCCCGCTCAGGGTCATCAGCCTCATCCTCACCCTCGTACTCCTCCTCCTCCTCATCGGAAGAGTACCTCATCACTCGTCGTCTCCTACTAGGTGAACCATGTGGAGATGTAGTAGGTGATCTAGGACGACAACGCAATGATGTGGGTGGCGCCTCAGACAGAAGAGAATGAGCATCAATCTGTAAAGGTGATGGAGTAGGGCGTACCGACATGCGTGCCGTAGCTCGGTGGGCAAAGCGTGGTGCCACACGAGCCAAAGCCTGATGAAGAGTAAGCTGCCTCGATGTACCAGGGAGCCCTAAAGAAGATGAGGGTCCCTGCGTAGATGCAGCAGGTAGTGCTGAAGTAGAAGCTGCCTGTGATACAATAGCTGAAGACATGGCCATCTGGTAAGGGTCATCAGATGCCATAGTGAACTGTGCAGGTAAAACCGGTGCAGTAAGAATATCCTCGACAACATTAGGCGTAAGGGAGGCCATAGTATGTGACAACGGCGTAGGGTAGGTGTAAATGTTTCAAAACAACTAAATCACAACTCATAATACCATACAAAAATCCTCATCAAATAGTTCAATTATATAATCTCAATAAAAAGAATTTCAAACACCGCATTACTAAAATGTTTATAAAACATATAGACCAATAAATCCTCGAGAACGCCATCTTATTACTAAAATCCATAAACCTCAAATCATCTCAATAAATCCCAAATCTAACAATCATCTCAAATATCTCATAATACCTCAAATAATAGAAGATGGTTCGGCTTGGCGGGCTGGCGGGCGGTGGTCAAGGATTATTTTCTATAAAAATACGGTTATAGTTTAGGCGTTTATTTACCTAGTTCTCTATAACCTTGGCTCTGATACCAATCTGTAACACCCCCAAAATTTGATACAGCGGAAGACTCAACAAGCTTTCGGGGTGCTACGGGGATTGGTATCCAACACAAGACAATATAGAACGAGATAAAGTAAACATAATAAAAACACAACCAAAACGGGGTTTTAAGGTTTACATTTATCCCAACATCATTCAGAGTCAGGCCCAAAATAAAATAACAGTAGGTCCAAATTTAGTTATCAGAGTTTAGAAAAATAGATCCATAAACCGTGTGCCTTGGCCGAGCCTTCCATTCCAAGCATGCATCTCAACACTTAATTACCTGAGAAAACGTGCTAAAAGTCAGCTTTCGCTGGTGAGATCATAGGTTTAAATTCAACTAACAATATAGTGGACATATACGCAAAACGCTTGCTAGCTAGACTAAGGATTCGCTAAAAGCCTGCGGATACCCTCCGCTCTCAACATAACACACGGATACCCTTCCGTACTACATAGATATTCGGGTAGCCCCCGCAATACCAATAAATACTCGGATAACCTCCGAAGTATTAATAACCTATAGGTGCACACTATAGTATCTAAATAAGTCAACCTTGAATAGTACACACGAAACTATGTGACTAAAGCTGACAATCCACCAATAACCAAATAAGCCAACCTTGAATAGTACACACAAAACTATGTGACTAAAGCTGACAATCCACCAATAACCAAATAAGCCAACCTTGAATAGTACACACAAAACTATGTGACTAAAGCTGACAATATATCCTAGTCCATACGCATAGCAAGTTTAGAAAGCATATAAAAGCGATAAAAGTCCACATAAAATAATTTGCACGTTTCTCACCCCAAGTATTGAAAACATAGTTCAAGATTGAAAAATGGGGCTATGACTCACCTCAAGTCCAGAAAATAGCAAGAAATAGACGGTAGAAATAAGATGTATGATAACTCACAAAACAGCAACTACGGACTTGGCACGACCTAACAATATTAACTCGTTCAGAAATCATTTCCTCAAATTTATAATATTCCCAAACCCGGACGAGAATCCGTTTTATTTCCGAAAAATCCATTTCGTATTAGTTTGGTGTATTTGCGTTTGGTATCCATACGGGTAGTGGGTCGACTCAAAACAAACCAAAAAGATCACATATAGAATAATAAAATAAACTATGGATCTAATATTAGCCCAATATATCATTTAAATAAATCGCCGAAGTTTATCAAGTCCGTCGATTTGATAATCCTCATATTTATTTACGTAACATACCGTTCCAAGATTACACCCAACCTAAAGCACATAGCACATAATTACTATATAGTATATATCATAGTTTAATAAATTCCTCATATATATCGTCAAATTGGCCAGATTTCCCGATATATACACTCGCAACTTATCACACTTTACATATACTACACATATGGGCGTCGTAGGATACGATGCCCATTAATATATTCATTTCATATAGCCAAATAACCCAGCTCAACCTTACGGTTAAGTGGTTATTTAATTATAGAAAACGTCTATATTAGTCGTCATATATCCGTGACAACACGAACGTCACAAATAGTAACTTACCTGAACTCGAGTGACAACGATTTCGCATAACTCAATAAGTTTATCCGTTATATATCCGAAATGACATTTTATTAACCGTTTAATAATTGTCGGGAGTTTCCCGTTTTATAACACACTTTTATAGTAATAACACGTTCAATAATATTACGCCACTTTCGTAGCCTAATATATATCTAATTGTATTATTTATAATACGACTCGTGATTATTATTATTATTAATATACGCGCCTATATAATTATATATACATTATTCACGTATATATATTCATATAAACGTTCATATTATCAATAATTATTATTACGAGTTTTATTA
Source organism: Artemisia argyi (assembly GCA_030686995.1). Classification (NCBI taxonomy): domain Eukaryota; kingdom Viridiplantae; phylum Streptophyta; class Magnoliopsida; order Asterales; family Asteraceae; genus Artemisia; species Artemisia argyi. Next base: position 201,059,231 of record CM060683.1, on the reverse strand, counting down.
TTTATATTTTTAATTGTAATAGTTATCGAGTTATACGAAATGGTCACATGTCCGAGTCATGACTCTCGGCTCATTGTCCAAGTCCAATATAATAAGCAAATGTTATAAAACAATATATCTCCGTCCAATCAATCTCAATCCACGTGCTACAACAATAGGGTCCGACTACGGCACCCTACTAACCTATCTCCGTCAATCTAACGACCGTCTCACAATCGTCCCCAATCACACTTTTCGTCAACAACTGCTCAAAACCAATAACCATTGTCGAGACCAAACGTGGTCTCGACCCACAAGTATTCGGCCAACAATAAAACCAAGACCAAAACCAAGTTACCAATACATGTTACAAGTAAATAAATATAACCAAGTCACATTCGGGTTGGTTTACCAAGCCAAACCCGGTCTATACGACTCGATTGAGTCACGGCTAGCTCACACGAGCTCGACTCAAAAGCCTCCAATCGACCCATTTTGGGTCTTCGATTCCCACAAGGGTCGACCACAACCACAAATAACCAAACCATGGCCAAACTAGCAAAACCAATTAATCACCATGACCACAAATGGTCAACCATCAAGAAAAATGGGTCAAAAAGACCACATCGACCCGAAACTAAAAGAAGTCGAGGAGAGGGCCTCAGCTAGGGGTCGACCACGCATCACAATTCGACCAAACCACAAAAACCCGTATACCAAACGTGATATTTATCATCAAAACATCATTTCCCATTAAAATAAATTCGATTCCCATCGAAATAATCCGTGTAGCCACGGATTTGTACCAATTCGTGGCACCCAAAACCCGAAAATAACTCCTTCTCACCTTCTTGGACCTCCAAATGAACGGATCTAGTAAAGGTAATAAAAACTCGAATGGATTCTTGAAAGTTTGGTGGTGTTAATGGTGGTTCTAGGGTATGTATGATATACCAAATGAAAGAGGATGGAGAGAGGAAGAAGATAGTGGTATTTATTTTGTTGGGTGGTCGGAGTAGCGGCGGTGGTGGCCGGATATGGTGTGCGGCGGCTAGGGTTAGAAAAGGGAGATGAGAGAGATGAGAGTAAAGTGGTGAGGGTGGGTTGTGTTGTGTGTGAACCGAAATAACCACAAGGACCGGATTTTGTAATTTACTCTTCTTTTATTATTATTATTATTTTTTTAAAGTTATTAATAATAATAATAATAATAATAATAATAATAATAATAATAATAATAATAATAATAGTAATAATAATATTACTATGGTGTTGAGCGGGTAACGTGGGTAAATGTAAAAACATGTGGCCCGAACCCGAACTCATTTCAAAACTTCAATATCACTCGAGAACAGCTCGTAACTAATTAAAAATATAGTCGGACTCGTTAAGATGAATCATAAAACCTTTGTTAGGTAATCCTAGTGCCAAAGTCAACGTAGTACCAAGTGAGAATTCAAATATACATCACCGAGCATTAAATCAAAAATGAATTCTGAACATAATTCACGAATTCCATAACGTCATTAATTAAGAATATCCATAAAATATGTCTTACAAGTTCGTTGTGAAATAAAATTTCAAATAAAAATTATAAACGAACTTAAATCGTAATGCGGGTTTTTAAAATAGCAACTGCCGGTTGTCACAAGTTAGGGGAAAAAAATCGCCAAAGAGGAGAGATATTTAGGGTTTCGTTTTTTTAGTGTGCCATGATTCTTTTTTCAGAAACTCTTTTAAATGTAAAAGTTAAACCTTCAAATAAGTTCTCCTATCTTATAAGTTCGTATTTCTTCAAGCGCCACCAGCATTTATAATAAAATGATAGTTAACAAATTGAGTTATTGTGTAAAGTATTTCATTGAGAGACATTTTATCAAACGGTTTATGTGCATATTACAACGACTTGTTTGAACAAGAGAAAATAAGACTCGCATAGATAGTATTAATAGATAAACCAAATAACATAACCCACCATCCAGTTTAACAAAAAAACCAACTTAAATGTGTTAAATTCATTAAAACATGACCTGATTGGTTTTTCAGTCATGTATTTAATCAAACACAAAACAAAACAGCTTGGACCATTATATCTTAAATTATATTATTTGTTGATGGAATGAATAAAGTTATAATGCACTATAAGTCTAGTCTTCCCAATCCCAATTTCTTCCAAAGTCTCCCTTACTAAAAATATTCTTGCTCAACCCGACTATAAAAAGCCATTTATTTCACCAGTTGCATGTCACAAACAATAATTCACTTCTCATAATTTTAAGTAAATTTCCAAAAATGAAGTCATCTTCCTATCTTATTTCTTTTCTCTTTTACGGTCTCGCGATAACATGTCTCACTTCCGCCACCGTCTCTGCTTCGTATGGCGGTAATGAGACTGATTATCATGCATTGTTGTCATTTAAGTCAAAGATCACCCATGATCCGTACAATGTTCTAACCTCGTGGAACCATTCCTTTCATTTCTGTGACTGGAGTGGTATTTCATGTGGAAAGCGGCATAGACGAGTGACTGCTTTACGACTATATTCGAAAGGCTTAGAAGGCTCGTTATCTCCTCATGTAGGAAACCTCAGCTTCCTCCGTGAGCTTTCTCTCGCAAACAACAGCTTTCAAGGAACCATTCCTCATGAACTTGGTCGTCTATCTAGGCTACGTTATCTTTATCTTAACAGAAACAAATTCAGTGGAGTCATTCCAACAAACTTGTCTCGTTGTTCTAACCTCGAAGAACTTTGGCTCTATCGAAATGAGCTAACCGGAAGCATACCCATGGAGATAAGTTTACTCTCAAAACTTGCTGTCCTTTCAATTCACTACAATAATTTAACAGGTGGAATCCCACCTTTCTTTGGGAATATTACATCAATGGAAGTGTTCTCTGCTAGTGGGAACCCGTTTGGTGGGAGAATTCCAGATACCTTGGGTCATTGGAAAAGATTAACGTCATTTTTCTCTGGTGGCTGCAACTTATATGGAAGCATCCCTCATTCCATTTTCAACCTCTCACTCCTAGTTAATTTTTCCTTACCTGGTAATCACCTCACTGGTAGTCTTCCTTCAGAAATTGGTAATCAACTCCCCAATCTTGTGTGGCTTCAGTTATGGGGTAACAAACTGACCGGAGTTCTTCCACCTTCTATTTCTAATTGTTCTAACTTAAGACTTCTTGAAATGGGTGACAACAGTTTTAGAGGGAAGTTGACTGTTGACTTTTCAAAACTAAGAGATATTTATATAATTAATTTACATAATAACAACTTCCATGGACGCGGAGAAGCTGATGACATGATGTTTGTTGATTCTTTGAAAAACTGCACCAGATTAGTAACTTTGGATCTTTATGATTGCAACCTTATAGGAGTGCTTCCAATATCTATAGGTAATCTCTCTCATCAACTCAGCTATCTAGATTTAGGAGACAATCAATTATTTGGAAGCCTACCTTCAAGTATAGGTAGTCTAGTTGGTTTGACCACTTTATCTTTAGATAATAATAGATTCAAAGGAAAGATTCCCGGTACCATTGGTAAACTACAAAAGCTGCAGTACGTTGATCTGTCTAGCAATCGATTTTTAGGGCCTATTCATGATGCCATCGGTAACCTATCATTGTTGAATGAACTTTATTTATATTCCAACAAATTAGAAGGCCATATTCCATCAAGCCTTGGGAATTGTAAAGAACTTATTGGGTTAAACCTTGCACACAATAGGCTCAGAGGTAACATACCCAAACAACTTTTTCAACTTCCATCACTAAATTATTTTTTAAATTTCTCTCAAAATAGACTATCTGGTTCAATTCCACCAGAGATTAAAAACCTAAAGACGTTGAGCAATCTCGATTTATCTTACAATAATTTATCAGGCAACATTACTAGTAACCTTGGTGAGTGCATTAGCCTTACAACGTTATACCTAAGTGGCAATAGATTAGAAGGCATAATACCATCTTCATTAAGTTCATTAGGAGGATTGGGGGTACTCGACATTTCTGAAAATAAGTTATCAGGTAGAATTCCACAATTTTTAGGCAAATGGAAATCCTTAGAATATTTGAACCTATCCTTTAATGATTTTGAGGGTGAAGTACCGGTTGTAGGAGTGTTTGCCAATGCAAGTGCATTTTCGGTTTTGGGGAACAATAGGCTTTGTGGTGGGTTGGTTACACTTGAGTTACCCAAGTGCAAGGAGACGGGTAGTAAGAAAAAAAGGTTTCCTTTCTTCATATTAGTCATTGTGATTGCACCGACGTTGCTCATCGTTTTATGTTGTGTGTATCTTTTGTGTAAGAAGAAACACAATAGTCAACCGTCTCAATCTTCAGGGAATGAAAGGTTCTTGAAAGTTTCATACAATCAACTTCTCAAGGCAACTGATGGGTTCTCTACAGCAAATTTGATTGGCGAGGGTGGGCACAGCTCTATTTATAAGGGAATCCTCGATTCTATTGATGATAAATCTGTTGCAGTTAAAGTTCTACGTCTTCAAAGTCGAGGAGCGCACAAAAGCTTTATAGCAGAATGTGAAGCATGGCGTAATATTAGACACCGTAATCTGTTGAAGATAATAACTTCATGTTCGAGTACTGATTTCCATGGCAATGATTTTAAAGCACTAGTTTACGAGTTTATGCCCAATGGAAGTGTACATGATTGGCTTCATTCAAGTGCATATACATCGAAACTGAACCTTCTTCAAAGAATTAATATTCTTAGAGATGTTGCCACTGCACTCGATTATCTTCACAATCGCTGCCAAACAACGATTGTTCATGGTGACTTGAAGCCAAGTAACATTCTACTTGATGATGATATGGTTGCTCATGTTGGAGACTTTGGTTTAGCTCGAGTACTTGATACAGACTTAAACCAAAACAGCTCATCCGGGGTTAAAGGAACAATTGGTTATGCACCTCCAGGTAATATATGATTCTTGTATTCCATGATGCTTATATTTATTTCCAGGTTAAAGTTTGTAAATTAATTAATTGTTATTCAAATGTAGAGTATGGTATAGGGAGCGAGATGACAAGTTGTGGGGACGTCTACAGTTTTGGAATATTATTACTAGAGGTGATGACTGGGAAAAAGCCGACAGACGGCATGTTTAACGATGGTCTTAGCCTTCATAAATTTGCTTACATGGCATTACCAGATCAAGTAATCGATGTTATTGATAATGATGCAATTGTGTTGCAAAGTACGGAAGAGAATGCAAAGAAAGTGGAAGAATGTTTGGCTGCAGCTATCAAGATTGGAGTATCGTGCTCTGTGGATTCCCCATCAGAACGGATGAAAATAGAAATTGTTGTCAATGAGTTGCAGCGTATTCTGGATGTGCTTCAAAATATATAAGGTACTCTCTTCTCCCTATTTGTAAAATCTAATTTTACATGAGTTTGTTAACAAATCATCACTAACTTAGTTTTATTTTTGAACGATTTTAGGTCAAATACCAAGCTTTCTTAGTGAGATTTGAAAGTAACTGCAGCAAGGAGCAGTGCATGTCGTAGTTATATAAATGTTACTTTGTCAAATATGTTTGTAAGTGTGTTTTAGTTTTCTTGTTGCATATGTACCGTAAGAGATGTAAGAGTGCATTTACACTCCTGATGACTTATCATATGTATCAAACATGTTTATGATTAAGTGTTTCGAGGAGAGTTTGATTCAATTTCATAAAAAGTTATATCACTGGATGAAAACTAAGCAAAAGAGTTGGGATAACCAATGGCAGGACATACTATAATCTTCATTTTTTTTTTATTGATATTTTTCTTAGTCATTTGTCAAACATGTACTTGGAGATCATGGGTGTTTCGTTACGCGTTCATGTTTAAACTGTTTTTATAAACAAAGTTCAATTAGAACTGACCCTCGACATCTTAGTACAACACCATGGTGTATCTGCATAATGAATTTTGTTGAAAGTTGTAATCAGATTACACTAACTTAGGAAGACAATTTACTTGATATCGAGTTCATAGACCCGCCACCTAAACTTAACATTCTTAACTACATGTATCAACTAAAAATGACTGATATTGGGAGCATTAAACAACAAAGGGAGTCTGACTGATATTGGGCTAAAGATGATTGAGTTCCCATTGGACCCACAGCTCGCTAAACTGCTTTTAACATGTGAAGAATTTAGTTGTGTAAACGAGGTTTTAACGATTGTATCTATGCTCTCAATCCTGTCTGTATTCTTTAGTCCATAAGCCCAGATAGAAAAAACCGATGATGCATATGGAAAGTTAACAAATACTGTGGAGATCGACTTGTGTACCACTCATCACTTACAAGTGAAAGCTCTACGAAAGACTCAGGAAGTGAGTTCTCAGTTACTCGACATTTTGAAAAAGCTCATGATCCGGCTGACATTATGTGGGTCGAATTGGGGCGTCATCAGAAAAGTGATATGCTCAGTTTACTTCCATAAACTGCAAAACCTAAAGGGATTAGGAATACATAAGTATTAGGAACGGGATGCCGTGCCATTTGCACCAGACCTCAGCTTTATGTTGCAACATCTTGGATGGGTACGGCTGCTCTTTGAAGAAATATTTGTAAGGGTGGGAAAATGAGCGGGGTCTAGCAGCTTGTGTAACGGGTCAAAACGAGAACATTTTTGGTATGGATCAGCTTTATGTTTCCCAGTTTTATTAGAATCCCCAACAGATATTAGCGTGCTAAATATGATTACAAAAGTTATGCTTTAGTTTTTTGAATAAAACTATTTAGGAGCTTATAAGCATTTGGTATTCATTTTTGCCACGTAGGACCCATTGAGATAGTTATTATGCCTTTAACTATATTAGAATGGTATTCGTGTTAGCTTGCCATATGGCGAATATTGGCAAGAAATCATTCATCTGGCTACCGGAAGGACTCCAACAAATAGACTGTAGTAACCAAAGCTACAAGTCTTCTTGAAGAGTTATTTGATCAACATCTTATGTTGCAAGTTGCAACATCTTGGATGGTATTGCTGCTCTTTGAATATATATTTGTAAGGGTGGGAAAATGGGCATGTTTGGCGGCTTGTGTAACGGGTCAAAAAGAGAACATTTTTTGTAAGGATCAGGTTGGCCCGGAATGCTTTTTGCCCAGGTTTATAATAATCCCCCATAGATGTTATCATGCTAAATATGATTACAAAAGTAATGTTTTGGTTTTTGCTATAAGCATGTGTGATATCATAAGTAAGTTGTTTTGGTCACAGATTCAAACTTGAAAAATCATCTCCCACACAACTCAACGATTAGACAAAGACCATAATAGGCTCAAAAAACATTCTTCATGTGGCCATCGGACATGATTAGCTGTTTCTACTGTTCTACATTGTAAATTCACACCATAATAGGCTCAAAAAACAACCACACTTGAAACTGCAACTAATAAAAAGGAATTACAAGCACGTCATTGTCAAACCATCATGTTGTATATAGAACATGTACTGGCTTTGATACTCGATCAAGTACTCTGTAGATCTTCACACATCCCAGAACAGCTCATAAACTCGGCTCACGTCTTCCATTTCCACAACCTTCCCTTACCTCTTCTAGCAAGCCAATGCAGCTGATGTGATCAAGTTTATGGCGTATCTCAGAGATGCCTCAATCCTAATTTATGTCAACAAAACCTTTGCATCATCGGATATGTCCACATCTTCCTCTTGACACCTTATATCAAGAATCTTGCGAATATCATCTTCTGATTTGAATCCCGTTGGGGGGGGGGGGGGTTGTAGTTTGTGCCTCGAATAGTTGTGATTCCTAGGTTGGTGGCAAACATGGAGCCTACATTCAACAAATGGTTAACATATGGGTTTCAGGGGAAGCTTACGTGTTTAAATGTTTAACCATTTATGTGCTACATCAAGGTGAAGGTTTTTATGATTATTCGTTGGTATTCTTACTGAAAATTTGGGATTTTTATGTCTTGAGTTCATTTAATAAGTAAGCGTTTTGGTGTTCTTAATGGTGGGTAATTCAAGACATTAAAGGACTAAATTGGATGTATGGTACTGGTTGGTGGTTGTGAAGATCAAGGTTGCTTACGGTTGTCCCCTATTTGATGATGACAAAAAGGGGAAGAGGAATATTTTGAAGATTGCAGCTTGAAGATCCTTGATGATATGCATGGTTTAAGGGGAAGTCACGTGTTTCATGACATACTAACTTCAGGGGAAGTTCATGCTTATTGGTTTTGTCATTATCAACTAGGGGAAGATTGTTGGGAATTACAATTAAGTTGATAAGACAAAACATGTGAAACATGAGGGACTTATGGAGACAAAGGAAGAAACTTGCAAAGAAAGAAAAAGATTACTGCATATCTTTTTATTATTCTAGAATATCCTTTGTAACCCTAGTATCTCTATTATATAAAGAGACTAGCTTAAAGACCCGTGAAATTCACGGGTATTTTAAAGGATAGCTAAAAAGTACTTGTTGATACCTTGCGTAATAAGAGGGGGAACGAAACCTATGAATAATCGTGTTGGACACAGCAGATGCGATTTGTATAAGCGATGTATAAGAGATAGTTATAGGCCCGTGGACAAACACCAGTGAATTAAAGGTGTGTTATTTTATCGAATAATGTATTTAATACTAAAGAGCATTAAGTGTGGTGAAGAGCTTTGGCTCTTCATTTGGGCCCTCACCGGATGATACATCATTTTAACACTCATACTTCAAAATAACCCTCACTCATAATACACAACTAAAGTCATTTGATCCCCACCCACCACCAATTCTACTTTTATTTTTTTATTTTTTTTCCAAACGAAATAAAATACAAATTATGTAAAGTAAAAAATAAACTTTTTAAATACTTTAATGTATAAATTATAACTTTTTAAATGTTAAGAGCATAAACTAAAACTTTCTAAATGTTTAAGGGCATAAATGGAAACTTTTTAAATATCTAAGGGTATAAATTGAAACTTATATATATTTAAAAGGTTTTAAAAAATGTTGTATCAACTGGTTCATCTTCTTCCTTCTAAACACACACACACTCAAACACAAAACACAATTAAAAAAAAAAAGTAATGAGTTTTGTCGTTTTCTTCTTCGAATACTCGGCGACCTTGCAAATGGCAAGCACTCGTGGTGTGGTGGCGGGGTTGTGGCGAGGTCTGTCGAGCCTCCACGTTGGATTCGGCGAGCCCTCTCGCCACAATACTCAATGCTCTAAGAGGCCTTTTATTGCCAACACACCATCTATATTAAAAACATTTACTGTGTCCAACGCCGGTAAATAACACACCATCCATGAATGCATTCGACCAGATACATTTTGGACTATTAAAAACATTTACTGTGTCCAACGCCGGTGAATAACACACCATCCATGCCGGTAAATAACACACCATCCATGAATGCATTCGACCAGATACATTTTGGACTTAGTTTTGAAAGATTATCCACTTGTCCTGATCATTCATTTGACTACTAATATCATGCCCCGTCAAAGGGAAATGGTAATAATCCTTTGGATAACATGAGAAATATATCAGTTGTGTTGTAACAATAAGATGACAAGTTTCATTACTCAAACTCCAAGTGAAGCAATAGCTATTTTTCAAATTTTGAGAAAGAAAATTTATCAACTTTTAAAAATATATTCTTCTATATGACATTGATCATGTGTTGCATGTGGAAAAGAAATTCTAAGTGTATTCCTGAACCCGAAAGACGATGTAGATGGGAATATCGGATGTCAAAGCCACCATTATTTTATATACGCTTAAAGTTTTCATAATTTTCTTTCCTTGTGTGCCTTTAGAGATGAAGAGATCTTGATTCATCACCCAAGCCATTCAACCATTGTGCACTGCAAGATATGAAAACCTAAGAGAGGTTCACATGACATTCCTTGTGCCAAAACCATGCAAACAATTAAAACGTTGAACTTTTCATGTAGTAACGCGACAAACTACGTATTAATTAAGAAGTTGATTAAAAAAGTAAAGGCTAATGAAGAACAACAGAGCTTGTAAACAAAAAAACAATGAAAAATTAATTAGCAAGCCACAAAACAACTTAGAGAAAAAGATGGCCCTTATTTAATCAACCGGATTGGAACCTCTTGTGGACTTCTATTGATCTTGGCTTTGGTAGGTTAAAAGATTAAATACAAATCCACCCAACTGTTAATTACTAATAAGAACCAATCTATAATATCCACCAAGGACTAACAACAACAAAATTGCAATCTTGAAGCATTCCGGGAAATTTGTAATCCTATTGCTCATGGTATTCGCTTAGAAAACATATTTTTAACAAAACTTCTAAAAACTTTTTGAGCCATAGCAATAAACAAAAATAATTTGTAAAGTTAAATACTAACGAATTCAGGATGCACAATGCCGAATAAGAAGTTACCTCTACATTTAAGGTATAAGTTTATCTTGGATACCGCTGTTCTAAAAAAAAACAAAAACAAAAACAAAAAAAAGTTTACCTCAGATATCAGGTTACTACTACATTAGACTACTAACTTAGTTAATCTACGAAGGCTACCATTAGTTCAATAACAGTTTCTGTTTTGAAAATAAAATATGCTTGACGGACAATTTATTGATAATAGAGTTTAGAATATACATCAACACTTTTAAATACAACAAATGATCGATATCCAACAGAATGGGTTGCATTAGCAAATGAAAGTATCAGATTAATAAAAAGTCAAGTACAATTTGAACCAAAAAAATAAATAAATTAAAAAAATAGTCAACTCAGATTGTCATGGCTCAATGATATTGCATTTCTAAAAGACTAAAAGTCAAAAGGAAAGGTAATCTTCAACTTAACAATATGTGCAATCTAAACCATTTCTAATACCTCAAGCTATTTACATTATAAGTAAGCTGATTTGTGTTATCCTAATTTCTTTTTAAAACAATGGTCCAAACGGGTTGAAATTTGCACCCATAATGGACCGTTTTGAAAGTAAGACTGAATATAAAAGTTAAAGTGATTGATAAAATTTCATGTGACAACCATTAATTTAAATACCGTATATATCATGATTTAGCATTACCTAAAAAAGCAAAAGCGTCATCTACTGAATCTTGTGCTGCAGGTTTTAGTTAATCGACCACAACTTCTTTTTCATAATCCCTACATGTAGGCAATCTATGAAGGTGCAAAAAGTTAAACGTACAATTAGTCAAAACCTATAATTAGAATAGTACCATAATAAGTAAAACAAACAAACAAATTATACATCGCTTAAAATGGGTTGTTTGGGATCAAATGCAATCTTAACAAATTATACATCGCTTATATTGGGTGTTTCCAATTTCGCATTGAACAACCCTTTATATTGAGTTTAGATAAGCGATTTCAAACAGCCTTTTTCCTTTCAAACAACCCCTTTTAGTATGTACTAAGTAAGCAAATGAACTGACATTTTATTTCCCTTTAATATGTATTTAGTAATCTTTCTAAATCCTTTCAAACAGACCCTTTATAAGCAATTTCAAACAGCCCATTTAGTATGTATTATTCTGAAGCGATTTTAAAACAGCATAATAATAACAATGCTTTTTTCCATTCATGAAAGGTAAGCTTTTAATATTTCCAGGTAAGCTTACATAATAAATACTAAATGGCTGTTTGGGATTAAAGGTTAGATACTAAAGGGCTGTTTGCTTATAAAGGTGACGTTTAGATTTGCTTTTCGCGGTTTTATGAATTTTATAAAAAATCCTTTCTTCAAATTATGACCCCTTTAATCAGTATGGACTCACTTTCATGTTTGGGATTAAACGTGTTGTTGGATATCTTCGAGTATATAAGTCTGCAAAAATGAGACAAATGGGACTGGGAATAATACGATATTGAAATAAACTACACTCTCATATATGTAAAGGTAACTAACCATATTTGAGTAAGTAACATGATCGACAACTCCTTCGAGATGGCTAAAATCGCTGGAGCTAACATTATAGTTGCCATCCAAACGTCTGTTCATAAATGATGGCCTAGAAAATTCTGTTATGATGCCTGGGGCTGGGTCCTTGGGGAAGGGTCCGGTTGACATCCTTAGGATGCATGGGACCAGGGTGTTCCCCCATTCTTCACCTTTTGGAGAAAATTCTTTTATGCAGAAAAAACATGCTTAAAATTAGAAATCAAATAGTCCTATTATCTGTTTTTACTTTGCAAACAATATTACAAATAATGTTATACATAAAGGTAGAAGATAGGAAATATATGCGAGGAGTTGCATACTTTGAATACTTCAAGATACTGAAGCAAAAAGTACCTTAATAGTCTGCTATAACAAACAAAGAACGATAAATATCATTGACTTAATTTAACGTAAGCTATATAAGAATACCAAAGCATGCCGGTGAAAACGGGATCCAAATGCATTCCTTCATGATTATAAAAAGATGAAGTTTTCAAGGGACCCATTAGTCATATATTCATACAGCCTTTTCCATTTTAGTTGGCTACTACTTAATGGTGACTGATGAAGTTTTCAAGCGACCCGTTAGTCATATATTCATAAATCAGGGCTCGATGACAGACCCTCAAAACTGTTGGAAAACACGAGGGCCTTTTAGGCTTATGAAGAGAGGAATACTTAGAGAGCTTTTACAATGTAACTTTTATTCCTTAAGCTTTTCTTCATTTGGTTCCTTACAAATGCATTACCCTACACCTATTTATACTTCTCCATGGAAGGTTCTAGAACCCAGATATTTTCCATGGATAATTACTTACATCATCATCCTAATCTTAACTCTAGATCATTCTTGATACATCATTATTCTTACCAACATATCTAGTTCTAGATACTACTAGATAAGTTTACCTAGATATTTCCATCATATTCTAGATACTTCTTGTAGTCATCATCTACTACAACATTCTAGAAGCTTCCATACCATTCTACGACTTTCTTAAAGCTTCCATCCCATTCTTCGTCATTCTAGAAGCTTTACGACTTTCTAGAAGCTTCCATACCATTCTACGACTTTCTAGAAGCTTCCATACCATTCTTCGTCATTCTAGAAGCTTCTTGATCACGGGCTTGGGCTTTTATGGATAATCCAATCTTTATTGGACTAAATCAAGTTTACGATCCAACAAAAACACAATCCTAACAAATTTACTATCTTAACATGACAAGTCTTGCTAATGCTTGCGAGTTCATTAACTAAATCTTCCCCATTACCTTTCAATTCATTCAAAAGTTTGACTGTGGCACTGTTACCATTTGATAATGTTCCTTGCTGCAATAAAAGAATGACATTATAAAACTACTTCCAATTTAGAAAGATAATTCTCGAATTGGAAAAGAAACAAATGCAATGTTACCGAGCGCTGATAATCTTTGACAGTATTTTCATTGTGACAACCAATTACAACACTTATATATTTCAAACAATACAATCAAATCTAAAAAAATCACTGTCTATACAATCGAGCCAAAACGTTACACAGCCGCAGACCCAAAATAAATAAATAAATAAATAAATAAATAAAACTGATTGAACACGATTCAAAAAAATTATAAAACAAAAAATTAGTTTATAATAAAAATTTGCAGTTTTTTTTTTTTTTTTTTTTTTTTTTTTTTTGAAACGGCCAATATGAATCTTGGGCGTATGATTTTGTGTTGGAGTTGGCTGTAACACCCCCAATTCATGATGCAGCGGAATTCAACTTGGGTGTTACTCGACGGCACAACAGTCATAATAATAGAAAACGATCTCTAAACGAATCGTAATAAAAAGAGTTGTCATTCATATTTATTCAAATATATCAGAGTTTACATAGTAAGGTCCCAAAAGGTCCCATTGTTTCAAAACACATCAATATAAAGTCTATGATGTTTTTATCGAATGACATAATAGTTTATAGCCTTCTTCCTTCGGTACGTGCCCTTCCGCTCCATTCTTGATTATCATGGACCTGAAATACATGCTTAAGAGGTCAACACAAAGGTTGAGTGAAATTCATAGAGTTTGTTTAACGGTTGAACACAATATGTTGGTAGTAATGAGTTAATTAGACTCATACTTATGTTAGAAAACAAAACAGTTATTATTATATACTAAGCTCATGCAACCAATACGTTAACGGGTACCAATATCAATCGGCGGTTATGTTGCCCCGGTAAGTACTTTGCCGTCATACTTAATGTTCAAATATAGTGCATTCGTTTGAACTAATCTGCTCAAACAAATGGGATTCGTCAATCCCAATAGGCCTATTCACAATACTCGCGCTCACTAATTCTAGTGATTAAATGGTTCATGATAGGGGCCTAGGATTGGCAAGGTAGGTACTTAGTAATAATAAAACAATCAGGCAGCATACAGTTTCAAAGCATTGTGTTCGGTTTAAAAGTAGCATGTATCCCCCCCAAGGGTTTGTAAAACATTGAAGTAATGTAAAGTGGGGCTATGAACTCACCTTAAGTACAATAGCAAGTAATGAAGGTGATGATTGGATCGTGTAGGTTTCTACGAGCAACCTAGAATAGAATGTTGCGACTTAGGATTTGTGTAAAGAATATGAAGTAGTGCCTATATAAATATCTTGCATTTAGTCCATGATGTGGTATGGTGTATATTGTAAGTTCTTGAAAGAAAAGATTCATGAACATGTATGTTTTGGTATATCGTTTACTACCGTTCGGCCCGACATAATTCAGAAGTCATGTTAGTAAGCGTTCGAGGAGCCAGGACACTTTAACTCGTAAATCCACAACTCATCTCGACGGCTTACATAATGAACTCCTCACATGAGGCTCCCTACTATTGTAGTAGTTGATAAAATATATAGATATAAGTTTTTATCCGAAAAGTTACATGTCCGATATTTGGATAAACTTAGGGAAGTTTATTAGTACATGAAGATTGTTATTAGGGGTATTTTCATAAGTCTTGAATGACCATTTTTCTCTTGGTAATATCTCATGGTTCCCTTTTAAGTGAAGTAGATCCAAATTGCTTGTTCAAGTTATCGCCTAACTCATTGTTTCATGTTTACGCCTATGTAAGTTGGTATGGTCATTTCGTCATGGCCTAGCCATGACCTTTGGTCCTTGTTCCATGGTCATGAGACACAACCTTGGCTCTAGCCATGGTGGTGGTCTTGTTTATAGGTCATAAGACCTCTTGTTCCTTTTAAAGTATAACCATAACTTAGTGACTTATTATATGTAAATAGCTGTTAAGAAACTGAGAAATATTTCACTCAGAAGGCGTTTTCAAGGCTCGAGCCTCTTTGTTCCTGAATGAAAACGTGATTCCGGACAACTTTCGTGTTTTAACTTTTTAATGAATCGGACCAGAAAGGCCTATTTTTGCGTGTTTTAGGTTCTGTCACAGAAACTTTTAGGCAGTTTTGCCGGAAATCTTGGTAACTTCAAATCGCCATAACTTTTGACTCGTTTACTCTTTTTAGGTGGTTCAAATTGCTATGGTTTCCTTGTTAAGTCCTCTAATGTAATATGTAATAATCCAATAACATAATTTTTCCATTTTGATCAGGTTATACCAAGAAATTCACTAGTTTGTTTGTTTTAGTAACTTAACTTAACCATCAAGTACAACAACATGTTTTAGTCATTTTTGTACACCATGGACATTCATACAAGATATAATATAGCAAGAATAACATGTAAATGATATGAACATGAGAAGTTAATAAGAAGCATGTTAGGTTTAGGCTTACAACTTTTGGCTTTCTAATTAAAGAAAGGAGTAACAAGTAAGGAAATGGACTTTGATAGACTTGCTTCAACCCTTTTTCACTTCATGCAACCTTTCTACCCTTGGTATTCTTGAAAGAGATGTAATGAAAGTTGAGGTGAATTGAGTGGATTTAAACTCAAGAGCAATCACCAAGTATTCTAGGGTTTGGAAGATTTTTGGTAACTTATGATCAAACTAGGGTTTCTACTTGAACTTGCACTTGATCCTTGCTATAACTTGGAAGAAATAAAGCTAAGTGTGGATTGAAATGGGGTGTGGTGATGGACGGCATAACAAGGGGGGAGGGGGGTATTTATATGCCTTTGAGGAGGTTACAAATGAGACTAGTCAAAGGCTTCCTAAGTACACTTCAACACATGTAAGCCATCCAAGACAACATTGCCTAGGATCAAGCCACACCAAGGGTGACTCCCCCCCCCTAATGGCGGTTCACAAGGGATAAGGGGGTGAGTTGGCTTGGCTTGGTATTATCCTAAGTTACTTGGATGAAATTTGACTCCGGGAAATGCCAACCGTAAGTGATTAGGCCTCAAAACGTGAAACCGGGTGTCGTAAAATTATGAAACTTTAAAGTATTGTTAGACATGTCCATATGTCCCATAATAAAATATAAAATAGGTGGTAGGTTCCATTTGAGTGGTAAACCCTGCTAAAAACTGGAAACACGGGTCTAAAACGCGTAATACGTAAAATGTACGAATATTGCGTAAAATTGAGAAAAGTAAAATGTTACTTTTCTAATATGTTATAAATGATTTAAAATGACTTATAATGTCTAGACTGGTCTCAGTCTAGTGTCGGTTGGTATTAAATGTCTTTTAGACATCAAACCGTAAGCCTAAAAATCACGAAATGACTTAAATCATCAAGGGATGATTTTTGGTCAATGGAGGAGGGAAAAATATGTTGACTTATTCTAATAAGTTGAAAACTCAAATCGTCTTAGAAACGCGGTGCAGGTATAGGCTAGGGTTACGGCTGGGTAAAAACGCGTAAAACTGAAAATTCCAGTTTTTCACGGCCGAGGTTTATTCTGGTCATATTTTTCTCAGTCATGATTTATTCTCAAATAAATCATGAGTGTGTTAAACATTTTTCTGATGTGGGGTCACCTGACGGGGTCAAATTTCGTTGTGCGTAGAATTTCTGATTGACGTTTTACCCTAAAACGTGTAATTCCGTGTAATTCCTTAATAACTTTCACGAAAATGATCTGACGAATGTCAAACATTTAATTTGCCATGGAAATGATTTATCACTCAAGAATATGTAATAAAAATCAACTTTCGGGAAAATTTCAGAAAGAAATGAATAGTAAAAAATGAATAGTAAATTTTCCGGGAAAAGTAATTAACCTGAATTTGCGAATTGTTACAGTCTCCACCCCATATGAGAGCTCCGTCCCGGAGATCAATTTGCGTTGGGAGTAGAAGCTTTGTTGGTAAAAAGATGTGGGTATTTCTTTCGTATCTGGTCCTCTCGTTCCCATGTGTATTCAGGACCACGTCGTGAGTTCCAACGAACTTTGACAATTGGAATACGGCTTTGCTTGAGTTGTTTGACCTCTCGGTCCATGATTTCTACGGGTTCCTTAATAAATTGAAGATCGTCATTGAGTTGAATTTCATCGAGTGGAATCACGAGTGATTCATCTGATAAGCATTTCTTTAGGTTAGATACATGGAAAGTGGGGTGTACACTACTGAGTTCTGATGGAAGCTCAAGTCTGTACGCCACAGGGCCAACCCTGGCTAGGATTTTGAATGGTCCGATGTATCTTGGGTTTAGTTTTCCTCGTTTACCGAATCGTATCAAGCCTTTCCAAGGCGATACCTTTAGCATAACGCTATCTCCGACTTGGAATTCTAGGGGTCTGCGTCGTGTGTCGGCATAACTTTTCTGTCGATCTCTTACGGCTTGTAGCTGATTTTTGATTTGTACAATCTTATCCGTTGTTTCACGGATGAGTTCTGGTCCAGTGAGTTGAACTTCTCCCACTTCAGCCCAACAAGCAGGTGAACGACACTTTCGACCATAAAGTGCTTCAAATGGAGCTGCTTGAATACTTGTATGATAGCTGTTGTTGTAGGAAAATTCGACTAGTGGTAAATGTGTATCCCAACCCTTTCCAAAGTCTATTATACAAGCTCGAAGCATGTCTTCAAGTGTTTGAATGGTTCGTTCACTCTGACCATCGGTCTGAGGGTGGTACGCTGTACTCATGTCTAGATTTGTTCCAAAGGCGTCTTGGAGTGACTGCCAGAAATTGGAAGTAAATCTACCATCTCTGTCGGATATGATGGATATTAGTGCACCATGTCTTGAGACTATTTCTTTGACGTATAGTCGGGTTAGTTGTTCCATTTTGTAAGTCTCTTTGATTGGTATAAAGTGTGCAGATTTTGTGAGACGATCAACTATGACCCAGATGGAGTCATAACCGCTTGATGTCTTTGGGAGCTTGGTAATGAAGTCCATAGTAATTCTTTCCCATTTCCAAGTATTAATTTCTGGTTGTTGCAATGGACCGGATGGTTTTTGGTGCTCGGCTTTTACTTTGGAGCAGGTAAGACATTTGCTAACGTATGTTGCAATGTCGGCTTTCATGTTCGGCCACCAATAGAGTAACTTAAGATCGTGATACATTTTATCAGATCCTGGATGTATGGAGTATTTAGACTTATGTGATTCATGCATGATCAAGTCTCGTAGGCCACCATAAAGTGGTAACCAACTTCGACCTTGGAAGCATAGAGTTCCATCTGAACGGGTTTCGAATTTCTTTTGTATCATGCCATCCAACCTTTCCTTTTGGATGTCTTCTTGTTTCACCGCCTCAGTGTAGCAACCGGCATTTTAGGGCAATACTTTTCATTAAAACTCAAAATCATTTATGACGAACGATAATTTTTGAACTTGTTTTAATAATAAATTTCATTTATTATTATTACCTATTACATATTTTTGAGTTTTTGGACATCATTTGAACTGAAAACGAGAAATATCTCGCACACAACACAACACGCGTACCGACACCGTATTAGTAATGGCTTAATTTCTATAACTATTTTTCGGAGTCAATAACTTTGCCCTTATATTATTTTTATAAAAACGTTTCCAGAAATATACTTCTCGCATTTACGAAACCAAGATATCGTGTTTTCACCTTAGCTCGACGAGACACGGTACACAAAATACACTGATTAATAAAAATCCTCAGTTCTTTTTTTTTTCTTTTTCTTGGTTATGTCATTCAACATCTGTATATCTCTTTCAAAGTTAACCAAGGATAGATCATTTCTACTTTCTCTTCCCCCAAGTCCAGGTCACGAGACCTCCTCAATTCCATCAAGGTGAATGTGACTTTTGCTAGTTTCACCCCTATCACGAGATCTATATCACCAAAGCATGTCGAGACATCCCTTCTTTGTTACTTTTATCCCTTCCCTTTTTATCTGAGTTTGCCGCCCATAATAGTCCCTTTCACCCACAAGGATTAGTCAAATTCACATGACTTCCTTAAACAACTAAAAAGAAAGTGACATTAACCATTTTAGTACAACATGCAAGAGCTTACACCCAAAAGCAACACAAAGCATGCTTTCTTTTTCTTGTCTATATTCAGTCGATCTAGTCAAACACACATACCCATTTATATGTTACACTCCTCCATATGGCCACTTGTGATTTTGTAAGAAAAATAGTTGCTTGACCTCCCTCATTTTGGTCTCCCATCTACGGCAGAAACCTAAAGTAATATAGTCAAGGCAAGATGCATGAAAAGCCTCAATTTGCCCCTGAGCCTATCACCCATCCACGTCCATCAAGAAGTCACATGAGAACATTGGATGAATTCACTTCCTAATATGTTCTTACAAGGGCTTGTGAACCTACCTTTGACTAGCCAACTTCAAATGAGATTTCGATACTTTGTTTTCGAAACTAGGCAGATTTTCGAGAAACACAGTTATCGAAAAAAACTTAGTGGATGTTATCGAGAAAAAGATTTCGAAACTTTGCTATTTTATCGAGAAAGTATGATTTCGATAATAAAGCTGGTTTATCGAAAAAATAAGATTTCGATAATTTTAATAAAGTTTCTCGATAACTTTTTCGAAAAATGTAGGATTTCTCGAAAAACCACAAAAATTGCGAAACTTAGTTTTCGAAATTATACAATTTCGAAAACTTTCCCAAAAGTCGAAGTACTTAACTTTCTTATACAAGAAAGAAAATACCGAGTCCACACAAACGAAGTCGAGGTAGTGCACTTTGAGAAGATCTCGAAATAGGCAAGTAGTAGGTTCTCGATAACTTGTAGGTTTTGTTTTTCAAAGAAAGCAATCCTAAAACTCGTTTTTATTTCAAGATTCTTGTACTTTTGTGTATAAAATGAGTAGATCTTAAAGAAAGTATACAACTTTAAGAAAAAATTTCAAATTTGTAAAGTTTTCGATAAAAGTACAATGAAGCAAAATCGAATATTATTGTAAAAGTTTGGAACTTTATGGTTTGTTTTGATTTTAAACACAAGTTTGTAAGCAAAGATGTGAGAAAAACCAAGAAACAAAACAAAAGTTTAAAATTTCACAAGAAATTCGATAAACAAAACGAATTTGTAAGAAAGAAATCAATGAAAAACAAGAACTACACCTTCCTCTAGCGAATGATACCACTTGTTAGGTCACCATTTTGTAAACACAAGTATGATTGATAAAGAAATGAGATGAGAATGAGAGTGGGATGATTATGAGAAATATGAGAAAATGAAATGCAAGAGTTTCCTTAATGTTTTCAAATAACCAACCACTTACAAATGAGGCCTAAGTCTTCTATTTATAGGGAAGGAGCTAGGGCAACACTCCTTCTCCTTCCACTATCCAAATCGTATGGGCTTGAGGCCCATGGACCTCATTCATAAGCCTAGTAAACTTAATACATAATCAATATTGTAAGTAATAAATAACTTAAGCAACCTATTATTACAAATGACCGAGACTTGACAAAATAGTAAAAACTTAGGTTCCAACAATAAGTAACTCGGGTAGAAGTCTTGGAGTCTTGATCTTAGTACACTCCTCTTGCTCGACACATTCATCACAACCTCACTGTAAGGTTTCAACTAATTCAACTTGCTATAAGAACTTTATATTGAACTTAAGTTATATGTTAGAAAACTTAGTTTTGAAAACTAAAGGTGCTACTTGGTTTATAAGCTCACAGTCGAACATATATAAACTTATACATTCAACTTTCATGCAAGACTAATAAGCCTGGTTGTGTTTAAAAGAACTTGTGTGGTAATCGGGAACTTGATTAAAACACATTTTGTTTTCGACACCTATACATTTCATGTCAAACTTATTAAGTTTTCTTCGAACCTTAAATGACTAAGAAAACGTAATCGAAATGTTAAACTTAAATATTGGCTCTCGTGGACAAATGCTCATTCGACTTATAACGCTTACTCGTGGCTAAGTAGATTATTTTTCAAAGTTATAAAACTCATTTGCAAGCTAAAAGCTTATTTGCCTATCGGATTCGAACTAAACCCACGATTCAATACATAGTGAATATAAATTTTCAACAAATGCAAAATAGACAAACATCCCTTAATTTTAGTTAAACGCATTTTAAAACTAAGAAACACACCTAGCTTAGTTGGCTGTGTCGCTTGTTTTCAAACGAGAGGTTAAATGTTCGAAACCTGCTTCTGTAAGTCTTGTTTTTATTTCTTTTTAACAAATTTTACACCTTTGACCCTCGAACTATTAGAACTAATCAATATTTCTTTCAACAAATTACACTAATAAGGTTTTAGTTAGTTAATCTATAATTATAACTATATATTGACAAGGGGTATTTTTGTGGCAAATAGTTTATAAAAGAAAAATAAATATTTGCGGATGGGTTATGCCCAATTTTTGTCAAATTCTCATACTTAGTTTAATTTCACAAACTCGACAAAACTACGAAAACAAGGTAATATAACATTATTTATAGAAAATATATTATAAATATTTTCTAACTCATCATCCACTAACTTCAAATAAATATAAACACACTTATATTCATATATATCGTATTACGAAACATTGTTAATTTAAATACTTTCATTGGGAATACTTTGCGTATTAAGTCTTTCTGTTAGTCTCGAACTAGAGACTTATTCGTCTTGAATACTTTTGTATATATATATATATATATATATATATATATATATATATATATATATATATATATATATATATATATATATATATATATGTCCACTTTATCCAAGAGCCAATCCTTACAAACACTTTGAAATGATTTAAACTTGAATGTTGTCACACAAGCAACAATAACACGAATATTTTAAAACTTTTAAACTTATTTGAACCTCAACGAGTCTTAAACCATAACGGTGAACTAAAGCATGCCTTACTAATCTAGGTCGCGTGTTGGTGTTGCACACTTATACTATTTGACTTTACTCTATTCAGACTGCCTTACTGAGGTGAGTTCTCGTAGCCCCTTTTTCATAATGTTTTTCCTTGGGGGAAAATGGTACTCAAATGTTGTTTTAACTGTTTTCATGCTGTGATACAATGTTTTCTGTTTTTGGACAATATGTGTGTTTGATTGCTATATGTGACTCATTGTGATGCTAAATTTGTGTAACATGTATGCGCAACTGTTTAACTCCGTTTGGAGCCGAAACGAATTGATAGTACTATCAGGGGTAGCTCCCCACTATGAGTAACACGTGTGTAACACTATTGGTAGGTTCAGTTGTCGCTAACGCTGTGTTTCAACTATATGCATATATGCTTACATCTTGCTCACTATTGTCCTACGCTATATGATTCACAGCTTCGTGGTTTAACTTTCAAACCTACGAGCTCACCAACATTATGTTGACGTTTTCTAGTACCATTTTCAGGTGGATCATTATTAATGTATTTGAAGGCACGTTTATTGGAGTCAGACTATTTGTCTTTTTGCTACTATGTTTTCAAGACAACAAGGTTTCAAAAGAGACATGCTTTTCTATCATATATGAGACAATAATCGTTTTGTACAAGTTGTAAACTATCATTGTAATAATTATAAGGTATGAATCTATGATGTTACGCAATGTGCCTTTCTTCGTTACACCTCGTGTTTCCGCCTTTGACGGGGTGTGACAGAATGGTATCAGAGCCAAAGGTTATAGAGAATGCCGGTTTTCTAAAATAAAAACCTCAACTATAACCAGACTAAAGTTTTTATAAAACCCCAAACATGGTACGAGTCGATTAGCCCGAGCATTCCATCATTTTTCCTAAATTATGCATAGCCTGATCAACTATGCTTAATTCAGGATCGATCATGGGATAATGGGGGTAGTTACCTCAGATCGTGTTTGGTTGGAGTCGGAGTCTAGATCACCTGAAAATGCATTGGCCAATTTGTGTGCATCTGCCTGACGTGTTATGTGTATATGTGGTTATGTTGCCTTGCCTTCTGTGGGCTGAAGCTTTTAGCTTCTAGGACAATATGTGAGCTTGCAATTGCGTACTTAAGTGATTTGATTTGATTTGCCTTGTTGTTATGTGATTTGAGTGGATATGACATGGTTTGAGTTAGAGTATTTACTGTACTATTCCCCATACTCGTGCGCTTAATATTAGTTATCCTTAATCGCAAACAAAACTCAATATATATTTTGCTAAATATATATAGCGAAACGTCATTTTGAAAACGTTATTTTGGGTAAACTATTTTGGATATGATATACAATTTTGAATTCTATTCTGGACGGTCAACATTGGCTTCGCTATTTTGAAAATGCATTATATTGACATGTCATTTTGAGAACTATTTTGGGATATACTATTTTGGAAACACTATTTTGAAATACTATACGGAAGCTATTTTGGAAACGTGATTACTTTAGTATTGCCCTATGCCGTTATGTCAATTGCCTTGTTCCCCAACACTACTTCCCTTATTAGCAAGCCTGAACACACCACATTATAAGCCGATGAGTCGGACGACACCATTAGTTGCCGTAGGAAGCAACCCACCAATCAAATTAATGGTTTACTCGTGTGATTAAGACCTTACAGACTACAAGTGAGATATTAGGACTCATGAGAAGGAGTGACCTTGTTATTTGAGTTGTTTGTGTTGATCATGATGGCGATGTTCGCCTTAGTGTGTCGTGTTCCGGAGGTGGTTCTACTTAGATAATTTGAATACTGTTAGACAAAATTTTTGTACAAATGAAAGATTTTCTTGTGAACTTTACAAAGAATGATGAACTGGTAATCTTTGTTACTTGGACCGTGTTATGATGTTTCTTCAAAACAAAATTTGGTTGATAGTCAAAATTGTTTTAAAATGTTTTGAAATTAATTTGTGACGTTAGACGGTTGGATTGTTTTAGTATAAAAAAAATCGTCTCAAATGTTCGTCTAAACGTCAAATTTCTTGAAAGCCAAAAATCCAAACCCTATATGAAAAATCGTTATTTCATATTACAAATCTTGAAAACCTATCTTTTCGCATAACTATAACCATTGGAAAATTTTCAAACAAATTTGCCTCAAAATGCACTAATGGTCAAAATTTTATAATGTCTTACTCAGATAAATGCTAATAACAATTTCAAAAACCATGCCTCCAAGAGGGAACACGTACCATGCATGGACAAACCTCGAGAACAATCACAATGCCTACATACTATGCAAACATAGAAGTGAATCGAATACCTCTGTCTGAGACTGATAATAGCGATGTGTCGTGCCTTGACACTATTCCTTCGAAGTACAACCTTCCCACTCATCCCACAAGATAAGGCTCTCGTGTTGATCGAAACGCATTGGATTAGACAATCAGTATTACTTAAGAGACAACGTATCCTTTCAAAGTCCTAGATAACTTAGTCACATTGGAGCATGTCCACACTTTTACACTTGTATCAAGAAGTTGCACCAGATGATAAGACCTTTAGCTTTCACTTGTAACCAGGTCTCTCGACGAGTAGTCACTTGGCAACAATTTTGAGTCATTACATACTATAGTCCTGCCTAAAGGAACTTAGCACTTAGACTTAAGAGTTTCGCCTAATAATAATCTTTGAGTGTTCTAGATCGTTGACACCACGTTCTGCCCATTGACCTTTTGATTCATAGACCATCGCCTTCAACTATTCATGCCTACCTAACGACACATTGTTCCCTGATGTTTTCACACCAAGGGCTTTTCCTTCACAAGCCTTTTATCTGCTATGAAGCTTTTAATGATCTCTATTCTCATTGATAGAATCCTACCGAATTCTATTCCCTTTCTTTCGGATGACTACGACAACAACATGGTAAGAACACCAACATCGAAACTCTTTACTAACATCGTTCACACTTTTCCTAGGTATTAGAACCCCCTGTATGATACATAGGCATGAGACTCTTGTGATTTGAGCAAATAGGACACTGTGTACCATACAAACACCACCTTTTGTGATATGACTTCAAAACTATGAATGCCAACCCCGTGCCATGAGTTGGATATTCCTTCTCATTTCTTTCATCTGCCTTGGAACAACTTTCTTCACATTAGGAAGTTGTTATTTTTACTTATTCAATCTTCATAGATGGCAATCGTTCTTTCATTCGGAGATGCAACCTTGATAATTTTTCTATCACGTATGATTTTCTTCCTATCGATTTTCGGTCAACAATTCCCTCCCTATAGTCACAACAAATCCACCTAACTACACCGTAATCTACCCCACCAGATTTTTTTCTCCCCATCAATGCTACTGAGAATATCATCAATGATTTCTTCAGTAATAAAAATTTTGTTTCCATCCACAAATTTTACAACAAACACTCTACTTGATTTCATTGATTCGCAATCCACACGATAGTGTAACATCTTCTTGGCACCAGCCGTCGGATGAAAGCAAGTATGTTATAAACAAGGAAGATACCAGACACAACATCCGGTGCTACCCTTATTTCCTCATTCGCTTTAGCTCATCGTTTCCTTAGATTCTTCATTTTCTTGACATTTTGATCTTCCCGATAACGACCTGATCGACTACATTAGTATCGAGTGATCGTGCCAAATCTACGCCATCATACCCTATTCACACTTCCTTTCATATAAGAAAGTCTAACTTTATGTGACTTGCTCTTATTCTTGTGACATTAGCTCTCTCTATAGCATGTACGAATTCTTAGTAGTGAAATTCTAACAAACCATTTTGGATCTTGATGAAGACCGGATAGAGAATGATTGATCTTCCTTGTCTCGACGGATACTCGATGTTCTATGGGACATCATAACAGTGAAAATTCTTTACATACACCGGAACTAATTCGGTTCGTCGTGTCAAGCTTGGAAAACCTCCTTTAAAGCCTGTGTATGTGACCTTGTAGACAAAACTTCTTCCCATCGCCGTTACCGATTTTCTCTAATTGACACAACTACCTCGGCAATATATCTGATCTTCTTCGCTAATCTCACCAATTTTAGACGTAGGTATCTATTCGGTTGTTTTGAGCAATTTCTGAACTGAGCCAAATCATCGAAGACGTTAAATCCCTCTTTCTCAATGACTTGATACGTAGCCTAATCTCAGGACAGTTCTTGGTTGATGAGTTGCAAGATTATCCTAAAATTAAGTTGATACTTAGTTTAAGGCTTCGATAATTTTGCTAGAAGACGGAAAGGCTTATTCCATCGGATTTTGCCACCTGACAGTTACCTTCGACTACCTGTCTAATTTCACTCAGAGGTACCAATTTGGATTATGCTGTCATAGGTTATAGCTTTTAGTAGTATCTACCCTTGTCACATAAGTTACGACCGCGGCATTGGAGCCCTGATTTGTTGTCATGACTCAAACCTTCGTTAGGTTCTACGTACACGCGTTGGTCTATTTCAATATGAGCAGACAGAATTATTCAAACATAGTGGACTAGGTCGTTTACAACAGACTAGCAGTTCCACCAATAAAATTTGTCACCTTGACCTACAAACATCGTCTAGAAATTTGTGGTTAACGTCTAAGGAACCATAAGTAATGCCTAGTTGGTGATCAACTGGTTATCACCCAATAAGGTGTCAGCTTGAAGATTTATTTCGTAATTGTAAACCCTCACTAGGGAAGTTGAGCAACTTAGATTAGACAAGATTCCAATTATAAGTTTATTTGAGCTGAGTCCGTGGACATTAGTTATTTGGAAACAAAAGGACCAGGCGAGACTTATGTACCCACACTTCGGGCAATGGTACTAGCTGAATTTTGAGGACAAAATTCCGTTAACGGGGATGTACTGTAGCAACCGGCATTTTAGGGCAATACTTTTCATTAAAACTCAAAATCATTTATGACGAACGATAATTTTTGAACTTGTTTTAATAATAAATTTCATTTATTATTATTACCTATTACATATTTTTGAGTTTTTGGACATCATTTGAACTGAAAACGAGAAATATCTCGCACACAACACAACACGCGTACCGACACCGTATTAGTAATGGCTTAATTTCTATAACTATTTTTCGGAGTCAATAACTTTGCCCTTATATTATTTTTATAAAAACGTTTCCAGAAATATACTTCTCGCATTTACGAAACCAAGATATCGTGTTTTCACCTTAGCTCGACGAGACACGGGTACACAAAATACACTGATTAATAAAAATCCTCAGTTCTTTTTTTTTTTTTTTCTTTTTCTTGGTTATGTCATTCAACATCTGTATATCTCTTTCAAAGTTAACCAAGGATAGATCATTTCTACTTTCTCTTCCCCCAAGTCCAGGTCACGAGACCTCCTCAATTCCATCAAGGTGAATGTGACTTTTGCTAGTTTCACCCCTATCACGAGATCTATATCACCAAAGCATGTCGAGACATCCCTTCTTTGTTACTTTTATCCCTTCCCTTTTTATCTGAGTTTGCCGCCCATAATAGTCCCTTTCACCCACAAGGATTAGTCAAATTCACATGACTTCCTTAAACAACTAAAAAGAAAGTGACATTAACCATTTTAGTACAACATGCAAGAGCTTACACCCAAAAGCAACACAAAGCATGCTTTCTTTTTCTTGTCTATATTCAGTCGATCTAGTCAAACACACATACCCATTTATATGTTACACTCCTCCATATGGCCACTTGTGATTTTGTAAGAAAAATAGTTGCTTGACCTCCCTCATTTTGGTCTCCCATCTACGGCAGAAACCTAAAGTAATATAGTCAAGGCAAGATGCATGAAAAGCCTCAATTTGCCCCTGAGCCTATCACCCATCCACGTCCATCAAGAAGTCACATGAGAACATTGGATGAATTCACTTCCTAATATGTTCTTACAAGGGCTTGTGAACCTACCTTTGACTAGCCAACTTACCACAATTATCACTTTAAGAACAACCACGTGGTAAACCATTTCTTCACAAAACAAAACATACAACCCCACTTTCTTTCTCTTGACTCTCGACTGGTAAACAACACCAGGAATAGAACTGACATGGTTAAGGTTTTGGGTTAATCTTGGGTAAAAGCTTGGAGTTTCGATTTATAAGTAACTCGGGTAGAAGTCTTGGAGTCTTGATCTTAGTACACTCCTCTTGCTCGACACATTCATCACAACCTCACTGTAAGGTTTCAACTAATTCAACTTGCTATAAGAACTTTATATTGAACTTAAGTTATATGTTAGAAAACTTAGTTTTGAAAACTAAAGGTGCTACTTGGTTTATAAGCTCACAGTCGAACATATATACACTTATACATTCAACTTTCATGCAAGACTAATAAGCCTGGTTGTGTTTAAAAGCACTTGTGTGGTAATCGGGAACTTGATTAAAACACATTTTGTTTTCGACACCTATACATTTCATGTCAAACTTATTAAGTTTTCTTCGAACCTTAAATGACTAAGAAAACGTAATCGAAATGTTAAACTTAAATATTGGCTCTCGTGGACAAATGCTCATTCGACTTATAACGCTTACTCGTGGCTAAGTAGATTATTTTTCAAAGTTATAAAACTCATTTGCAAGCTAAAAGCTTATTTGCCTATCGGATTCGAACTAAACCCACGATTCAATACATAGTGAATATAAATTTTCAACAAATGCAAAATAGACAAACATCCCTTAATTTTAGTTAAACGCATTTTAAAACTAAGAAACACACCTAGCTTAGTTGGCTGTGTCGCTTGTTTTCAAACGAGAGGTTAAATGTTCGAAACCTGCTTCTGTAAGTCTTGTTTTTATTTCTTTTTAACAAATTTTACACCTTTGACCCTCGAACTATTAGAACTAATCAATATTTCTTTCAACAAATTACACTAATAAGGTTTTAGTTAGTTAATCTATAATTATAACTATATATTGACAAGGGGTATTTTTGTGGCAAATAGTTTATAAAAGAAAAATAAATATTTGCGGATGGGTTATGCCCAATTTTTGTCAAATTCTCATACTTAGTTTAATTTCACAAACTCGACAAAACTACGAAAACAAGGTAATATAACATTATTTATAGAAAATATATTATAAATATTTTCTAACTCATCATCCACTAACTTCAAATAAATATAAACACACTTATATTCATATATATCGTATTACGAAACATTGTTAATTTAAATACTTTCATTGGGAATACTTTGCGTATTAAGTCTTTCTGTTAGTCTCGAACTAGAGACTTATTCGTCTTGAATACTTTTGTGTATATATATATATATATATATATATATATATATATATATATATATATATATATATATATATATATATATATATATGTCCACTTTATCCAAGAGCCAATCCTTACAAACACTTTGAAATGATTTAAACTTGAATGTTGTCACACAAGCAACAATAACACGAATATTTTAAAACTTTTAAACTTATTTGAACCTCAACGAGTCTTAAACCATAACGGTGAACTAAAGCATGCCTTACTAATCTAGGTCGTGTGTTGGTGTTGCACACTTATACTATTTGACTTTACTCTATTCAGACTGCCTTACTGAGGTGAGTTCTCGTAGCCCCTTTTTCATAATGTTTTGCCTTGGGGGAAAATGGTACTCAAATGTTGTTTTAACTGTTTTCATGCTGTGATACAATGTTTTCTGTTTTTGGACAATATGTGTGTTTGATTGCTATATGTGACTCATTGTGATGCTAAATTTGTGTAACATGTATGCGCAACTGTTTAACTCCGTTTGGAACCGAAACGAATTGATAGTACTATCAGGGGTAGCTCCCCACTATGAGTAACACGTGTGTAACACTATTGGTAGGTTCAGTTGTCGCTAACGCTGTGTTTCAACTATATGCATATATGCTTACATCTTGCTCACTATTGTCCTACGCTATATGATTCACAGCTTCGTGGTTTAACTTTCAAACCTACGAGCTCACCAACATTATGTTGACGTTTTCTAGTACCATTTTCAGGTGGATCATTATTAATGTATTTGAAGGCACGTTTATTGGAGTCAGACTATTTGTCTTTTTGCTACTATGTTTTCAAGACAACAAGGTTTCAAAAGAGACATGCTTTTCTATCATATATGAGACAATAATCGTTTTGTACAAGTTGTAAACTATCATTGTAATAATTATAAGGTATGAATCTATGATGTTACGCAATGTGCCTTTCTTCGTTACACCTCGTGTTTCCGCCTTTGACGGGGTGTGACACTCAGCTTGAGCGTGAAGGATTTGGGTAGGAAAGTTGGAATTTATGGTTAAAACTAAGGCTCGGACTCGTAGTGGTTTAACCCGTTCCTTTCGGCTCAGGGCGTCGGCTACTACGTTTGCCTTTCCTGGGTGATAACGAATGTCGCAGTCATAATCACTAAGTAATTCCAACCAACGACGTTGTCTCATGTTTAGTTCTTTTTGGTCCAAAATGTGTTGTAGACTTTTATGATCGGTGTACACAGTACATCTAGTACCGTATAGATAGTGTCTCCAGATTTTTAGTGCAAAGACCACAGCTCCTAACTCTAAGTCATGAGTGGTGTAATTTTCCTCATGAACCTTGAGTTGTCTTGATGCATAAGCCATGACCTTATCGCGTTGCATCAACACGGCACCTAACCCTTGGTGCGATGCATCACAATAGACTACAAAATCTTCTATCCCATCGGGCAATGCTAGGATAGGAGCACTACAAAGTTTCTGTTTGAGGGTTTGGAAAGCTTTTTCTTCGTTTTCATCCCACACGTATTTCTTGTCTTTCTGAGTTAACTTAGTCAAAGACTTTGCTATTGAGGAAAATCCTTCAATAAACCTTCGGTAATACCCGGCTAAACCCAGAAATTGCCGAATTTCTGTAGGTGTGGTAGGTGTTGGCCAATTTTTGATAGCTTCAATTTTAGCGGGATCGACATGTAAACCGGTCTTGTCAATCACATGCCCAAGGAATTGTACGGATTGAATCCAAAATTCGCATTTAGAAAACTTTGCATACAATTTCTCCTCCTTGAGTAGTCCTAAAATTGTTCTCAGGTGTTCTTTGTGTTCTTCTTCGTTTTTGGAATATATGAGAATGTCGTCTATGAATACGATCACGAATTTGTCCAAATATGGTTTACACACCCGATTCATGAGATCCATGAATACTGCCGGTGCATTTGTTAACCCAAATGGCATCACTTGGAATTCGTGGTGACCATATCGTGTCCTAAAGGCTATTTTTGGAATGTCTTCATCACGAACTCTAACTTGGTGGTAACCTGATCGTAGGTCAATTTTTGAGTAATAGGTTGAACCTTGCAATTGATCGAATAAATCATCAATTCTTGGTAGTGGGTATCGGTTCTTTATGGTTAATTTGTTTAGTTCACGATAGTCAATACACATTCGTAATGACCCGTCTTTCTTTTTCACGAACAAAACTGGAGCTCCCCAAGGTGAGGAACTGGGTCGAATAAATCCCTTGTCCGAAAGTTCTTGTAATTGATTTGATAGCTCTTGCATCTCTGAAGGTGCTAGCCGGTATGGTGCGCGGGCAACTGGCGCCGCTCCTGGTATTAAATCAATTCTGAACTCTATTTGACGATTTGGTGGTAGTCCAGGTAAATCTTCCAGAAAGACTTCAGGAAACTCACGGGCAATAGGAACATCTTCGAGACGTTTTTCATCGGATTTCTTTTCGGTTACGTGAGCTAAGAAAGCATAACATCCTTTCTCAATGTACTTCATGGTTTTGATACATGAGATGATGTTTATTCGAGTTCCACTTTGATCACCACGAATGATCAAAGTTTCATTGTCACATGGAATGTGCACAACTCTTTCACCACAAATAATGTTAGCTTGATGTTTAGACAACCAATCCATGCCAATAACAACATCAAAACTTCCGAGTTCGATTGGCATAAGATTGATGTTAAAGGGGTGGTCTAAGAGATTAAGGGTACAGTTTGGAATTACGGTATTGGTATTTACTAAGTCACCGGTAGCAAGTTCAATACTATAACTAGTGGTTAAAGTAATTGATGGAATATCAAGTAAAGGCGCAATTCTAGTAGATATAAAGCTCATATCAGCACCAGAATCGAATAATACTTTAACAGGAATGTTATTGAGTAAGAACGTACCGGTAACCACGTTCGGGTCTTGGTGTGGTTCTTCATTTCCCATGACATAGGCCCTACCACGAGCACCTCCGCCTTGGGGTCCTTGGTTTCAAGGACAATTGTTTTTGAAGTGTCCCCTTTCACCACACCCGAAACATGTAACTATGGGCTGTGTGTTAGCCCCAGTAGCAATACCCTTGCCCCTACAATCCTTGGCAAGATGTCCGGGCTTCTGACACTTGTTGCATTTGGCCAGGCAAGGACCTTCATGATGGTAATTACACTTGGTACATTGTGGTAGATTACCAACGTACTTACCACCAGCTGGTGCAGCAACATAAGCCGTCGCGGCTTCTTGTCTCTTGTTCTGTTGATTGTGATGGTTGTTGTTTCGGGTTTGGTTGTTGTTGTTGTTGTTGTTGTTACTCCCACGGTTACCATCCCATGGTCGCTTTTTGTTGTTGTTCTTGTTGTTGTTGTTGTTACGGTAGTTGGAGTTGTTGGGATTATTGGTATTGTTGTTGTTGGCATTGTTGGTGTTGTTGGTGTTGTTGGTGTTGTTGGGGTTGTTTTGCTTTCGGGTTTCCGTCATACGTACCACTTGATCCATGAGACTGCGGGACATCTGCATAGCTTCATCAAGTTCTTTGGGATTTGCCGAAGTCACATTCCCCTGTATGCTAGATGGAAGTCCCCAGATATACCTTTCCAACAATTTTTCCTTTGTGGAAACCATTGTTGGACAAAGTATCCTCAACTCCTGGAATCGACGGTTGTAGGTTATGGTATCATTACCCCTAACCGTATGATCCCAGAATTCAACCTCCAACTTTTGCATTTCGCTGCGAGGGCAGTATTCCTTGATCATCATTTGTTTCAAGTTACCCCAAGTAATCTTATAGGCATTCTCAATGCCCATGGGTTGAGCAATTGAGTTCCACCAAGACAATGCCTCATTCAACAGAGTACTCGTGGCATACTGAACTTTGTCACCCTCGGTATATTTACTAACCAAGAATACTGACTCCGCCTTTTCAAACCAGCGGGTCAGACCCACAACTCCTTCAGTACCCTTGAATTTGATGGGTTCACATTTCAAGTAGGAAATGAACGAGCAACCCTTTGGTATAGTAGCAACATTGGTTACCGGAGGGGTAGTTGAATTTGGTCCTCCAAGGTTAAGACTGGCAATCCTGGCAGTCTCTGCAGCTATAGCAGCTTCCGCAGCAATGGCGGCTTTCGCGGCTGCTGCAGCATCAGCAGCTGCTGCAGCATCAGCAGCTGCTGCAGCATCAGCAGCACCAGCAGCTGTGTCGGCTTCGGTAGCTGCTGCAGCTGCTGCAGCTACAGCTGCTGCAGCTACGGCTGCTCGTTCCGTGACAAGTGCTGCATTGACACTGTCCTTTACCAGTTTGCGGATGGCAGCTTGCGTCATCGTTGGTGGTGTCTTTTTCTTTGGCGCCATGATTCTATTGTTCAAAAGATACGTTGTAATTAGAGAGTTGTGAGATGAGCACAATTTTTGATAAGAATGATGGGGTAATAAGGTTGAAACTTAAAAACATAACACATGATAGTATATAAAACAAGAGTTTTATTTATATAACGTTGATTACAAAATCGAACTTATTACAAGTTCATTCAAAACTTACTAACTGATACTTTCAGTTAGTAATTACAACGTTGTACTAAAGATAACTAGTACTATAACACTAGTCTAACGTCGGTTGGGAGGTTGTCGTAGTCCGGACGGATTATTAATTCCGCGTGTTGCTAACACATCTACACTTTCATTCGGACGGTATTCTTTGACATCCTTTTGGTATAGCCTTTGTTGTATGGAACTCATTTGAGTTTGCATTCCACACAAATCATTCTTAAGTTGATACCTATCAAAGTTTGCAACATCTAACCGGATTTCGGCGGTATTTAGGCGGTTAAGTAGTTTGTGAATTTGTACCGCATCCTGTTCTTGGGCCTTCTCAACCAAAGTGAGTCTATCCTTGACGTTATCCAGGCCGGTTAGAGGATTTAAGACTATTTCCCCAAGATGAGTCAAGTCCCTCTTGACATAGCTCATGTCAAGCTTAAACCAATATAGGTCATCTCGAGCATTCATGGCGTCCATTCTGGCAGAATTTACCTTGGATATACAGTCGTGCATTTGACTTGCCATACTTTGAACTTTGAGTTGGGTCAGGTGGAGGGCTTGTTTCAAAGAGTAGATTTCGTATTGAGCTGAGTTCACGAACATATGTGTAGATGTAGATGTTCCGCCGGTTTGGTAAGTAGATTTCGGAACTTGAGCTGGAGTGGTACGGTTAGATTCGGATGAAATTGGTGAAACCGGAGGTGGAGATGTCAATGGTGATAGATGTGGCACTATTATTTGTTCCTCCGCTTCCTCAATGTCATCGATGCCTTCGATGTCAACATCCATTTCAGGATCCTCTTCGTAATCATCGATGTTTATGTCCATATCCATTTCAGGATCTTCGTCCGAATCTACATCTAGATCCTCATAAGGTTCTTCCTCGTCCTCGTAGTCAATTGGTTCAAAGTAAGGATCATCGGGTCCGGGAAGAATTGGTAAATACTCGGGCATAGCAGGAAGATGATCGGGAGATGGAGGTGCGGACATGATGTCTACAATTAGTATTTCGATGTCAAAATAAATCAAATGTTTATGGAAAATGCTCAAACTAAGGAAATGTGCATATGACAATATACAAATATGTTCATGTAGCATAACATGTGTAATAAGTCCATAATCTTCTGGAGGATGGAAGGCACGAAGAGCGGAAGGCTATAAAAATGTTTTTGCTTGTTATTGTAGTTATAGTTTAGGTCTCACTTAGACCCGTTTCTCTATAACCATGGCTCTGGTACCAATCTGTAACACCCCCAATTCATGATGCAGCGGAATTCAACTTGGGTGTTACTCGACGGCACAACAGTCATAATAATAGAAAACGATCTCTAAACGAATCGTAATAAAAAGAGTTGTCATTCATATTTATTCAAATATATCAGAGTTTACATAGTAAGGTCCCAAAAGGTTCCATTGTTTCAAAACACATCAATATAAAGTCTATGATATTTTTATCGAATGACTCCGCTCCATTCTTGATTATCATGGACCTGAAATACATGCTTAAGAGGTCAACACAAAGGTTGAGTGAAATTCATAGAGTTTGTTTAACGGTTGAACACAATATGTTGGTAGTAATGAGTTAATTAGACTCATACTTATGTTAGAAAACAAAACAGTTATTATTATATACTAAGCTCATGCAACCAATACGTTAATGGGTACCAATATCAATCGGCGGTTATGTTGCCCCAGTAAGTACTTTGCCGTCATACTTAATGTTCAAATATAGAGCATTCGTTTGAACTAATCTGCTCAAACAAATGGGATTCGTCAATCCCAATAGGCCTATTCACAATACTCGCGCTCACTAATTCTAGTGATTAAATGGTTCATGATAGGGGCCTAGGATTGGCAAGGTAGGTACTTAGTAATAATAAAACAATCAGGCAGCATACAGTTTCAAAGCATTGTGTTCGGTTTAAAAGTAGCATGTATCCCCCCCAAGGGTTTGTAAAACATTGAAGTAATGTAAAGTGGGGCTATGAACTCACCTTAAGTACGATAGCAAGTAATGAAGGTGATGATTGGATCGTGTAGGTTTCTACGAGCAACCTAGAATAGAATGTTGCGACTTAGGATTTGTGTAAAGAATATGAAGTAGTGCCTATATAAATATCTTGCATTTAGTCCATGATGTGGTATGGTGAATATTGTAAGTTCTTGAAAGAAAAGATTCTTGAACATGTATGTTTTGGTATATCGTTTACTACCGTTCGGGCCGACATAATTCAGAAGTCATGTTAGTAAGCGTTCGAGGAGCCAGGACACTTTAACTCGTAAATCCACAACTCATCTCGACGGCTTACATAATGAACTCCTCACATGAGGCTCCCTACTATTGTAGTAGTTGATAAAATATATAGATATAAGTTTTTATCCGAAAAGTTACATGTCCGATATTTGGATAAACTTAGGAAAGTTTATTAGTACATGAAGATTGTTATTAGGGGTATTTTCATAAGTCTTGAATGACCATTTTTCTCTTGGTAATATCTCATGGTTCCCTTTTAAGTGAAGTAGATCCAAATTGCTTGTTCAAGTTATCGCCTAACTCATTGTTTCATGTTTACGCCTATGTAAGTTGGTATGGTCATTTCGTCATGGCCTAGCCATGACCTTTGGTCCTTGTTCCATGGTCATGAGACACAACCTTGGCTCTAGCCATGGTGGTGGTCTTGTTTATAGGTCATAAGACCTCTTGTTCCTTTTAAAGTATAACCATAACTTAGTGACTTATTATATGTAAATAGCTGTTAAGAAACTGAGAAATATTTCACTCAGAAGGCATTTTCAAGGCTCGAGCCTCTTTATGCCTGAATGAAAACGTGATTCCGGACAACTTTCGTGTTTTAACTTTTTCATGAATCGGACCAGAAAGGCCTCTTTTTGCGTGTTTTAGGTTCTGTCACAGAAACTTTTAGGCAGTTTTGCCGGAAATCTTGGTAACTTCAAATCGCCATAACTTTTGACTCGTTTACTCTTTTTAGGTGGTTCAAATTGCTATGGTTTCCTTGTTAAGTCCTCAAATGTAATATGTAATAATACAATAACATAATTTTTCCATTTTGATCAGGTTATACCAAGAAATTCACTAGTTTGTTTGTTTTAGTAACTTAACTTAACAATCAAGTACAACAACATGTTTTAGTCATTTTTGTACACCATGGACATTCATACAAGATATAATATAGCAAGAATAACATGTAAATGATATGAACATGAGAAGTTAATAAGAAGCATGTTAGGTTTAGGCTTACAACTTTTGGCTTTCTAATTAAAGAAAGGAGTAACAAGTAAGGAAATGGACTTTGATAGACTTGCTTCAACCCTTTTTCACTTCATGCAACCTTTCTACCCTTGGTATTCTTGAAAGAGATGTAATGAAAGTTGAGGTGAATTGAGTGGATTTAAACTCAAGAGCAATCACCAAGTATTCTAGGGTTTTGAAGATTTTTGGTAACTTATGATCAAACTAGGGTTTCTACTTGAACTTGCACTTGATCCTTGCTATAACTTGGAAGAAATAAAACTAAGTGTGGATTGAAATGGGGTGTGGTGATGGACGGCATAACAAGGGGGAGGGGGGTATTTATATGCCTTTGAGGAGGTTACAAATGAGACTAGTCAAAGGCTTCCTAAGTACACTTCAACACATGTAAGCCATCCAAGACAACATTGCCTAGGATCAAGCCACACCAAGGGTGACTCCCCCCCCCCCTAATGGCGGTTCACAAGGGATAAGGGGGTGAGTTGGCTTGGCTTGGTATTATCCTAAGTTACTTGGATGAAATTTGACTCCGGGAAATGCCAACCGTAAGTGATTAGGCCTCAAAACGTGAAACCGGGTGTCGTAAAATTATGAAACTTTAAAGTATTGTTAGACATGTCCATATGTCCCATAATAAAATATAAAATGGGTGGTAGGTTCCATTTGAGTGGTAAACCCTGCTAAAAACTGGAAACACGGGTCTAAAACGCGTAATACGTAAAATGTACGAATATTGCGTAAAATTGAGAAAAGTAAAATGTTACTTTTCTAATATGTTATAAATGATTTAAAATGACTTATAATGTCTAGACTGGGCTCAGTCTAGTGTCGGTTGGTATTAAATGTCTTTTAGACATCAAACCGTAAGCCTAAAAATCACGAAATGACTTATATCATCAAGGGATGATTTTTGGTCAATGGAGGAGGGAAAAATATATTGACTTATTCTAATAAGTTGAAAACTCAAATCGTCTTAGAAATGCGGTGCAGGTATAGGCTAGGGTTACGGCTGGGTAAAAACGCGTAAAACTGAAAATTCCAGTTTTTCACGGCCGAGGTTTATTCTGGTCATATTTTTCTCAGTCATGATTTATTCTCAAATAAATCATGAGTGTGTTAAACATTTTTCTGATGTGGGGTCACCTGACGGGGTCAAATTTCGTTGTGCGTAGAATATCTGATTGACGTTTTACCCTAAAACGTGTAATTCCGTGTAATTCCTTAATAACTTTCACGAAAATGATCTGACGAATGTCAAACATTTAATTTGCCATGGAAATGATTTATCACTCAAGAATATGAAATAAAAATCAACTTTCGGGAAAATTTCAGAAAGAAATGAATAGTAAAAAATGAATAGTAAATTTTCCGGGAAAAGTAATTAACCTGAATTTGCGAATTGTTACATTGGCGAAGAACAGCCATTATAGAAGCTTGATTTTTGGAGAAGACAATGAATTTTTGTGGGTGCAGTTTTGTTTTTGGAGAAGATGGGAGCGTTTTTTTCTTTTCTTTTTTTTCTTCTGGTCAAAGGCTTGATTTTTTTTTTTTTTTTTTTTTTTTTTTGTTAGAAGCGCTGGATATTAGTTCTTTTCCAGGACACGTGTCAGCATGTGGATAAAAGTTATATATAGAAAAAATTAATAGCAGGCGGACTAAAAACTCTATTTTATTAGTTAGAATAGATACAGGGAATTGATATAATGTACGTACAAGATGTAAAGTCTAGAAAAAGTGTGTGTGTGTGTGTGTCTAGGGCGTATAGTTATTGTAAACGCCTAGACTTGTTGATTTGTGGTTAAGCCTCAACGATCTTAGATCACTGTTAGAGTGTAACCGTGCTACACTTGATCACGTAGCATTGGGGCTTTGGTGTATGTTAGAGTAGAGATGATGACGAAGAAACCTTGTTAGCAATAATAAAGATGTTTTGTTTATTCCGCTGCGTACATGTTCTTTATCTTTATTATTGTGTAATCCCTAGATGAGGTCTAAACAACCTCGAGCTATAAATGATCTTAACATGTGGTATCAGAGCGGGGGCTCTTGATATCTGGGATTTACAAGGTTTGGTTTGTCGAAGAACGAAGAAAACAAGAAAAATTCGAATTTGGTTCAATTTTCGTAACTCACTGCAGGTCAGTTTTCAAGGAGCGATATCTCCTTCGCTAACCGTCGGATCAGGCTGAAATTTTTATTGGAGCTTCTCAACATATCATGGAAGAGTTCCACCGGAGGGATCTTCAATCTAAGCTTCCAATAAAAAGATAAAAATTGTCAAAAACTGCTGCAGAAAGAGGTATATAATTTCGAATTTTTAGGGTTTTCATGATTCAACTTCTTGATTTTGGTTCAATTCCTGTTAATTCATCATGGAAGTTGGGCATATGCTGTTAGTTATTGATTGTATGCTTTAGAGAGTAGATTTGAAGATGCATATTAACAGCTTAGGGTTTCTTGAATAAAGATATGTTCATACTTGTTTGTGTAAGGAAACCCTAATTAAAAACCCTAACTGGTCATTGTTGTTGCTGCAATCTGTTGTTACGCTTGCATTCATAGTACGATTAGGGTTTCTTTTATTCTAAGCTGGTTGAAACCCTAAACCTATTCGTAATAAGATGGATTCAGTTGAGAAGACGGATTGCTAGGTATAATGATGAATACTGATGTGGGATTGTTTCTGAATTTATGTTGTAATTGCTGGTACTCATTGATGATACCCTATCACTTGGATTTTCATTGTACGTTATTATTGCTGCTCATTGAATACTTGATGGATCTAAACACCTTGGACTTGTGTTAGATTGATACTTTGAATTATATCACTAAGTATGCGGAATCTACTTAGTAACACTTAGAAGTTTGATTGTGAGTAAGACAGTTGTATATGAACAATGTATGTAAACAAACTATTAGCTCCAATATTATTAATGATAATAATACGAGTGATCTTGATATCACTAGGGTTACACCTTGAAGCTCTAGAAACGTATATGAGTTCTTTTTTAACCTTTAACCTAGGATCTCCTTTTATAGCACAAGGAGTCCTCTTCTACAAGATAAGTATAATGCTAATAGAATAAGATATACACAAGATCTATTCTATATTTATCTAGACGCGTTTCCTAACAGTTATCTAATAAGCAGTGGTAATATATATGTTCTTGCAGTGGTAATGAGTTTCCACTGCAAGCACACTCTTCTGCACTTGTAACATCTTCACTAGCCGTGGTAACTGTTAGTATAATTCCCAACATACTTTTACTTTTGAAGTCATCAAAAATCGACAAATTGCTTGATTTCGAGTTCATGGACTCGCCACTTAAACATAACATTCTTAACTACATGTATCTAATGGGAGCATTAAACAACACATGAAGTCTGACTGATATCGGGCTAAAAATGACTAAGTTCCCGTTGGGCCCACAGCTCACTAAACTACTTTTAACATGTGAAGAATTTAGTTGCATAAACGAAGTTTTACTGATTGTATCTATGCTCTGAGTCCCATCTGTATTCTTTAGTCCAAAAGACCGGGCAGAAGAAAGTGATGCTGCATATGCAAAAAAATTGATGCCTGAATCCGATTATCTAACCTTACTCAACATCTACAAACAATGGGAAGCTAACAAATGCTGTGGAGATTGGTGTAGCACTCATTACATACAAGTGAAAGCTCTACGAGAGGCTCGGGAAGGGAGTTCTCAGTTACTTGACATCTTGAAAAAGCTCATGATCTAGCTGACATCATGTAGGTCGAATTGGGACATCATCAGAAAAGCGATATGCTCAGTTTACTTCCATAACGCTGCAAAATCTAAAGGAATCAGAAATACATA
The DNA here is from genome assembly GCA_030686995.1 of Artemisia argyi. NCBI lineage: Eukaryota > Viridiplantae > Streptophyta > Magnoliopsida > Asterales > Asteraceae > Artemisia > Artemisia argyi. The sequence continues at coordinate 201,018,131 of CM060683.1, read as the reverse complement.
AGTATTATGAACTGTGAACAACTTTGTTGGACATGTCCACTTAAACATTGCTAGTTTGCACAATTAACCCAAAACAGAAACAATAACAAAACCTACATAAGCTGATTTTCAGCTACATTCCTAAAAAGATGCCGTTACCAATTGCTTTTCTTTGCTCAACATCAACTATTTGTTTGTAATTCATTGTTTTTTCTTTAGATCCTTGGCAAGAATGGTGACACATTAATTTGTTGCAAAAATGAACATAGTTGCTCAAATAGTTGACCAGCTATACTTGGTCCGCTACAAAATATTGGGAATAAGGGGAGGCATGGCTTAGCTCCTAACCGGAATGAACGAATATGTAGCCGCGGGAACTGTTTAGTTTTTACTAGAGTAGTAGCAATCTTGCCATCTTACTGTAATTCATCTACTAACTCGGTTCTGGTTAATCCCCAACTTGAATTTTGTATGGGTAGTTAGTGCTCTTTTAATATAATCTCATGTTCTTTTTGTGGATTTGCAGAATGTTGGGTTAAACCAGATCATGTACTAGTATTGTTGTCTTATGATCTATATGATTACCGCACATTTGATACAATATATATGTAGTATAGCAAATTGTTTGGCCCATGGATGTTTTGCTCATGACGTATTTACTTCTCTAGTTCTATTTCAACTGTGTAATGCGATCATTAACTAATAGCCTTATGCCTTTCCAATTTTATGCTAGAAATATGACGTTTGGAGCTATGAATGCATTGTTGTTCATTTAAGAGGGTAGAACATAAAGCTTGCCGATTGATCGTCGATAAAAAAGAAAACGTACCACCTATTTCGTTAGATATGTTAGTTGATATATGCCCACATATAGAAAAACAATTTTTGACAAACGAGCAAGCAACCAAAATGACATATTTCATCGTTTAGGACCACTACTACATCAAACAAACATTCACTATATACATTGGCATCTTTGATTCTTTGAATTGTAGGCTCCTTAATGTGGATTCAAAAGTATAGTCAAAGTACTACGCTTAACCTGTACTTTTTTTTCCTTGTATTTATGGATATTGTGTCACATTGACACAGTGAAGAGAAGATATGGCCTCTTTGAGTTTCTAGTGAAACTACAAGTCAATTTTGCGTCCCTTATTGTTCATACACTTATGGAATTCAAAACATTTCATAGTAGTTATACAAGAAACCTTATGTTGTCGTCAATAATATATAAAACGATCTTATATAAGTTTCTGGTTTTGTCACACTCGTGAATCATCTCCAACGCAACTCGGCATATAGACAAAGACCAACAATTGCCATATACTAACCGGATGAAAAAGTAGCATCTGACATGATTAACTGTTTCTTCTGCTGTTCTAAATTGTAAAAGCAGACCATAAATAAGCTCCCAAAACAACAAGACTTGAAAATTAAACTAAAATTACATGCACACTGTCAAACCATCATGTTTGATTCATCTTTCTCCCCCGTTGCTGCTTCATTGAACATGTACTGGCTTTGATACTCGATCGGGTACAATGTAGATCTTTTCTCATCCCGAAACAGCTCATAAACTCGGCTCACATCTTCCATTTCCACAACCTTCCCTTTCCTCCTCTAGTAAGCCAATGCAGCTGATGTGATCAAGTTTATGGCGTATCTCAGAGATGCCTCAATCCCAATTTATGTCAGCAAAACCTTTGAATCATCGGATATGTCCACATCTTCCTCTTGATACCTTATATCAAGAATCTTGCGAATGTCGTCTTCTGATTTGAATCATTTTTTTTGGGGGGGGGGGGGGGGAGGGGGGTTGTAGTTTGTGCCTCGAATAGTTGTGATTCCTAGGTTGGTGGCAACAAGTATTGGTGTCATGTCGTTTTCCAAGGCACGGTTTAGGAATGAAAAACACTCGATATCAAGCATATGGACTTCATCTATGAACAGATTACAGAACACCAGAAATGATCTCTGCCTTTCCTTCCTCTCGCCACTCTGCAACCTTTGTATCGATCTGTTCCCTCACTTCAGCTTGTATTTCTCAGGTATCGCCAGTGAAAAGAGCAAGAAAACCTGTGTTCTGCATTTCATAACAAAAATAATTAAGCTTTCAGAAAGATCAAGTAACATAGTTACTATGACATTTCATCATAATCCAAGTTATTTCATCATGCAAAAGTTCACCGACTCCCCTGCCCCATAGACAAAAGAAACTACCACTGACAATTGCAGAGAGTGTAACTTCAAAAAACAACACTACTTCAGGTATTCCCCAATGCCCCATAGTCTAGCAACAGCTGTTTCAGCCATAACCATCAAAAGTTCCAACTAATGCATATTCCCCAATGCCCAAATGAGGCATCTAACTTGAAACTTCAAAGCATCCTAACTGTAAAGGAAATAATCCAAATTCCTAATTTCAACCCGACAATAATATGTACCTTTGCGAATGGGCATCTATGCTCTTATCAGTTATATTACAGTTATTAGCATGAAACACCAACCTACATTTTCACTTGTCCCATTTTCATTATTGTACTTTTTTGTTCTTCTGGGTCAAACAAATCTTATTAAAACGAAGACAAGGATTTTGACGAAAATGATGCAGTAATTCTTAAGAAAATGTCAATATCAGAGGTTACAAGATAACCAAAAATCAATATTACATGTCGCAAAAGTCGTAATTTTAACGACACATGTTTGTATTTTGTACACAAAAAAACAACTATATTAACCCAAAAAAACACATGAGCCTCTACAAAACAAGTTAAAGAACAGAAACACCCTAATGCAATGCACAATCAAGAAATAGAAGCATCAGTCATGACTTAGAGAAAATGGCACTTTTGTTCATAGCAAAGAAGAGTCCTTTTAGATTTCAAATCAGTTTAATTATAAATTTTAAGTCACATGTGTTGAAGGCGTCATACCAAATTAACGAACAATGTGTCATATAATCAACGCAGTGGTAACCTTAATACACTACTCATGAACCCCAAACATAGATAACACCTCTGTAGGCAGAATTTTAAGAGAGCGCACAATTGACAACAAAATTGTATACAAGCTTTCTTTCTTATCAGCTAGTAGTCAATTGCAACAAGCTAAATACCCTAACATATGAAAACGTTACATATGGTTCCAAGCATACTAGCACCAAAATCATACACAGTCTCCAACTCAGTCGTTTTCAATGTCACCTTCCCTGTTTTCAAAACACCCTAATTACCAAACAATTGCACAATCTAGTGAGACATGGAGCTCGAGTGCTAACTACATTATGAATCAATACAAGCATACAACCGGAAGCCATGGGTTCATGATCACCATTCACATATTCACTATAAAAGCATAATAGTCCGTATCAAGACTATGGTTTATTGGCAGTGATGAGTGACCCCTATCATTTTCGCATTCAACTTATTATGCAATGTGGAAATGTAGTGGTCCTTCAGTCTGTGGGATGGCAATGGGGTCGGGTATGTCGGGGATTGCATTTCCCATTCCCGTCCCCAATCCCAAGTCCACATCCCCATCCCCATTGGGGAATAGTTTAGCTTCCCCATCCCCATCGGGTATCGGGGATCCACATCGGATATTGGGGATTTTTAAGTTTCTTAAAAATCAACTGATATGTTCTCTTTTACATGTATACGTACATATAAGCTGAAATCAAATGAGCTCATAAGCACACATATAAGCCTACACAAACACTCCCTAGGATTAGCCCTGTGTATCCCTGACCAAGAATTTCCAGGTACCTCAACACTAGCATCAACTGTAAACACGCAGCTAATTTGAAACAGTAAACCATAACTTTAGAAATGCAGAACAGTTTCTATAAATTAAAAGCGATATCAGAGGGAGATATGTTAATGACTTAACGCATACAAACGCACACATATACATTAGCTTAATTTGTATAAACACGCACACAAACATGAATCTTTATACAAACACGCGCCATAGATATCATTCCCTTCTAGAGACATAATTAACGTTTAAAGTTGCAGCTGTAACATCTAAAAAACCAAAAATTTACATCATTTGAGCACACAAAACAAGCATAGTTGCACCGTCACTTATTGTCGAATACTAATAAGCCACAAACATCAAAAGCAATCTCAACTGACCAACAAAATCTCAAAAACCTGAATCCAATCAAATCTCGAAACTGAAAAGCTAAACATCATAACTCAACAATCCAAGCTAAACCCGGTTCATATCCTAAATTCATACCACATTTACTCAAAACACCAAAAATCGCCCCATTTACACACACAACAATCGCATCCAACGAGGGTACTTACACCGTCACTTATCGTCAAATACTAACAAGCAGTAAACATGAAAAAGCAATCTTAAATCCATATAAAAACAATTCAAATCTTAAAAAAATTCATAGGCTTAGCAAAATCTCGAAAACCAAAACCCAAAAAATGAGTCTAAGCTCGCAAGAACATCAACAAATCTTGCCATTATCTAAACATTATTTACAGCAAAATCTAAAAAATAATAAATTATAGGTTTTTCTTGTAGAAACAATAATAAGAACCTTTTCATCAAACATCTGGTGAATGCTCAGTGTAAAATGAGGGTTTTCAAGCATGTATATACCTGTCAAGAACAACACACATATTTGAAAAACCATCGATTGGCTGATTTTACACATAATTTCGGGAAAACTTGAAAAGCTTGAAACTTTATTTGAATTTGAGATAAGCTATCCAAAAAGCTATTGAAAAGCTAGTTCAAAAGCTATTGAAAAATTGGGGTCTGTTTGTTTGGACTGGAGTGATGGGAGGCATTGGATTGAAAAGGATGGTTGAAATTAGGAGAAAGGGGGTGGGATCCGTGGGAGGTGATTTGGAACAATAACATGTTTACACCTATTTTTTTGAACGAAGTTTACACCTGTCACCATTTAATTTTTTTTTTTTTTTTTTTTTTCAAAAGGAGATTAAATGAATTGATATTTTTTGATACAAAAAAGTTGTAATAAAAACATGTTGAAGTATTTTGGGGTTTTAAGAAAGTTAAATGAGTACTCATGCATAATAATGAGATTTTTAGTAACAAAAAGTTATAATTGTGCTATTATGGTCTTCAAACAACTTTTTGCTTACCCATTTTTTTTTTCAAAGTGATTAAATAAATTGTTAGTTTTAGACACAAAAAAACTTTTAAAAAAGCATGTTTAGGTACTTATCGTTTTTAAGAAAACACTTTATAATTTCAAATGGTCAAAAGTATAATAAACGATTATGCTTAAAAAAAGTTTAACAAGCTAATTAGACTTTGTCTTATATTTTATAAGCTAGATTTTTCGGTTTAGTTTGACGCCTATTTGCTTATATTTTAATCTTAGGTTGTGTCTAATGGTCACATTTCCACCATCTTCACCTCAGTGGCACATTAGTTTAACCCATCACAAAACATCCATTGTGATAATCACTCAACCAAATACATAAAAATATCTTACTTTATATAACATATATACCTTACAATATACACCACACACTCATTAAAAAAAGGTATTGCACCACATAGGTGGCCTGCACTACCGAACCAACCTTAAAAGGAACCTTTGTGTGCGGTGAATGAGAGGGTGGTGGATGCCTCCATTAGGCCTGGTCTTAAATTTTTCAAAATCACACTTGAAGACTTCAACCAAATTAAAGAATTGTGTTCCTTTTGTATGAAAAACATAGATTTAAGATTTTTTTAGACGATGTAATGAGTTGTTGAAATGTGTTTACTTAAGCTTATTTTTGAGCTGTTGAGCTTAAATGATTTCGGTTTACGTTTAATAAGCTTACTTTTACGGCTTATTTTAAATTTTATAGGCTGATATAAGTCTATAGGTCTTAAAATAAGCTAGAAAAGTAACTTATCAAACATAAGCTGAAACCACGTGAACTCGTTAGCTTAAAAGTAGGCTTAAACAAAACCTCTTAGTATGAACCGTGAAAAACTTTGTTAATGGATGATATGTCCCCTTATGGCAGATTAAGATATATAACTTTAAGAAAAATAGAAAATGGATGGATAATGACTTTGGGAAGGATAGAGTTTTGTATTTTTCGGAGAAAAAAAATGCATTGTTTATTTGCACAATTAGCTAAAACAAGAACACTAACAAAACCTACATAAGCTGATTTTCACATTCCTTAAACAAGAGTGATTACCAGTTACTTCTCTTCGCTCAACATCAACTATTTGTTTGAAAATTTATTATTTTTTTTTCTCAAACTTTGGCAAAATCGTTGACACGTTAGTAGCAAAAATGAACATTGTTGTTCAAAAAGTTAATCAACTATACTTCATCCACTACTAAATATTGGGAATAAGTGGAGGCATGGCTTAGCTCCTAACCGGAATGAACGAATATGTAGCCAGGGCTCTGTTTAGTTTTTACTAGAGTAGTAGCGATCTTGCCATCTTACTGTAAATTCATTTACTTACTCGATTCTGGTTAATCTCGAACTTGAGTATTGTATGGATACGATACTTAGTGCTCTTTGAGTATCACGTCTCATGTTCTTTAGCGTATTTGCATAATGTTGGTGTAATCCAAATCATATATTAGTATTGTTGTCTTATGATTTATATGATTATCGCACATTTGATATGAATATACATGCAGTATAACAAATTGTTTGTGCCACAATTGGCGTTTACAATATAGTACTACATCTCTGCATCTTTTATACAATAAAAGAATTACATCATTTTGGAGTGATTTTTGACAAAACAATGTTATTAAAAAAAATTAGACCAATCAGGTTTTTCAATTTTGACACGTGCAAAATAAAGCAATGCAATTGGTTAATAAAAGGGTTAATTCAATATATACCAATTTGAACCTTTAAAGATGTCATATTTACCCAATCAAAATCCATAATACCATACATACCAAATTTAAACACAAAATTTGTCATACATACCCATTTTATTATTAAACCAATCAAAACTCAGTTCACATTATTAAATACCCATTATACCCTTTATACGAACACATCTTCAAAAAATAACAAACATGTGAAAGAGTCAGATAAAGCTATCTGAAAGTGGTCAGGATTCAAGAAATTTCTATACAAATTTGACCGACCACTTTAAAGTTATTACCATTTTTTTCCCCATTACATATTGCAAACTGATATCTAACTACAAGAAAACCCATGGGCAAAAACTTAATTTGACCTTCATTATGTAGATTTGTACTTGTACGTACTATTATCATATCTCATTCATATTCAAATATATTTTGGATACTACGAATTCCATACGCATATGGTTTACATTTGATTAACTGTAAAAAAGAATTTGCTATTAGTTATTAATAGGGGTAAATTCACTTTTGATTAACTGTAAAAAAAATTGTTATTGGTTATTAAGAAGGGTAAAGTAGTTTATAAATATCAAAATGGTAATTATTAAGTTGCTCTCGAAAGTGGAAGGTAGAAAAAGGATAGCCGAAAGTCCAAAATTTTAAAATGAATAAATTTGTAAAATGGGTAGATTTGACAAATTTTGTATTTAAATTTTGTATATATGGTATTATGGGTTTTGGTCAGATAAATAAGACATTTAAGTATTAAATTGAGGATATATGAAAGCTGATGTTTGGAATGGCACTTTGGTTTAGGTTTTGTCTTAAAAAGACAATTATCAATTGTTTGGTTGAATCTTTTGAAAGAGGAATGATTGATGAAATCAAATTTTGATAGTATGCTACTTAAGTGGGTATTGGGTGGTTTTGCTTATTTTGGTGGGCCCTATTTCTTTTCTCTCTCTATTATATGTGGGTCCTTTTTAATATCATTCAATATTATTCATTAATTTATTATTTAAATAACTTTTTTTATTTAAAATTTATTATAAGTTATATCTAAAGAATTATAATTTATTTTTTCTAAACCCACGTCAAATCAAAATTTTATATCAAATCCAAATTTTTATACAAACCCACTTATAAACCAAACGGACCCTTAATAAAAAGTCAAAATTAGTTTAATTTCCGTTATTGTTTGTTAAATATCGTGTATAGAAAAACATCCACAAAAAGAGCATAAGTGTCAAAAATCTGAAAAACAAAACTACAAAAAAGCGCCTGTTGTTTTTTACACTTCAAGAGTCAAAAATCAATCCCCTTTCTATCCACACAACCAAAAACCCTTCCCAGAACCCGGATCAACAATTGCAAAAAAGTCAAATTAGGTGTAATTGTTTTCAAGAGTTGTTGTTTAAAGATATCAAATTAGATGAAGAAGAATGATACGAAGTTGTTGGCTGTTGTTTTACATTTCAGTAGAATCAAATACCCCTTTATTCTAATAAGGTAAATAAAATTTTATAAATAATTATTAGTGTTTTACAATTTATATAATCGATATGGGTTTGTTTAAAATTGTTATTGTTCATATGGGTTTTTGATTTTGTTAGTTTAGTTGATGAATTAAGGTGTTCATTACTGGTTTATATATGTATGCATATCAAGTGTTTGTTTTTCTTCCTCATGGTGAATACTCAGTGTAAAATGAGCTAATCTATTTGTTTTCAGGTATGTATACATGTCAAGAACACACATACTTAAAAAACCACAGATTGACCGATTTTACACATACTTTACATAATCTTTGACTAAACTTGTAGATGATAGTCAAGTCCGCTGCTAAATGGAGAGTGAAACAAACAAAAAAAAAGGTGTGGTGTGATTGGTGGAGAGGTGGTGGGGTGGTATTCGAAATGTGGGACATTGATTCTCAAGGGGTGAGATTGGATTGGATGGTGGAGATTAAGTCAACTGTTTTTGTTAGCAAAGGTTGTGTGTGATGGAGATTGCCAACGTGGCACCCTTTTTGTTTGTTTTGTTGACATACTAATTTGGTGCAAAAATGAATATAGTTGCTCAATTATTTATTTATTTATTTATTTTTATTTTTTTAAGAATGGCACCACACTTGAAAACCGAATCTCGAATTAAACCATCCAAATGGGCAGCCCCCGAGACCCCCGAGTTGCTCAAAAAGTTGATAAGTTTACGTACTCCACTATTAAATATTGGGGATAAGAGGAGCCATGGCTTAGCTGCTAATTGGAATGAACGAATATGTAGCCACAGGCAATGTTTAGTTTTTACTAGAATAGCAGCAATCTTGCCATCTTATTGTAAATTCATTTACTTACTCGATTTTGGTTAATCACAAACTTGAGTATTGTATGGATACGGTAATTAGTGCTATTTGAGTAATCCGGATCATGTATATAATAAAAGAATTATAGCATTTCGGAAGAATTTTGACAAAACAATCTTAATGAAAAAAATAGACCAACCAGGCTCTTTGCACCTTTCAACCGGGCTCTATGCCCTTTTTTGTAGTAGTGTTAGTTAATAAAAGCGTTAATTCCATATACCCTAATTTGAACCCTTAAAGGTCATATTTACCCAATCAAAACTCAAAAATATCATAGATACCCAATTTAAACACAAAAATTGTCATATCTACTTATTTTATTAGTAAACCAATCAAAAGTCACTTCACATTATTAAATACCTATTATAACCTTCATACTAGGGATGAGCATGGGTACCCAAAAAAAAGGGTACGGTATACTACTAAACAAGCTCGAAAAAAAATCGATACCATTGAAAAACTGTACGGGAATAGACTGGGGAATACCGTATTTGGTACCGAAATACAAATGGCCTTTTTTTATAATAAAGGTGCCAATCCAAACACTCCTAACGATGTTACAATTAGAAGGTGCATGCAATTTCATCAGTTAGAAGGTGCCTGCAATTTCATCATACATATGGACTTTAAAGTTTACTTTCTTTTCCTTTTAAGACTCTTGCTCTAATATAATGTAGAAAATCTAATATGGTAAAAGTACAGTGACTGTCTTTATGAGATAGAATGTCGAAGAATGAAATTACTATATTAATAATGAATGTTAGGACTGGTTACGAGATAGTACGTACTCTGACTGTTTTAGTGTTTTTACATACTATATAAACTTTGGTTAACAATATCCATATTCATTAACACAGAATGCTCAAATAGTTGCAAATACCATACACATTTTCCTGCGAGATTGGTATTGTTGTTATAAATGCCATACACATTATATTTACACTAACTTGTAACAAAAAAAATATATCATAGTATCGAATATAATCGTGAGCTATCCAAAACTAGGCCTTCAATTAATGCAGCTGAATTATCGGATATCGCAAAACTTTATATGTTTTCAGGCTTAGAATATATGTAAGTCATTTTTTTATGCCACTTTGTGAAAATGGTCAAATTTGTAAAAGAAAATAAGAATATGCATAAATCGGTACTTAATTCGGTATGGTACCCATTACAAATTGCAAACTGATATCTAAATACAAGAAAACCCATGGGTAAAAACTTAATTTGACCTCCATTATGTAGTTTTGTACTTGTGCATACTATCATCATATCTCATTCATATTCAAATATATTTCGGATGAGTAGTGCTATTTAAACCTAAAATACATGTCTAAATACATGCTTAATGCATAAATCACTTGTACAATTGTATCATGTATTTTTTTCTCTCCAAATCTCCACCAATTATATTTTCAAATCAACCAATCAAATAATTAGGTACATAAGTAGGCGTGCTTATTAGGCATAAAACTCATTTTTCATTTCGGACACTACAAATTCCATACGGTTGTGGTTCACTTTTGATTAACTGTATAAAAGAATTTGCTATTGGTTATTAAGAGGGGTAAATTCACTTTTGATTAACCGTAAAAAAAAGAATTTGTTATTGGTTACAAAAAATAAATTCTAGCTTTTTCTTCTACAAACAGTGTACCTTTTCATCAAACATCTCGTCAATACTTAGTGTAAAATAAGCTAATCTATTGTTTTTCAAGTATGTATACCTATCAAGAACATACATACATGAAAAACCATCGATCAATTTTACACATACTTTACATAATCTTTGACTAAACTTGTAAATGATACTAGTTCTCTTTACTGTGAACGAGTGAAACAAACAAAAAAAGGGAGAGTGGCGGTTTTAGTGGATGGGGTTTGTTTGTTTATAAAGGAAATAAAAAATGAAAAAAGTGTGGTGTGATTGGTGGAGAGGTAGTGGTCCGGATTAGAAATGTGGGACATTGATTCTCAACGGGTGGGATTTGGATTGGATGGTGGAGATTAATTAGAGATAAGTGTTTTTGTTTCCAAAGGTTGTGTGTCACACCCCCAAAATCGGGTCCAACGGAAGCATACATGTAGCTGGGGTGTAACTCAATTGGTATTACAACACTAGTTCAAAAATAGTTTGCACTTGAATCATTTAGAATAAAATAGTTAAATCAAAATGTTGATTTTTACATTGTTAAAAGTAGTGCGGAAATAGGCCCTTAAAGTAATTTAAAACGGTCCCCAAATGAATAATCAGAGTCTTCTATGACCATGCCATGCCCTGCCAAAACCTCCTGTAGCGTGCCATATGATTAAAACCTGAAAATACATGCTAAAGTGTCAACACGAGGTTGGTGAGTTCATAGAGTCTTGTGAAAAAGAATGTAATGCATTGAAATGAAGATTTACCAGCAAAAGCATCGTAAATCCACTCAGTTCCAAGTCCCGCCATAAGAGACTTGTAACCTGTGTGTTTACAACCCACTGCCAAATGTAATATGTTTGTAATAAATCAGTCATAAGATTGATGCAAAGGCATCGTAATTCCGTAGTAATAGTGGTGGAAAAGTATCGTAATTCCATAAGTAATTTTCGTATGTACAATAGCCATGGCGATGTCGCTACAAAATGAATCTGACCATAAGCAAAACGCATAAAATGAATATTGATTGCACTAAGTTCAAGGCACCAAAAAGGTTTTCTAGCTATATGTAGGAGGTTACGCTCCCAAGTAATGTAGGTAATCACATACCTAGGAAATGTAGGTAATCAAACATACCCAAGAAATTGTAGGTAATCAAACATACCCAAGTAATTGTAGGTAATCAAGCATACCCAAGAAATTGTAGGTAATCAAACATACCCAAGAAATTGTAGGTAATCAAACATACCCAAGTAATTGTAGGTAATCAAACATACCCAAGAAATTGTAGCTACCGGTCCTTAACTTAGGCAATCTTAGGAAATCGGTAAATAGTTTAAATTTATGCACTCATGTCCATGAGTAAATAGCAAGTATGTAGCAAGTGAATTGTTTTGTACTCGGATAATCAAACAAGTATTTAGATAAAGCTGAAAATATTAGAGTAATCAACCATGTAAAGTGAGTAATGCGTTTAAATAAAACGAACATGTATTCTCCCCCAAAGATTTTGCAAAACGATTAAAAGAGTAGGGGCTATGACTCACCTGATATGATGGTACCATGAACATGTAATGAGCTGAAAAACAAGGCGCGCACACTAGCCGCAACCTAATATGAATGATGAACGATCTACCTTAGATCATGAAATGATGTTATGAATGTCCATGCACATGTTCCTATACCACTCTACTCGTTGGAAAAACACTTGTGTTATCAAAATATATAATCCAAGAATTTGGAAAAATATTGCTATTAGAAAATAAAATAAGCTAGTTGCAATATATATACGTATATATATATCGTATGTTTCCATGTTAGTGTTGAAATCCTCGGAATAACGCCTTGAAATGATGAAAATATACTTGTAATAACTAATAATTCATTAGTTATAAAATTTGGTACTTGGTATTATTTCTAGCTTATAAAAGTACTACGTAGTTTTAGTGTCAATTTTACTAAAAGCTGTCAAAATAAAATGGGTTTTGCCGATATTCAAACACGAATATCTTTGTCGTTATAAGTCCGTTTTACTTGTTCTTTATATCCACGGTTACGTCTTAGTATGTAGTAATATATTTTGGAAAGCTCGGCTCCTCCGGGTTACGTCTAAAGCCTCTTTTTGTCCGACGAAAAACGTCCAACAGCATGTATTTTTCCAGAAAATAGTTTTCGTCAATAAACTTGCAAAAATCATAACTTCTTCGTTATAAACTCTTTTTAATCCGTTCTTTCGCCTACGGATTCGTTTTTGAAAGTATTTTCTAAAAATTTTGCCAAAGTTTCATTTGTGTTTACTGATTTTCCAGAATTTTACAAAATGGGACAGCATGTTTATAAACTTGTTAGAAATCCATTTCCAAGGTTCAAAACTAGTTTCTACTTCAACCAAATCTCTTGCAAACACCACAAAGCTATACTAATCCTACCATACACCTTCTTAGGGTGCCATGGGTTCCTAATGACTAGTAATCAAGTTAATTTAACAAAGGAACACCTAAATCACAATCTAGGGTTTGTATGTTCAAAAAGTATACAAAAATAAAGTGGTATAACTAGTTTGTGCATGAAATTAAGCATGAATACTATGAGATATAAGTGTTAATTAGATGAAAACATGAAAATAAATTTGAATACTCACTTTGAAATAATAGGTGATTAGATGATGAGAAATCTTGGATTACTTGTGTTTTTGTGTTATGATTCTTGATTAGGATGATGAAATGAACAACTTTGATGCTTTGTACTTTGAAAAATAATGGATTGATCTTGTTTTCATGGTTTGGTCGTGGGTTTAGAGAAAGAGGTGAAGAAAAATGAGTTTTTGATTTTTGATCTAAGTATATATGTGTAAAAAGGTGTTTATGTATAAAAAAATCTAAATCAATGGCATTTTAGTAAATACTTGGTCAACTTGACTAGATATTTTGAGGGGGGGGGGGGGGCTGCACATGTGTAAAAGTGAATGAGTATGTGATAAGCTTGGTGATATCTGGTTCACGGAGTCGGTTTTGGTTCCGTTAATCGCAAAACGTAAAGTTTTAAATCGCAAAACGTAAATTCGGGTATCGTAAAAATATGAAACTTGAAAGAATGACTAAACTTGTCAAAATAATCCATAAATAAATATAAAATGAATGGTAAGTTCCATCGGGTTGCTTAAATGCTGCTAAAACTGAAAACGCGGTTTAAAAACGCGTAATTCGCGTAAAACGCTGAACTGGAAAACGTAAAATTTCAAAACTTTTAGAATTGTCGTAAAATGAAAGAAAATCATATTTTTATTGTTTATAATGATTTATAGACATATCGGGATGCCGGAAGGACGTTTAAACCTGAATGTAAATCTCGGACACGGCTTCGTGATTTTTGCAGAAATGATCCGACGAGCGCCAAACTCTCGGATTTCCGTTAAAATAGTTTAACTTACGAGAATATGAAATAAAAATTTTGGACATGAATAGTGTTTTGTGAATAGTAAAAGTGAATAGTAACTTCCCGTGATAAAAATTGGAATTTCGACGTTTGAAACAGGACATGAAATTACGAGTTGTGACATTCTTCCCCTCTAAAAGGAACTTCGTCCCGAAGTTCAGTTTGTGTTGGTTTCTAGAGTGGTATTGGTGAAAAGATGATGATATTTATCGTGTAAACTTCTGAGCTCTAATGGGAGCTCAAGTCTGACGGCCACTATGCCTACTCTGTCTGAAATATTACATGGTCCAGTGTATATCTTGGGTTTAACTTTCCAAGTTTTCTTAATGGTATCATGCCTTTCCTAGGCAGAACTTTCTGTATAACTCTGCTTACCAACTTGAAGTTTTAATGGTTTACAACTTTATCGAACTTGTAATTGATTCTTGATTTGTAGGAAGTTCCTGGTTATATCATGAATACTTACTGGACTAGTGAGTTGGGCTTTTCCAAATTTCGATCCGTCAATGAATGTTGGCACTTCGACCATAGAGTGCCTCAAATGGTATAGTCTCTACACTTGCGCGATAACTATAGTTGCAACTGAATTTGATTTATGGTAATTGGTTAGTCCAACCATTTCTTGAGTCAATCACTCATGCTCTGAGCATATCTCCCTATGTTTGAATCGTTCTCTAATTCTGACCATTGGTCTGCAGATAATAGGTGGTGTGGTTCCAAAGAAATCTTAATCTAATCGCTAGGTGTTTGAGGTGAATTAAATTCCTCTATTAGAAATAATTGAAATGGGTATCATGAATCTTGTAGAAAACTTACAAGGTTAAGTCCTTCAAAGGGTGTTGTTGAAAATAATAGATCAGGATAAGGTTGAGATCCTCCGCAGGATGTCATAAATTGAGTCTTTCTCCACTTACGATGCTTAGTCTCCATTACTAAGATTTTCCCCAAGCTCTATGTCATCAAATCAGAAAATCCTAAGTGTATAAGTGATGTAATATAGTGATTGATTTTCAAAGTTTGTTTTGAGATTGTGTGTTTTGTTCATAAACCTTCCCTGAATAAATGAATTTACAACTTTAAGCAAACGGCTTTCTAAGTAACATTTTTCTTGATGTTTCAAAATTTAATAGTTATGCAAGATAGAACTATTTTCAACCTGGAGTAAATAGTATGGTTTGCCAAGGATTGATGTTTAAAAAATTTTCTTAACGTCCAATAGTTTTTTAGAGATTAACCAAAAGGAATTTGCTTGTCAAAATAAGTGCCTCAGAAAAGTATTTCTTACAAGATATATGTTTTGCATAACTGTAGTTTGGAGAAAAATCCATTTAAAAGGGAAAGTATTAAGAGGATAAAATAGTCAGGTATGTATGTCTACCCAAAGGCATATGTGTCTAACATGTTTGGATAAAGTCTATTGGTGAGTACATGTTCAATCTATAGTCTCGGTTAAGAGGTTGTATTTATCTCTATGGTGTTGCTTAGTGAGCACTCGTATCTAAACGATTCTTGTAATTCAGTCAAGCCAATACTTTCTAGATGATGGAATTTTTGTGACCAGACCAATGATAGTGGTTCGAAGAGTTTTGCGATATCTTGATATTTCTGTTGAGTTTTGAATGGTCTTAATGTACCGAGAGATTTTCCTTATAGATGGTATGGAAAGTCTTTCCTAGGGAGGTCATTGATAATATCCACTTATCAATACAGGGAATAGTGTGCGATGAGTGGCATAGGAATCCATAAAGTGTCAGTTAATTCTATATATACATGGGGATGGGGAAAGGAAATGATAGTGATGGTGAGAAGGGAAGAGACTGTGACAACTGCAACAAAATGAGATTGTGATAAAAGAAAATACTGTGATGTAAGTGTATCGTGCATAGACGTAAATGTTCATGAAATGAAATGAAATGATCAATTGACATTCTTCCAAGCGGCGGTTCACGAAGTGATAAAAAGTATGAATGTTCTGACAACGAGGGTATACTCACACATGCATGAAACATTTGGAAAATGAGTAAAGGATTCAATCCAGACAAAATTTTATTATAACTATTCTCAGTGTTGCAAAATTCATCTCTGAGTCAGACATAGGTGGTCAGCCTATATCTCACTATCCCGGGTTGAATATAGATGACCAGTCTATATTCCACCGAGGTTCCATGAATTTTGAAATACTCAGCTCAGTCATACTAAGACTATGTCCTTCACAAATACCAAGACGTTATGAAAGACTAAGGCAAGTGACCAAAACTCGAGGTCAAATGATGAAACTATGCAAGGAAAACATAATGCAGTGACATATATGATACGTGAACATGCTTATATGAAAGACAATTATAGTAAACAACTATAATAAATGAATATAATATATATCAGATAATGAGACATAAATCTCATCACCTATGTCAGCAACTAACCACAAATGAGGCTTCAGCTTGGCAGGCAGGCACGTGACGGTCATAGGGTTAAGTTTTCTTGAAAGTAGCTATAGTCTAGGTTTTAAAAACACTTAGTTCGCTATAGCCAAAGCTCTGGTACCAATCTGTCACACCCCCAAAATCGGGTCCAACGGAAGCATACATGTAGCTGGGGTGTAACTCAATTGGTATTACAACACTAGTTCAAAAATAGTTTGCACTTGAATCATTTAGAATAAAATAGTTAAATCAAAATGTTGATTTTTACATTGTTAAAAGTAGTGCGGAAATAGGCCCTTAAAGTAATTTAAAACGGTCCCCAAATGAATAATCAGAGTCTTCTATGACCATGCCATGCCCTGCCAAAACCTCCTGTAGCGTGCCATATGATTAAAACCTGAAAATACATGCTAAAGTGTCAACACGAGGTTGGTGAGTTCATAGAGTCTTGTGAAAAAGAATGTAATGCATTGAAATGAAGATTTCCCAGCAAAAGCATCGTAAATCCACTCAGTTCCAAGTCCCGCCATAAGAGACTTGTAACCTGTGTGTTTACAACCCACTGCCAAATGTAATATGTTTGTAATAAATCAGTCATAAGATTGATGCAAAGGCATCGTAATTCCGTAGTAATAGTGGTGGAAAAGTATCGTAATTCCATAAGTAATTTTCGTATGTACAATAGCCATGACGATGTCGCTACAAAATGAATCTGACCATAAGCAAAAGGCATAAAATGAATATTGATTGCACTAAGTACAAGGCACCGAAAAGGTTTTCTAGCTATATGTAGGAGGTTACGCTCCCAAGTAATGTAGGTAATCACATACCTAGGAAATGTAGGTAATCAAACATACCCAAGAAATTGTAGGTAATCAAACATACCCAAGTAATTGTAGGTAATCAAACATACCCAAGAAATTGTAGGTAATCAAACATACCTAAGAAATTGTAGGTAATCAAACATACCCAAGTAATTGTAGGTAATCAAACATACCCAAGAAATTGTAGCTACCGGTCCTTAACTTAGGCAATCTTAGGAAATCGGTAAATAGTTTAAATTTATGCACTCATGTCCATGAGTAAATAGCAAGTATGTAGCAAGTGAATTGTTTTGTACTCGGATAATCAAACAAGTATTTAGATAAAGCTGAAAATATTAGAGTAATCAACCATGTAAAGTGAGTAATGCGTTTAAATAAAACGAACATGTATTCTCCCCCAAAGATTTTGCAAAACGATTAAAAGAGTAGGGGCTATGACTCACCTGATATGATGGTACCATGAACATGTAATGAGCTGAAAAACAAGGCGCGCACACTAGCCGCAACCTAATATGAATGATGAACGATCTACCTTAGATCATGAAATGATGTTATGAATGTCCATGCACATGTTCCTATACCACTCTACTCGTTGGAAAAACACTTGTGTTATCAAAATATATAATCCAAGAATTTGGAAAAATATTGCTATTAGAAAATAAAATAAGCTAGTTGCAATATATATACGTATATATATATCGTATGTTTCCATGTTAGTGTTGAAATCCTCGGAATAACGCCTTGAAATGATGAAAATATACTTGTAATAACTAATACTTCATTAGTTATAAAATTTGGTACTTGGTATTATTTCTAGCTTATAAAAGTACTACGTAGTTTTAGTGTCAATTTTACTAAAAGCTGTCAAAATAAAATGGGTTTTGCCGATATTCAAACATGAATATCTTTGTCGTTATAAGTCCGTTTTACTTGTTCTTTATATCCACGGTTACGTCTTAGTATGTAGTAATATATTTTGGAAAGCTCGGCTCCTCCGGGTTACGTCTAAAGCCTCTTTTTGTCCGACGAAAAACGTCCAACAGCATGTATTTTTCCAGAAAATAGTTTTCGTCAATAAACTTGCAAAAATCATAACTTCTTCGTTATAAACTCTTTTTAATCCGTTCTTTCGCCTACGGATTCGTTTTTGAAAGTATTTTCTAAAAATTTTGCCAAAGTTTCATTTGTGTTTACTGATTTTCCAGAATTTTACAAAATGGGACAGCATGTTTATAAACTTGTTAGAAATCCATTTCCAAGGTTCAAAACTAGTTTCTACTTCAACCAAATCTCTTGCAAACACCACAAAGCTATACTAATCCTACCATACACCTTCTTAGGGTGCCATGGGTTCCTAATGACTAGTAATCAAGTTAATTTAACAAAGGAACACCTAAATCACAATCTAGGGTTTGTATGTTCAAAAAGTATACAAAAATAAAGTGGTATAACTAGTTTGTGCATGAAATTAAGCATGAATACTATGAGATATAAGTGTTAATTAGATGAAAACATGAAAATAAATTTGAATACTCACTTTGAAATAATAGGTGATTAGATGATGAGAAATCTTGGATTACTTGTGTTTTTGTGTTATGATTCTTGATTAGGATGATGAAATGAACAACTTTGATGCTTTGTACTTTGAAAAATAATGGATTGATCTTGTTTTCATGGTTTGGTCGTGGGTTTAGAGAAAGAGGTGAAGAAAAATGAGTTTTTGATTTTTGATCTAAGTATATATGTGTAAAAAGGTGTTTATGTATAAAAAAATCTAAATCAATGGCATTTTAGTAAATACTTGGTCAACTTGACTAGATATTTTGAGGGGGGGGGGGGGGGGGCTGCACATGTGTAAAAGTGAATGAGTATGTGATAAGCTTGGTGATATCTGGTTCACGGAGTCGGTTTTGGTTCCGTTAATCGCAAAACGTAAAGTTTTAAATCGCAAAACGTAAATTCGGGTATCGTATGTAACACCCCCAATTCATGGTTGCAGCGGAATTCGAACTGGGTGTTACTCGACGGCACAATAGTCACAATAATAGAAAACGAACTCCAATTGAGTCGTTTTTAAAAGATTTATCATTCAAATTATATAAATATCAGAGTTTACAAAATGAGGTCCCAATTGGTTCCATGTTTACAAATCACATTAAGTGAGTTTTTGAATGATAAGTAAATTTATAGCCCTCTTGAGTATCCGTGTCCTTCCGTGCCATCCTTGATCGTCATGAACCTGAAATACATGCTTGAGAGGTCAACACAAAGGTTGAGTGATATTCATAGAGTTTGTTAAATCGTTTGAACACAATATGTTGGTAGTGTGAGTTATAAGCTCACACCAATGTTTGGAAAACAAAACAGGTAGGCTACATTATTATACGCCCGGAACAGTTATTATACACTAAGCTTATGACACCATAACATTAACGTGTACCAATATCGATCGGCAGATTTATCCCGGTAGGTACTTTGCTAACATACCTAAATCTCAAATATTAATGCATTTGTTTGAACTTAGTCAATACAAATGGGATTCGTCAATCCCAATAGGCCTATTATTAATATTCGCGCTCACTATTGCTAGTGACTAAATGGTTCATAATAAAGGATCTCGGTTTAGCAAGGTTGGTACTTAGTGATAATAAAACATCGTCGTGAAGCATACATTAGAAAGCATTGTATTCGATTTATAAATAGCATGTATTCCCCCCAAGGATTTGTAAAACAATTAAGTAATGGAAAGTGGGGCTATGAACTCACCTTAAGTAAGATAGCAAGTAATGAATGTAACGGTTGAATCGTGAAGGTTTCTACAAGCAACCTATAATAGAATGTTGCGACTTAGGATCGGAGTAAAGAATATGTAGTAGTGCCTATATATATATCTTGCATTTAGTCCATGATGTGGTATGATGTATAATGTAAGTCTTTGAAAGAAAGATTCATGAAACATGTATGTTTTGGTATATCGTTTACTACCGTTCGGGCTGACATATTTCAGAAGTCATGTTATTAAGCGTTCGAGGAGCCAGGACACTTTAATTCGTAAATCCACAACTCATCTCGACGGCTTACATAATGAACTCCTCACATGAGGCTCCCTACTATTGTAGTAGTTGATGAAATATATAGATATAAGTTTTGATCCGAAAAGTTACATGTTCGATATGTGAATAAACTTAGGAAAGTTTATTAGTACATGAAGATTGTTATTAGGGGTAGTTTCATAAGTCTTGAATGACCATTTTCTCTTGGTAATATCTCATGGTTTCCTTTTAGGTGAAGTAGCTCCAAATTGCTTGTTCATGTTATCGCCTAATTCATTGTTTCATGTTTACGCCTATGTAAGTTGTTATGGTCATTTCGTCATGGCCTAGCCATGACCTTTGGTCCTTGTTCCAAGGTCATGAGACACAACCTTGGCTCTAGCTATGGTGGTGGTCTTGTTTATAGGTCATAATAACTCTTGTTCCTTTTAAAGTATAACCATAACTTAGTGACTTATTATATGTAAATAGCTGTTAAGAAATTGTGAAATATCTTACTCAGAAAGTGTTTTCAAGGCTCGAGCCTCTTTGTTCCTGAACGAAAACGTCGTTCCGGACAACTTTCGTGTTTTAACTTTTTGATGAATCGGAGCAGAAGTGGGACTTTCAAAAAGTCAGAATGCGATTCAGGAAGGTTTAGGCAGTTTTGCCGGAAATCTTTGGTAACTTCAAATCGCCATAACTTTTGACTCGTATACTCGTTTTAGGTGGTTCAAATTGCTATGGTTTCCTTGTTAAGTCCTCTACTGTAATATGTAATAATCCAATATAAAATTTTTACCATTTTGATCAGGTTATACCAACAAAGTCACTAGTTTACTTGTTTTATGAACTTGTCTTATCAATCAATAACAATAACTTGTTTTGGTCATTTTTATACATCATGGACATGATAACAAGACAATATATAGCACAAATAATATGTAAATAACATGAACATGATTATTTAACAAGAATCAAGTTAGGGTTTGGCTCACAACTTTTGGCTTTCAAAGATGAAAGGAAGTTAACATGTAAGGATAGGACTTTGATAGACTTGCTTCAACCCTTTTTCACTTCATGCAATCTTTCTACCCTTGGTATTCTTGAAAGATGGATGATGAAGGTTTAGGTGACTTGAGTGGATTCAAACTCAAGAGAAATCACCAAGTATATGAAGTTATGGAAGTGTTTGATGAATGATAACCTATCTAGGGTTTCTACCTTGAAGAATCACTTGAACCATGCATGAAACTAGAAGGAAATGAGCTAAGAATGGGATGGTTATGGGGGTTGGGGATGCACGGCTCAAAGAAGGGGGAAGAGGGGCTATTTATAGTCCAAAATGAGGAGGTTAGGAAACTACTAGGAAATTACCAAAACTTGGTGACCAAGTTGTAATTTAATGGTGATTTAGGGGTAAATTCATGAGATGAAGCCACATGGGTGTGACTCCCCCCCTCCTAGGGCGGTTCAAGAGTGGATAGGAAGGGATGAGTTGGTCTTGGATGATATTATCCAAGTATTGGATGAGTTTTGACTCCGGGAAATGCCAATCGTAAATGATTAAGCCTCAAAACGTAAAACCGGGTGTCGTAAAATTATGGAATTTGAAAGTATTGTTAAACATGTTCATATAGTCCATAATAAAATATAAAATGAGTGGTAGGATCTATCGGGTGCTAAAACCCTGCTAAAAACTGGAAACACGGGTCTAAAACGCGTAATACGTAAAACGTACGAATATTGCGTAAAATTGAGAAAAGTAAAATATTACTTTTCTAATATGTTATAAATGATTTAAAATGACTTATAATGTCTAGACTGGGCTCAGTCTAGTGTCGGTTGGTATTAAATGTCTTTTAGATATCAAACCGTAAGCCTAAAAATCACGAAATGACTTATAACATCAAGGGATGATTTTTGGTCAATGGAGGAGGGAAAGAATATGTTGACTTTTTCTAATAATTTTGAAAACTCAAAACGTCTTAGAAACTCGTTTTGTGGTCTAACGGTTAATCGCCCATTCGGTTAAGCGTGCTCATGTGAGATTAGTACCGACATGGGTGACCTGCTGGGAAGTTTTTGGTCATGTTTTTCTCAGTCACGATTAATTCTCAAATAAATCATGAGTGTGTCAAACATTTTTCTGATGCGGGGTCACTTAACGTGGTCGAGTTTCGTTGTACGTAGAATTTCTGAATGACGTTTTACCCTAAAACGTGTAATTCCTTAATAACTTTCACGAAAATGATCTGACGAATGTCAAACATTTAATTTGCCATGGAAATGATTTATCACTCGAGAATATCAAATAAAAATCAACTTTCGGGAAAGTTTCGGGGAAAATGAATAGTAAAAGTGAATAGTGAAATTTTCCGGGAATGGTAATTATCCTGAAAAATGCGAATTGTTACAGTCTCTACCCCTTACGGGGAACTTCGTCCCGAAGTTCTTTGTGTGTCATATGTTGGAGTGGTGTCGATGAAAAGGTGTTGTTACTTATGAGGACTAAAGTCTGGGATTACTAGTGATGTAGTTTGATTTGTCGTTTCAGTGTATGGTGTAGGATCAGGCATACTTTTGTGTAGGAAAGGTATGGTAATAGTCGAATATCAAAGGAAATTGATATAGCAATCGAATATTAATAGGAATTGAGATAGTAATTGCAATCGTAGCCTAGTAGGTAATCGGTTACTGTACCTAGGGTTTATTGACTTCGTATTTATGTTATTTCGGATACAAACAAGCCCACTTGCTTATAATTCTTTATTTACATAGAGAGGCATCCCAAACAATGTAAATAAGGAAATATAAACTTATGGTTTGGTGATTTACAATGTCTTTATTTAAATGAAAAGGCATCCCAATCCATTCAAATAATTACAAATCATCCTACACAACATTCATACATAGTTGGTAAGTTACAAGGTATTACGAGATGATACTGGTGTTCCAAAAGTACAAGATGAATATTCAAACTTGTAAAGCTGATGAGGGTACTTGTGGTGTAACTAAGGATGATTTGAGCTTTAAAAGTGCATCAAGATCTGTTAATGAGCTTGTGTTTGCCATGGTTGTGAAGGTAATGTTGTGATATGTTGATGAACAAAAGTGTGTAATGTATGCTTAATGTTAATACTCTTAGGTATAGAGGTTGAGTTTGCTTTAAAAATCTTTAAGAGATTTTAAAAGTTTACGATGGAATGGTATCCTTAGGACCTAAACAGGATAGTACTTCTACAGGATGAAGGGAAGGATTGATAACTATCCCAAGATAGTAGTTCGGATTATCTCATAAATGAAAACTTTCAAGAATGAATTTAGATCATACAAATAAGGTGTTAAGATCTTGCTGAGTGGTAAGGCACTATCGTGTCTCTAGATTGTTTTAATGAATTCTGGTGGTTTATCGAGTTCAAGTAGGAAATCAACCTAAACATAACCCTAGTACAACTACTCTCAGTATTTGAAAATTTTAAGTCGAATATAGTTAGTCAGACTATATTCCACTGTCCCTTGGTTAAATATAGGTGACTAGTCTATATTTAGCCGAGGTTCGATAAAATTTTGAAATACCTAAATTAGGTATACTTGTGATATGTCCGTTGCTTTCGGGAAACTGTCCACTAAACAAAGGCGATGTCAAACCTTTAAGTTGCAAGTCCCGTCCATACAAGACTTGTAACGTATGTTCTCACATTCCATTGCATAGAAGATAGTAAGGGTAGGTACGTATGGAAAAGAAGTTTTAAGTAGTTCTAAAATAGAACATACTTGGCCTGGATCACGAACTTTTAATAATGAAGGTTTCAGAAGAAAACTTTGATGAATGGGGGGCTGAACTTCAGCTTTTGTAGGTGATGGATTCGTTTGTCCTTTAGAAATCTCATATTTCTTGTTTAGAAATCGATAGGTTGTAACGGGTTTTTGATATCATATAAAATGATATTGATGATGTGATGGAATAATTCTAGAGACCATTTGCATAAAACACAATGTCTCGGAAGTAGGTTAGACCATTGTGCAATTCACAATGTCTGGGAAATAGGTTAGGCCATTGTGTGACTCAAAACATTTGAGAAATGATTAAGACCATTGTATCATACAATGTCTTGGAAAATGAATGAGACCATTGTATCTCACAATGTCTTGGAAAATGAATGAGGTCATTGTATCTCACAATGTCTTGAAAAGTGAATGAGACCATTGTATCTCACAATGTCTTGGACAAAAAATGTTGGAGTAGGAACATGATTGGGAGGATGTGATTGTGTCGAAATGCCCTAGAATAGGCATACACAGATATGTTTAGTCCATTGTTTAGATAAATGATTGAAAATAAACCGAGTTTATATATCAATATACTAATGCTTATGGGGAAATGCTCAAAATGGGTATATATGAATATACTAATATGTTTGTGTATCATAACATGCTTACTAAATCCATAATCGTCTGGAGGATGGAAGACACGGAGAGCGGAAGGCTATAAAATGTTTTTGCTTGTAATTGCGGTTATAGTTTAGGTCTCAATTAGACCCGTTTCTCTATAACCATGGCTCTGGTACCAATCTGTAACACCCCCAATTCATGGTTGCAGCGGAATTCGAACTGGGTGTTACTCGACGGCACAATAGTCACAATAATAGAAAACGAACTCCAATTGAGTCGTTTTTAAAAGATTTATCATTCAAATTATATAAATATCAGAGTTTACAAAATGAGGTCCCAATTGGTTCCATGTTTACAAATCACATTAAGTGAGTTTTTGAATGATAAGTAAATTTATAGCCCTCTTGAGTATCCGTGTCCTTCCGTGCCATCCTTGATCGTCATGAACCTGAAATACATGCTTGAGAGG
This sequence comes from Artemisia argyi, assembly GCA_030686995.1. Taxonomy (NCBI): domain Eukaryota; kingdom Viridiplantae; phylum Streptophyta; class Magnoliopsida; order Asterales; family Asteraceae; genus Artemisia; species Artemisia argyi. Next base: position 200,992,735 of record CM060683.1, on the reverse strand, counting down.
TCAACACAAAGGTTGAGTGATATTCATAGAGTTTGTTAAATCGTTTGAACACAATATGTTGGTAGTGTGAGTTATAAGCTCACACCAATGTTTGGAAAACAAAACAGGTAGGCTACATTATTATACGCCCGGAACAGTTATTATACACTAAGCTTATGACACCATAACATTAACGTGTACCAATATCGATCGGCAGATTTATCCCGGTAGGTACTTTGCTAACATACCTAAATCTCAAATATTAATGCATTTGTTTGAACTTAGTCAATACAAATGGGATTCGTCAATCCCAATAGGCCTATTATTAATATTCGCGCTCACTATTGCTAGTGACTAAATGGTTCATAATAAAGGATCTCGGTTTAGCAAGGTTGGTACTTAGTGATAATAAAACATCGTCGTGAAGCATACATTAGAAAGCATTGTATTCGATTTATAAATAGCATGTATTCCCCCCAAGGATTTGTAAAACAATTAAGTAATGGAAAGTGGGGCTATGAACTCACCTTAAGTAAGATAGCAAGTAATGAATGTAACGGTTGAATCGTGAAGGTTTCTACAAGCAACCTATAATAGAATGTTGCGACTTAGGATCGGAGTAAAGAATATGTAGTAGTGCCTATATATATATCTTGCATTTAGTCCATGATGTGGTATGATGTATAATGTAAGTCTTTGAAAGAAAGATTCATGAAACATGTATGTTTTGGTATATCGTTTACTACCGTTCGGGCTGACATATTTCAGAAGTCATGTTAGTAAGCGTTCGAGGAGCCAGGACACTTTAATTCGTAAATCCACAACTCATCTCGACGGCTTACATAATGAACTCCTCACATGAGGCTCCCTACTATTGTAGTAGTTGATGAAATATATAGATATAAGTTTTGATCCGAAAAGTTACATGTTCGATATGTGAATAAACTTAGGAAAGTTTATTAGTACATGAAGATTGTTATTAGGGGTAGTTTCATAAGTCTTGAATGACCATTTTCTCTTGGTAATATCTCATGGTTTCCTTTTAGGTGAAGTAGCTCCAAATTGCTTGTTCATGTTATCGCCTAATTCATTGTTTCATGTTTACGCCTATGTAAGTTGTTATGGTCATTTCGTCATGGCCTAGCCATGACCTTTGGTCCTTGTTCCAAGGTCATGAGACACAACCTTGGCTCTAGCTATGGTGGTGGTCTTGTTTATAGGTCATAATAACTCTTGTTCCTTTTAAAGTATAACCATAACTTAGTGACTTATTATATGTAAATAGCTGTTAAGAAATTGTGAAATATCTTACTCAGAAAGTGTTTTCAAGGCTCGAGCCTCTTTGTTCCTGAACGAAAACGTCGTTCCGGACAACTTTCGTGTTTTAACTTTTTGATGAATCGGAGCAGAAGTGGGACTTTCAAAAAGTCAGAATGCGATTCAGGAAGGTTTAGGCAGTTTTGCCGGAAATCTTTGGTAACTTCAAATCGCCATAACTTTTGACTCGTATACTCGTATTAGGTGGTTCAAATTGCTATGGTTTCCTTGTTAAGTCCTCTACTGTAATATGTAATAATCCAATATAAAATTTTTACCATTTTGATCAGGTTATACCAACAAAGTCACTAGTTTACTTGTTTTATGAACTTGTCTTATCAATCAATAACAATAACTTGTTTTGGTCATTTTTATACATCATGGACATGATAACAAGACAATATATAGCACAAATAATATGTAAATAACATGAACATGATTATTTAACAAGAATCAAGTTAGGGTTTGGCTCACAACTTTTGGCTTTCAAAGATGAAAGGAAGTTAACATGTAAGGATAGGACTTTGATAGACTTGCTTCAACCCTTTTTCACTTCATGCAATCTTTCTACCCTTGGTATTCTTGAAAGATGGATGATGAAGGTTTAGGTGACTTGAGTGGATTCAAACTCAAGAGAAATCACCAAGTATATGAAGTTATGGAAGTGTTTGATGAATGATAACCTATCTAGGGTTTCTACCTTGAAGAATCACTTGAACCATGCATGAAACTAGAAGGAAATGAGCTAAGAATGGGATGGTTATGGGGGTTGGGGATGCACGGCTCAAAGAAGGGGGAAGAGGGGCTATTTATAGTCCAAAATGAGGAGGTTAGGAAACTACTAGGAAATTACCAAAACTTGGTGACCAAGTTGTAATTTAATGGTGATTTAGGGGTAAATTCATGAGATGAAGCCACATGGGTGTGACTCCCCCCCTCCTAGGGCGGTTCAAGAGTGGATAGGAAGGGATGAGTTGGTCTTGGATGATATTATCCAAGTATTGGATGAGTTTTGACTCCGGGAAATGCCAATCGTAAATGATTAAGCCTCAAAACGTAAAACCGGGTGTCGTAAAATTATGGAATTTGAAAGTATTGTTAAACATGTTCATATAGTCCATAATAAAATATAAAATGAGTGGTAGGATCTATCGGGTGCTAAAACCCTGCTAAAAACTGGAAACACGGGTCTAAAACGCGTAATACGTAAAACGTACGAATATTGCGTAAAATTGAGAAAAGTAAAATATTACTTTTCTAATATGTTATAAATGATTTAAAATGACTTATAATGTCTAGACTGGGCTCAGTCTAGTGTCGGTTGGTATTAAATGTCTTTTAGATATCAAACCGTAAGCCTAAAAATCACGAAATGACTTATAACATCAAGGGATGATTTTTGGTCAATGGAGGAGGGAAAGAATATGTTGACTTTTTCTAATAATTTTGAAAACTCAAAACGTCTTAGAAACTCGTTTTGTGGTCTAACGGTTAATCGCCCATTCGGTTAAGCGTGCTCATGTGAGATTAGTACCGACATGGGTGACCTGCTGGGAAGTTTTTGGTCATGTTTTTCTCAGTCACGATTAATTCTCAAATAAATCATGAGTGTGTCAAACATTTTTCTGATGCGGGGTCACTTAACGTGGTCGAGTTTCGTTGTACGTAGAATTTCTGAATGACGTTTTACCCTAAAACGTGTAATTCCTTAATAACTTTCACGAAAATGATCTGACGAATGTCAAACATTTAATTTGCCATGGAAATGATTTATCACTCGAGAATATCAAATAAAAATCAACTTTCGGGAAAGTTTCGGGAAAAATGAATAGTAAAAGTGAATAGTGAAATTTTCCGGGAATGGTAATTATCCTGAAAAATGCGAATTGTTACATCGTAAAAATATGAAACTTGAAAGAATGACTAAACTTGTCAAAATAATCCATAAATAAATATAAAATGAATGGTAAGTTCCATCGGGTTGCTTAAACGCTGCTAAAACTGAAAACGCGGGTTAAAAACGCGTAATTCGCGTAAAACGCTGAACTGGAAAACGTAAAATTCCAAAACTTTTAGAATTGTCGTAAAATGAAAGAAAATCATATTTTTATTGTTTATAATGATTTATAGACATATCGGGGTGCCGGAAGGACGTTTAAACCTGAATGTAAATCTCGGACACGGCTTCGTGATTTTTAAAGAAATGATCCGACGAGCGCCAAACTCTCGGATTTCCGTTAAAATAGTTTAACTTACGAGAATATGAAATAAAAATTTTGGACATGAATAGTGTTTTGTGAATAGTAAAAGTGAATAGTAACTTCCCGTGATAAAAATTGGAATTTCGACGTTTGAAACAGGACATGAAATTACGAGTTGTGACATTGTGTGTGTTGGGGATTGCCAAAGTGGCACCCTCTTTGTTTGTTTTGTTGACACATTAATTAATTTGTTGCAAAAATGAATGTAGTTGCTCAAAAAGTCGATAAGTATACTTACTCCGCTACTAAATATTGGGAATAAGAGGAGCCATGGCTTAGCTGCTAATTGGAGTGAACGAATTTGTAGCCGCGGGCAATGCTTAGTTTTTACTAGAGTAGTAGCAATCTTGCCATCTTACTGTAAATTCATTTACTTATTTGGTTTTGGTTAATCACAAACTTGAGTATTGTATGGATACGGTAATTAGTGCTCTTTGAGTAATTCCGATCATGTATTATTATTGTTGGTTTATGATTTACTCTATCCGTCCCAAATTTATTGTCCTCTATTGACTTTTTTGGTCTTTCTTTCTCAACTTTGACTATAAATATTTTTGTTTGTGTTATACAATTTTTGATATAAATTATAGCAAATGAAAATACATTTAAAACTCAATCCATTCATATATTTTGTATCAAATATTGTGTAATATAAAAAAAAATAATTAAGGTCAAAGTTGAGAAGTAAAGACCGAAAAAGTTAAAATGGGACAATAATTTTGGGACGGAGGGAGTATATGATTATCACACATTTGATACGAATATACATGCAGTATTACAAATTGTTTGTGTCATGGTTGGTGTTAATAGTATAGTACTACATCTATGCATCTTTTATATTTATATAGTAAAAGAATTATATCATTTTGGAATGCTTTTGATAAAACATTCTTATTGAAAAAAAAAAATAGTTAGACCAATCAGGTTGTCTGATTTTATCACGTGACAAAATCAAGCAATGTGATTAGTCAATAAAAAGTCAAGATATATTTGATTTTGATTATTAATTTAATGTATAGAAAAAAATCAACCACAAAAACATATGGTTGTGTTTGACAATGGGCTTTTGAGAGCTTATTTTAAAATAAGTTTTGTTTGTCATATGGTTTGATGAAAGCTTTTATAAAAAATAAGCCTAAAACCATAGAAAAAAGCTTATAATAATTTATCACGTAAAAGCTGAAACTATATGTGAATTTACTTTGACATACTTTTATACAATTTTACATTAATAAGTTTCAGCTTCAAACTAATTTACCAAATAAATTTATAAAAATATAAAATTATCTTTCAGCTTATCATATAAGCTACAGCACCGGTCCCACGTCACTTCATTGCTCCAACATACACCCGTCTGTCAAAATTACAAAAAACAAAAAAGCAAATACACCCGTGTGTTTGTTTTTAAATATGAAAAAACAAAATTACAAAAAAGCGCCCCTTGTTTTATAAAAGCAATCCCCTTTTTATCCACACAACAACCAAAATCCACTGAAATCAATTCCTTCCTAGAACCCCAAAACCAAATACCCTTTATTCTATTGTTTAAAGATATCAAATATATAGATGAAAGAAGAATGATACGAAGTTGTTGGCTGTTGTTTTACATTTCAGTAGAATCAAATACCCTTGAGATTCTAATCAGGTAAATAAAATTTTATAAAATATTTAGGGTTTTACAATTTATATAATCGATTTGGGTTTATTTAAAATTCTGATTGTTCATATTGGGTTTTCATTTTGTTAGTTTAGTTGATGAATTAAGGTGTTCGTTACTGGTTTATGTATTTATACGCACATCAAGTGTTTGTTTTTATGCCTCAATGAAATAGATTGTTTGGTTAGTGCCCAAACCTTTTTTTTTTTCCCTGCAATTCTATTACGCGCGTAAGGACAAAACCAACGGTAAAGAAAATAAACGACGACCAACACCTGTATCTAAGAACCTATTAATGTAGTTGCCATTGAAATTCTTGTGTATCATTTTAGCCCAACTGGAAATCTTTATGGTGAAATCTCCCATTGCTATTGTTTGTTTGTTTGTAGTAGAATAGATAAATGTGTTATACAGATTATTTCATTACTTCTATAGAAGTATGCTGCAAGTGTTATGTATTTTATTTTATTTTATAGATTAAATAGGCTATAAGGATAGTCGGTAAGTTAACTGCAATTCCCCTCATTGGTTTCCGCTGGCCATATGGACCTGTAAGAATCCCTTCGATTATATAAATCGCCATTGAATATTTAAAATCGTTATGCAACCCTGTCTGTTTTATGTAGCTTATCATTAGTTTACATTACAAGCTTAAGCTTTGAGTTTCCTAATTACTTTTTGAATGTATATAAGCATGTTAAGACAGGGTCCTTATTTCTGAATGATACCCGTAAGTTATGAAATCATCCAGTGTCCTGTAATATTGCATATATTTATTTATGTATTTCAGGTGGCAGTGACCAGTGACCACCCCTTTCAATTTCCCTCTAGAAATTCCCTCTGCTCCAATTGATGGGAGCTCTTTATATGGGAAACAAGCATGTCCTTAAGGTTGATAGCAAGGTGCGTTTTAGACATACAATATGATATATTTTAACACTTTTGTAGGTATGTATTGTTAACCTAATCTGCTTGCCTTATCTTCTCTTTGGGTCCAATACTCCAATGTATCAAAATTCGACAAAAGTTTTAGAAGCTTTCAGAATTGGGACAAAAGTCTATATCTATTAATACATGAACATTTGTTTTATTTTACCCAAAGAAAAAGTATATCTCTATTAATATATATAAACATAACCCCAAATTGACCCATTCGTTTGAAATTCGTCCAAATGTTTCTGAAGATGGGTCATGGGAATTGAAATATTAAGTGCACCCTATATACATGAGGATACTTCCTTTGTATGCTGAAAAGAGTGGCCTCTTGCATTTTGGCATACTTAGTCACATCTAACATGTTAGTAGGCTGAAACATTCACAAGGGAAAGGCTATTTCATCTTTCAACCCTCCCATAAACATGCTAACAGACTGAGCTTCATTTAATTCCACCTTATTAAGCAACTCCTCAGACTGAGCTTGAACAGATCGATCCAGTGTGTTTCAAGTTTTTCAATTCCACTAAGGGGTCTTCATAAACCTTACCAAACCTGTTCAAAAGCTCATATTCATACAAGGCCCAAGGTGCATTCTCTGTGTATTTTTTTATGAATTGCCAATGCCAGTTAAGAGCTTGGTCAAACAAGTGCATAGAAACTAATCTCAGCTTTTGCTCTTCCCTGACCTGGTCAATGATAAAAAAAACTGTTTAACCCTGCATAACCAGCCTTTCACATCAGTTCCACTAAATTTGGGGAACTCCAGCTTTGTAAGCCTCCCATACTGAGTATGTTGCTGGTTGTGACCTGGTATATTGCCCAGAGAGAAAAAAGAGAATTATCACAAGCTAAAATGAAAAGTGAGAAGGTACAAGTATTTATAGACATGTAAAAAGGAGGGAGAAATGGTGATGAGGTGTTCTGGCCAATAGGTGATTGACAACTGGCACTGATGATGGTTTGTGCTGAGCAGCTGACGACCAATAAAAGACTTTAAACTTTCTTTGACTTTTTTGAGTTGACCACCCATCTTTGACTTCTGATTTCAACTCGTATCATATATTCTAATAAGGTAAATAAAATTTTGTAATTAACTACTGTTTTACAATTTATATAATCGATATGGGTTTGTTTTAAAATTGTGATTGTTCATATGGGTGTTTTATTTTGTTAGTTTAGTTGATGAATTAAGGTGTTCATTAGTGGTTTATATATGTATATGCACATCAACTGTTTGCTTTTATGCCTCAATAAAATAGATTGTTTGGTTAGTGGCCAAACTCTTTTTTTGGTCTGATTCTTTTACGCGCGTAGGTGAAATATCCTTATCATTATAGCACAACTGGAAATCTTTATGGTGAAATATCCCATTGCTATTGTTTGTTTGTTGTAGAATAGATAAATGTGTTATACAGATTATTTCATTGCTTCTATAGAAGTATGCTGCAAGTGTTTGGTATTTTATTTGATTTTATAAATAGGTTAAATGGGCTATAAGGATAGTCGGTAAGTTGACTGCAATTGCCCTCATTGGTATCTGCTGGCCCTATGGACCTGTAAGAATCCCTCCAATTATATTTAAAAATTTCAAAGGGATTTTGCGGCGATATGTTGGCAAGTTACTTCTCAGAATCTAATGAAAACCACATTTGAGTGGCTTCACTTATGTTTGGGCTTAATTTTGACACGTATGGTTTACTGGCTTGGTTAATTATTTGTGGTTTTGGAAAGTGTTAGTTTGGTTTGGCTTCACTTAACAGTTTTGTTGTCCGCCATAACAGATAGTCCTCTTTGTGATGTGCCCGAGTTTGAAAAGAGTAAGATGACACTCATAAGATGTGTGCCGTTAGCTGACTGAAACTAAGTAACCAGATCTTCCAAACTTGCTCTCAGAAAATTTATTATTTTTGGGACAATTTACATGAAACGGGTCACTTTTGGTTAGTTTTTATACATAATAGGTCAAACGGGAAATAAATAAAATGAAAAGCAATAAGTAATTAGAAAACGAGTTGAAGAAGTCCAGTTGGTGGTTTGTGACTGGTGAACAGGGTATTTGGATACAGTAAAACTTTTAGTTCTGTGACAATGAGGAAAATAGGTTTTGGATTCTGGTATATAGTTTACTATGGTTTTACTTCTGCGAGAAATCATTCTATGAATACTTTATACATGTGCGTTTTGCTTAATCTATCAACTTCGTATATCTGTATCAGGTTTGAGAATCGCAATCAAAAGTAGTAGCTTGGTTAAGCATTAGCTCGGGCCAGAATATTGCCTAATCTTCATGTTTACATGAAACTAACAATGTAGTAGCATTATTAAGGAAGTGGTGAAGTAGATTAACTGCTCGTGAAGGATGGAATGCAATAAGGATGAAGCGACAAGGGCGAAAGAAATCGTTGAATGTAAAGGGTGCCAAGACAACAAAGTAAACGGTGAATCAGATTATTAAGGGATACTTGGTGTGAACCCGTTAGCAGATGATGATACTGTGAAGAAACATTATAGGAAACTAGCTTTATCACTTCATCCCGGTAAGAACAAGTCCTTAGGTGCAGAAGGGGCATTCGAGCTCGTTTCTCAAGCATGGAATCTGTTATCCAATAAAGACAAAAGATTCGCATATGATCATAAAAGGCATGCTCAGTTTTTAAAGCAGAGGGTTCCTCAGAACGTGTTTTCACATGTGCATATACCTCCAACTCAGAACGGTTTTCACAATGTCACGAAGAGTGCAGCTGCCCGGACAGCTGGCGCAGATGCGCAGACAAAGAAAAAAACGAAGGATAAACCTACTACTCAGACAAAGAAAAAAACGAAGAGTCAAAAGGATGAGACTAATGGGACTGCCAAGACAGTTCCCACTTCTGTTCCTTCATCCTCCAGTGAACAGATAGCTCCTGAGACGTCAAAGGTCAAAGGTTCTCAAAAAAAAGAACAAAGTTAAACGGGACTACCAAGGTGGGTCCCACTTCTGCTCCTGCATCTTTTAATGAACAGATAGCGCCTAAGACGACGCCTAGGTCTTGTTTAACAGAAGTTAAAACTTGTCAAGAAAAGGATAAAGTTAATGGGACGACCAAGACGGGTCCCACTTCTATTCCTTTACTGGTTACTAAACAGATGAAGACTAAGACGTTTTGGACCGTATGCATGAGATGCAAATTGCAGTATGAATTCTTGAGAAAGTATTTAAATCGAAATATGCTATGCCCCACCTGTTATGGACCGTTTCATGCGACCGAGATTCCGCCACCAACTGTCAATGCTTCTTCAGAAGTTGCGGGAATTTCACAAGGAACGGGAAATAACATTTCAGCCCCAGAAACATGCAAGATAACGGGTGTTGAGGCTGGTAATGGTACAAGCTTCCAACGAGGTCCACTAAAAAGGGATCGAGAAGAAGCTGGACTAGACACTAATATAGAGGAAGCTTTGAGAAATAAGATCGCTAAAAAAGAATCTAAATCCGCATCTAAGAAAGTCAAATCTGTTAAAGCAAAGCAAGACATTAACGGGTTTGATGCAATTAAGGAAACAGGGCCTATCAAGAATCAACTTATAAAGAAGGCAACTATGGAAATAAAGAAGAAGCTGGACGAATGGAGTTCAGAAGCCGAAAAAGTTGCTGACATGGCAAACGGCTACTCAAAGAGTAACGAGGCTGACGTCCCAGATCCAGATTTTCATGATTTCGATATACAAAGAAGCGAGAAGTGTTTCAAAGAAGGTCAACTCTGGGCTGCTTATGATGATCGTGACGGGATGCCTCGGAACTATGCCATAGTTAACAAAGTAATCTCTTTGAACCCGTTTAAGATGAAAGTATGTTGGCTTAGCTCAAAACCTAACAAGAAACCACTTCCGTTTCCCGGGTTCCTGGAAGCATTCAGCGAGTTTCAACTAGGAAAACATGAAATCGTTACCTCCCCAAACTATTTTTCTCACAAAGCTAGCTTTACAAAGCAGAGAAACGGTAACATTCGTGTTTTCCCTAAAAAGGGAAGTATTTGTGCTCTGTACAAATACGATAAAACACCGGATACCATCAAACGTACTTACGAACTTGTGGAAGTTGACGAGTCCAGTGAAGAAACAGGAGTTACCCTCACACCACTAGTCAAAGTTGCAGGATTTAAAACAGTGTTTCACCGACATCTTGACAGCAAAGAAACAAAAGTCATCCCGGAAAAAGACTTTCTTAAAATATCTCACCAAATTCCTTCGTACTTGCTCACGGGTCAAGAATCTGCAAAAGCTCCAAAGGGTTGTCTAGACCTCGACCCTGCAGCTATTCCTCCCGAGTTTCTTCATGTTTTAACAGATGTTAAGGAAGCCGATACAATGGATATTGACAATGGTCCAAGTGCTGATGGCGTTTGTTCCATTTAGGTACAAAATTCCTGAACTTGGTTTGGTTTTTTGGGTTGTTTGGATGGGAAAATAGGTAGCATGTAGTGTGCATTATGCAGTTGTAACTTGTGCTTAAAAGGGTTGTACAACTCAGTTTTTGTTAGATGCTGCTGTTATATCTTGACTTTATTTAGAAATGTTTCTTTTGTACTTTTGGAATCTAGACATTGACAGTTACTAAAGAAAATGGAGGAATGTTTTGGTACTTAAAATGTTTTTTGTCTGCTTGTATTATAAACTTTTGAAGCATGTACTTTATATTATAAAGTGAATCAACTTGACTTAATAAATATTAGGCCGGGTGTAATAGTCACATTTCCACCACTTTCATCTCAGTATCACGTTAGTTTTTCAGCACATCAATTAACCCACCACCAAACAGCCATAGTGGTGACCATTTAGTCAAACATCTAAAAAATCTCACTTTATACGACATACCTCACAATTATACCTCACACACTAAAATTGGGTAGTGTACAACATTAGATGGTCTGCACCACCGAACCAACCCCAAAAGGCACCTTGGCGCACGGTGGATAGTAGTGGTGGATGGCGCGTGATAGAGGCTCACAACGGGTGGTGGAGGCTTCCATTACACCCGATCTTAAAATTTTTAAAATCACTCGAAGGCTTCAACCCAATAAAAAAAATGTGACATCGATCTCCCGTTTAAATAATTGGGGTATTTATTCCGGTTCTTGCTTAGTTGAAATGTCTTCCTTTTTTATAAAAAAACTAATGTGCTGTTGAAATGTCTTGCATAATGGTGCATTTGCTTAAGCTTATTTTTGAGCTACTAAGCTTAAATGATTTTGTTTACGTTTAATAAGCTTACTTTTTTTTTTGGCTTATTTTAAATTTTATTGGCTTATCAAACGTAAGCTGAAACCACATGAACTCGTAAGCTTAAACCAAACCCCTTAGTATGAACTATGAAGAACTTTGTTAATGGACATGTCCACTTATGGCAGATTACGATGGATAACTTTAAGAAAACAATTATACTTAGCCCGATACGATTAAATATTAGGAATAAGTGGAGGCATGGTTTTGTTCCAAAACACAATGAACGAATATGAGCAATCTTGCCATCTTAGTGTAAAAAGTAAAGACATTCAATTACATTTACTCATTTCGGGACAGTGCTCTTCGAGTATAATGTGTCATGTTCTCTTGTGTATTTGCATTATGCAGGTGCAAACCGGATCATGCGTTGGCTTTGGCAGTGTTGTTATTATATGATCTATATGATAATCACACATGTGATATAATATACATGTAGAATAGCAAATTGTTTGCGTCACGGTTGATGTTTACAGTATAGTACTACATCTCTGCATTCTTCCTATATAAAGATCACAAGTGTCATTTGATCAACAAATGAAAGCTGATTACCGTAACTATGTTAGTTATATGTAACATAGAATAAAGAATAAACCATATATGTTTCCTGATAGAACAAATAGTTGAGCCAATCCATCATCACTTTTTTTTTTTTTTTTTTTTTTTTTTTTTTTTTTTTTTTTTTAAGCCCAAAAGTGAACTTGATTGTATTTTTCTAAGGGTAAATGATATGAATATTAAATTTAAGTATAAGTTATACTTTGTGTAAATAAGCTCTTAATCTTTGCCTTTACATAATGTAAAGTATTGTTCATATGTTATGGCGAACACGGTCGTGCCATCATTATCAAACCACAAGTATTTTTTTTTTAATAACTTTTCTCCTTAACCTTCTAAAATATATATACTAAAATTAAGCAACTGTTATTTATACTTTCTTACAAAATATGAAAATTTTCCATACTCTTCATTTAAATATATTAATTCTTCTTCTTAAAATGTTGAAGAGTTTTCACTGTTATCTTATGATGTTATACGTTGTATTTCACTTACAATTACTTCTCTATGATTTATGCAATATAAGTGTACGTAGAAAATAGTTATTTATCAGTCAAATTGTCTTGGTCAAGCTAAGAAGGAATGTGTGGATGATAGACCATAGGTGATACTAGTCGTGCTACTTGGGTTGCATGATTGATATGTTACAACGAAATCTTAATGTCGTCTTCCCAAAGTCTTTTTAAAAGTCTTCTCTGAGTATACGTAGAAAATAGTTATTATCAATCAAATTTTGTTTTGCTCAAGGCGATAAGGAATTTGCGGATGGTATTCTCTTCACAATTTACGTGTCGCGAACGTTAAACATTAATATTTGAAAATATTATAATCTCTTAAAAGTCTTTGGTATTCTCAAGATGATAAGAAATTTGTGGAATCCATTCATTTCACCAATTGCATGCCATGAACGTTAACATGCAAAACTAAGGGATAAAAATCCAATACTTGTTCTTACAATTTTAAGTAAATTTCCAAAAATGAAGTCACCACTTATCATCTTCCTCTCTTATTCCTTCTAAAATATATATAATAAAATTAAGCAAATTAAGCAACTGTCATTTATACTTTCTTACAGGGGCGGAGCTAGGGGGTTCCCGCGGGTGCCCGGGAACCCTATGGATTTTTTCAATATAGTGTTAATTTTTGAAAAAAACATCGAATTTTTTCTAAATGCATCTTAAATGCACCCGGTCTTTCGCAATGTGTTTCCAGTATTACAGTTCAAAAGATTTTGTGCACCCAGTTATATTTGGTCCGGCTCCGTCCCTGCTTTCTTACAAAATATGAAAATTTTCCATATTCTTCATTTATATATATATTAAATCTTTATTCATAAAGTTTAGTGTTTTGAGAGTTATTTGATGATGTTCTACGATCTATTTTACTTACAATTACGTAAACGAACATTAGAAGTATGCTACGAAAGACACACATTAGTTATTATACGTCAAATATAATTGTCTTGGTGATGCTACTCGCGTGCTACTTGGGTTCCATATCCCAATTCTTCTTAAAAGTCTTCTCTTAGTATACATAGAAAATAGATCATTCAAATATTGTTTTGCTCAAGCCGATAAGGAATTTGTGGATGGCATTCTCTTCACAATTTACGTGTCGCGAACGTTAAACATTAATATTTGAAAATATCATAATCTCGTCTTGTTCAAGATGATAAGGAATTTGTGGAAGCAATTCATTTCACCATTTTGCATGTGGATCACAAACTGTTAACATTCAAAATTAAAGATAGAAAGCCAATACTTATTCTTATGATTTTAATTAAATCTCCAAAAATGAATTAACCACAAGCGTTAAGTTACTTATCATCTTCCTCTCATATTTCAATTCACTTACAATTACTTGTCTACGATAGACCATTTGCATGTCGATCCCAAGTCTTTTTAAAATTCTCATGTGATTATACATGGAAAATAGTTATTAATGTGATAATCTCCCCTATCCCAAGTCTTGGTCAAGCTGAGAAGGAATATGTGGATGATAGACCATAGGTTGAATAATTAATGTGATAAGCTTCCATATCCCAAGCCTTCATAAAAGTCTTGGTCTAGATGATAAGAAATTTGTGGAAGCCATTCATTTCACCATTTGAATAACCAGCCACATCTAAATCACTGATATAGTTCCTCGTCATATTTTAATAAGAAAAAGGGTAACAGTTGCATTGAGGTGGCAATAATTCTGTTGAATCAAATGAATAATAAATTTCAAAATTCCTTAATAGGTGTTTCCACAATAACATGGCGTGCATAAAAAAATGCATAAAAACTTGGAACAATCAGACAGAAACTTGACTGGTCGAGATTAAAAAAAAAAAAAAAATCATTCACAAAGCCATGCTTTTATAATAAAAATCTTGCATTATCAGGAGTATATGCATTCAAACACGTGGTGTGCATAAAAAAATACATAAAAGAAATATCATTCACAAATATTAATGTGATAAGCTTCCCTATCCCAAGCTAGTGAGAAGGAATGTGTGGATGATAGACCATAGGTTGAATAATTAATATGATAAGCTTCCATATCCCAAGTCTTCTTAAATGTCTTGGTCTAGATGATAAGAAATTTGTGGAAGCCATTCATTTCACCATTTGCATGCACGAACATTAACATGCAAAAACTAAGTATAAAAAGCCAATGCTTGTTCTTATAATTTTAAGTAAATTTCCAAAAATGAAGTCACCACAAGCAATAATTCACTTATCATCTTCCTCTATTATTTCCTTTCTCTTTTACAGTCTCGCGATAACATGTCTCACTTCCGCCACCGTCTCTGATTCCTATAGCAGTAATGAGACTGATTATCACGCATTGTTGTCATTTAAGTCAAAGATCACCCATGATCCATACAAAGTTCTAACCTTGTGGAACCATTCCTTTCATTTCTGTGACTGGAGTGGTATTTCATGTGGAAAGCGGGACAAACGAGTGACTGTTTTACAACTGGATTCGCAAGGCTTAGAAGGCTCGTTGTCTCCTCATGTAGGAAACCTCAGCATCCTCCGTGTGCTTTCTCTCTGGAACAACAGCTTTCACGGAACCATTCCTCATGAACTTGGTCGTCTATATAGGCTACGTGCTCTATCTCTTAGTATAAACAAATTTGGTGGAGTCATTCCAACAAACTTGTCTGGTTGTTCTAACCTCGAAGGCCTTTGGCTCTATAAAAATGAGCTAACTGGAAGCATACCCAAGGAGATGAGTTTACTCTCGAAACTTGTTGTTCTTGATATTGCGGACAACAGCTTAGAAGGCTCGTTGTCTCCTCATGTAGGAAACCTCAGTTTCCTCCGTAAGCTTAATCTCGCGAACAACAGCTTTCAAGGGACCATTCCTCATGAACTTGGTCGTCTATCTAGGCTACGTCATCTTTTTCTTGCAGAAAACAACTTCAATGGGGTCATTCCAACAAACTTGTCTGGTTGTTCTAACCTCGAACAACTTTGGCTCGCTGAAAATAAGCTAGCTGGAAGCATACCCAAGGAGATGAGTTTACTCTCGAAACTTGTTTATCTTGGAATTTACGACAATAATTTAACAGGTGGAATCCCACCTTTCTTGGGGAATATCACATCAATGGAAGTCTTCTCCGCTCGCGGAAACCCGTTGGGTGGGAGCATTCCAGATACCTTGGGTCATTGGAAAAGATTGACGGAATTTTACTGTTCTGAGTGCAACTTATATGGAAGCATCCCTCATTCCATTTTCAACCTCTCACTCCTAGTTAATTTTTCCTTACCTGGTAATCACCTCACTGGTAGTCTTCCTTCAGAAATTGGTAATCAGCTCCCAAATCTTGAGTGGCTTCAGTTAAGGACTAACGAACTGACCGGAGTTCTTCCACCTTCTCTTTCTAATTGTTCTAAATTAGGATATCTTGAAATGAGTGAAAACAATTTTAGTGGGAAGTTGACTATCGATTTTAAAAAACTAAGAGATATTAATATAATTAGATTAAGGTTTAACAACTTCCATGGACGTGAAGAAGCTGATGACATGAGCTTTATCGATTCCCTGAAAAACTGCACTAGATTAGTAGATTTGAATCTTCATGCTTGCAACCTTATAGGTATGCTTCCAATGTATATAGGTAATCTCTCTCATCAACTCAGGTCTCTATATTTAGGAGACAATCAATTATTTGGAAGCCTACCTTCAAGTATAGGTAGTCTAGTTGGTTTGACCACTTTATTTTTACAAAATAATATATTCAAAGGAAACATCCCCACTAGCGTTGGTAAACTTCAAAAGCTACAAGCTCTTGGTCTAGATAGCAACCAATTTTCAGGGCCTATCCCTGATGCCATTGGGAACTTATCTTTGTTGAATGAACTTTATTTATATTCCAACAAATTAGAAGGCCTTATTCCATCAAGCCTTGGGAATTGTAAAAATCTCTACTATTTAGACCTTTCATACAATAGACTCTGTGGAAAAATACCCAAGCAACTTCTTCAAATTCCATCACTAACAAATTATTTAGATCTTTCTCACAACAGCCTGTATGGTTCAATTCCATATGAGATTAAAGACCTAAAGATGTTGAGCAGTCTTGTTTTATCTTACAATAAATTATCAGGCAACATTACTAGTAGCCTTGGTGAGTGCATTAGCCTTACAGTGTTATACCTTAGTGGCAACAGATTTCAAGGCGTAATACCATCTTCATTCGGTTCCTTGGGAGGATTGGAGGTACTCGACATTTCTGAAAATAATTTATCAGGCAAAATTCCACAATTTTTAGGCAAATGGAAATCCTTAGAGTATCTGAACCTATCCTTTAATGATTTTGAGGGTGAAGTACTAGTTGTAGGAGTGTTTGCCAATGCAAGTGCGTTTTCGGTTTTGGGGAACAATAGGCTTTGTGGTGGTTTGGCTACACTTGAGTTACCCAAATGCAAGGAGACGGGTAGACATAAAATAAGGTTTCCTTTCTTCATATTAGTCATTGTGATTGCATCAACGTTGCTCATCGTATTATGTTGTGTGTATCTTTTGTGGAAGAAGAAACACAAGAGTCAACCATCTCTATCTTCAGGGAATGAAAGGTTCTTGAAAGTTTCATACAATCAGCTCCTTAAGGCTACTAATGGGTTTTCTACAACAAATTTGATTGGCGAGGGTGGGCACAGCTCTGTTTATAAAGGAATCCTCAATTCTAATGATGTTGCAGTCAAAGTTCTGCATCTTCAAAATAAAGGAGCTCACAAAAGTTTTATAGCAGAATGTGAAGCATGGAGGAATATTCGGCACCGTAATTTGTTGAAGATAATAACTTCATGTTCGAGTATTGATTTCCATGGCAATGATTTTAAAGCGCTGGTTTACGAGTTTATGCCCAATGGAAGTGTACACGATTGGCTTCATTCAAGTGCATATACATCGAAACTGAACCTTCTACAAAGAATAAATATTCTTAGAGATGTTGCCATTGCACTTGATTATCTTCACAATCGCTGCCAAACAACGATTGTTCACGGTGACTTGAAGCCAAGTAACATTCTACTTGATGATGATATGGTGGCTCATGTTGGAGACTTTGGCTTAGCTCGACTACTTGGTACAGACTTAAACCAAAACAGCTCAACTGGGGTTAAAGGAACAATTGGTTATGCACCTCCAGGTAATTCCACTTTTATTCCATGATGTTTATATTTACTTACAGGTTAATGTTTGTAAATTATATTTACTTTACTTTTTTTCTTTTTTATAGAGTATGGTATCGGTAGCGAGATGACAAGTTGTGGGGACGTCTACAGTTTTGGGATATTATTACTAGAGGTGATGACTGGGAAAAGGCCGACAGATGACATGTTTAAGGAAGGTCTTAGCCTTCATAAATTTGCTTACATGGCATTACCAGATCATGTAGCCGATGTTATTGATAATGATGCAATTGTGTTGCAAAGTACAGAAGCGAATGCAAAGAAAGTGGAAGAATGTTTGGTTGCAACTATTAAGATTGGAGTATCGTGCTCTGTGGATTCAACACAACAACGAATGAAAATAGAAATCGTTGTCTATGAGTTGCAGGGTATTCTCGATGTGCTTCAAAGTATATAAGGTACTATGTTCTGCTTTTTTGTAAAATCTTATTTTACATGAGTTTGTTAAAAACCATCACTAAAACGGTTTTATTTTTCTACTCTTTCAGGCCTAAAGCTTGTATGGTGAAGTTGTGGGAAACTGCAACAAGGAGGAGTGCATGTCGTAGTTAAATAAATGTTAAGTTGTTAAAGATGTTCGTAATTGTGGTTTAATTTTCTTGTTGCATAAGTGTACGAGACATAAGAGTACGTTTACATTCTTGGTGGGTATCATATGTATCAAGCATGTTTGTATGTGTGGTTTAATTTTCATCAATCCAATTTGTGGTATTGAATTCTACTTAAGTTGTACTTGGTGTTCGATTCCTTAATGAACAACCTAATGTTATTCATGTTCTTTGACTTTCAATTTCATAAATTTTACTTTTTTATGAATAACTTAATGAGAAAGCTCAAGGATTCCCCCTCTTCTGGTTTCGAGCAGTGTATGGTTCAATTTTATAGAAAGTTAACCTCATGTTTGGTATACTGTATTATTACTGCAAGTATACTGTATTAAAAATGTGTCAATAATTACCAAAGTGTATTTCTGATACATAAATCAGCTAGAATATTTTGATACTTTTCGTATTCCTTATACAGTTAGTACAACTCTATTTTCATCGAATAAGTGTTTGGATAAGCAATCCCAAACAGCCCTTTAGCAGTCAATGTGTACCTTTATGGTCATCATTGTTGCTTTAACCATATTTCTAGAAATACAAGCGTTTAGCTTTTGAATGTTGTCTCTCCTATTTGAAACGATAATAGCCTTGGAGTTTATTAGTAGTTTTGAAAAAGTAGACTTGAGACATGCTTCTAGGATAACACGTAAACTGTTTTGAAATTCAGCCCAAACACCTCTTTATAATCTATATGGATGTTATTGATCCTTTATGTGTATGGATTGATTGACAATAAGCGAACTTAAGAGGTTATTCTGGAAACTGAATATAGTGTAGGGGTACTAGTGTAAGTTGTGTAATTAAGCTGTTAAATTAGTTAGAGCAAGTATCAAGTGTCTATAAAAAGTGCTTAAGCAGTAGAAAGGAAAGGATGTTACAGGATGTGTTAGTATGAAAGGAGAGTTATTATGTATGTTTGTGTTTTAAGGTTGAAACCAAACAGTGGTTAGTATAATCCAAAAAACGTTTAAGTACGATGGATGTGGGTGACTCCCACATCTCAGTCCGTTACATAGGCGGTAATCATGTATATATCTTACAAGACAGAACATATAGTTGCATTCAGTGCATAATTATCATATAAATGTTTATTTTTGACTGATGATGTTATTTTCTTACTCGCATGTTTTAGGATGATCGTGACCCATCATCTCGTCATAGAACAGAAAAGAAGTTTTTGTCATCAAGTTTTACAAATGCTTAATGCCATATTTACTTTTTTAATGAAATGGCCCAAACTGACCCGTTTTAAGCTATTTTTAATTTTGTACATCTTTTTTACATAGCCCGAACCGACATGTAGGATCTGAATTTTAAGCTATGAAAGACCAGAGCCGACATGTTGGACCTGTTTCTTAAGATACATTTATATCTTTTTAACATAACCTGAACTGAACCATTTTATACGGGTCGATGTAGCCAGAAAAACAACTCCAAGGGGATTGTTGCAGTAAAATAAAGAAAAGAAAAAATAAAATTTTTTGGTACTCTCCATTAATAAGTAGTCAGTATCATTAAAATTATTTGATTTGGGAGGTTCTATGTACTAGGCACCGTTTTTTTCTCCAAGTTACTTTTTTATTTACCATTCAAAAGTAAAATGGGTCGAAACAAGCATAACCCATAATGCTTTTAAAGGATGACTCGTCCGATATGGCTAAGATTTCATGAAAGGTTCCAACCTTGTTCGTGAAGTTCAGGACACCACCGAGAATCAGTTAGTTACTTTTTTTTTACAAATCTAAAATTACTGCAGACTAATAATTAATAATTGCTTAAATTACATCAGGAATCCATAAAGATCCGTAAAAATACGAGATCATTTATTATGCCAATGAACATACAAATACAGAAAATTAAATTGGTCCAACACACGTATATTCACATAGTATTGATTCAAATAAGGAAGATCCATTGACATTACAAATGAACATAGTATTGATTCAAATAAGAAAGATCCATTGACATTACTGTTTATGAGATAATTTCAGCCATTAATGAATTTGTTGCTCTTCTTTCCCGAAATGAACATAGTATTGATTCAAATAAGGAAGATCCATTGACATTACAAATGAGTTGATACATTGAACTTGCCTACTTGAGCAACACATCTAAAAAGACACGCCAACCTTATTAACTACTAGAGCAAAAATGAAAATAAAACAGCACCCTAGACGTCACTGTAAGTATCGTTATCGCCACTGCCTTTGAATAACTCGAGAAAAACATATGGGGTTTAATGAAGTTGATGTCGTCTCCAATTTGCCTTTAGAATTGAGAATCAGGCCATATGACGAATACATAATAAATCTTGACTTTACCCATCCAAGTACAAGCTCCAAATAACACTAATAACTAGCAATATACCACATTGACCACCTGCACAAACTAAAACAAACACACTTTATCATTCTTTCGAGCTTCAAACATATGAATGGCAGTAAATGTTAAGCCTTGGCATTGGTGAAAATACTTACGTTGTTAAGAAAATAACTGTCAAATACAGAGGCCGCAATTTCAAGAATTTTACTTATAAATGGATCAATTTATGTTGCGTTATATTTAATGGGTTCATGAAAACATTCATTAATCATTATTTTTAAACAAGTTTAAGAAAAGGACAGACCACGTTTGCAGGTCAACCTGAGCAGTTTGACTTGTTTCCCAACGTGACTAGCTGCCCGTTATGGAACACCTTTAGTTTAGATCATGTGTTACTTGTAAGGCTCCCAAGCCTGCATTTCCAAGGGTCCACATCTACGGTGTGACTGATAAAGCATTAGCCAATGCTTTTCTGCAATACAAAGAAATGGGAATACTGACGGGTTAGGACTGAAGTCTCATATATATGGTTCACAATGTTAACGAGTCTATGTCAAAAACAACCATTTACAGTAGCAAAATTGGGGATCTTGCAGTAAAAGTCAAACATATCAATAATGTTTTAAACACATAATTTTCTTGGGGACCTGAAGAAATAACTTCTGGAATGGGCTTAGTTACATCACCAATGCCAAGGCTTTTCATTTGTTCATCAGGGTATTTTAGCTTATGTGCAGCCATTCTTCTACGAATCTGTAATTCCACCAACACATTTCATGTATCTAAGTCTCATGTCCAAATGAAAAATAACAAGTTTCTATATCCATGTCTTTATTTATAAGAAACGTGTGACAGTGATACCGATGTAAACCTGAATCTATAGTGACAAAAAATCGAGCCGTAGTTTAACAAGTACCCTTGTATTCAGTGAACATATATATAAAGATAAGCTATAGGCTTTCATGTTCTCTTTTGGTCATATGAACAAGGCTGGCGTTAGATCTGTTAAAAAAAAGACCAATAACCCGTATTGAACCATCAACAGTTGGAATTTTATGATTTAATGGATGTCAGAGAAAGATTGCATAACTGGTTGTTGAAGATTTTCGAACTCAAGAAGTCAATTGGAAACATGTAGAAAGTGATTTAAGGGAAAAGAAATAAGAAAGCAAAGTGAAAAAAAAAGATGGGGGAGAAATCCCGCTCAAAAGGGAAAAGTTAAAACATATAAAGCCGGGTTTTTATTTATAAAACAGGGCTCTCTATTTTGTGGCCGAATTAGACCCGGTTTTTTCATTTCATAACCGGGCTTTATGTCTTTGTTTTTGACAGACACCATTATAGAGCGCTTTTTTCCTATTAACAGGGCTCTATTAGGGGGGATTTATTTCAGATTTTGTAGTAGTGTGAGAAAAGAGAGTTTATGAGTCAAAGAATTTCAGTACCAAGGTACATAGACATTTGACCAATCTTCAAACCCAACACTCCTTTAAAGATAACTGCGAATAACCAGAGAGTTCCAAATCTAACCATTCTAGCAGACAAGTTCATGATTGTTACTGATTTCTTCACATTAAGGCCGTAAGCTTCCATTTAATCCCAACAAGTGAGGCAAGCTCAAGTGAGGTATGGTTAACCGGACCGTTAATTAGCACAAACTAGCTTAATCTTCACACAATCTCATATCTTATAAGTTTGAGTAACTGCTGCTGATTGCTTCACATTAAGGCTCACAAGCTTCCATTTAATCTCTTCTTTCAGAGTCCAATTAAACTTTAGCTATACCAAAGTTCTCCTTGAACTTTCATATCTGCTTCTTTTATTATCATAATCTCTGTAGTCTTTCACATGACAAGGTGAGGGTTCTGAACGGCCTCGATAATCCCTATCATTATCATATCACCTTGAGACCACCCTACCTTC
Source organism: Artemisia argyi (assembly GCA_030686995.1). NCBI lineage: Eukaryota > Viridiplantae > Streptophyta > Magnoliopsida > Asterales > Asteraceae > Artemisia > Artemisia argyi. The sequence goes on along the minus strand of CM060683.1, from coordinate 200,970,231 downwards.
ACGCCTATCATATTCTGGTGAATAACGCCTAGAACGCCGATGGTCACCACTTCTGGAACTATGAAGGAGTAACATGCTGCAACATCCGAGTACAAACTCTTAGGTATGGGCACAAACCTGATATAACATTCCACTTGAATCACGGTACTTTCTGCTTTTATTTTGTCCACTGCTAAATACACCACTTCCAACGTCATCTTGATCAGCGAGTGAAACTTTTGGTCTGGGAACTTTAAATGATCCTTCAACTCGTTTTGCACTTGCAAGAACATTTAATCCTGAAACGTAGTAAACTTTGTGTTATTAAAGAAACTGAAAATGAATGAGTATTCAAAATGTTAACACTCAAACAAGATACAAGTAGTGTGTAAACCAGAGAAATTAATCCTTATAGCTTTTGTAACCAAACTTAACAAAGATAACGCCTTTAGATATGTGGTATAATGTATCAGGAAACTAAGATGATATAATGTATCAGGATAACCTTATGCTTAACTTATGCATTTATTCATTATTGAAAACCAACCCCCCCTCCCCCCCCCCCCCCCCCCCAAAAAAAAAAATAACTAATAAGCACTTTGGCATAAGCTTACTCAGCCTCTAAGTTCTTTATACAAGCTTTAGCTAAACACCCCCTAAATCCCATATTCCCATGACAGTTATCTCTCTCACAAACTCACGCTGCTCTACACATGATAATTAGGAAAAATACAAATACATCCCAATGTATAAGCAGTTGACATGAGCTAACCCAAAACACATTCAATAAGCTCTGTACCTTTTTTTCTACCCAATAACTTATTAACCTCTTAAAATAAGCCTACCCAGTGTTGTAAAGCTCGGACTACAAAGTAATCGGACCAGGGCGAGTTCAGCAGAATCGGCCAAAAGATTCAATTTGGTCAAAACTTGGTCAACTTATTATTGGCAGTGATGAGTGACCCCTATCATTTTCGCATTCAACTTATTATGCAATGTGGAAATGTGTAGTGGTCCTTCAGTCTATGGGATGGCAACGGGGTCAGGTATGTCGGGGATTGCATTTCCCATCCCCGTCCCCAATCCCAAGACCACATCCCCATCCCCATTGGGGAATAGTTTTGCTTCCCCATCCCCATCGGGTATCAGGGATCCACATCGGATATTGGGGATTTTTAAGTTTCTTAAAAATCAACTGATATGTTATCTTTCACATGTCTATGTACATATAAGTTGAAATCAAATGAGCTCATAAGCATACATATAAGCCTACACAAACACCCCCTAAGATTAGCCCTATGTATCCCTGACCAAGAATTTGCAGGTACCTCAACACGAAGCTAATTTGAAACAGTAAACCATAACTTTAGAAATGCAGAGCAGTTTCTATAAATTAAAAGTGATACCCGTGGGAGAGATGTTAACGACTTAACGCATACAAACATACACATATACGTTAGCTTAATTTGTATAAACACGCATACAAACATGAATCTTTATACAAACACGCGCCGTATATATCATTCCCTTCTGGAGACATAATTAATGTTTAAAGTTGTAGCTGTAACATCTAAATCCAAAATTAATTCATGTTATTTTAAAAAACCAAAATTCACATCAAAAGCAATCTCAAATCCATATCCTAACAACTGACCAACAAAATCTCAGAAACCTGAATCCAATCCAGATCCTATATAAAAAAAGATCAAAACTCAAAATCTCGAAACCAAAAACCTAAACATCATAACTGAACAATCCAACCAAACCTGGTTCATATCCTAAATTCATACCACATTTTATCAAAACTCCATAATTCACCCCATTTCAACACACAACATACGCATCAAACGAGGGTAGTTACACCGTCACTTATCGGCAATTACTAACAAGCAGTAAACATCAAAAGCAATCTTAAATCTATATAAAAACAATTCAAATCTTAAAAAAACATTCATAGGCTTAGTAAAAGGCAAAAGCTCAAAAACCAAAACCCAAAAGATCAATCAGTTAACAATTAAGACATAATCTAAGCTCCCAACAACATCAACAAATCTCACCTAAACATAAATTCTAAAAAATAATCAACCTAAACATAAATTCTAGCTTTTTCTTCTACAAACAATCAAGAGAACCTTTTCATAAAACATCTGGTGAATACTCAGTGTAAAATGAGCTAATCTATGGTTTTTCAAGTATGTATACATGTCAAGAACACACATACTTAGAGAACCATAGATTGCCAGATTTTACACATACTTTAATATAACAAATAGTAACAACTCAACCATCACTTTTATCTATAGCTGCAAGTCCCCTGCTAAATGATACAATTAAAGCTAAAGAAATTGACTAAAAAAGTATTTCCCCTTTACATTTATAGAGACTATAAGACTGGAAAAGAAATGAGCTTATGAGATATAAGCTGAAAGCCCAAACATAAGCTTAAACAAATCCAATTATACGCTCATAAGCTAAACTGTCACAACAAATTATAATGGGATGTTTGTTTAATCTTATTTTTAGTCTTATGAGTTTATTTGACTATGCTTATATATCTCATACCCCCATATTTTCCGGCTTATTTACAGAATTGTGAGGTTATTATGGCTTAAAGATGGAAGATAAGCTCATAAGGTAGAAAAAAGCCAGATAAAGATGAGCTTATGGGATGTAAGCCGAACCAAATGAGATCAAAAGCCCAAAATAAACTTAAACAAATCCCCCTAAGGCCTAAGTTCAAAGTTTTAACTTAGTAATAACCTCCAGTAAAATTACAAAGCCCGAAAATCCATTCTTCTAATCAGCATTTCGATTTATATAATCACAACTAATTACACAGCAAGAGTAAGTGGCATAAATAAATTATAAAAGAAAACGTACCATCATTGGTTCTGTTATCAATCTAAAATCCCACAACTCCAACCATCGCTTTTATCATAGGTACAACAAATAAATATGTGTAATAAACGGATTGTGTAACTTACTGAGTTATGTATGGGTCAATGTATAAACTAACACGGGTATAAGTAAATGCTTACACTCCCAATGTGTTTCTAACCAGCATGACGAAGCTAAGATTCTGTTTGACGAGGCATTCCTATGTTTTCAAAAGGCTGTGGAGGATGTATAATTCCTTGGGTTGTGCATATAATTAAGGCTCAAAATTTGAATGGTATTTCCGCATACTAATCAGTTCTTAGTTGTGAATGTTTATGATGTAATAAATTGTTTCTTTGGTTGCCTGTGCTAAGGTATATTTCATCCATGTGGGTTGTTTTTAGTTGTAGTTTCTTACTAGTCCCTCTAGGTCATCCTGTGCCATGTTATTTGTTTTAAATTAGTCACTCGTTTTTTGTTGTAAATTTATATCGGGTAAATTGTGAAATATAAAAATTAGTCAAACTATGGGTTGCGATGGACAAGTCCCATGGCCACAATAGGTGACTGATGATACAATAGTAACATTCAATCTAAGCTAGAGCATACTGTGTATACTATAAACCAAGCTAAAACACATAGCCAGCCCACATGACACGACTTATTATACAACTCAGGATAAAACTACATCATCCAAATACGAATACCACACATGAGCATATAGGCTAAGTAAGGGGGTGTAAGTTTAAGCTTATTTTAGGCATATGAGCTTATATGACTCTACTTATATCTCATGAGCCCATATTTTCCAGCTTATTTTCAGACTTGTGAGCTTATTACGACTTACACAGATGGAAGATAAGCTCATAAGCTAAACTATAAGACGGAAAAAAATGAGCTTATGAGATATAAGCTGAAAGCCCAAACATAAGCTTAAACAAATCCAATTATAAGCACATAAGCTAAACTATCACAACCAATTATAAGGGGATGTTTATTTAAGCTTACTTTTGGGCTTATGGGCTTAATTGACTATGCTTAAATCTCATACGCCCATATTCTCCAGCTTATTTACAGACTTGTGAGCTTATTATGACTTAAAGATGGAAGATAAGCTCATAAGCAAGAAAAAATCCGGATAAAGAAGAGCTTATGGGATATAAGCCCAACCCAAAATAAGCTGAAACAACGAGCCCTAAGTTAAAAGTTTTAACCTGAGTAACATCCAATTAATAAAATTGGCAAACCCCAATTAGTCCATACTTCTAATCAACATCCCGATTCATGTAACACTAATATGACAACCAATTAGACCCTAATTAAAAATTAAATTAAATCATGTCAACCTCTAAAACCTCTCTAACCAAATTACACAAGAAAAGGAAGTGGTCGATTCATGTACCGTCAGTTCTGGCAATGAGAGTGAAACAAAACAAAAAAATGGAGAGTAATGGTTTTGGCGAACGGTGAAGATTAGACTTGACTCTTGAGTGTGTTTGGATGGGATTGTGAGCGTGGCAACTACATATATAGAAACTAAAACTAGGGCTAAATAAGGGGGTGCCTGTTTAAGCTTATTTTTAAACTTATGAGCTTATTAGACTATGCTTATATCTCATATGCCCATATTTTCAGACTTGTGAGCTTATTATGACTTAGGGGGTGTTTGTTTCGGCTTATATAGTGGGCTTATGACTTAATTGGTTTTCGGATTATGTTTCATAAGCTCACTGTTTGTGGCTTATTTTGAAACTTTTCGGATTATATAAGCTAAAAAGTTTCAAAAGAAGCCACAAAAAGTGAGCTTATGAAACATAAACCGAAAACCAAATAAGTTATAAGCCCACTATATAAGCCGAAACAAACACCCACCTTAAAGACGGAAGATAAATTCAACTTTTCACCTGAGTAGTAACCTCCAATGTAATCACCAAATAAGATCATAAGCCCAAAATAAGCTTAAAACACTAATATGAGTAAAATATGATAACCAATTAGAGCCCCCTAATTAAACGATAAATTAAAACATGCCAACCTCTAAAACCTGTATCTAATCTAATCATTTTCATTTAATCAAATTACATAAGAAAAGAAGCAAAATTTTAAGAATAAAATGAAGCACGAGAAAGAGAAGGAACCATCCGTGGTGGCAGATAAGTTTCTGTTATCAATTTAAAATCACAAAACAACCAGCAGCGTATAAAAAGCACCTGATAGTTCTCTGTTATCAAGTCCACTGCTGTGAAACAAACAAAAAATAAGCCAAACCCCAATTTTCTATCGTTAGATATATCTATCTCCTAACAGGAGTGAGAGACTGGTCTTCTAAACGCCTATTTTCTTAAAGCCAAAAAACGATAGCTACAGCCATATAGAAACTAAACTGGGGCTAAATAAGGGGATGTTTGTTTAAGCTTATTTTTAGGCTTATAAGCTTATTATGACTTAAAGATGGAAGATAATTGCTCATAAGGTAGAAGAAAGACGGATAAAGATGAGCTTATGAGATATAAGCTGAACCAAATAAGATGATAAGCCCAAAATAAGATTAAACAACGACCCCTAAGTTAAAAGTTTGACCTGAGTAACCTCCAATTAATAAAATTGGCAAACCCCAATTAGTCCATACATCTAATCAACATCCAGATTGATGTATGACTAATAATAATATGAGTAAAGAGATTAATAAATTATGACAGCCAATTAGAGCCTAATTAATTAAACGATAAATTAAATCAAGCCAACCTCTAAAACCTCTATCTTATCTAATCTAATCATTTTGATATAATCAAATTACACAAGAAAAGAAGCACAATTTTAAGAATAAAATGAAGCACGAGAAAGAGAAGGAACCATCCGTTGTGGCAGATAAGTTTCTGATATCAATTTAAAATCACAAAACAACCAGCAGCATTTAAAAAGCACTTGATAGTTCTCTGTTATAAAGTCCGCTGCTGTGAAACAAACAAAAAATGGAGAGGTGTTGGGTGGGAGGATTGAACGGTGGAGATTTAATTACACTCAACTATGTTTGCCAGCGTGGCACCTATAAATTGGAATTCATCCACTATTTGTTTCAAACTTTTGTTCTTGTGATTTTGTTGGGCTTTTTACTTTTGGTTAGAAATTTTAAAAAGTTTGAGTTCAGTCTAAAATTGAAACATCTATTTCATATTGGTGATAGTCGGTTTGGGTTGATCGGGTTCGGATCAATTCGGTAGACGCTAAAAACTAAGGGTGAGCAAACGGACCGGACCGACCGACAAAACCGACCGGACCGGACCGGACCGGACCGATCACATTCGGTCCGGTCCTCGGTCTAGTCTTTTTGGCTATTTCGGTCCTCGGTCCGGTCGGTCCGGTCCGGTCCGGTCTGGACCGACCAAAAAACCGTGCCAAAATATGCCTAATTGGACCGGACCGACCGAAGACCGGACCGGACCGAACCGGACCGAGACCGGACCGACCACATTCGGTCCGGTCTCGGTCTATGGTTTTTCCGGTTCTCGGTCTTCGGTCCGGTCCGGTCTTGGCCGGTCCGGTCCGGTTTTTGGACCATGCTCACCCCTACTAAAAACATACCCGAACTGATTCTATTTAACCTTTGTTAGTCAAGTTTGGGTTTATTCGGGTCGGTTACTAAATAGAGTCGGGTTTGAGTTTTTTTTTTACTCTCGACCCAAATTGACCCGAACTCATCCAACCCGACCTGACTAACATCCCTGTGTGTTACTATAATGAAAAGAGAAACAAGGGTAGACGGGTTATTTTAAAATCAAATGATATTTAATATGTATTTTATAGTTTTAATTATATATAAATTGGGTATTTGGACACATATAGTAATTTTAAATTTTAGATTGGATGTATACGAAATTTTAAGTTAGGTTTGTTATGAATAATTATTAGTGGATGTCCATATATCTCTTAATAGGCTCACCGCCCATATTAGCTGTTATGCTCTTTGTAAATCTCCTAGTTAATAATTTGAAGAATATTTTTCATTCCCTTAACTCTCTTGTTCATAACACGTTATCAGCACGCTCCATATATGTTTTTCGATTTTTAAAGCATGAATGTCTCAGAAACAAAGAACGAGGTAACAATATTCAGTTCCACGAGGTAAGTCTTAGAACTCTAATATATTTATTTAATCTTACGTTATTCGTTGGTGTGCACTTGTTGAGTTTTTTTTTTATCCTTATATTAATAAAGAAAAAAGAGACCTACTAATGATATCACAAGTTTATATATCGGTGGTTGGATATAATAAAAAGAAATCATAAACAATATTTATGATTCTTTATGAATGTTAACGAACTTTCGTTTGCGATATTGAGATATGGAGTTTCAGTTGAGATATTTTCTGTAATATGTTGATCTAAAACTATTTTCAAAGTTATATATACCGAATCACGAACCTAAAAAGTAAATCTATATATATAATTTTTTTCAAGGGCAAATTACATAAAAGTGTATCCAGCTTAGTCTTAATTTCAATTTAAGGCAATCTACGTTTTTTTCTTCAATTTAGTTTACTCAACTTATTTTTTATTACAATGTAAGACATATAACACGTTTCAGAGTTATCATATAACGAAAAAATTACATGTTTCGTCCATATGGTTTATTCCAAATAACAGTCGTAGTCCTTATTTCATTTTAATTACGCCAGATATACCTTTAGTATGTTTTCATACGTTTTTTTCATTCTTTTTACGTTTTCGTCACTTTTTTTTTTACGTTTTTGACATTTTTTTAACGTTTTAGACCGTTTATTTATGTTTTCATTCGTTTTCGCCCATTTTCTTATGTTTTCGTCTGCTTTTTTTACGTTTTCGTCTTTTTTTTTACGATTTCGTTCCATTTTTTACGTTTTTTTTTTCTATTTTTTAACGTTTTCATCCGTTTTCGCCTGCTTTTTTACGTTTTCGCCCATTTTTTTTACGTTTTCGTCCATTTTTTTACGTTTTCGTCTTCTTTTTTTACGTTTTTGTCCATTTTTTACGTTTTCTTCTGTTTTTTTACGTTTTTGTCTGTTTTTTTACCTATTCGTCCATTTTTCACGTTTTCGTGCATTTTACATTTTCGTATGTTTTTTTACGTTTTCATCCATTTTCGGGCGTTTTCGACCTATATTTACGTTTTCGTTATTTTTTTATGTTTTCATCAGTTTTTATACGAAAACGCAAGAAAACGAACGAAAACATTTAAAAATTAGGTGAAAACGTAAAAAGCGAAATAAAACTTAAAAAATGGACGAAAATTTTAAAAAACGGACGAAAACGAGAAAAAAAACAGACGAAAAAGTAAAAAACAGACGAAAACGTAAAAAAATAGACGAAAACGTAAAAAAAACAGATGAAAACGTAAAAAAGCGAACGAAAACGTAAAAAATTGAACAAAAACGTAAAAAAGGGGCGAAAACGTTAAAACATGGACGAAAACGTAAAAAAACATACGAAAACGTAAAAAATAGACAAAAACGTATAAAAGTAGACAAAAAAACGTAAAAAACATAAAAAAAAAAAAAAAAAAAAAAAAAAAAAAAAAAAACAGATGAAAATGTAAAAAAATGGACGAAAACTTAAGAAGACGGGCGAAAACTTTAGAATAAGGATGAAAACGTAAAAAAGTTGTCGAAAACGTAAAAAAGAAGTTTAGTGCACTAAATTGAAGAAGAAGAAAAAAAGTAGAGTACCTTAAATTGAAATAGATGCTAAGTTTGATACACTTTTATGCAATTTTTCCCTTTTTTTCAAAACCAACATATGTGAATCGATTTACCAATTAAAATATAACCATATAAGTATATAACGTTGTTGAGTAATTAACTGTTTGTAGATCTAACTGTGATTGGATTGTAATTGTTGAAGTATTTAAGCAATAGGTAAAAATATATATGTATATATTACGTAAATATTACTAGTATAATCTATCAGTAACCAAACAATCTACGAACAGGACAGTTAGATCATCTATCTATTTAATTAGTTGCTACAATTTGTGCAAGATACTATTTATGATAATTATATAGATCATGTGTTCATATTAAAACTGATTTGTGGTGATATATGCTAAATAATACAATTGCTCTTTTTATATAGTTAAAATATCAAATTCAATGATTGATATACGTGCCTTCTGTTACAAATTTACAGATACTAGTTAGAGGTCGTATTTTTCATTATGTCTTTGCCATAACTTTAAGCTATGTATGTTAATTGTGATTATTAAGCATTATAATATGGCGATATTTATATTGTATCTAGACACACATTGAAGACATTATTTTTTTTTCACTTTTGTCACTAATATGTCAAAATTAAGGAGTATAGTGCAAAGAGTTGGTTAATTTATGGGAGGTGATTTGCACACTCCCAAAAATGATTGGCACACTTAAAATGTGAGTGTGTTGACATTTATACCCTCACATAAGAATAAGTCCAAACAATGTGAGGGTATAAATGTCAACACACTCAAAATTTGAGTATACCAATCATTTTTAAGAGTGTGCAAATCACTTCCCTTAATTTATATAAGTGTTATACATATAATTATGAATGTTTTGAGAAAAAAATGTGAAAGGCTTACAAGTATTGCCGAGATATTAAGATTCAACTCCGTATTATTATCTTAATTTTTTTTATATGAAGTGTTGATACAAAAGTTGGGCGTTCCTGATTATGGGCTCTTGCTCTCATACAAATTCGCTTCTTAATGCTTGAAACCTGCGCACTAAGAAAATAAACAACACCGTTAGGCTTATCGTGGGATTGTCTCCCACGATTAGACTCCGGCGTGAGAGTAAGTAATCGATTTAGGGTTCTCGTAAAGAGTTTAAGGTTTGTGAATCGTACCTTGAATGAGAATTATGTCATTCCTTATATAGGCGCAGAATCCTTGTAGGGTTCGTACTCCTTACGTTTCGCACACATGGTGCTTATCCGGGTTAAGGATATCCATTCCATAGATAGAAGATCTCTATCTATTCCGTATATAGTTTGGTTGGGCTTGCGTGAGCCCACTCCATTATTAATGCGACCCAAGTTATAATAGCCCACATATGGTGGCTTTGGGTCTTAGTAATGTTTAATATTTGGGCTCGTGGCCCATATATAGACTATACGTCATCATGTCCCCCCAGTCTAGTGTGCGCGGCCCATAGCCGCGGATGCTAGACTAGTCACAACAGCGGTAAGCGTGGTGGGAGAACTTTGAAATATTGCCGCCCAATATTGAGTACAATGTACCTAGTCATAGATATTTCAAAGAAATGCCTCGAAAATCGGGGGTTGTGTCCACGTGTCCCTCGGAAAACGGGAAAAAGTGCATGTACCATTTCGGTTTCTAGCCACACGTTTTGTGAGTGGGATCCACGTGGGCATCATCTAGGGTTTTTGTAACCCTTATATAAGAGTCAACGCCCCCATTTTACCCAAAACACACAGTAAAAAGACATACTCACAATTTCACCTTTCTTCAAAGCGTTTCAAAGAAATTAACTGTTTGATTAGGTAATTTCGTGTGCGTATTCTAGTAGATTTATGAAAATGGTTGCCCAATTAGAGGAGTTTCGCTCTGCGATGAGTGAGGATGATGTGCGTCAGTTTTCATCTGACTACTTCATTCCTCTGGATGTGCATCCAGAGGCTCCAGACGTCGATGCGTGTATAGCCGATTTCCCCGAAGGGCTTTTTACTTTTGGTTAAAAATTTTAAAAAGTTTTTGAGTTCAGTCTAAAATTGAAACATCTGTTTCATAGGGGTGATAGTCGGTTCGGGTTGATTGGGTTCGGATCAATTCGGTCGACGCTAAAAACATACCCGAACTTGATTCTATTTAAACTTTGTTAGTCATGTTTGAGTCTATTTGGTTCGGGTACTAAATAGAGTCGGGTTCGAGTTTTTTTTAGCCTCGACCCAAATTGACCTCAGCTTTATGTTGCAACATCTTGGATGGGTACTGCTGCTCTTTGAATAAATGTTTGTAAGGGTGGGAAAATGAGCGGGTCTAGCAGCTTGTGTAACGGGTCAAAACGAGAACATTTTTGGTATGGATCAGGTTGGCCCGGAATGTATTTTTCCAAGTTTTATTAGAGTCCCCTACAGATATTAGCGTGCTAAATATGATTACAAAAGTTATGCTTTTAGTTACTATTTAGGAGCTTATTAGTCTGGTATTCATGTTAGCTTGCCATATGGCGAAAATTGGCAAGAAATCATTCATCTGGCTACAAGTCTTCTTGAAGAGTTATTTGACCAACATCTTGGATGGTATGGCTGCTATTTGAATATATATTTGTAAGGGTGGGGAAATGGGCGTGTTTGGTGGCTTGTTTAACGGGTCAAAACGAGAACATTTTTTGTAAGGATCATGTTGGCCCGGAATGTTTTTTGCCCAGTTTTATGAAAATCCTCTATAGATGTTATCGTGCTAAATATGATTACAAAAGCAATGTTTTGGTTTTTGCTATAAGCATTGTGATATTATATAAGTTGTTTTGGTCACACACTCACACTCGAAAAATCATCTCGCACACAACTCAACGAGTAGATAGAACAACAATAGGCTCAAAAAACCAAACATTCTTCATGTGGCCATCGGACATGATTAGCTGTTTCTACTGTTCTACATTGTAAATTCACATTGTAAATTCACACCATAAATAGGCTCAAAAAACCAGACATGAAACTGAAACCAGACATCAAACCATCCCAAAACAGCTCATAAACTCGGTACTGGCTTTGATACTCGATCAAGTACTATGCAGAAGTTCACACATCCCAAAACAGCTCATAAACTCGGCTCGTGTCTTCCATTTCCACAACCTTCCCTTTCCTCTTCTGGCAAGCCAATGCAGCTGATGTGATCAAGTTTATGGCGTATCTCAGAGATGTTTTAACCCCAATTTTTCTCAACAAAACCTATGCATCATCAGATACGCCACATCTTCCTCTTGACACCTTATATCAAGAATCTTGTGAATGTCATCTTCAGTGTACGGTTGTGTGGAGATGATGAGAAGGAGGTCCAGGAAATCGATTGGAATCCCATGGGGGGATTTGTAGTTTGTGCTTGTGATTACTCGGTTGGTGGCGACAAGTATTGGTGCCATGTTGTTTTCTAAGGCACGGTTTAGGTATGAATAACACTCGATATCAAGCATGTGGACGTCATCTATGAACAGAACACCAGGAATGATCTCTGCCTTTCCTTCCTCTTGTCACTCTGCAACCTTTTGTATCAATCTGTTCCTTCACTTCAACTCGTATTTCTCCAGTATCACCGGTGAAAAGAGCAAGAAAACCTTGTGTTCTGCATTTCATAACAAAAATAATTAAGTTTTCAGAAAGATCAAGTACCATAATTACTTTTTTTTTCTCAAGATAATCCAAGTTATTTCATCATGCAAAAGTTCACTGACTCCCCTGCCCCATAGACAACAGAATTTACCACAGACAATTGCACAAAAAGACCATCTTTGTTCTATTATCAGAAAGTGTAACATAAAAAAACAACGCTACTTCAGTTATTCATGCTAGTCTAACAACAGTTGTTTCAGCCATGACCATCAAAAGTTCCACCTAATGAGGCATCTAACTTCAAAGCATCCTAACTGTAAAGGAATTAATCCAAAATTCCTAATTTCAATCAAACCTTATGTACCTTTGCGAATGGGCTATGCTCTTATCAGTTATATAGTTATATTACAGTTATTAGCATTAAACACCAACATACATTTTGTAAGCAATGAACAATCAACAAAGGGAAGCATTAGTCATGACTTTGAGAAAATGGCACTTTTGTTCCTAGCAAAGAAGAGTCCTTTTAGATTTCAAATCAGTTTAAATTTTAAGTCACATGTGTTTAAGGCATCATACCAAATTAATGAAAAGAGAGTCATATATACCATGATAAATAGAAACATTGATAATCAACACAGTTATAACCTTAATACACTACTTAAAGAAGAGACCGTGTAGACAAAAAACGTAAGTAACGAATCTAGATGTCACATCTCCTGTATTAACTAGGCAACTAGCAAGATACCACAATCACCAAATCAATCTCTTTTCCTTCATAGGGATCTAGAGTATCTGATCTATCGTTATTTGTACATCAATATATCAATGAATCCAAAATCCTTTTATTTTTTCTAGTATTTAATAAGACTATTTTCAGACCATATATCTGCTATAAATATTTGAATGATCAAACTTTAAAATTAAACTAATTTACATGTTGACATGAAAACAGAGTTGTATACAAGCTTTCTTTCTTATCAGCTAGTAGTCAGTGCAACAAGCTAAATACCCTAACATATGAAAACATTACATATGGTTCCAAGAAAACTAGCATAAGATCATACACAGTCTCCATCTCAGTCGTTTTCAATGTCAGCTTCCTCATTGTTGAAACACCCTAATCATCAAAGACCCTAATTACCAAACAATTGCAAAATCTAGCGAGACATGGAGCTCGAGTACATATCACATTATGTATCAGTGCATGCATAGAAGCCATGGGGTCATGATCACCATTCACATGTTCATTGTAAAAGCATAATAGTCCGTATTAAGACTATGGTTTATTGGCAGTAATGAGTGACCCCTATCATTTTCACATTCAACTTATTATCCAATGTGGAAATGTAGTGGTCCTTCAGTCTATGGGATGGCAACGGGGTCAGGTATGTCGGGGATTGCATTTACCATCCCCGTCCCCAATCCCCAAGTCCACATCCCCATCCCCATTGGCGAATAGTTTTGCTTCCCCATCCCCATCGGGTATCGGGGATCCACATCGGATATTGGGGATTTTTAAGTTTCTTAAAAATCAACTGATATGTTCTCTTTCACATGTCTACGTACATATAAGCTGAAATCAAATGAGCTCATAAGCACACATATAAGCCTACACAAACACCCCCTAGGATTAGCCCTGTGTATCCCTGACCAAGAATTTGCAGGTACCACAACACTAGCATCAACTGTAAACATGTAGCTATTTTGAAACAGTAAACCATAACTTAAAAAATGCAGAGCAATTTCTCTAAATTAAAAGTGATACCCGAGGAAGAGAAGTTAACGACTTAACGCATACAAACGCACACATATACATTAGCTTAATTTGTATAAACACGCACACAAACATGAATCTTTATACAAACACGCGCCATAGATATCATTTTCTTCTAGAGACATAATTAATGTTTAAAGCTGTAGCTGTAACAATTAAAAAACCAAAATTTACATCATTTGAGCAGACAAAACGGGTATTCAGCCAGGGTAGTTACACCATCACTTATTGTCAAATACTAACAAGCCACAAACATCAAAAGCAATCTTCAATCCAAATCCTAACAACTGACCAACCAAATCTCAGAAACCTGAATCCAAAGTCAAAATCTCGAAAACCGAAAAGCTAAACATCATAACCCAACAATTCAAGCTAAACCCGGTTCATATCCTAAATTCATACCACATTTTATCAAAACACGAAAATTCACCCCATTTACACAATACGCATCCAACAAGAGTATTTACACCATCACTTATCGTCGAATACTAACAAGCAGTAAACATCAAAAGCAATCTTAAATCCATATAAAAACAATTCAAATCTTAAAAAACATCCATAGACTTAGCAAAATCTCGAAAACCAAAACCCGGAAAATCAATCAGTTAAAAATTAAAGCTAATTAATCTAAGCTCGCAAGAACATCAACAAATCTCACCATTATCTGAACATCATTTACAGCAAAATCTAAAAAATAATCAACTTAAAAATAAATTATAGGTTTTTCTTGTACAGACAATCATAAGAACCAATTCATCAAACATCTGGTGAATACTGAGTGTAAAATGAGCTAATCAATGGTTTTTCAAGTAAGTATACATGTCAAGAACAGACATACTTAAATAACCATCGATTGGCTGATTTTACACATACTTTCGGCTAAACTTCGAAAAGGTTGAAACTTTATGTGAATTTGAGGTGGGGTATGGATGAAAGTTTGAACCAACAACATATAAGTCTTCTGTGATGGTTGCTGCGAAATTATACAAAGAAATGAGTGATGGTTTTTGGTGTGAGAAGTGGTGGTCAGGATTGGAAATGAGTGGGGTGGGATTGGATTGGACGGAGGAGATTAGAGTTTAAAATTTTGTGTTTTGGATTGCCAGCGTGGCAATTGCTAGTAGATCAACCAAATTTTTAGAAATTTAACAAAACACGCCCTAAAGTCTACTTTTCTATCAATTAGAAGACACGGTACAGTGCACAACACCATAGTTACCCCAACAGTTGTGTTATAGTATTCTTGTTAAAAATTATTGAGTGTATTTGCATGTATGCCGTTTTTTTGGTTCTGTAATAGTTGGTCTGTTTTTAGTATTAATAGGGCGGGGAAAATGTGGGACGGCCGCCGGTGTTACCACACCTGATAGGCTGGTACAACAACAATACCCGATCCCTCCACGGGGTATGGGCAAGGTAGGATGTAGATAGTCACACCCCTACCCGAGGGTGGGGGGACTGCTTCCGTGTGTGTATGCATATATGTGAGCAAAATATGTAGCATAAATATGTATGTGTTCCTGATCAAAGATATGAATAGAAACATATACAGTAAATAACGAACATAAAACGCACAAAAGCATGTGAACATATAAGAAAATTTTGGCCTATGAGCATAAATGTACTAAAATTTGTAGATTTATATAACTATGAGTCGCTCATATACATGTAGCCCCACAACCAAATTCAGACATACCATGGTAAAGATATATAAAAGGCGATCGTGCAATTTCTTTTACCTGAATAAGCAGTGTGGCAGAGAGTTACATAGGACGATAAGGGTTCCCTCCAGGCAGACGGCTGATGTAGTTGTAATGATAAGCGGAACCATCATAAGGAGGCATAGATGTTCCATTGAAGGGAGAAGCAGCATAACTTGTTACACACATATACATTGAAGAGGGTGCACCGGAACCAACATAAGGAGAAGACGAGGAGTAGCCTTGTGGGGTCGGCATTTGCCTTGGAGCAGATTTCTGTAAAAAAAACATTTTGTTGAAAGACAAATTAATAAAGATACTATAGGAAAAAATACACATCAGCAAACTGATACAGCATAACCAAATATTTTAAACTTGATTACACTCATTGTAGGACTAAAATCCAGTATAAATTCCTTCTATTAGTTATCAAAACTACCAATATGCTTTGATGAGCAATCAGTTTTGTTACCAGTCCTGTTAAATGTCTATTCTCTTACGGCCAAAAAATGACGACTACTACAATATGTGTAATAAACGGATAGTGTAACTTACTGATTTATGATCAGCTGGTCTTGGCTGTGTACAGTTGCGCGTATTGCAAGTTGTCCGAAAGAAAAGTTGACATTCCCACAGCTAGGGCACGTCCAGTCATCTTCTCTACAACCACCTAATATCATAAGCACAACAAATAAATATGACTAAGAAGTAAGTGTCATTTACACATAATAGATGTATGGGTCCATGTATAAACTAACACTGGAATAAGTAAATGCTTACACTCCCAATGTGTTTCTAACCAGTTACCATGACGAAGCTAAGATTCTGTTTGACGTGGCATTCCTATGTTTTCAAAAGGCTGTGGATGAGGTATAATTCCTTTGCTTGTGCATATAAGGCTAAAAAGTTGAATAGTATTTCCGCATACTAATCAGTTCTAAGTTGTGAATGTTTATGATGTGAGCATTATCTCCAACCTTTGGTTGCCTGTGCTAAGGTATATTTCACCCATGTGGCTTGTTTTCAGTTGTAGTTACTTACTAGTCGCTCTAGGTCATCCTGTGCCATGTTATTTGTTTTAAATTACTCACTCGTTTTTTGTTGTAGTTAATTTATTTCAGGTAAATTGTGAAATATAAAAATTAGTCAAACTATGGGTTGCGATGGACAAGTCCCATGACCACCATAGATGACTGATGATACAATAGTAACATTCAATCTAAGCTAGAGCATTCTGTCTATACTATAAATCAAGCTAAAACACATAACACGACTGATTATCCAACTCAAGAAGAAGCATCATCCAAATACGAATACCACACATCAGCATATAGAGAAACTAAAACTAGGGCTAAGTAAGGGGGTGTAAGTTTAAGCTAATTTTTAGGCTTATGAGCTTATATGACTCTACTTATATCTCATGAGCCCATATTTTCCAGCTTATTTTCAGACTTGTGAGCTTATTACGACTTACAGATGGAAGATAAGCTCATAAGCTAAACTATAAGACAGGAAAAAATTGAGCTTATGAGATATAAGCTGAAAGCCCAAACATAAACTTAAACAAATCCAATTATAAGCACATAAGGTAAACTATCACAACCAATTATAAGGGTATGTTTGTTTAAGCTTATTTTTGGGCTTATGGGCTTATTTGACTATGCTTAAATCTCATACGCCCATATTTTCCAGCTTAATTTCAGACTTGTGAGCTTATTATGACTTAAAGATGGAAGATAAGCTCATAAGGTAGAAAAAATGCGGATAAAGAAGCGCTTATGGGATATAAGCCGAACAAAATAAGATCATAAGCCCAAAATAAGCTTAAGCAATAATCCAATAAATAAAATTGGCAAACCCCAATTAGTCCATACTTCTAATCACCTTCCCAATTCATGTAAGACTAATAATAATATGAGTAAAGATTAATAAATTATTACAACCAATTAGATTTATATAAATCATGTAAACCTCTAAAGCCCGAAAATCCATACTTGTAATCAGCATCTCGATTTATATTAACAAATATATTATCACAACTAATTGTACACCAAGAGTAAAATTAAATGCTGTCAACCTCTAAAACAATACGAATCACTTTTGGGAATTGATAAAGAAAGCGTAACTGGCATAAATACATCATAAAAGAAAACGTACCATCAGTTTTATCGATGTCAGTTAAAAAATCCGCTGCTAAATCATAGTTGTTGTGGAGAGCGATGGAGAGGTGGTGGGGTGGGATTGGATTGTGGGGTATTGTGTTTGGAAGGTGGAGATTAATTATTAAAGTCAACTTCTTTTTGTTTTTATGGGATTAGAGTTTGAAATTTTGTGTTTTGGATTGCTAGCGTGGCAATTGCTAGTAGATCAAACAAATTGTTAGAAATTTAACAAAACACACCCTAAAGTCTACTTTTCTATCAATTAGAAGACACGGTACAGTGTACAACACCATAGTTACCCCAACAGTTGTGTTATAGTATTCTTGTTAAAAATTACTGAGTGTATTTGCGTGTATGCCTTTTTTTGGTTCTGTTTTAGTAGGTCTGTTTTTAGTATTAAGAGGGCAGGTAAAATGTGGGCCGGCCGCCGGTGTTACCACACCAAATAGGCTGGTACAACAACAATACCCGATCCCTCCACGGGGTATGGGCGAGGTAGGATGTAGATAGTCACACCCCTACCCGAAGGTGGGGGGACTGCTTCCGTGTGTGTATGCATATATGTGAGCAAACTATGTAGCATAAATATGTGTGTTCCTGATCTGCGATAAGAATAGAAACATATACAGTAAATAACAAACATAAAACCCACACAAGCATCATCGAAATATGAATACCACACATCAGCAATAGAGAAACTAAAACTAGGGCTATGTAAGGGGGTGTAAGTTGAAGCTAATTTTTAGGCTTATGAGCTTATATAACTCTACTTATATCTCATGAGCCCATATTTTCCGGCTTACTTACATACTTCTGAGCTTATTATGACTTACAGATGAAAGATAAGCTCATAAACTAAACCATAAGAAGGGGAAAAAATGAGCTTATGAGATATAAGCTGAAAGCCCAAGCATAAACTTAAACAAATCCAATTATAAGCACATAAGCGAAACTATCACAACCAATTATAAGGGGATGTTTGTTTAAGCTTACTTTTAGGCTTATGAGCTTATTTGACTATTGTTATTATCTCATACACCCATATTTTCCGCCTTATTTTCAGACTTGTGGGCTTATTATGACTTAAAGATAGAAAATAAGCTCATAAGCTAAACTATAAGACAGGAAAAAAATGAGCTTATGAGATATAAGCTGAAAGCCCAAACATAAGGTTAAACAAATCCAATTATAAGCTCATAAGCTAAACTATCACAACCAATTATAAGGGGATGTTTGTTTAAGCTTATTTTTAGGCTTGTGAGCTTATTTGACTATGTTTAAATCTCATACGCCCATATTTTCCGGCTTATTTACAGACTTGTGAGGTTATTATGACATAAAGATGGAAGATAAGCTCATAAGGTAGAAAAAAGCCGGATAAAGAAGAGCTTATGAGATATAAGCTGAACCAAATAAGATTAAACAAATCCCCCTAAGTTCAAAGTTTCAGTGAGTAACAACCTCCAGTAAAATTACAAAGCCAGAAAGTCCATACTTCTAATCAGCATCTCGATTTGCATAACCAAATAATATGAGTTATGATTAACAAATATATCATCACAACTAATTAAACAGCAAGAGTAAGTGGCATAAATACATTAGTATAAAAGAAAAACGTACCATCATTGGTTCTGTTATCAATCTAAAATACCACAACTCCAACCATCGCTTTTATCGGTGTCAGTCAAAAAATCCGCTGCTAAAATGATAGTTTCTGTGAAATTATAAAATGAAATGAAACCAAAAAAAAAAAAATGGAGCCACGGTTTTGGTGAATGGTGGTGGTGCTGATTGGAAATGTGGGGTGAGTTTGGATGGTTGAGATTAATTAAAGTCAAAGTATTTTTGGATGGCCAGCGTGGCAACTAATATGGAAAGGAAATAAAGTGAAAGCGAGAAAGTTTTTTTGAGTTTTTTTTAGGAAATAAAGTGAGGTAAAATAAAGTAAAGTAGGTATACTTTAGTTTTAAAAAATGAAACCCTCTCTATATTGTCAAATCCTCTGCTAAATTAATCATAGTTGCTGTAAAATTAAATTAAAAAAAATGAAACCCTCTCTATATTGTTACATCAGGAATTTGGTCAAACTCTACAACTTGCGAAACACACTGTACAAGCCAACTAAGTTAGATATTCCCTGTGGAGAGGTGGTGGGGTGGAATTGGAATGTGAGGCATTGTGTTTAGACGGTAGAGATTAATTATTAGAGTCAGCTGATTTTTTTTTTTTTTTTTTTTTTTTCAATTTATTTAAAGAGTAAATTACATAAATTGTCCTTTTGTTTTGTATTTTGAGGGGAAAACAAAAATTACAATCTTATGCCCTCACGTTATGCATCTATATCATGTTACTCCTTTTTTAATGACCGTTTAAACATCGTTAGTAAATTGGGCATGACCCGTAATTTTTGCATAGCACAAGGACATGACCCACCGAAAAAAAAAACACAGGGACAATATATGTGAAACCCGGTAAACCTTAAGGACCAATTAAGTAATTCACTCATTTAGTTAATTACAATTTTACTCTTACACATAAATGGTTGGAACATTTAATAATAGTATTTTATCCCTTTGAATCCAAATTCTGTGCAACAAATTTTTTATGTTATTTTAACTATGTTCACTTTCGATACATTGTAGCTTAAAAATCGAGCTACTAAGCTAGTGCTAAGTTAGTTTTACTTTAGTTTTATCATGGTAATAGTTTATGTTAAAGTTCATGCGTTTTAATGGCAAGATATTGATAAAATTCATCATTAGATAGATATTTATATTCAACTTTATCATAATGATTAAAGGTCAATAATTTAGCATTTTTCTATTGATTTTATTGGATCAACACAAAAACCAAAACAATTTAATTAATATACTCAAATCAAAAGAACTAAGGGCCCATTTGGTTTGAGGTGGTTGGTTTAGGATTTGGGACTAACGGCCCATTTGGTTTGAGGTTGACGGTTAGTGAATTCATGTGGGCCCCTTGGAGATGATTGCTAAATTTATGGTGTTTCACAAATCCTAGCCCAAATGGCTACTTTTCTCTCACTATCTACTAACTTGTTTATTTATTTATTTTTTATTTGTGTATGTGTCTTCCCATTCGTTAGTTTTACAATACTATGGCCTACCTAATTATATTTAATTCTTTACTAATTATTTATATATTTTATAATATATTTTCTCTCTCCTATTTTAAAACCAAATTCAAATTCAAATCCAAATCCAAATCCAAATCCAAATTCTAAACCCATCTACAAACCAAACGGGCGCTAATTAAATCTCAAATGACCCAATTCAATGAACAGAAGATATGGCCTCTTTGAGTCTCTAATGAAACTACAAGTCAATTGTGAGTCTCTTATTGTTCATGCACACTTATGGCTTCAAAGCATTTCACAACTATCTTACCTCGTAAGTATCTTACCTCTTAAGGATACTTAGGGTGCGTTTGGTATCCATTTTTTAATCACTATCGGTATAAGAATGATACGAGTGCAATGAAGGTAATATGGGTTCGTTTGGTAGGACGAAATACAATGTCAAATGAATGGAATAACCAACGTAATAAAATAAGTGATGTAATGTAATGATTAATTACTGTTATTAATCATGTTTGATTGATATGATAGGACGAAATGTAATTGATAAGAAAAAGACTAAAATGCCCATTGATGATAGGAAGTTTATTAATGTAGTTAGGGGCTGTTTGGTTGGGGTATTTTGATGGGATTTCAAGGCATTTGAATTTAAAAGTCCCTTAAATATCGTGTTTGGTTTACTAAAAATGGTGGGGACAGTAATTTAAAATATCATAAATAGGGAGCTTTAAAATTCCTTGGCTGATGGAGAGATTTAAATTTTCGTGAGAACATGAAAGTTTGGTGGGTCAAAATAGACAAATTTGCCCTTCTTTTTTCCAGCTCACGATAGTCTTTCCTTCTCTCTCATCCATTCCATCTTCTCCATCTTATCTCTATAATTCATAACGTAATCTCAAACCTTCAACAACTATTCATCAAATTTCCAAAATGGATATTTTAGATTAAACATAAAGATCAAAAGTTTTAATATATGTTTTAGTCTTGTCTAAGTAGTTCGGTTTTTGATTTACAAAGTGTTATATATCCTTTTTTGTTTTACATCACACACAAATTTCATTTTTTATTTAATATTGTTATTGATCTTTTTTGTAAAATCTCATAATAGTTTTGGTGCCATTCGTTGGTTTTGAAGAATGATGGTGCTCTATGATGTTTTGTTTAGTAGGAAAGGGTAGGTAAGTCATTTACTTGTATATAAGCACCATATATATTCGCTCACTCTAACCAAACCAAACACGGAAAAGGATTGTAAATCCTAAACTAGTTATAATTCCCGCGCACGCGCGGGTTTTTTAAAATTTTTGAATCATATATGTTAATACAAATATCGCCTAAAAACGTTATTTATATTTTACGATCTTCGCTAAGTTTTGTTAACGACAAAATGTAAACCTTTGTTTCTAAGTAAAACATAATCTTACTTTTTAAGACTTGCATAAACTAGACTTTTGCTACATTTTACATTTCATAAAACACAACACAAGTTTATTTTTTAAATTAGAAATTGTCACATCACATTAATGGCAAGTTTTGTCACTATGTATTTATGGAAAGAAATGTGTTTGACTAACTTTGTTGTTGCTTGCAAGCTTTGTATTTGACTTGTTTTTAAGTGATGTGACATTGTTTGGTTGCTAGGATTTATGAGACAAGACCTTGTTTGGTTTGAAGAGTTATTGCATAAACCTACTGCAGACCCGGCGGTACCCTGGGGGTACACGTGCGGAACTCATCTGAGGGTTCCGCCTGATCCGCCAAGCATGCAGAATGTTGTGCTATAAATACCAAGCCATAACTTGATTTTTGGCTAACCTCTTGAGATCATATTTTACACACACACTCATCTTTTCTTCTAACCTCTTAACATTGTAAATGTGAAGTTTCCTTTTGTAGCAAAGAAGCTCACAAGGTCGTCAAAAGTTACAAGTTTCCAACACAACGTTGCAAGACTTGTTAGCTTAGTATTGTGTAAACTCTTGTTGTTTACACGTCAATTGTTTGTGTATATTCTGTAGTGAGTGGTTAGTATTTTAGTCCTCAAAATACAAAGAGTGTTGGGAGTTGTTGTACCCTAGTAAAAGAACTAAACGGGAGTGGTTGTGCCCTTGTAAAAGAACTCGACATCTAGCTTTGTGTCGGTAAAAGTATAAGCGACGTGTAAGGTTTTCTCCGCCGGTGAAAGGAGCTTGTTGACTAGTGAAAGAAACTCTCGAGTTGGATACTCGGGGCGTGGACGTAGGGCAAGGAAAAAGAGTCCTTGTAGCCGAACCACGATAAATACTCGTGTTGTGGTTTGATCGTTTCTTTCATTTACTTGCATGTTATATATTGTGTTTGTGCATATATCTTTGATCAAACGGAAAGTTTCAAAGCCAACTTAACAAGTATAAAAAGATTTTAATCGGTAAACTATTCAACCCCCCTTCTAGTTTTCCACAATTGGCATCAAGAGCTACGTTACTCAAGCTTTTAAAATATATTGTTTTTAAAACTTGAAACGATCCATGGATTTTGAAAATTACAAAGAAGGGCAATCGATGCAAAGACCACCACTCTTTGAAGCAAATGGTTTTATATATTGGAAAAACCGTTTTGAAACTTACGTGAAATCTAAAGATATAGATTTGTGGTATATAATTATTGATGGTGATAACGTAGTTACTAACATCAAAGATGATGATCAAAATAAATTAATAGGTAAAAATAATGAAGCTAAAATGATGCTTTATAATGCTTTGCCTAAGAAAGAATATGAAAGAGTCTTTTTGTGTAAAACCGCCAAAGATATTTGGCAATCTTTAATTGTCACTCATCAAGGAAACTCACAAGTTAAAGATAACAAAATTGATCTTCTTGTTCAACAATATGAACAATTTGTTATTTCCGAAGATGAGATTATTGATAATGCCTTTGCTAGGTTTAACACTATTATTACTTCACTTAAAGCACTTGATGAATCTTTTTGTAGTAAGAACTTTGTCAGGAAATTTCTTAGAGCACTCCATCCGAAGTGGAGAGCAAAAGTGACGGCAATTGAAGAATCCAAAGATCTTTCAAGCATGTCACTTGATGAGCTTATTGGAAACCTCAAAGTTCATGAAATGGTAATGGAAAAAGATTCGGAACTAGTTAGAGGCAAGAAAGAAAAAGTTAAGTCCATTGCCTTGAAAGCTAGAGTCCAATCAAGTGATGATGAAGAATCTACTTCGGATAGTGATGATGAGGAATATGCTATGGCCGTGAGAGACTTCAAGAAGTTCTTTCGTAGGCGAGGAAAGTTTGTAAGGCAACCTAAAGATGACAAGAAAACCTTCCGGAAAGATCGTGATGATCGAAAAGGAAAAGTTGAAAGAAAATGTTATAGGTGTGGAGACACAAGTCATCTTGTAGGAGAATGTCCAAAACCACCCAAGAGCAAACCTCAACAAGCTTTTGTGGGTGGTGCTTGGAATGACTATGAAGGAGATGATGATGAGCCAAAGAATGATGATATTGCTCTCATGGCTCACAACTCAAATGAGGTGTGCCTCAAAGTTTGTTTGGATCCAGATGAATGGATCAAAGATAGCGGTTGTTCAAGGCACATGACGGGTAATAAAAGCCTCTTCTCAACATATCACAAATGTGATGGAGGTAATGTTACGTTTGGTAGTAATGCTAAGAGCAAAATCATCGGAAAAGGTACAATCTCTCATGACTCCCTTTCTATAGATGATGTTGCTCATGTTGATAACTTAAGATTTAATCTTCTTAGTATTAGTCAACTTTGTCGTAATAAGTATAATGTCCTTTTTAGTGAAAACGGTAGTAAAATCCTTAAAGATGGTATAACCGTAGCAAAAGGTGTCCTTAAGAACAACGTATACGTCATGAAGTTGGATTCAACATCTAGAGACAAACTTTGTCTTACCTCATTAGATGAATCTTCAACTTTATGGCATAGACGTTTAGGACATGCTAACATGAGACTAATCCAAAACCTCTCCTCCAAAGACTTAGTTCGAAACCTACCCAAGTTGAAATATGACCAACACTTTTGTGATGCTTGCAAAGTCGGTAAACAAGTCCATAGTAGCCATAAGGCTAAAAACATGGTGTCTACATCTAGGTGTCTAGAACTTTTGCATATGGATTTGTTTGGTCCATCCGCTATACAAAGTTATGGAGGTAACTTCTATACTTTGGTCATAGTAGATGATTACTCACGTTATACTTGGACAAAGTTTTTGAAAAGTAAAAATGAAGCTTTTGATAAATTTGAGATTCTAAGTAAGAAAATTCAAAATCAAGTAGGGTCTAATATAGTGTCTATTAGAACGGATCATGGTCGTGAATTTGATAATGAATTTCAATTTGGAAACTTTTGTGATAAAAATGGAATTACTCATAACTTTTCGGCTCCACGTACTCCTCAATCTAATGGTGTAGTAGAACGTAAAAACCGGACATTACAAGAGATGAGTAGAACAATGCTTAATGAACAAACTATTCCACAAAAGTTTTGGTGTAATGCCGTTGACACATCAACGTACATTCTTAATCGAGTCCTAATTAGACGATTTTTGAATAAAACTCCTTATGAACTTTATAGAGGTAAAAAGCCTACATTAGGATACTTTAGAGTGTTTGGGAGTAAATGCTTCATTCTTAACACCAAGGATTATCTCACCAAATTTGACCCAAAGTCTTATGAAGGTGTATTTCTTGGATATTCGCAAAATAGTAAAGCTTACATTGTTTTGAACAAAGAAACCTTAAGAGTCGAGGAATCGTTAAACGTAACATTTGACGAAAGTCCACCTCCCTCTAAGACATCACCTTTGGTAGATGATGACTTAGTTGAAAGCCAAACAATTGAATGTCAAGAAATCTTAGGTAATGACAAGGAAGATGAATTATTAAACAAAGAACTTGTCAATGTCAAAGAATCTAAAAGTCATCCATTAGACCGTGTCATAGGCAACATTAACGAAAGAACACTTAGATCAAAAGTTCAAAATGAAAGCAACTACTTTTGTTTCGTGTCAACCATTGAACCGAAAAACATTAATGAAGCCATTAAAGATGAATCTTGGGTAATTGCAATGCAAGAAGAATTAAACCAATTTGTTAGGAATGATGTATGGACATTAGTTCCTCAACCAAAGAGTCAAACAATAATTGGAACAAAATGGGTCTTTCGTAATAAAATGGATGAAAATGGAATTGTGTCTAGAAACAAAGCTAGGCTAGTAGCACAAGGATATAATCAACAAGAAGGCATTGATTACGATGAAACTTTTGCTCCGGTAGCTAGGCTCGAGTCAATTAGAATATTACTTGCTTATGCGTGTGCACATAATTTTAAACTCTTTCAAATGGACGTCAAAAGTGCATTTCTAAACGGAGTCATTAATGAAGAAGTGTATGTTGCTCAACCACCGGGCTTCATCGATTTTGAAAAACCTAATTATGTTTACAAACTTAAAAAAGGCTCTTTACGGACTTAAGCAAGCTCCAAAAGCATGGTATGACCGACTTAAAACATTCCTAGTTGACCATAAATATACAATGGGCTTAGTTGATAATACTCTCTTCACTAAGAAGAAAGATTCACATATTATCATAGTCCAAATCTATGTTGATGACATTATATTCGGATCAACTTGTCAAGAATTATGTGTGGATTTCTCAAAAATCATGCATGACGAGTTTGAAATGAGTATGATGGGAGAACTCAACTTTTTCTTAGGACTCCAAATCAAACAACTTGAAGATGGTATCTTCTTTAACCAATCTAAATATATTAAGGACATGCTTAAGAAATTTGGACTAGAAGATTCGAAACCTATCAAAACTCCCATGTCCACGGAAACTAAACTCACCAAGGATGAGGAAAGTGAATCCGTAGATAGCACTAAATATAGAGGTATGATTGGTAGTCTACTTTACCTAACGGCTAGTAGACCCGACATTATGTTTAGTGTTTGTCTATGTGCTCGTTTTCAAGAAGATCCTAAAACTACCCATCTCGAAGCCGTTAAAAGGATTTTTAGGTATATTAAGGGCACTACACATTTAGGTTTATGGTATCCCAAAGGAACGGGAATAGACACCATAGTGTATGCCGACTCGGATCATGCCGGTGACTATGTCGATAGAAAAAGCACAAGTGGTATTTGTACTTTTGTTGGATATTGTCTCACCTCATGGTTCTCTAAGAAGCAAACGGCTCTTGCTATCTCAACAACGGAAGCCGAGTACGTTTCGGCCGGAAAGGCATGTCAACAAGCCCTTTGGATGAAGCAAGCTCTTGTCGACTACGGAATTCAACTCAACGACATCACAATTCTTTGTGACAACAAAGGTGCCATTGATCTTAGCAAAAACCCGGTTCAACATACTCGTACAAAACATATTGAAATCCGTCATCATTTCCTTCGTGACAACATCCAAAAAGGAAATATCTCAATTGAGAAAGTTTCTTCCGAAGATAACATAGCCGACATTCTCACAAAACCTCTTAAACGTGAACCTTTTAATCTTCTTAGGCTAGGCTTAGGACTCATGGAACCTACATTGTAGTTCTGAACATTAGACAAAAATCACAAAAATCAAAACAAATCCAAAACCATTTTTCTCAGCAGGGTCGGCGGAACCCTCAACCATAACGGACGGAACCCACCTCAGGGTTCCGCCGTGTCCGTCGACCTGCAGAATCATTTTCTTTGTTTATATTAATCCAAACACCCATTATCTCATACCACCACTTCCAAACTGATACTATTCACTTTACCACTCATCCACACCTACGAATTCTTGGTCCTCCATTCATTTACATTGCTAATCAATCATCATTGTAAGTATTCTAAACATGATTACAATCCTGATCTGAGTCTAGGAATTCTATTTCTTGCACAAAAATAAAAACTTGGGGTTATGCATTAACTTAAGAAATTCATGCATGAGATTAGGTAATTAATAAAACTAATCATGTTTCCCATAGTTAGGAATTGCATCTTTAATTAGTATAAACATGTTTGCTAAAACACCCCATGTCAAATCCTTTCAAAAATTTCTCACAAGTAGGACAAATATTTTTTTGTCTCACATTGAGAATACAAAATCAAAACGTTATGCTTAAAACATCACTTGCATAATGTCTCTTGAATGCTAAAGGGAATACATAATCAATATGTATTTTCGGGTACATTCAAACGAAGCTACATTGAACTAGGAGCGTTTGGGTTATCTTTTGTTTTATAACAAAACTTGCATAAAACGATTTTGAAGCATCAAAATGAGTCAAGATAACCGCACCTCCACATTGTTTTCATATAGGCACACACTAGAACTTCCACATTATAATAGTGGTTTACGTAAACTAAAATGTGGAATTTTGTTGTTCTAGGAATCATCATGCCTCCTCTAACCCACTACGACCACAAGGACACCATTAAGTACCTACCAAAACACCACAAAACCAAAGGCCTTACCGCAAATCAAGTAAACGTTTTCAAAGCCCTAGAAAAATACTATGTCCATGAGGGTAGAACCATTGACCCATCTTTCCTAGAAGGCACAAACCTTTACGCCGATTTTGCCAAAATCAACTTTGAGTGTCTTTTGAATATCGACGAGCCTATTTGTCCTAGGTTCATTCTAGAGTTCTATGCATCCTCCGTCCTCTCCACGGATGACTATGGTCATATGTCTATCAACTTTAGGGTTAGCGGTCATCAATACTCCTTCACTCTTGAGGAATTTGCTCAAATCCTAGGTGTCCCAAACCATGGTACTTGCCTCTATTCTGACTTGCACTCCCTCTCAACTCTTGACAACCTCCAAGACCGTATCCACCCTTATGACACACCCCTTGTCTCAAAAGATGTACTTCGTGACCACCTCTTTGTTAGGACCACCACCACTAGGAGAACCCGTTCGGGGAATGAGGTCGATAAGGACCCATATGGAATGGAAATGAACGAACTTAAGCCCCAATTCAAGAAATGGGAGGAAGTCCTTAGAGCAAATGTCATTAGCACAATAGGGAACCGTGACCATATCAACCTTTGCCTTTGCTACATGCTCTACTCCTTGTCCGTTAGGCAACCTTTCAACCTTGCCTACTACATGGCCAAGAGAATGGCCGACATTCCCGTGCATGGCACAACGGCTATGCCATATGGAATGCTCTTGACCCGTCTCTTTAGGTTCATCTCACCCATTCCACCAACTTCAAATGGTCTTCGTCTTAACTACACTCTCATTCCACACACCTTTGTTCCACTTAGTGATAAGAGAGTTTACAAAGCCCAAGGAAAACGCCCACATCCTCCTACCTCATCTTCGTCTTCCTCAATGAGCGAAGATGACAATTTGCCAAACTCTAGGCTCCCTCCTCTCGAATACCTTTCTCAACTTCCGGATATTCCTAATGAGTCGGAGGAGTTCAAGCAAACAAAGGGGATGTTTAAGAATCTTGGAAGGTTCCTTGGAAAGCTCAAGAACAAGATTGACCGTCAATGAGTGCGGGTGTGTTAGGAATGTTTGGCACAAGGTGCTATTGGAACAATTTGGTAGTTTAAACAATCTTTGTGATGTATTTGTGTGTTAGTACAATGTTTGATACACTTTGGAACATGTTTCAACTAACAATGATGCAGGGAGACAACTTTTGGCAAGTTGTCAAATTTTCAAGTTTATGATATTTTCACTAAGTATAGTGAGATTCTCGACCTCAAGGTCAAAGTCCTATGAAATGCATGTTTACGTGTCCAATTTTTGCATTACCCAACCAGAAATGCCTTATCTCTTTGATTTTAGGATTTTTCGAAAATTTTGAAAAACGTCTCGCGGGTCAAAAACGTGGACTGCCACTTTTTTCACCCCTGGCGGATCTGGCGGTACCCAAATTTGGGTTCCGCCAGTACAATTTCTGGGAATCCCAGATTTTGCCCAACGGACCAGGCGGCACCCTCAAATGGGTTCCGCCTGTGTATTCTGAGGGTGCCGCCAGCCTCCTGCAGAATTTTAGTTTTTATTTTCACAATTTCAACATCCAAACACCAAAATCCAATCCTTTTAGGTAAAAAACCATTACTTGCAATGTGTTTAGCAAAATAGGATACTCCTTCTTCCATAAACTTAACCAAAACCATTTCCCGCCAAAATTCAGATTCAACCATAACAACCTCAAGGACCCCTCAAACATTAAGGAAGGAACCCTTTAAGGGATCTTTGAAATCCCTCAGATTTTTACTATCACAAATCCACCAAAACCACTAAGCATTTAGTGCAAAACTTGTCTTCTCACTTCACCATTTTCATTGGATTGACTCCCATGACATGACAACCCACAATTAGTTTTCCAAATCATTAGAAACCTCCATTTTTGTATGGACTAACATCAAATCCAAACACTCCTTTCCATAATTCATCAACACTATAAATTACGCCATCCTCAACACCATCAAATCACACCTTCCTCAACACAACTTCTCAACCTTATAAACCATGACTAAGTCAACAAACACCTCTCAACCATCAAGACCCATCCGGAAAACCGCCCGGATTAGTGTTAAACCACTATGGTCCAATCAACCCATCAACCTAACCTCCTCATCCTCGGATGAATTTACATCACCCATAAAAAATGAACACTTTTTGAACCTTGCATCTCCATCACCATCACCCAATCAACCAAATGAGCTCACTCCACCACCAACTAAATCACCTATTGACCCAACTCCACCAAGTGCTCCAACTCAACCATCCAAAACCTCATCACCATCACCATTACCCAAAATTGAGCCAATGGAACTCTTTGGGTCTCCTCCCACATCACCACACCCATTTGTCCAAGATCTTAATGATCTTCCACCAAGACCTACACAACCACCACCTTTTGCAAATCAATCACCAAGGTCAATTCTAGACCTTGATGAGGATCTTAACTTTAACCAACCATCACAACAAGTGTACCATCCACCCACACCATTGTTGTTTCGCCCCATCTACCATGACATTCATGGTCCTCTATATGGAGAACCAAACTTTGAACACCATGATCACCCAAATCCACCACACCCTCAACCTCAAACCTTTGAGTCTTTATTTCCCTCTTATGAGGATATCCAAAACATGGTTGAAAACCATCTCCATCAAGCAATGGAATTTCAAACCACATTGCTTGACTCAATACCAAACCCATCATCCACCCAAGAACCACAAACCAACCAACCCCTAAGCCAAGAAACCAAAATCAACCCATTTTCACCCACCCATCCACATGTTTGCTCAAATTGTGAGCAAATGGGTGAAAGCATCAAAACCTTGCTTCACCAATTCCAAAATGCAACCCGGTTTGCATTCCAACATGTCATTGAACGTTTGGATGCACTTTCCCACCCCAACAAATCCTAGACAACCCTTAGAGGCCGTTTGCCACAATTTAGGATTGTAGGATTTTATTTTATTTTCTTGGTTATTTTCTTAGTTTTTGGTTACTAAGTAGTAGAATAGTTAACAATTCTTGTCTTTTGACTTTTATAAGTCAAAATTTTACTTGGAATGAAATTTCCTTCTACTTACTTTTGTGCATTGTTGGTTGATCAATGTTGTGTTGTCATTGTGGTTGCAATGTGTGTGGTAACTACAAGCTTGAATATATATATATCACCAACTAACCATTTTTTTGTAGGTCTCAAAATCAATGTTTCCCATATTGGTACTCCATTTAGGGGGAGTATCGACCAAGGGGGAGCATGGCGAATATTCCGCTTCGCTACTCTACTTTTTGTTTCGACAAAAAGGGGGAGAAATATATTGAACTTTCAATACTTAATATAATTTTCATAAATTAAGTAAAACAAGGTTAATATAAATTTTTTTTAAGTCTTGAAAACCAAGATTTTGCATGTTACTTAAAAACAAAGTTTATGTTTTGTCATCAACAAAAAGGGGGAGATTGTTAATACAAATATCGCCTAAAAATGTTATTTATATTTTACGATCTTCGCTAAGTTTTGTTAACGACAAAATGTAAACCTTTGTTTCTAAGTAAAACATAATCTTACTTTTTAAGATTTGCATAAACTAGACTTTTGCTACATTTTACATTTCATAAA
Organism: Artemisia argyi; assembly: GCA_030686995.1. Classification (NCBI taxonomy): domain Eukaryota; kingdom Viridiplantae; phylum Streptophyta; class Magnoliopsida; order Asterales; family Asteraceae; genus Artemisia; species Artemisia argyi. The sequence continues at coordinate 200,938,220 of CM060683.1, read as the reverse complement.
ACACAACACAAGTTTATTTCTTAAATTAGAAATTGTCACATCACATTTATGGCAAGTTTTGTCACTATGTATTTATGGAAAGAAATGTGTTTGACTAACTTTGTTGTTGCTTGCAAGCTTTGTATTTGACTTGTTTTTAAGTGATGTGACATTGTTTGGTTGCTAGGATTTATGAGACAAGACCTTGTTTGGTTTGAAGAGTTATTGCATAAACCTACTGCAGACCCGACGGTACCCTGGGGGTACACGTGCGGAACCCATCTGAGGGTTCCGCCTGATCCGCCAAGCATGCAGAATGTTGTGCTATAAATACCAAACCATAACTTGATTTTTGGCTAACCTCTTGAGATCATATTTTACACACACACTCATCTTTTCTTCTAACCTCTTAACATTGTAAATGTGAAGTTTCCTTTTGTAGCAAAGAAGCTCACAAGGTCGTCAAAAGTTACAAGTTTCCAACACAACGTTGCAAGACTTGTTAGCTTAGTATTGTGTAAACTCTTGTTGTTTACACGTCAATTGTCTGTGTATATTCTGTAGTGAGTGGTTAGTATTTTAGTCCTCAAAATACAAAGAGTGTTGGGAGTTGTTGTACCCTAGTAAAAGAACTAAACGGGAGTGGTTGTGCCCTTGTAAAAGAACTCGACATCTAGCTTTGTGTCGGTAAAAGTATAAGCGACGTGTAAGGTTTTCTCCACCGGTGAAAGGAGCTTGTTGACTAGTGAAAGAAACTCTCGAGTTGGATACTCGGGGCGTGGACGTAGGGCAAGGAAAAAGAGTCCTTGTAGCCGAACCACGATAAATACTCGTGTTGTGGTTTGATCGTTTCTTTCATTTACTTGCATGTTATATATTGTGTTTGTGCATATATCTTTGATCAAACGGAAAGTTTCAAAGCCAACTTAACAAGTATAAAAAGATTTTAATCGGTAAACTATTCAACCCCCCTTCTAGTTTTCCACAATATATTTTTATTTATTAAAAAACAAATAATTTAATCTTTGTTTTGTTTGATTTATGATGTTTAATTATAGTTTTATAATCTTTTTTTTAAATAAAATTATTACTAAATAAAGTATGAATGCATTTTTTTTGAAATAGAAAATTCCCAATAGGGGTTTTGTTTTATTATATAAAAGATTTGAATCCTCCAACATATTAAAATATCCAGACATTTTAAATTCATGAACCAAACACCCCCTTAGTTAATGATGGAGTTTTATGTAATTTTGATTCCATTACAAGATGGAATGAAAAAAAAGGAGGGACCCCTAAGGAATGAATTTGGTCTAATGGTTCACTCCTTGTAATGAACCATTACATTGTAAAATTGTGAACAAACAAGACTTTTTCATTCCATTGTAATAATTATTTTCATTCCCTCTTTGATTACAATATACTAAACACTACTATAGTATCATTGGTAAGGGCTCAGCCTCTTAGGATGAAAGTGCCTAAAGGTCTTGGGTTCGAACCCCGATGAGAAAATTAATCCTCCATTGGCAACGGAGGTTCACATGCGCTGACTACGGGCTATCCAAAAGGGTAGTCGCTCTAGGATTAGTTGGCTCACAATATCGAATCGGAAACCCAGGTATACCAAAAAAGAAGTAATAAGATCATATCTAATATTGTTTTTTGGTTTAGTATTTATGTTTTGGTATCAAATTTTATAAGATGGGACCATTCTCATACTAAGTTAGTTTACTTTAGCTTTTTCAATGACAAATAGTGTGTGAGAATGAGTGAAGCTTTTGGAGGTTATATATTGAGAAGAAGAAATGAATGAACGGTGAGATTTAATGTAATGAATTAAGTGGGAGTGATCCGTGTAGTTGTCTGTGATTGGTGGCATTTGTGTCAAACAGATCAAGAATGATATGATCTCAATCGTTGGATGGAGAGGTGACGATTTTGATCATGGAGTAGATATTGTGGGAAGTTTTGTGAGTTTGTTCACTTGGTTTTGTTATTTTGGTTTTGGATTCTGTTGATATTGTGATTTGGAAACATTTTTGAAGGTAAATGTGAAATGTTTGTTATAAAAACAATGTGATAGTTTTGCAACATTTATAGAAATCTGTAGTATGTGTATAAAAAATAATCGATTTGTAATGTAGAGAAATACGAAAGTGCGATAATGTAAAACTCAAATGCGAGGTGAACCTCCATAGTCACATGGGGATTTATTTTCTCGTGGCTACATGGGAATTTATTTTCTCTCCAAGGTTTGAACCTGAGACTTCTATTGACTTTAACCACTTAGGAGACCAAATCCAAACCAATGGGTCGCCTCATGTGGCTATTGTTTTTCTCCCAAAGGTTTTTGTTATTTGTTTTGGGCCAACACATAACCGAAAGCTTTGATTGTGATATATAGGGCCGAGTTTGGTTTAGTATAAAATTTTGTTGGTCAATATTTTTGGATTTAATTGGTTTTGGACTACGAACAAGTTTTTGAGTTAAATTTTTGGGTTCATTGAATAAGCTACCGAGCAAGGTAGTCCTTGAATTTTTGAAACTTTTAAGAACCCCGGACAAAATTACATAATGAGGCATTTCGAGAATGAATGTTATATATAAAGTGTCACCCTTTATAAGATACTAGACGAGTACCCCATGCATAACAATGGATTTTCTAATGGGAAATAGTCGTAGGTGTCGTATTGTCTTTTACTGATATTGGTTTCGAGATTTGGAATGAATCAGTAGTAAAAGATATGTTTAGATTGGTGAGTTTTTGCAAAGCTCAGTTACAACTAGTGAAACGGTGGAATGGCCCGAAATTTACGAGGTTTGCCTCATAAGTTTAGCTATTTTCTTGTTTAGTTTATAATTCAAATCGTGTAGGTGTTTCCAAATATAACTTACCACAATATCGAAGTAAGGTGTATGATATGTGCTTAAACACATACCTTTTATTAACCAAATTAAGACCAAAATGACCAAAAGCTAACCATAAATGCCAAAGATATTGTGTTTTTGTGTTTGTGATCGTGCAGGAATGAATATTATCGAAATTGGACAAAAATCAAGCTAAAAAGACAAAAACGAGCACGAGATTTGAAAAAATGTCAAAAGCCGAAGTCGAGGAAGCTAATTACAATTTTGGATCAAAGATATGTTTAAATCAACCTTGAAGATTCAAGAAATTAGAAGATTAACCCTTGGGTGAACTTTGAAGATTTTTACAAGGTTGGTCCCTCAAGAATCAGATAATGACAAAAATGGCCCTTGATGAATTGTTAAAGATTATGAAAATAGTGGTCCTTCAAGAATTGAAGATTGTCAACTAAAGCCCTTGGATTATATTTTGGAAGAGTGGCAGATTTGGTCCCTATAGTTTGCAAAGTTTCAGTTTTAGCCTAAACCTTCAATCTTAAAATCCTAAACCTATCTATTACTAGTCCTAAATCTGCCAAATACCCAATCCATAAACGCTCAAAGCCCATATCACCATCATCCCATTTCCTTTTTATACCAACCCAATCCACCACAAATCATAAACCCCAGACCCCCCAGTCAAACCAGTCAAACGATAAAACAAATTTTCCCACCCTTTACTGTTCATCACCACTCACCTCTCATTTACCCAATCGGCCAATCCCATTGGTCAATTCGAGTTAGAGCATGATCCAAGGGCTGAAAATGGTGGGAATGATGACACAATGATGAAATCAAAGATCAAAGACTGAGATTGAGCTTCCAAAGGCTTCAACAAACCCTAGCTCACCCCTGTCTTCTTCTATAAATACCCCTTGATAGTCACAGTTAATACTAGTAATGATAGCGTCTTTTAGATATGTAGAGGTTATTAGTTTTTGACTAAAGACGTCCATAGAGGAACAAAAGGTATGATCAGTAGTCGGTACTTAATCGAATGGAATATGTAGAGACCGATAAGTTAACTGAACTCGTAGTTAACTGAACACTTAGGAAACTTAATAAGAAACAGTGTTTGGCGACCGTTTTTGAAAAATACTGTTTAGCCACGAGGGTTTAGCTTTTGAATTTTGTTGAAACACTCCTATTGGAAACACGATAAGTAGATATGTTTAGCTTTTATGTCAATCTACATTTTATAATTACTCTTGCAACTACGATATACAATATATGTGTAGTCTTCCATATCCCAAGTCTTTTTAGAAGTCTCCTGTGATCGATTATACATGGAAAATAGTTATTATCAATCAAATTGTCTTGGCCAAGCTGGGAAGGAATATGTGGATAATAGACCATAGGTTGCATAATTAGCGTTAAAACCCTATCTTAAAAGTCTTCGGTGATTATAGACCATAGGTGATGCTAGTTGTGCAACTGCTGCATGATTAATGTCACAATGAAATTTAAATGTCGTCTTCCCAATAAGTCTTCTTTAAAGTCTTCTCTGAGCATAAATACAAACTAGTTATTATCAATCAAAGTTATAATGAACTATAAGTCTAGTCTTCCCACTTCCAAGTTTGTACATGCTTCTCATGTTATTTGTTTATGTAGTGTTATTGTAATGTTTACATATAAAACTCAATATATGTCTTCTGTTTGTAGTGTTTGTTGGTTGTTATTTGTATAACTGCTCCCAGATTAGGGTTAAGATAATCAATAAAGGTACCGGATATTCACTTGAAATCGTAGTATCACTTTCCAATAGAAACTATTCGACCCTATGCCTGGGTTACACGAATATCTCTATGGGATAAGACCAAGTGATGTTCTTGTTTTAGGCACAAATCAAGAACCAGATGCGTATTGAAGTGTTTAGGGTTTGTGTTAATCGTATTGTTAAAACGTCTATCGTCTATCCATGCAGAATGATGTGACCTCTATTTATAATAGAGAATACTCAAACCCTAGCCCATGGTATTATGTATAATTAACGGCCCATTAATTATAACACAATAATTTCCATAATAATAGGATCAGTGGTTATCAGTGGAAACATTATCACTTGCAGTGGTAATGTTAACACTATCAGTGGTAACTATAACCCTTGCAGTGGAAACAATAACCCTTGCAGTGGTAATATTAACACATCAGTGGAAACGCTAGCAGCAGAATCACACTATCAGTAGCAGGCTCAACTAGCAGCAGAATCAGCTAACAGATTCATAATACTAGCAGCAGAGTCTAGCAGCAGATTCATAACACTAGCAGCAGAGTCTACTAGCATTACCTTGATCAAGCAGTACCTTGACCAACACATAACCACAATTGAGTCAGGGGATTCAGTGACCAAATGGGTGTATACTCCATACCTCCAAACCCATTACCAGGTGTGAATAGATCCCTCAAGTGCACTAAATTTTCCAACAATCCTCCCCAAATTTAGTTCACTACTTTTGCATGTAAATTCAAACACAAACCAAAACAAGTGCATAAATGAAAATATCCTGAGGATTGAATTTCCACATTAGTACATATACTTTCAAATATTCGAGAATCAGGGTGTTCTAAGAATTGAACCCTTCAACCCATTTGAATACCTGATGATAAATACACACAAGTTTTCAAACACTAAAATACTCCTGACACTATACAAGCCATGTGTCCATATCCAATTCATAAATGTTGTAAAAGCTAAAAGTCCAAAGCTTCCTGAAGCGGCAAAACTTCAACATTCACATAGGTGGTTCATCTTTAATTCATGCTCCTGCTTAGCACTTTTTCAAAGAAAATTAACCATTAAGAAGTGAAGACTTCATCCTCCTTTCAGCAGGTAACAAGCACAACCTTGGGATGTTTGTAATACATGTGCTTCAGTCCACTAAATGATCAACTTTCCACATTGAACTCAGCTTCCAAGTTTCCTTAGAAGGGAGTTGGGTATCCTTGCATTCAGTGACTAAGTAGGACTTAAACCCATCCCTTTAGCAGACTTCAAAACCAAGTCTCTAGCCAAACCCTTCGTCAAGTGATCAGCTAAGTTTTGTTGAGATCTAACAAACTCTATAGATATCACCCCATTCATGATAAGTTCACGAATCATGCTATGCCTGACACCTAAGTGTCTAGACTTCCCATTGTACATCTGGCTATAAGCCTTTGCCAATGTTGCAGCACTATCACAACGGATAGAAATAGGTGCTATAGGTTTAGGCCACAATGGAATCTCAAGAAGCAAGTTTTTCAACCATTCAGCTTCTTTGCCAGCAGCAGCTAAAGCCACAAATTCAGATTCCATGGTTGAACTGGTAATGCAAGTTTGTTTCTTGGATGCCCAAGAAATTGCACCTCCACCAAGTAGGAATACCCAGCCACTAGTAGACGAATTGTCTTCAGTGTTACTGATCCAACTTGCATCAGTATATCCTTCTAATACTGAAGGATAACCAGTATATGAGAGACTATAATCCATAGTTCTCTTCAAATACTTAAATACCCTCTGAATTGCTTGCCAATGATGAGCACTAGGATTACTAGTATACCTGCTCAGTTTACCCACAGCAAAAGCAATATCAGGCCTTGTACAAGTCATGGCATACATCAAGCAGCCAATCACCCTAGAATACTCAAGTTGAGATACAGCTTTGCCAGTATTAAGCATTAGCTTCTCACTTGTATCCATAGGAGTACTCACTGGAGTACAATCAAAGTAATTAAATTTCTTTAACACCTTCTCAAGGTAATGAGGCTGTGAAATAGAAATTTTGTTACTTTCATGTTTAATCCTAATACCAAGGATAACATCTGCCTCCCCCATATCCTTCATGGAGAACTTTGATGACAAAAATTCTTTTGTAAGATCAACTTGATTTTGGTCAGTGCCAAAGATCAACATGTCATCAACATATAGACAAATGATGACTCCTTTACCAGATTCATCAAATTTGCTATATACACATTTGTCAGCCTGGTTAAGTAAATAACCACTAGACAAAACCACTTCATCAAACTTTTGATGCCATTGCTTAGGTGCCTGTTTTAGTCCATAAAGAGACTTAATCAGTTTACACACCTTGTTTTCATTGCCAGGCATGATGAAGCCCTGAGGTTGGTTCATGTAAACCTCCTCATCTAAATCACCATTCAAGAATGCTGTCTTCACATCCATCTGATGAATAATCAGATTGTGAATTGATGCCATAGAAATTAGCAATCTTATGGTACTGATACGTGCCACTGGAGCATAAGTATCAAAGTAGTCTATTCCTGACTTTTGTTTAAAGCCTTGAATAACTAATCTTGCCTTGAACTTTTCAACAGTTCCATCTACCTTCATTTTCTTTTTGAAAATCCATTTGCTACCTAAAGGTTTGCAACCAGGTGGTAGATCAGTTAACACATAAGTGTTGTTGCCCATGATGGAGTTCATCTCATCATCAATTGCTTCTTTCCAGAAAGCAACATCCTGGGACTTCATTGATTCTTCAAATGTTTTGGGATCATCCTCAACAATGAAGCAATAAGAGTATTGGTCAGAGACCTCACTCCTTGTACCTTCAATTAAGTATAATTGAAACTCAGGTCCAAATGACTTTGGATTCCTGACCCTATTGCTCCTTCTGAGCTCAGGTTCAGGTTGTTGTACCACAACCTCAGCAGGATCCTCATCAGCAGGAACCTCATCAGCAGGAACCTCATCAGCAGGAACCTCTGAAACACCATTGTCATTGGTTCCATTTGGAATCCTTTGACTTGGTCTAGGGATAGATGAGAATCTGTTCTCATCAAATAGTGCATCCCTTGATTCAATTATTGAGTTAATTGAAACAGATTCATTAGGTTCTATAACATAAAACCTATATGCCTTGAAATGCTCAGCATATCCAACAAAGATGCATTCAATGCCTCTTTCACCCAAAGTTTTCTGCTTTGGATCAGGGAGTCTTACAACAGCCCTACAACCCCATATCCTAAGATAATTCAGGTTTGGTTTCTTTTTAGTCCAAAGTTCATAAGGGGTAACTTTGTTCCTTTTGTTGGGAACCCTATTTAATAAATAGCAAGCTGTTAACATAGCTTCACCCCAGAACCCTTGACTCATCCCTGAATAGGACAACATGGAATTAACCATTTCCTTCAGCACCCTGTTTTTCCTTTCAGAAATACCATTTTGCTGAGGAGTATAAGGGGCAGTCGTTTCATGGATTATACCAACAGACTGAAAATGCAGAGTATCCATGTACTCACCTCCCCTATCAGTCCTTAATCTTTTGATCAGGGAACTTTGTTGCAATTCAACTTCAGTTTTAAATACTTTAAATTTATCTAATGCTTCATTTTTAGAATGTAATAAATAAACATGACAAAACCTAGAAGCATCATCAATAAAAGTCACAAAGTATTTCTTATTCCCCAAAGAGGGAGTAGCATGTAAATCACAAAGGTCACTGTGAATTAACTCCAAAACTTTAGTTTCACGTTTTACTCCTTGAAAAGGTTTCTTAGTTATCTTGTTCAACATACAAGTTTTACGCTTTTCAGTGTTCACATCAAAGGCTGGAATTAACCCATCCTTAGACATATCTTGCATCCTTTTAAAATGTACATGGCCAAGTCTTGCATGCCATAGGTTTGAATCATAAAGTTTAGATGTAGATATAAAAGCAGAATCAATATTATCATGAACAATATTAAGTCTGAACATTTGATTACATAAATAACCAAAACCAATAAAAACACCATTTTTAGACAAAACAAACTTATCAGATTCAATAACCTGTTTATAACCACAGTTATTCAAAACACTACTAGAAACCAAGTTTTTCCTAATATCAGGAACATGTAAAACATTAAATAAAGAAACAATCTTTCCAGAACTAAACTTCAACTCAACACATCCTTTTCCATGCACCAGGGCAGTTGACTCGTTTCCCATATGAAGAATAGAACCATCATTCATTGACTCGTAGGTCTTGAACCAGCTTCTATCTTTACACACATGAATTGTTGCACCAGAGTCAACCCACCAAGCAACATCATCATCCTGCACAAAGTAAATGTCAGATATATATGTAACATAATAAATCTTAAAAGACTTATTAAACACATTCTGACCTTTCAGAGAATTGGTGTTACCATTCCCTCCACTTGTGCCTGATCCATTGGATTTGTTTCCAACTTTACCACCCTTGCAATCTTTTCTGAAGTGACCAGGTTTCCCACACTTCCAACAAGTCACCTTAGGTTTCTTGTTAAGATCAGATTTGGTGTTATCTTGATGCTTACGCTTGCCCTTGTTGTCATTGTACTTGGTAGAGTTGTTATGCTCCACCATATTGACAACTGATGGACCAGTAGCAGTGCTACTCTTTGGCTTGTCATTCTCTTGAACTTTGAGTGAATCCTCAATGCGCAAGTGACTGCCCAACTCAACAAGAGTTAACTCCTCCTTCTTATGCTTAAGCATATGCTTGAAATCTTTCCAAGAAGGAGGTAGTTTATCGATGATACAAGAGACTGAAATAGCCTCATCCATGTTCATCTTGTGTTGTGTGAATCGACCAAGTATACCAAGAAGTTCATTGTATTGTTCCATGACAGGTCTAGAATCAACCATTTTGTAATTGTTAAAATTACTTACAAGGAACTTCTTACTTGATGCATCCTCAGCCATATACTTGGCTTCCAAGGAATCCCATAGTTCTTGTGATGTTTCAACATTCTGATAAATATCAAATAGAGTATCAGACATACCATTGAGAATTAAACCTCTGCATATGTAGTCATCATTCTCCCACTTGCTCCTTGCTCTCATCTGATCCATGGTAGCAGCTTCTCCAAAATCCTCTGGAATCTCAGTAGTGAGAACATACACCACGTTCATGCTAGTTAGCAAGAATTGCATCTTCTTCTGCCATCTTCTGAAATCCACACCTTCAAACTTTTCCAACTTGGAAAAGTTAGCAGCTATTTGTCTCATAGCAGCAGCCATTGATTATCACTAAATAGTTTCTATTGATTGTTGGTTTTTATTTGTATAACTGCTCCCAGATTAGGGTTAAGATAATCAATAAAGGTACCGGATATTCACTTGAAATCGTGGTATCACTTTCCAATAGAAACTATTCGACCCTATGCCTGGGTTACACGAATATCTCTATGGGATAAGACCAAGTGATGTTCTTGTTTTAGGCACAAATCAAGAACCAGATGCGTATTGAAGTGTTTAGGGTTTGTGTTAATCGTATTGTTAAAACGTCTATCGTCTATCCATGCAGAATGATGTGACCTCTATTTATAATAGAGAATACTCAAACCCTAGCCCATGGTATTATGTATAATTAACGGCCCATTAATTATAACACAATAATTTCCATAATAATAGGATCAGTGGTTATCAGTGGAAACATTATCACTTGCAGTGGTAATGTTAACACTATCAGTGGTAACTATAACCCTTGCAGTGGAAACAATAACCCTTGCAGTGGTAATATTAACACATCAGTGGAAACGCTAGCAGCAGAATCACACTATCAGCAGCAGGCTCAACTAGCAGCAGAATCAGCTAACAGATTCATAATACTAGCAGCAGAGTCTAGCAGCAGATTCATAACACTAGCAGCAGAGTCTACTAGCATTACCTTGATCAAGCAGTACCTTGACCAACACATAACCACAATTGAGTCAGGGGATTCAGTGACCAAATGGGTGTATACTCCATACCTCCAAACCCATTACCAGGTGTGAATAGATCCCTCAAGTGCACTAAATTTTCCAACAGTGTTGTTGTATAAAACTAAATAACCCTTCTTTTCTTTTTAATGAAGTTCATGTACTGTTGGCACGATGTCAGTTGCAAGGGTAACTAAATGATATGCTCTTTTGTCGGAATGGTACTTATAATACTAGTAATGAGAGCGTCTTTTAGATATGTAGAGGTAATTAGTTTTTAAAGACGTCCATAGAGGAACAAAAGGTATGGCCAGTAGTCGGTACTTAATCGAACGGAATATGTAGAGACCGATAAGTTAACTACAAGTTCTGTTAATATTTATGAAAGTATGGTCGGTAGTGTGGTTTCCCTTTCAAAACGTTCCACAAGGACCATAGTTTTCTTTTATTTCATTGATGTCAATAGAGAAATAAAAGGTACTGTTGGTAGTCTGGTTTCCCTTTTAAAACGTTCCACAAGGACCATAGTTTTCTTTTATTTCATTGATGTCAATAGAGCAATAAAAGGTACTGTTGATAGTCTGGTTTCCCTTTTAAAACATTCCACAAGCTAGGATCTTAGTTTTCTTTTATTTCTTAGATGTCTCATGAGGATCACAAGTCACAATAGTGACCTTTTGTGAGTGAATCTGCCACGAAATCCCGATAACAGCTGCAAGCCTTTGTGCCCTTGACAATTTATGCATTGTTGCCATTATATTATCATGTTAAGCTAATACTATCGGGGATAGTTTTTGTTTTTTGTTTTTTTTTTTTTTTTTTTTTTTTTTCACATGATTTTGAGGTAGGCAGTATAAATTTATCTTGACTTTGTCCTTTGTATGGTTTGTTTTTTGTTTTGGTTTTATATTGGTTTTTGTGCTTTGAATTTACTATTTTCATGTAGGGGACTGGGGTATGAAGATTACGTTGAGGCTCGAGATGTTGTGTAGCTGAAGTTTGGATGCTTGATACATTGGTAGAAGTAGATTCGCCACATAGGGATTCTACAATTGTTGTCAAACAACTTTTTCTTTCTTTTATTTTGTACCATTATTGTTGAAACAGAAACATATGTAATAAAGATTTTACTGTCACCACTAAAGCCCTTTTTCTTGTAGTGGATCATGTAAACCCCAAACTTACACGCGCAACACACGTATGCATGTATCGCATCATCTACTTATTATATATGTTGCCATTCACATTCGTTCATTGATTTTGTTTCTACTAATTGTTTGTTGTTACCTGTTACTACTTTATGAAACTATATATCCATGTCTCAGAGATATCTGATAATTGTGCTTAGGAGATTTAATAAGAAACAGTGTTTGGCGACTGTTTTTGAAAAATAGTGTTTAGCCACGAGGGTTTAGCTTTTGAATTTTGTTTAAACACGCCTATTTGAAACACGCTAAGTAGATATGTGTTTAGCTTTAACGTCAATCTACATTTTATAATTACTCTTGCAATTATGATATACAATATACGTTTAGTCTTCCATATCCCAAGTCTTTTTAGAAGTCTCCTGTGATTGGTTATGCATGGAAAATAGTTACTCCTATCAATCAATTTGTCTTGGCCAAGCTGGGAAGGAATATGTGGATAATAGACCATAGGTTGCATAATTAGCGTTAAAACCCTATCCCAAGTCTTCTTAAAACTCTTTGGTGATTATAGACCATAGATGCTAAACGTGCAACTTGGGTTGCATGATTAACGTCACAATGAAATTTAAATGTCATCTTATTCCCAATCCCAAGTCTTCTTTAAAGTCTTCTCTGAGTATACATACAAGCTAGTTATTATCAATCAAATATTGTTTTGTTCAAGCTGATAAGGGATTTGTGGATGGTCCTCACAAATTGCGTGTCGCGAACGTTAAACATTAAATTTATAAATATCAGTCTCTTTGAGTTTGAAGCTTCTACTAGATATGTGTCTCAACAGCAAATATAATATAAAGGAATTTATGATTTTCTTATCAGTTATTGTTTATACTAAACTTTTCATTTTTATATAACTATTCTAATATTGGTGCGTCCTATATATAAACGATTGTATTTTTTTGGGTAAAAGGGTTTAATGACCCCGGTAAATATATCCAAAAAAACAATGAAGTACAATTGACATGGGTGAATCCCATGCCCTCAGCCCGTTACATAGGCGATATGACTCAACAAATGTAACTAAGCAACTACCAACAGCTAAACGCATAGACAAACACTATACTGCTAAACACATAATAGAAACCAATTACATTTAAACAAACAATCTAAATGTAACTAGACAAGGTTCATAGAAACCCAAACGACTAAATTGCTATAAAACTCTGGCTAGCTCCCATATTCTCAATGAAAAGTCTTGGTCAAGATGATAATTAGAAATTTGTGAAAGTCATTCATTTCACCAGTTGCATGTGACTAACTTTTAACGTGCAAAAACTAAGTATAACAAGCCAATACTTTTCATAACTTTAAGTTTTCAAAAATGAAGTCACCACAAGCAATAATTTACTTATCATCTTTCTCTCTTATTTCTTTTCTTTTTTACGGTCTCGCGATAACACGTCTTACTTCCGCCACCATCTCTGCTTCAATTCATATGGCGGTAATGAGACTGATTATCTCACGCTGTTTTCATTCAAGTTAAAGATCACCCATGATCCATGCAAAGTTCTAACCTCGTGGAACCATTCCTTTCATTTCTGTGACTGGAGTGGTATTTCATGTGGAAAGCAGCACAAGTGAGTGACTGTTTTATTTTTATGGCTGGATTCGCAAGGCTTAGAAGGCTCGTTGTCTCCTCATATTAGACTAATCAACTACGGATTTTGATAATTTAAAGTATGAAATGGATATTAAATGTCGATGTAGAACATCCCGGGGCGCAACATGGGTACTCAGCTAGTCGATTGGCTAGTATAACTAGTAATTAAATATATCAGTTTAAAATTTAATACAAAATTTAAGTTAAAGCAAATAAGGAATTCATAAAAAATAAAATTTTATTTTATTTTATTAGTTTCCAAACTTTATATAAGTAGCCAAAACCCACATTAACACAAATACCACCTTGTCGTATTCTGCCAAAGTTTTAGCAAAGGAGTCGTATTCCACGTATCAAATGAGGACACATTTTAGCAAATTAACTAAAAATGAAAGATGCAATTGCTCGTGATGGTGTTGGTCGAGCTCATGTAAACCCCAAACTTACATGCGCAACACACGTATGTATCGCACATCTACTTATTAATTGTTTGTTGCTACTTGTTACTACTTTATGAAACTATGTACCCATGTTTCACACATCTAATAGTTGAGCTCATGTAAACCCCAAACTTACACGCGCAACGAGTCGTATAGTTTCTGGTTAACCATATAACATTAGATAATCTATCAAAACAAATAACTCTTCTTAAATAAAGATATGATGAAAAGCATTATTTATTTTACACTGATATCAAATTATCAACCACCAGTACTTGCCTTGAATTACGCTTCATGTTTAGGGAATTAACTTGGTCAGCTTATGTTAGATAAATATGAATTCGAAAAGGAGAAAATGAGCTAATAATCATATGAGGGGTAAGTGGGTATTACCTATTATTGTTGGTAGATTGAAATCAAATGCCATTGAGGGGATGTTGGCACCTTTTTTGGATTTAGGTGCAAGGTGAATTTATATTAATAACTCCAAATATGTACAATGCTTAGCATAATTATTCTGTTTTGGATACACCTACCCGCTGGGTAGTTTACCCGGATGAGGTGGCATTCAGTCATTGGGAGAGAAGAAACAAAACATTAATTGTGTTTTTATTCCTTTCATGCCACATATTACAAGCAATGCCATATTGTTTGCCAAATCACATGGGTAGACTACCTAGTGGGTGAATTAAGTTTTCTCCGAAGATTAAACATTGTTTGCTATGTAATGAAATGCCTTTTTATAGTTAAAAAAAAATGTTTTCTTAGGCATCTAACCTTAAAAGGGAGTAACTGATGCAATTATGTAAAGAAAATGAAAGGATTTGTCTAGCTTTTGGCTATCACTAATAGAGGTCAAGGGTTCGATCCTCACCTCTTGTAAGGCCGGAGGTCCTTTTCTATCGTTGATCGAACCGGAAGCAGTCTCTCTACCTTAGGTAGGGGTAAGGTTGTCTACGTCTCAACCTCCCCATACATCGTGGAAAACGGTATTGAGACTCATAACCTATGAAAGACGGTATTGGGAGTTACTTTACTCTTTTTTTAAATTTCTCATTACTAACTTGAAAGGAACAGAAGATGTTATAGTTAAAGATTCAAGCTTAATTTAAAATTTAACAATAAATAAGAAGGACTGAATCTTTTAGCATATATATAGATAATTATATGAAATAAATTAAAAATAAAAATAATAATATTAATGGGTGACCATTTACTCCATAGAATCCAAGCCAATAGGGCGTGTTAATTAAGTATTCGCTAAACGGGAAAATGACAAAATGCTATCATCTGACACCCATTTCACAACTATCATATTTTGCGGACTTTTCAAAATACTAAATTCTCAATTTCTCACACCCCATGTGAGATTTTCAAAATTTTGTTAGACATTGAATAAACCTGTACTAACGGTCGACTTTTGTTGACTGGTATTAACGGTCGGCTAAGTCGACTGATAACAAAACCGTACCAGCAGTCGATTTTAGGACTAGTGCCAACGGTCAATTTTAGTCGGCTGGTAACAAAGCCGTACGAAAAATCAACTAACAAACAAACAATAAACCGGATAAACCAAAGTATCCGTACCAAACTGGATAAACCAAAGTATCCATACCAAACCGGATAAATTAAAGTATCCGCACCAAACCGGATAAACCAAGTATCCTTACAATTAAAAACAAATTTTTTTTTCGAACATTAAAACCCCGTAAATAGTTAGGGTTTGTATGTGGAATATTTGAAGACAATTGATGCCATGCAAGTGACCTTAAGGGTATTTGTTTATTGATAAATGCATGAGTTAATGACGTGAAGGGTTTGTATGTGGAATATTTGAAGACAATTGATAAATGCATGAGTTAATGACGTGAAGGGTTTTTGCTTATTAATTAACAAATGAGAATTGTGGTAATGAAAAATGAGAATGACGGCAAAGGTTATTAGGTTTCGATGTAAACTGACACCAGTTTGTTGTGTTTTTGTGATTCAGGTTTGACGGGTGGCTTTGGGGAGGCGACTCATTATAGCCAACTAGGTCTGAGGATTAGACGTGTTCTGATACCATATTAGACATTGAATAAACCCGTAAACTCATCTTTATTAATCATATTTACAGAGTACATATTATGAGACGCAATATTAAAACCCTAATGGACCCTAACCCACATACGGACTTGAGCCAACTGTCTATTGACTAATAAATTTTACGTGACTTTATTAGCCAAAGATTAAGCAAAACTGTTGAACTCCTAGCGACACTTTCTTTGGTTTTTAGTGACTCTTATCCAAACATGCTAAGTGAAATAAGCATTGCTACAGGTAAAAAAACTTCACACCAAATATTAGAAAGCTCTCCTTAAACCTTAATCGCTCGCACCAAAATATTTTATTAATCATATTTACAGAGTACATATTATGAGACGCAATATTAAAACCCTAATGGACCCTAACCCACATACGGACTTGAGCCAACTGTCTATTGACTAATAAATTTTACGTGACTTTATTAGCCAAAGATTAAGCAAAACTGTTGAACTCCTAGCGACACTTTCTTTGGTTTTTAGTGACTCTTATCCAAACATGCTAAGTGAAATAAGCATTGCTACAGGTAAAAAAACTTCACACCAAATATTAGAAAGCTCTCCTTAAACCTTAATCGCTCGCACCAAAATATTTTATTAATCATATTTACAGAGTACATATTATGAGACGCAATATTAAAACCCTAATGGACCCTAACCCACATACGGACTTGAGCCAACTGTCTATTGACTAATAAATTTTACGTGACTTTATTAGCCAAAGATTAAGCAAAACTGTTGAACTCCTAGCGACACTTTCTTTGGTTTTTAGTGACTCTTATCCAAACATGCTAAGTGAAATAAGCATTGCTACAGGTAAAAAAACTTCACACCAAATATTAGAAAGCTCTCCTTAAACCTTAATCGCTCGCACCAAAATATTAAAAACTCGCGAATACCAAAATAGTCATATATTACATATGAATATCGAATGAGCAAATAATTATTTTAGGCTATCAAAGTCTTGATGGGATTTTAGATTAGTTCAAATATAAATATTTTTATGACTTTTTATGTTTAATTGGTCAAAGTCGCCGGCAAGTCACTCGAATGTTATTTTCCAAATTCTTAATTACATGAAGTTGGGTAGAGTATAGCGTCATAATGTTTTTATTCAACTTACAATACTTTATTTTATTTTTTTTAATTCCAGTAAGGTGGCTTAACTAACATTAATAAGAAAATTGTACTTTATAATAAAACTAACCATACTAATTCTTAATATTATAATATATGTTCCATTTTTTTTATTAATCACCTAAAAAGAAAATAGTACTTCGTCACACACACACACAAAAGAAAAAAAAAAAGGAGAAAAAGAAGCAAAAATCTATCTATTGGAAAATTGATTTTAGCACATCATTTTGTGAAAACAAATTTGGAAAATTTTAATTGACATAGCATTCGTTGGGTAAATAACAAACTATGCCTCATTTTGTTTTAATTTAATTGTCACTTTTATAGTAAAATGTAAAATTTTAATTGACATAGCCTTCTTGTGTAAATAACAAACTATACCTCATTTTGTATTAATCTGATTATCACCTTTATAGTAAACTCTTTCTCTCTCTTTTAACTGTAAAACGGACGAGGGATGGACCTATTTGATTCAGATGTTTGCGACCTCACCTGTTTAATTCTGGATTGTTTTCGACCCTTCCCTGGCCACCTCCAAATGTACATTTTAGCAAGATGTGAACATTATCTCTTCTCTTAGTTTAATAGCATAATATTTTTCTTAATCATATACTATTCAAATTTGTGACTTTTCCTTTCTTTTCATATTTTTATTTGTATCATTTTTTTTATTTATTTTTGTTTGATTTAGTCTTAAATTTAAGCGCTTTTTTTAAAGTAAAAATGAATATGACATCAAGTTAGATAATATTTAGTTTGCAGTATGTGTGTGTTTATTTAGGCAAAACAAGTCTTTTGAGGTCTTGCCTTGGCATGTGTCATATATGCTTGGCAGCTTGGGCGTGGTTTTATTATTATTATTATTATTATTATTATTATTATTATTATTATTATTATTATTATTATTATTATTATATATATATATTTTTTTTATTATTATCAACTATCACTTTTATTAACAATAAATAGGATTTTACAAGAAATTGGTGGGGAGCCGAGAAACCAACTGAGCCCCCACCCCTCTAGCAATAGCGAAACTAATCCTATTAAAAATATGAACAGCAGCCCGTGCTCCAATGTCTTGAGTCGTAGCAAAACGTCGAATACGTTTTAGAAGAGTTACTGCATCTTTCTCAAGTTCTCCAAAAGAGGAGAAAGAGAAGGGGAGGAACCCATATCCGATATCTACACATTTGGCCTCATATTTGATACGTTTACGTTGTGCAGCTTCAATAACCACACGACCTGGCCTAAAATCGATCATACCAGATTGCGTCAAAGGTGACGACCCCGTAAGATCAACACAAACATCAAGCCAACGACATAGAATGTTAACGATTTTTTTCTCTTTTTTTAACCATTACGTTTTAAGGGTTAGGAATTGATTCTAGTTATGTTAGTTTGAAGAGATAAAGTGTGAGTGTGTATAGTTTAGGTTACTGTAAAATATGGGTAAAGAATAAATTATAATAAATGAAAGGTTTGTGATTGGTTAGTTGTTTTAGTCTTAAAGTTGAATTAGACTCGCAACTTAAATAATTTTTCATGTGGTATAAAGAGGTGTGAAAAGTTTTACATGCATGACAAATTCTCTAAAGATATTTTACTAGTGAAACCCTTTATCAAAAAGATTCATTAAAGATTAAATAGACAAATCGCGATGATTCATTTTTTTTATCAAATTAAAAAAAATTCACTTTCATCATTTTTTTAAAATTAAATATCTCACAAACCGTTAATCATTACACGAAACGAATAACATCATCGCGACGGGAATTAAAATGTGATTTTTGAAATCACACGTGACTTTTAAAATAGCAACTCACAAGTGATTTCACAAATCACATTTGATTTTTCAAAGCAAAAATTTCAACACCGGAATGATTTCACAAATCACATGGTATTAGTGATTTAAGAGACAACGTCAAAATTTTAGCTATAATTGGATGCCAAATATGTGTTATTTCTTAAAAAATAGAGTAACACAATATGGACAGAGGCTTTACTAGTTTTACGGATGGGTGACTTTTTTTCTTCTTCTACGTCTTACGGATGGGTGGCTTTTTTTTTTTTTTTTTTTAAACAAGTAAAGGAAAATTTAAAGATCGTTTCATGCTTAGGATAATAGCATTGTGTTTTCTCTCTTCTTTGGCTAAGAAGAGGAAGAAAGCAATAAATTACAACATTAGAACTTTATTTTACAGCAACTTTGACACCGGTCAATGAAGCCCAACATGAGAAACGGAAGATAAAACTGAAGTCACTAAAGCACGACACAAAATTAGATATTCCGTTGTATTTTTCTAAAAGTGATTGTTGTAAAATTCAATTCAATTGAATTCAATACATACACGTTACGATTTACATAGCTAATACGGCCTTAATTGTTAATAAGGACATAAATGTATCATAGGGAAATTGTCAAACGACATAGATTTATCATGGAAAATGGATGAAACATACCGGATATATAGAAACCATGAAGATGTAAAGTCATCAATATAAGTATTTCGAACATGTAGTTCACAATTACTTTTTATTCACAAAGTCACATCTTGTTTCAACTAGATGAATCACGCTGGACTAAAACACAACTTACTTTTGATTAGTGCGACGAGATCTATAGATTAACCATAGTGTATTGACGAGGTCTAAGTTTGTAATCTCTTGTAGTGAAAAAGGCTTCGCTTTGAAAACTTTCTAAAGGAACTCACCGTTTAACATTTGAGATGAGTTTTCTAGGAACAGACTTTGGGTTTGGTTAACATAGATTACAGATTTTTTGGAAACTATAAACAAGGATAATGAAATCATAATACTTCGCAATTCGATCATAAATATTATCACAAAGCAATGACTGATCTGTCATGTGTATCGAATTTACATTAGGTTCGTAATAAAATCGCATTTTATCACATTAATAGTTTTTGCTTTGAAATGATATTTGAGATAAAAAAAAGGTTAGATTTATTAACTTATAGTAGTTTCAAAAGCTACAAATGTAGCTTCAGTTAGGCGTCACATATTGAACACACCAAACATATGTATTAAATATATTAAAGTACACAATGATTAGAGTAATCTTGAATATATAAAGAAAAAGTCATAGTTTTAACAATATGTCACAAAGTTGAGTCAAACTTGAAACAAGTGTCAGCTTCAGTATCATAAATGCAAATTTTCTATAGATATAGGTATACATATTTAAGAATTAAAATAAAAGGCAAAAAATAACAAATGAATAAAAATAAGTGTTTTATAATGTAGTATAGACTAGGTATGTCCACGGCCATTGTAACAATTTACTATTCCCGAAAAATTTCACTATTCATTTTTACTATTCACTTTTAATATTCATTTTTCCGAAATTTGATTTTTATTTTATATTCTCGTGTGATAAATCATTTCCATGGCAAATTAAAAGTTTGACACTCATCAGATCATTTTCGCGAAAGTTATTAAGGAACTACACGTTTTAGGGTAAAACGTCATTCAAAAATCCTACGCACAACGAAACTCGACCGCGTTAATTTTTCCCGCATTAGAAAAATATTTGATACACTCATGATTTATTTGAGATTAATCATGACTGAGAAAAATGTGACCAAATAAACCTCGGCCGTGAGAAACAGGAATTTTCATTTTTAAGCACTTTTACTTAGCCGTAACCTTAGCCTATACCTGCACCACGTTTCTAAGACGATTTGAGTTTTCACATTTTTGGAATAAGTCAACATATTTTTCCCTCCTCCTTTGACCAAAAATCATTCCTTGATTTTATAAATCATTCCTTGATTTTTAGGCTTAAGGTTTTATGTCTTAAAGACATTAAATACCTACCGACACTAGACTGAGCCCAGTCTAGACATTATAAGTCATTTTAAATCAGTATTATCACATTGGAAAAGTAACATTTTACTTTTCTCAATTTTACGCAATATTCGTACGTTTTACGTATTACGCGTTTTAGACCCGTGTTTCCAGTTTTAGCAGGGTTTTAGCACCCCCAATGGAACCTATCACTCATTTTATATTTTATTATGGAGTATTTTGACAAGTTTAATCATTCTTTCAAGTTCCACATTTTTATGATACCCAATTTTACGTTTTGGGGCTTAACAACTTACGGTTAGCAATCTACGGAGTCAAAACTAACTACATAAGTTGGATAGTATCATCAAAGACCAAGTCATCCCTCCTTATCACATGCAAACTGCCATAGGAGGGGGGGGGGAGTCACACCCTTGTGTGTCTTGATCTCATGCAAGGTAACCTTGGATGATTACAAGTGTTAAACTTGCTGTCCAAGTGTTGACTAGTCAAGTATTTTAACCTCCTCAAGGCCATATAAAGCCCCATCCCCCTCCCTTTGTTGCCGTCCACTATCGCACACACAAACACAATCTCCTTAGCAATTTACTTCAAGTTTCATGCATGATACAAGTACTTCAACAACATAGAAACACTAGTTAGGTTTTGATTCATCAAAACTACTTCTAAACCCTAGAAACTTTGGTGATTTCTCTTGAGTTTGAATCTACTCAAGTCACCTCACCTATCATCATCTCTCTTTCAAGAATACAATGGTAGAAAGATTGCATGAAGTGAAGTAGGGTGAAGCTTAAGTCTATCAAAGTCCTTACCTTACATGTTAACTTCCTTTCTTAATTGAAAGCCAAAAGTTGTAAGCAAAACCCTAACATACTACTTGTTAAATATCATATTCATGCTATTTACATATCATTCATGCTATATTTTTTCTTGTGATCATGTCCATGATGTATAAAAATGGGTAAAACAAGTTATTGTAAATGATTGTTAATTTAAGTTATTTAAACAAGTAAACTAGTGACTTTCTTGGTGAAATCTGATCAAAATGGTATAATTATGATATTGGACCATTACATATTGTAGTAGAGGACTTAACAAGGAAACCATAGCAACCTGAACCACTTAAAATGAGTACATGAGTAAAAAGTTATGACCATTTGAAGTTACCAAAACTTTGCGGCAAAACTACCTAAATACCTTCTGTGACAGAACATAAAACACGCAAAAAGAGGCCCTTCTGGTCCGTTTCACGAAAAAGTTAAAACACGAAAGTTGTCCGGAATCATGTTTTCTTCAAAAAGTCAAGCCCACGTATCCAGAAAACTAATAACGAATGAGATTTTACTCAGTTTCTTAACAGCTATTTTATGTACCAAAGTCACTATATAATAGTTGTGGTTTAATAAGACCAATAGGTCTAATGACCTAGATTCAAGACCACAACCATGGCTAAAGCCAAGGTTGAGTCTCAATACCATGGAACAATGACCAAAGGTCATGGCAAGGCCATGACTAAATGACCATATAAACTTACCTAGGCGAAAACATGAGCTAAAGAGTTAGCGATAACTTAAACATGCAATTTGGATCTACTCCATCTAAAGGACCATGAGATCTTACAAGTAATTGTCATACAAGATTAAGAAACTCATTCTAATAACAATCTTCATGTAAAAGTAAACTTTCCTAAGTTTATTCAAATATTGGACATGTAACTTTTCGGATCAAAACTTATATACATATATTTTATCAAATACTACAATAGTATGGAGCCTCATGTGAGGAATTCATGAAGTAAGCCGTCGAGATGAGTTGTGGATTTACGAATTAAAGTGTCCTGGCTCCTCGAACGTTTACTACATGACTTCTGAATAATGTCGGCCTGAACGGTTGTAAACGATATATAAACTATACATGTTTCATGAACCATTTCTTTTCAAACACTTACACTATACTTTGTACCACATCATGGACTAAATGCAAGACATATATAGGAAATTCTTCATATTCTTTACTCCAATCCTAAGTCGCAACATCCTATTATAGGTTGCTCGTAGAAACCTTCGCTATTCGACCATCATATTCACTACTTGCTACATAACTTAAGGTGAGTCATAGCCCCTGCTCTTTTAATTGTTTTATCAACTCTTTGGGGGAGAATACATGCTCGTTTTTACATAAATGCAATACTTGTTTTACTTGAACATGCTACTTGTTTACTTAAACACCAATTGCCTTACTCAATGTTTGTGGTTTACTCAAACGCTTTATGTGTTTACATGGTACATACTTCATTATCATCATTATTTATATGGCATCATTGTAAAAATTGTTTATATAAGGGTATTGCTACATTTATCTTTGAATCTAGATACAAGTATTACTTTTGTTCACATAAACCAGATCATATTTGGCAATGGGTTGTAAACACACAGGTTGCAAGTCTTGTATGGGCGGGGCTTGCAACTGAGTGGATTTACGATGCCTTTGCTGGGAAATCATCATTCAAATGTGATACATTACATTTTGTCACTAAACTCTATGAACTCACCAACCTCGTGTTGGATGGAGAGGTGACGATTGTGATCATGGAGTAGATATTGTGGGAAGTTTTGTGATTTTATTTTGTGAGTTTGTTGACTTGGTTTTGGATTCTGTTGATATTGTGATTTGGAAACATTTTTGAAGGTAAATGTGAAATGTTTGTTATAAACACAATGTGATAGTTTTGCAACATTTATAGAAATGTGTAGTATGTGTATAAAAAATAATCGATTTGTAATGTAGAGAAATACGAAAGTGCGATAATGTAAAACTCAAATGCGAGGTGAACCTCCATAGTCACATGGGGATTTATTTTCTCGTGGCTACATGGGAATTTATTTTCTCTCCAAGGTTTGAACCTGAGACTTCTATTGACTTTAACCACTCAGGAGACCAAATCCAAACCAATGGGTCGCCCCATGTGGTTATTGTTTTTCTCCCCAAGGTTTTTGTTATTTGTTTTGGGCCAACACATAACCGAAAGCTTTGATTGTGATTTATAGGGCCGAGTTTGGTTTAGTATAAAATTTTGTTGGTCAATATTTTTGGATTTAATTGGTTTTGGACTACGAACAAGTTTTTGAGTTAAATTTTTGGGTTCATTGAATAAGCTACCGAGCAAGGCAGTCCTTGAATTTTTGAAACTTTTAAGAACCCCGGACAAAATTACATAATGAGGCATTTCGAGAATGAATGTTATATATAAAGTGTCATCCTTTATAAGATACTAGACGAGTACCCATGCTTAACAATGGATTTTCTAATGGGAAATAGTCGTAGGTGTCGTATTGTCTTTTACTAATATTGGTTTCGAGATTTGGAATGAATCAGTAGTAAAAGATATGTTTAGATTGGTGAGTTTTTGCAAAGCTCAGTTACAACTAGTGAAACGGTGGAATGGCCTGAAATTTACGAGGCTTGCCTCATAAGTTTAGCTATTTTCTTGTTTAGTTTATAATTCAAATCGTGTCTTTCAATTGGGGTGTTTCCAAATATAACTTGCCACAATATCGAAGTAAGGTGTATGATATGTGCTTAAACACATACCTTTTATTAACCAAATTAAGACCAAAATGACCAAAAGCTAACCATAAATGCCAAAGATATTGTGTTTTTGTGTTTGTGATCGTGCAGGAATGAATATTATCGAAATTGGACAAAAATCAAGCTAAAAAGACAAAAACGAGCACGAGATTTGGAAAAGTGTCAAAAGCCGAAGTCGAGGAAGCTAATTACAATTTTGGATCAAAGATATGTTTAAATCAACCTTGAAGATTCAAGAAATTAGAAGATTAACCCTTGGGTGAACTTTGAAGATTTTTACAAGGTTGGTCCCTCAAGAATCAGATAATGACAAAAATGGCCCTTGATGAATTGTTAAAGATTATGAAAATAGTGGTCCTTCAAGAATTGAAGATTGTCAACTAAAGCCCTTGGATTATATTTTGGAAGAGTGGCAGATTTGGTCGCTATAGTTTGCAAAGTTTCAGTTTTAGCCTAAACCTTCAATCTTAAAATCCTAAACCTATCTATTACTAGTCCTAAATCTGCCAAATACCCAATCCATAAACGCTCAAAGCCCATATCACCATCATCCCATTTCCTTTTTATACCAACCCAATCCACCACAAATCATAAACCCCAGACCCCCAGTCAAACCAGTCAAACGATAAAACAAATTTTCCCACCCTTTACTGTTCATCACCACTCACCTCTCATTTACCCAATCGGCCAATCCCATTGGTGAATTCGAGTTAGAGCATGATCCAAGGGCTGAAAATGGTGGGAATGATGACACAATGATGAAATCAGAGATCAAAGACTGAGATTGAGCTTCCAAAGGCTTCAACAAACCCTAGCTCACCCCTGGCTTCTTCTATAAATACCCCTTGATAGTCACAGTTAATACTAGTAATGATAGCGTCTTTTAGATATGTAGAGGTTATTAGTTTTTGACTAAAGACGTCCATAGAGGAACAAAAGGTATGATCAGTAGTCGGTACTTAATCGAATGGAATATGTAGAGACCGATAAGTTAACTGAACTCGTAGTTAACTGAACACTTAGGAAACTTAATAAGAAACAGTGTTTGGCGACCGTTTTTGAAAAATACTGTTTAGCCACGAGGGTTTAGCTTTTGAATTTTGTTGAAACACTCCTATTGGAAACACGATAAGTAGATATGTTTAGCTTTTATGTCAATCCACATTTTATAATTACTCTTGCAACTACGATATACAATATATGTGTAGTCTTCCATATCCCAAGTCTTTTTAGAAGTCTCCTGTGATCGATTATACATGGAAAATAGTTATTATCAATCAAATTGTCTTGGCCAAGCTGGGAAGGAATATGTGGATAATAGACCATAGGTTGCATAATTAGCGTTAAAACCCTATCCCAAGTCTTCTTAAAAGTCTTCGGTGATTATAGACCATAGGTGATGCTAGTTGTGCAACTGCTGCATGATTAATGTCACAATGAAATTTAAATGTCGTCTTCCCAATAAGTCTTCTTTAAAGTCTTCTCTGACCATAAATACAAACTAGTTATTATCAATCAAAGTTATAATGAACTATAAGTCTAGTCTTCCCACTTCCAAGTTTGTACATGCTTCTCATGTTATTTGTTTATGTAGTGTTTTTGTAATGTTTACATATAAAACTGAATATATGTCTTCTGTTTGTAGTGTTGATGTATAAAACTAAATAACCCTTCTTTTCTTTTTAATGAAGTTCATGTACTGTTGGCACGATGTCAGTTGCAAGGGTAACTAAATGATATGCTCTTTTGTCGGAATGGTACTTATAATACTAGTAATGATAGCGTCTTTTAGATATGTAGAGGTTATTAGTTTTTGACTAATTAAAGACGTCCATAGAGGAACAAAAGGTATGGCCAGTAGTCGGTACTTAATCGAACGGAATATGTAGAGACCGATAAGTTAACTACAAGTTCAGTTAATATTTATGAAAGTATGGTCGGTAGTGTGGTTTCCCTTTCAAAACATTCCACAAGGACCATAGTTTTCTTTTATTTCATTGATGTCAATAGAGCAATAAAAGGTACTGTTGGTAGTCTGGTTTCCCTTTTAAAACGTTCCACAAGGACCATAGTTTTCTTTTATTTCATTGATGTCAATAGAGCAATAAAAGGTACTGTTGGTAGTCTGGTTTCCCTTTTAAAACGTTCCACAAGGACCATAGTTTTCTTTTATTTCATTGATGTCAATAGAGCAATAAAAGGTACTGTTGATAGTCTGGTTTCCCTTTTAAAACATTCCACAAGCTAGGATCTTAGTTTTCTTTTATTTCTTAGATGTCTCATGAGGATCACAAGTCACAATAGTGACCTTTTGTGAGTGAATCTGCCACGAAATCCCGATAACAGCTGCAAGCCTTTGTGCCCTTGACAATTTATGCATTGTTGCCATTATATTATCATGTTAAGCTAATACTATCGGGGATAGTTTGTTGGATAGTTTTTGTTTTTTGTTTTTTTTTTTTCACATGATTTTGAGGAAGGCAGTATAAATTTATCTTGACTTTGTCCTTTGTATGGTTTGTTTTTTGTTTTGGTTTTATATTGGTTTTTGTGCTTTGAATTTACTATTTTTATGTAGGGGACTGGGGTATGAAGATTACGTTGAGGCTCGAGATGTTGTGTAGCTGAAGTTTGGATGCTTGATACATTGGTAGAAGTAGATTCGCCACATAGGGATTCTACAATTGTTGTCAAACAACTTTTTCTTTCTTTTATTTTGTACCATTATTGTTGAAAACATATGCAGAAACATATGTAATAAAGATTTTACTGTCACCACTAAAGCCCTTTTTCTTGTAGTGGATCATGTAAACCCCAAACTTACACGCGCAACACACGTATGCATGTATCGCATCATCTACTTATTATATATGTTGCCATTCACATTCGTTCATTGATTTTGTTTCTACTAATTGTTTGTTGTTACCTGTTACTACTTTATGAAACTATATATCCATGTCTCAGAGATATCTGATAATTGTGCTTAGGAGATTTAATAAGAAACAGTGTTTGGCGACTGTTTTTGAAAAATAGTGTTTAGCCACGAGGGTTTAGCTTTTGAATTTTGTTTAAACACGCCTATTTGAAACACGCTAAGTAGATATGTGTTTAGCTTTAACGTCAATCTACATTTTATAATTACTCTTGCAATTATGATATACAATATACGTTTAGTCTTCCATATCCCAAGTCTTTTTAGAAGTCTCCTGTGATTGGTTATGCATGGAAAATAGTTACTCCTATCAATCAATTTGTCTTGGCCAAGCTGGGAAGGAATATGTGGATAATAGACCATAGGTTGCATAATTAGCGTTAAAACCCTATCCCAAGTCTTCTTAAAACTCTTTGGTGATTATAGACCATAGATGCTAAACGTGCAACTTGGGTTGCATGATTAACGTCACAATGAAATTTAAATGTCATCTTATTCCCAATCCCAAGTCTTCTTTAAAGTCTTCTCTGAGTATACATACAAGCTAGTTATTATCAATCAAATATTGTTTTGTTCAAGCTGATAAGGGATTTGTGGATGGTCCTCACAAATTGCGTGTCGCGAACGTTAAACATTAAATTTATAAATATCAGTCTCTTTGAGTTTGAAGCTTCTACTAGATATGTGTCTCAACAGCAAATATAATATAAAGGAATTTATGATTTTCTTATCAGTTATTGTTTATACTAAACTTTTCATTTTTATATAACTATTCTAATATTGGTGCGTCCTATATATAAACGATTGTACGTGTCTTTATCGCCAATAATTGCTATAAAACTCTGGCTAGCTCCCATATTCTCAATGAAAAGTCTTGGTCAAGATGATAATTAGAAATTTGTGAAAGTCATTCATTTCACCAGTTGCATGTGACTAACTTTTTGTTGGAATTATAATATCATGACAATCATATAAAATAAACCAAACACATCAAGTGAGCATAGCGGAAGCAATTATAACAAGATCATATAACATGTAATTAATTAATCAATAATAAATAGTAAACATACCTTTGTGATTCTAGCCCGAATAAGAATCAATTGCAATCTTCAACTTATGAACCCTAATTAGGGTTTATGTGGATTATAAGAATTACCCCTTACCTCTTTTGTAATTCAATCCAAGAATCAAACAATAATGTGTTTGAATCACGTTCTTGTACACACGTACTAAAACAAGTTAAAGTAATGCTAGTTTTAGAACACAAAATTAAACCAAAACCTTTTGTTTAATAAAGAAAATCGATTAACCCTTTAAGGGTGTTTGTTTGATCGATTACTAGAAAAGAAGGAGAGAATAACAAGTTTAGGGTTTGTGTGTGTGCACAAGAGATACAAACAATGAATCCCTAACCTTGTTTATATAGTATAGTTTACTTGGAGCTCAAGTTACAAAGGAGGTGAAACTCCTTCTAGAACTTTCTTGACCTTCCAATAAATCATACACATTACTTTCCTTTTATTCGTCGAATGATCATTAGTCATTTATCTTAAATACTAAATAATCATTATATATTTGTGTAATAAATAATTAAATATAAACTTTTACATTTAATTATTAAACTTTAACTCTCATACGTAAAGCGTGCAATCCCGTGATCTCGAGTTCGATCCTAACATACGACTACTAAAATAATGTCCATAATCTAACACTTTTAACGTGTAAAAACTAAGTATAACAAGCCAATACTTTTCATAACTTTAAGTTTTCAAAAATGAAGTCACCACAAGCAATAATTTACTTATCATCTTACTCTCTTATTTCTTTTCTTTTTTACGGTCTCGCGATAACACGTCTTACTTCCGCCACCATCTCTGCTTCAATTCATATGGCGGTAATGAGACTGATTATCTCACGCTGTTTTCATTCAAGTTAAAGATCACCCATGATCCATGCAAAGTTCTAACCTCGTGGAACCATTCCTTTCATTTCTGTGACTGGAGTTGTATTTCATGTGGAAAGCAGCACAAGTGAGTGACTGTTTTATTTTTATGGCTGGATTCGCAAGGCTTAGAAGGCTCGTTGTCTCCTCATATTAGACTAATCAACTACGGATTTTGATAATTTAAAGTATGAAATGGATATTAAATGTCGATGTAGAACATCCCGGGGCGCAACATGGGTACTCAGCTAGTCGATTGGCTAGTATAACTAGTAATTAAATATATCAGTTTAAAATTTAATACAAAATTTAAGTTAAAGCAAATAAGGAATTCATAAAAAATAAAATTTTATTTTATTTTATTAGTTTCCAAACTTTATATAAGTAGCCAAAACCCACATTAACACAAATACCACCTTGTCGTATTCTGCCAAAGTTTTAGCAAAGGAGTCGTATTCCACGTATCAAATGAGGACACATTTTAGCAAATTAACTAAAAATGAAAGATGCAATTGCTCGTGATGGTGTTGGTCGAGCTCATGTAAACCCCAAACTTACACGCGCAACACACGTATGTATCGCACATCTACTTATTAATTGTTTGTTGCTACTTGTTACTACTTTATGAAACTATGTACCCATGTTTCACACATCTAATAGTTGAGCTTAGGAGACTTAATAAGAAACGGGCGGTGTTTGGTGAACGTTTTTGAAAAATAGTGTTTAGCTTTTACGTCATTTTATGTTTCATAATTATACTTGCAAAGTGTAGTCTTCCATATCCCTAAGTCTTTTTAAAAGTCTCCTCTAAGTATACGTAGAACATAGTTATTATCAATCAAATTGTCTTGGCCAAACGGCTAAGGAAAATGTGAATAATAGACCATAGGTTGCATAATTAGTGTTATAAGTCTTCCGTGTCCCAAGTCTTCTTAAAAGTCTTCGGTGATTATAGACCATAGATGCTAAACGTGCAACTTGGGTTGCATGATTAATGTTACAATGAAATCTTACTCTTTTCTTCTGATCCCAAGTCTTCTTTAAAGTCTTCTCTAAGTATACATACAAACTAGTTATTATCAATCAAATATTGTTTTGCTCAAGATGATAAGGGATTTGTGGATGGAATTCTCTTCACAATTTGCGTGTCGCGAACGTTAAACTTTCAATTTAGAAAATCTCACAGTCTTTTTGAGTTTGAAGCTTGTACTAGATATATTTCTCAGCAACAAAGTATAAAAAAAAGGAATTTATGATTTTCTTATTAGTTATTGTTTATACTAAACTTTTCATTATTATAACTAGTCATCTTATTTGCTAATATTGGTTCGTCCTGTATATAAACGATGGTCTCCATAACAACAAACGCGTCCAAACTAATGCCAAATCGAATGCAAACGCGTCCAAACTAGTGCCATTATGGTCTTATGGACCGCCTTATGCATCAAGACATAAGTGTAGTTGGACTTTTCAAGGATAGTGTTATTACTAAGAAGCCTTCTTTAATTAATTCTCACAAAAACTTTTAAGTATAATAATATTGTTATCAGTCTATAGCATTTAACTCTATAATAAAAAAGGATTAAATGGCAAGTTTACTAATTTACTTATAACGAGTCATTTAGACCGGCCCGTGCGATACACCCACATTGTATATAGTTGTTCATTGTGTACTCTTTGTGTAAAATTTTTATGTACATGTAATTTAAACATGGTTTGTAATGCATGTGTAGTTAAATAGTTTAAAAGTAAGTTGAGTTACAAGTTGAGTTAAATGAAGATTAAATGCATTGACCCATGCGATGCACGGATTTTGTTTTTCATTTATCTCCTTTTGAAAATTTGAGATAATCGAGTTCGGTCAGATTATTTATAAAACATGCTCGCTGAGAGATCTACATGTTATATTGACCTCTTATATTGACGCCTTGTTACGTTTTAATATGTGCAAACTTATGGATGTCTTTTTACCAATAGATCAAAGCAAGTTCTAAATGTCAATTTGATTTTAATGTGTCAACATTTTATCATGAAACATTACTCAAACTTTTAATTTTGTGTTTAATTATTATCTTTCCCTACAGCTCAGACATCATTGTTAAAAGGTCATTTATATGTTGATAGTTTTGTTGTCTATCGTATAGTTTCTGGTTAACCATATAACATTAGATAATCTATCAAAACAAATAACTCTTCTTAAATAAAGATATGATGAAAAGCATTATTTATTTTACACTGATATCAAATTATCAACCACCAGTACTTGCCTTGAATTACGCTTCATGTTTAGGGAATTAACTTGGTCAGCTTATGTTAGATAAATATGAATTCGAAAAGGACAAAATGAGCTAATAATCATATGAGGGGTAAGTGGGTATTATCTATTGTTGTCGGTAGATTGAAATCAAATGCCATTGAGGGGATGTTGGCACCTTTTTTGGATTTAGGTGCAAGGTGAATTTATATTAATAACTTCAAATATGTACAATGCTTAGCATAATGCATGGATACACCACATACGTAAGTTTTAAGACTTGTTCAACTTTTTTCTTTTCTTTTTTCTATCTCTTATATATGTACCTTCTGTTGTAAGTACACATTAGATTTAATATACTTAGTATATGTTTTTTTTTTTTTTTTTTTTTTTTCATAATGTTGTAGTGCCAGTAGTTTGTGTTTAAGTTGAAGTTAGATTGTTTTTTGAATGTTGTTGAGAGTAAGAATTAGACAAATCTAACGAGTGAAATTTGGATTAGAAACTTTTGGTCAATGCTGTGGTAACTAAAAAAGTTGTTACTATTGTATTTATAAATTTTATATAAAAACATGAACACAAACCCCTTTTTTCCTTTCCCTCACATTTTACTCTTAGAATCCAAAAAGGGTACAATTCTATTAAAAATGACCTGATTGTACACATGGCGGACAAAAAACAAAATAGTTTTTGTTTTAATAAGCGAGAGTTAATTCATACATTGAAAGAACTGCTTTTATTTTATCTAATACTTCTAATATAGACGTTCTATACCAAAATGCATGATTGAATGTTTACAAGTTGCATCCTGAAAGTAGTGAGGTACAGCCGAAAGGAAGGTGTCAAGTTGCTTACATCTTGGACCATTATCCCTTCAATTATAGGTAGTCTAGTCTTCCCACTTTCAAGTTTTTTCAAGTCTTTTATAATGTGATTAAAGTTAGGGTTATGTTATAAATACCCTTGGCTCACAAGAAAAGTATAAAAATATATTTATTTTTCTCCCGGTTTACAGTATAATACAGTTCTTATCAGTTTTTGCTCCGTATTTTTTTCAGTTTAATATTTTTTACTTGTTAAACTTTATATTTTTTATTATGCACTTTCCATTTAACAATTTTAAAAAATAAAAACCGAAAAAATTAGGAGAGGTGACTTGTAGAAATAGGAGGTCTTAGTAACCTACCCTTAAAGTTGTAATGCCATGATTTGTTAATATCAATCAAATTGTCTTGCTCAAGGCGAGGATAAAAAGCCAATACTTATTCATATGATTTTAAGTTAATTTCTAAAAATGAAGTAACTTCAAACAATAATCAAATCGGCTTGGTCAAGCTGTAAAGTAATCTGTGGATGACATATTAGCATCTTGAGTTCGAAACAAAATATAATACTTGTAAAGGAATATAAGATAGTTTTAGTTATTGTTTATACTAAAACTTTCAGTACTATTCTAATTTATTCAGTTTAGTAGTTACTATTAATATTAATATATGGGAATACATATAAACGATCGTAGACTTATCTTTATCACCAATAATTGCTACAGTATATAAACTTTGACTAGTTACAGTAACATGATAAGAAATTTGTGGAAGCCATTCATTTCACCAGTTGCATGTCACAAACTGTTACATTAACATGCAAAAACTAAGGATAAAAAGCCAATACTTGTTCTCATAATTTTAAGTAAATTTCCCAAAAATGAAGTCACCACAAGCAATAATTCACTTATCATCTTCCCCTCGTATTTCTTCTCTCTTTTATGGTCTTGTGATAATATGTCTTATTTCCGCCACTGTTTCTGCTTCATATACCACAAGCAATAATTCACTTATCATCTTCCCCTCGTATTTCTTCTCTCTTTTATGGTCTTGTGATAATATGTCTTATTTCCGCCACTGTTTCTGCTTCATATGGTGGTAATGAGACTGATTATCACGCGTTGTTATCAATTAAATCAAAGATCACCCATGACCCATACAAAGTTCTAATCTCGTGGAACCATTCCTTTCATTTCTGTGACTGGAGTGGTATTTATTGTGGAAAACGGCACAAACGAGTGACTGTTTTATGGCTGCAATCACAAGGCTTAGAAGGCTCGTTGTCTCCTCATGTAGGAAACCTCGGCTTCCTCCGTATGATTTCTCTCTGGAACAACAGCTTTCAAGGAACCATTCCTCATGAACTTGGCCGTCTATCTAGGCTACGTGGTCTTTATCTTCAAGGAAACAAATTCAGTGGAGTCATACCAACAAACTTGTCTGGTTGTTCCAACCTTGAAGAGCTTCGGCTAGATCGAAATGAGCTAGCTGGAAGCATACCCAAGGAGATGAGTTTACTCTCGAAGCTTACTAGTCTTGTAATTCAAGACAATAAGTTAACAGGTGGAATCCCACCTTTCTTGGGGAATATTTCATCAATGGAAGTCTTCTCTGCTCGCAGAAACCCGTTGGGTGGGAGAATTCCGGATACCTTGGGTCATTGGAAAAGCTTGACGGGATTTTACTCTGGTGACTGCAACTTATATGGAAGCATCCCTCATTCCATTTTCAACCTCTCACTCCTAGTTAATCTTTCCTTATCTGGTAATTACCTCACTGGTAGTCTTCCTTCAGAAATTGGTAATCAGCTCCCGAATCTTGAGTGGCTTCAGTTATGGGGTAACAAACTGACCGGAGTTCTTCCACCTTCTCTTTCTAATTGTTCAAAATTAGGACTTCTTGAAATGGCTAACAACAATTTTGGTGGGAAGTTGACTATCGACTTTTCAAAACTAACAGATATTTATAGAATTGACTTACAGAATAACAACTTCCATGGACGCGGAGAAGCTGATGACATGAGGTTTGTTGATTCTCTGAAAAACTGCACAAGGTTAGTATGGTTGGAACTTGTTAATTGCAACCTTATAGGAGTGCTTCCTATATCATTAGGCAATCTTTCTGATCAACTCGAATTTCTACATTTAGGAGACAATCAATTATTTGGAAGCCTACCTTCAAGTATAGGTAGTCTAGTTGGTTTGACCAGTTTATCTTTAGCAAATAATAGATTCAAAGGAAACATCCCCACTACCATTGGTAAACTACAAAAGCTACAACGTCTTTCTCTATCTAGAAATCACTTTTCAGGGCCTATCCCTGATGCTATTGGGAACCTATCATTGTTGACTGAACTTTATTTATATTCCAACAAATTAGAAGGCCATATTCCATCAAGCCTCGAGAATTGTAAAAATCTCAACTATTTAGACGTTTCATCCAATAGACTCAATGGAAAAATACCCTCTGGTTCCATTCCATCAGAGATTAAAGACCTCAAGTTGTTGAGCGAGCTTGACGTATCTTATAATAATTTATCAGGTACCATTATTGGTAGCCTTGGTGAGTGCATTAGCCTTACAAATTTAAACCTACAAGGCAACCAATTTAAAGGCATAATACCATCTTCATTAAGTTCCTTGGGAGGATTGGCAGAATTCCACAATTTTTAGGCAAATGGAAATCCTTAGAGTTTTTGAACCTATCTTTTAATGATTTTGAGGGTGAAGTACCGGTTGTAGGAGTTTTTTCAAATGCAAGTGCATTTTCGGTTTTGGGGAACAAAAGGCTTTGTGGTGGATTGGTTACACTTGAGTTACCCAAATGCAAGGAGACTGGAAGTAAGAAAAAAAGGTTTCCTTTCTTCATATTAGTCATTGTGATTGCACCGACGTTGGTCATCGTATTATTTTGTGTGTATCTTTTGTGTAAGAAGAAACGGAATAGTCAACAATCTCAGTCATCACGGAGTGAACGGTTCAAGAAAGTTTCATACGGTCAACTTCTCAAGGCTACTGATGGGTTCTCTACATCAAATTTGATTGGCGAGGGTGGGCATAGCTCTGTTTATATGGGAATCCTCGATTCTAATGATGATAAATCTGTTGCAATCAAAGTTCTACATCTTCAAAATCGAGGAGCTCAGAAAAGTTTTGTAGCAGAATGTGAAGCTTGGCGAAATATTCGACACCGTAATCTGTTGAAGATAATAACTTCGTGTTCGAGTACTGATTTCCATGGCAATGATTTTAAAGCGCTGGTTTACGAGTTTATGTCCAATGGAAGTGTACACGATTGGCTTCATTCAAGTGCATATACATCGAAACTAAACCTTCTTCAAAGAATAAATATTCTTAGAGATGTTGCCACTGCACTTGAT
Source organism: Artemisia argyi (assembly GCA_030686995.1). NCBI lineage: Eukaryota > Viridiplantae > Streptophyta > Magnoliopsida > Asterales > Asteraceae > Artemisia > Artemisia argyi. The sequence goes on along the minus strand of CM060683.1, from coordinate 200,902,447 downwards.
TATCTTCACAATCGCTGCCAAACAACGATCGTTCATGGTGACTTGAAGCCAAGTAACATTCTACTTGATGATGATATGGTTGCTCATGTTGGAGACTTTGGCTTAGCTCGACTACTTGGTACAGACTTAAACCAAAACAGCTCAACCAGGGTTAAAGGAACAATTGGTTATGCACCTCCAGGTAATTCCACTTTTATTCCATGATGTTTATATTTATTTCCAGGTTAAAGTTTGTAAATTAATTAATTGTTATTCATATGTAGAGTATGGTCTCGGGAGCGAGATGACAAGTTGTGGGGACGTCTACAGTTTTGGAATATTATTACTAGAGGTGATGACTGGGAAAAAGCCGACAGACGACATGTTTAACGATGGTCTTAGCCTTCATAAATTTGCTTACATGGCATTACCAGATCAAGTAATCGATGTTATTGATAATGATGCAATTGTGTTGCAAAGTACAGAAGCGAATGCAAAGAAAGTGGAAGAATGTTTGGCTGCAACTATCAAGATTGGAGTATCGTGCTCTATGGATTCACCACCACAACGAATGAAAATAGAAATTGTTGTCAATGAGTTGCAGCGTATTATCGATGTGCTTCAAAATATATAAGGTACTCTGTTTTGCCTTTTTGTAAAATCTTATTTTACATGAGTTTGTTAAAAATCATCACTAAAATGGTTTTATTTTTCAACTCTTTCAGGCCTAAAGCTTGTATGGTGAAGTTGTAGGAAACTGCAGCAAGGAGGAGTGCATGTCATAGTTAAATAAATGTTAAGTTGTTAAAGATGTTCGTAATTGTGGTTTAATTTTTCTTGTTGCATAAGTGTACGAGACATAAGAGTACGTTTACATTCTTGGTGACGTATCATATGTATCAAGCATGTTTGTATGTGTGCTTTAATTTTCATCAATCCAATTTTTGGTATTGAATTCTACTTAAGTTCTACTTGGTGTTCGATTCCTTAATGAACAGCCTAATGTTATTCTTGTTCCTTGACTTTCAATTTCATAAATTTGACTTTTTTATGAATATCTGAATGACAAAGCTCAAGGCTTCCCCCTCTTCTGGTTTCGAGCAGTGTATGGTTCAATTTTATAGATAGTTAACGTCATGTTTGGTACACTGTATTATTACTGCAAGTATACTGTATTAGAAATGTGTCAATAATGACCAAAGTGGGTTTCTGATACATAAATCAGCTCGAATATTTTGATACTTTTCGTATTCCTTATGCAGTTAGTACAACTCTATTTTCATCGGATAAGCGTTTGGATAAGCAATCCCAAACTCAAAACTGCGTATTGTTGTTTAGTCTAAGCAAGCCCAAACAGCCCTTAGCAATTAATTATGTATGAAATCAAACATTGATTAGTATTCTAAAAGTTTTTGTCATCAAGTTTTACAAATGATTAATATGCCATATTTACCTTTTTAATGAAATGACCTGAGCTGACCCGGTTTAAGCTATTTTTAATTTTTATATCTTTTTTACATAGCCTGAACCGACATGTAGGATCTGAATTTTAAGCTATGAAAGACCAGAACTGAGACATGTTGGACCTGTTTCTTAAGATATGTTTATATCTTTTAACATAACCTGAACTGGACCATTTTATACGGGTCGATGTAGCCAGAAAAAACAGCTCCAAGGGGCTTGTTGCAGCTCTGTGAAATTAAGAAAAGGTTCAATATATCTGATATCATTAAAATTATTTGATTTGAGAGGTTCTATGTACTGCGCATCGTTTTTTTCTCCAAGCCACTTTTTTTATTTACCACTCATAAGTAAAATGGGTGGAAATAGCCATCTGTACTAGTGTTGGTTAGTTTGTGAACTAACTGCTTTTGGAACCTGTTAACACTAACAGATGACTGTGTTTACAAAACAAGCATAACCCATAATGCTTTTAAAGGATGACTCGTCCGATATGGCTAAGATTTCAAGAAAGTTTCCAACCTTATTCGTGAAGTTCAGGACACCACCGAGAATCACCAGTTAGTTGCCTTTTTTTACAAATCTAACACTAATGCAGACTAATAATTACATCAGGAATCCATAAAGATCATTTATTATGCCAATGAACATAAAAATTCAGAAAATTAAATTGGTCCAACACACGTACATTCACATTAGAGACTTGAAACTTGAGAGTTCAGAGTGTTGTCAAAGTTACAATGTCAATAAGCTTTATGAGATAATTTCAGCCATGAATGAATTTGTTCTTCTTCTTTTCCGAAATGAAAATAGCATTGATTCAAATAAGGAAGATCCATTGACATTACAAATGAGTTGATACATTGAGCTTGCCTACTGTATGACTACTCTTGAAAACAACACATCTAAAAAGACACAAGCCAACCTTATTAACTACTTGGAGCAGAAATGAAAATAAAACATGCACCATAGACGTCACTGTAAGTATCGTTATCGTCACTGCCTTTGAATAACTCGAGAAAAACAGATGGGGTTTGATGAACTTCATGTCGTATCCAATCTGCCTTTAGAATTGCGAATCAGGCCATATGACGAATACATAATTAAAAACTTGACTTTACCCATCCAAGTACAAGCTCCAAATAACACTAATAAATAGCAATACACCACATTGACCACCTGCACAAACTAAAACAAACACATTTTATCATTCTTTCGAGCTTCAAATATATGAATGTCAGTAAATTTTAAGCCTTGGCATTGGTGATATCACTGAGCCCATTCCAATAAATTGTTGCTCTTTCAAAGGGAAGAAGATATTTACGTTGTTAAGAAACTAACTGTCGAATACAGAGGTCGCAATTTCAAGCATTTACTTATAAATGGATCAATTTACGTAATGTTATATTTAATGGGTTCAACACGCTGAAAACATTCATTAATCATTATTTTTAAACAAGTTTAAGAAAAGGACACACCACGTTTGCAGGTCAACCTGATCCAGTCCAAACTAAAATTACCAGTTTGACTTGTTTCCCAACCTGACTAGCTGCCCGTTATGGAACACCTCTAGTTTAGATCATGTGTTACCTGTAAGGCTCCCAAGCCTGCATTTCCAAGGGTTCACATCTACAATGTGACTGATAAAGCGTTAGCCAATGCTTTTCTCCAATACAAAGAAATGGGAATACCAACGGGTTAGGACTGAAGTGTCATATATATGATTCGCAATGTTAACGAGCCTATGTCAAAACCAACCATTTACAGTAGCAAAACTGGGGATCTTGCAACAAAAGTCAAACATATCAATAATGTTTTAAACACATAATTTTCTTGTGGAGCTGAAGTAATAACCTATGGAATGGGCTCAGTGCTATCACCAATGCCAAGGCTTATCATTTGTTCATCAGGGTATTTTAACTTATGTGCAGCTATTCTTCTATGGCTTATCATTTTTTCTATATCCATGTTTTTATTTACAAGAAACATGTGACAGTGATACCGATGTAAACCTAAATCTATAGTGACAAAAAATCAAGCCGTAATTTGACAAGTACCCTTGTATTCAGTGTATATATAGGCCCTCCTGTTCTGTGATATCAATGAAAATGGCAAGCAAGTGTTGAGAGATGAAATGCCTACAATGCTAAATTTACTCCACTAGAAGATCTAAACATAAAACAATACATATACAATTGAAATTTAAAATTAAACCCTAAGTTTCAATTAAATCTTCAACTACAAACATATATACAACATAATTTGAACTTAAACATTTATTCCATACAGCTAACAAATACAAACACATATACAAAAGCTTTACCAATAAACTGCTAGTTTGAGGTCATATGAACAAGGCTGGCAAGGATTCTATGTGGAATCATGTAAAAAGGACCAATAACCCGTAACTGAACCATCAACAGTTGGAATTTTATGATTAAATGGATGTCAGAGAAAGATTGCATACCTCGTTGTTGAAGATTTTTGAACTCAAGCCGTCAATTGGAAACATGTAAAAAGTGATTTAAGGGTTTATGTTTATGTGGTCTTGGTGAAAAAAAGAAGGGGGAGAAATCCCGCTCAAAAGGGAAAAGTTAAAACAAATAAAGCCGGTTTTTATTTATAAAAAAGGGCTCTATTTTGTGGCCAAATTAGAACCCGGTTTTTAATTTCATAACCGGGCTTTATGCCTTTGTTTTTTACGGACACACCTTTATAGAGCCCTTTTTTTCCTATTAACAGGGCTCTATTTGGGGGGCTTTATTTCAGACTTTGTAGTAGTGTGAGAAAAGAGAGTTTATGAGTCAAAGAATTTCAGTACCAAGGTACATAGCCATCTGACCAATCTTCAAACCCAAACACTCCTTTTAAAGATAACTGCTATTCAATAACCTGAGATTTCCAAATCTAACCGGTTAATCACTTGAGGCAGATTATTCTAGCAGACAATTTCATGACATTTTCCAGCCTGCAAGCCTTTTATCCATAACCATCCAAATTAATGATAATTTCATTTACTACCAAACAGGAAACTATCCTTATGATTTCTACTAGCCAAAGACATCAGAAGACAGTACAGTTGCCTATCCCAAACACACTGTTTAAAACTTTATTCCATATCTTACAAGTTTGAATAACTGCTACTGATTTCTTCACATTAAGGCTCATAAGCTTCCATATAATCTCTTCAAGTCCTTAAACAGCCTCAAATCCCTTTCATGCCATATAATATACAGACAAGTTCCAATTTTGCTCATCACACTATTTATGTTATTTTTGCTTTCAATGACATCACTCCAATTTTGCTCAGCACACTGTACCAAAATACAGTAGCCACCATGATACATAGCCATCTGTTTAAACCTTTATTCCAAACAACAGTTAGGCATAAAACAACTTTTCTGATCAGCAAGGGAGGTATGGTTAACCGGGCCATTAGATAGCGCAATGTAGCTTCATCGTTCACAGCTCACTAGCCCCCATCCTAAAGAAACCACGCCTCACACTTCACATAATCCCATTCATATGCAACATCCGAGTACAAACTCACTATCTTACAAGTTTGAATAACTGCAACATCCGAGTACAAACTCACTATTAGGTATGGGCGCTAACCTGATATAACATTCATATGCAAAATACAACTTTGATTGCCAGTTGCAGATAAAAAAGGTAGAAGCATATCTAGCAGATCATTGCAACATTAAAAAGCATCTCACAATTATATCAAACTGTGCAGGTTACATTACATTAAAATGATGACTAGAAGTAACTAACTCTTGCCTGAATCAAACGTTTTGCTTCCACTTGAATCACGGTACTTTCTGTTTCGATTTTGCCCACTGCTGGATCACTTCCAACGTCATCTTGATCAGCGAGTGAGGATTTTTCCACATCTTCGTCTATAGATGCCATCATAGAAGAAACTTTTGGTCTGGGAACTTTAAATGATCCTTCAACTCGTTTTGCATTTGCAAGAACATCTAATCCTAAAACGTAGTAAACTTTGTGTTATTAAAGAAACTGAAAATGAATGACTATTCAAAATGTTAACACTCAAACAAGATACAAGTAGAGTGTACACCAGAGAAACTAATCCTAATACTAACCAAACTTAACAAAGATAACGCCTTTAGATATGTGTTTCTTATCCCGACGCAGAACAAGGCTACATACATTATATTGGCTTGAGTCATGCCCAAAGGATACTAAGTTGATGTATTGTATTAGGATAACCTTATGCTTAACTTATGCATTTATTCATTATCGAGAAACCCCTTATCCCCACAATAACTAATAAGCACTTTCGCATAAGCTTGCCCAGCCTATATAAGTTCTTTATACCCAATAGCATTAACCTCTTAAAATAAGCCTACCCAATGTTGTAAATCTCGGACTACAAAGTAAGTAATCTGCGATTACAAGCCACAAGGTCAGTGACCAGGGTGAGTTGAGCAGAATGGGCCAAAAGATTCAATATGGTCAAAACATGGTCAGCTCGGTGCTAATTTGTACAAAAACTCAGTTTGAAGTGTCTTAACAATTGTGTTGATGTTTCCAAACATAATTTGTGGTTCTATGAACAATATTATGGTCCTATAAACAAATGATACATATAATTTCAAAACGTGTACATACAGATTCCAATACCCACACGTACTCCCCGCCTAGTCCAATTACTCGCTGCCGCCTAGCGAGATTTGCAACCTCAATTTTAGCTTTTTTGGAACCCAATAACGTATTAAGGTATTTAAATAAGCTTACCCAAAACACCCCCTAAATCCCATATGATCACACTACTATAATAGTCCAAAAAAAAAAAAAAAAAAAGGCAAATACATCATCCCAATGTAATAAATGTAAGTCCTCACCTAATAACGATTTCCTCTCATACGGACGGTCTCAAGACGACTCGATCTTTCCCCGGCAATTGCAACCCGCCAACACCAGTCTCCTCCGGCTCCAAAATGCCCGTCATCATATTAATATCCATCGGATCCAGTTATCACCAAAATCAAACACGTTAACACCTAACAACAAACAAAAACCTTTACACTTAGGCTATGTTTGGCAAAGCTAGCAGTAAGTAGTTGTTTGTTTTACATAAGTAATATATGAGTAAATGACAATGTTTATTTTTATAAGTAATATATGAGTAATATATTACTTATTCATAAAAACATATACCAGTTTATTTTTATAAGCTTCGCTAATAGTATTTTGACAAAATCGTTCTACCGAAAAGACTTGAAAAGGTTTTGTGACTAGTTTAACGTGTAAACAAACACCCCATGGTGTTAATGTGACTTACCCAACCGATTACACGACCGAACCGTATTTCGGATGCCTTGTACTTTACTACTTTAGCCTAGCCGTTTCCCCTTGGTCACGGCTCGCACAAAACAATCAATCAACACTCTAACCAAATTTCACCACTCAAATAATGGAGCAAATCATCACTATCGACACACATAACTGTTAACCACAACTGATAAACAACAGGTATCCACCAACAGTAAATTTCACAAGGACGAGAATATATAACAAATAGAACTAAATAAACATGAAACAAACAATCATAGCCACGAGTCAACTCAACTCAGTGAGTTGACTCGGCTGGGTCGAGCGACTCAGTCATGATTCGTCCGAGTTTATGCGTTTTGGTTTTAGATCCACACGAGTTGTTGTCAAAAACAAAGGTTTTAGTTTTGTTTTTATATCGAAAACGTTTTATTGAACATTAGCCGATTAGGGTTTGAGTATAAACGAAGAAACAAAGAGGGTGGCGGCGCGTGGCTTACCAAACGAGTAAGAGAAGAGCAGCAGGCGGCGGAGTTGCTTCCAAACGTACCAAACGGGCTCCTCTAGTCTTCTCAGGTTCCAGAAACACTCCTTGGGTCTCAATCTATTCGTGCACGGTGTAAAACTGATTCGCCGGAATTTGGCCGGAAAGTATGACACCCTACTACATTGAAAAGCTCAAAACTCCTAAACTTTCATCACTTTTTTTGTTGGTTTAAACATATTACTAAATACTTTGAATAATCAAGCTGATGCTATTGATTGGTATGAAAACAAATACTTTCGGTTTTTAATGTTACATTGAAAAGTCAACACACTATAAGACTTTTAAAAAGGTCAAACTTACACTCATGACCAGGTGCAATCTTAGCTAGTTGTGCTGAACACTAAGAGTGAAGATCAACTAGAGCTATTTCTATGTTATGGGGTGCTGCATAACCTTCAAAAAACCTTCAAAAAAAAAACAGTAAAGATCAACTAGAGCTATTTCAACTTCTATGAAAATATTTTAATGTTATAGTTACTTTCGGTTTTTAGCAACCACTGTAAAATACTTGTTTGTCGACTGACAATCACCTACAAATGGGTCAATTCAGGTTATGTTTTAGGGTTTTTCTAAGTAATGTATTCGAAATTTCTAATGCACAAAACCCTCATATACCAAATTATCAAATCAAAAGTAATTTCTTTTAAAATTAATACTATTTTCATAAAGATCCACCACACATTCAGGATCTATAACTTAATTCAAATATATGAGAAGATAAAGTGTTTGCAGGTCAAAAACCAGGCCCTCTTTCAACACCAGAAAACTCCCCGTCATTATAAAAACCAGGTCACCCGGCCATTTTGACACCACTAACCAGTGTCATAAACAAATACCAGATAAAATTATTATTATTATTATTTTTTTTTCACAAACCAAGCAAGCCTCTCACATCAAGATACCCTTGCCCACAACAGGTGAGGAAAGGAGCAAATGACATTAGATTAATTCCACACGTTCCACTACAATGTCATTACTATTATTATATGATGATTGGTTAATTCTCTTAAACTAGATGTTCGGTCTACAATATTCTATGGAGAGAGGAGGTAAACTATCTATTCTTAAAAATGTAAAATCAAAGTTTAACAAACGACGCAAAGGACTATTTAGTATTTACAACTCAAAACAGACTAACCTCTGTCTTTTGACCGATGGCTCCTATCTTTGACTTTTTCTCGGTCCCTCTCGAGATCATCCCTATCCCTTTCTCGATCAGAATCTCTCACTCTATCACGGTCACGACCCTTGTATTTATCTTTCTCCCTTTCCCTTTCGCGTTCGCGGTCCCGCAATCGCTCTCTGCTGGTATCGACTCTATGTTCTTTGTTTTTTGGAGCTGGTTCATCTTTTATATCTCCCTCAACCTGAATGCTCTCTGTATCATCGTCACTCTTTGTCGAATCTTGCAATCTACCACTTCCTGCTTTTATCAGCACGTCTTTTGAATCGGGATTAACAGCTGCAGGAGACACCTTAGACGTATTTGTATCATCCAGCATTGGTGGGCCACTTGATGGAGCTTCCTAGAACACATAACAGAGAGAACCTCAAATCATGTCTTGCCCTTAAGTAGAAAAACTAAAGAGTGAAAAATAAGAGGGGATGATTTCGACCCATATATTTACAAACAGTTTGACTTCGGTTAGCTTTTGATATCTAACGAGTAAAATTAAAAACTTTGTAGAAGATAAAACGGACCGAGCGTGATCCAAAGTGTATTTAATTGCTTGCAACCTCTTAAGCCTCTTCAATCAGTACACTTGATTAAGATCTTATCAAATAAACATATTCAATAAATTAGCTCTATATAAAATTGAAAAAAATGACATAAAATGTTGGCAGCTCGACGCGGCCTGTTTCAGAAAGCTGCTTGTTCTGTCCTAGACTCATTACCCAACCCACCCGTTTTCCCCATGATTACAGAAAACCAAACAAATAGTGAACAGGAGAGAGAGAAAGAGATGTGGACCTTGGGAATGGGTTGAGATGGTGAATCCCATGATCTATTAGACATTGTAAATGATCCGCCTTCTTTGCATACAGGTATATACTGTGCCTTAGGTAGAGTGTATAGGTGAGCTAGAACTCTACAAACATCATCTATACCCGTTTTGTCAGCATCAAATGCTTTCCACCATGGAGGGTTTTCAGGGAGGGGAACATGGAACCTGCGAGCAGCAGCATATACAACTCCACACGCCACAACTGCACACTTGAACCGCACACATAAAGTTGTGCGCAAACTGTCCAAAATAAAAATATAAGTTGATAAGCACAGAAAATGTGTGGCTCATGATAAACAAAGATAAAAGGTGTACTCCTTTTGTTCAGAACAATATGAATTTTCAAGTCAAAGAGATATCAAATTCAGAGATGATACATGATACTACAAAATTATTATAAACACGGATCACTTGTTACATTGCAATTTGAAGTAGTTGTGCCTACGAAAGGTGAATTAGTAGCAACTATATGTAAAAGGAATATAAGAACACGGTAGCTCTCTTAAAGGAACAAACTCCATACCTATCATTTGCAAGATTCCAAGCTTCTTGCCTCAACTCTGGAGGTGTCTCAAGGGTGGCGAGATAATTTGAAATGAATTTATGACGATGTTCAACATGACAGATGAAAGCCATCTCCTTCAGTAAATGTCGTTCGGATCTGATCAGATCCATCTTCAACTCCGAATATTTCTGTGCAAGCATAACATGCCAGTATAAGCAAATCACTTCTTTTAAAGGAAGAGAAATCAGCCTTCTAATAAGACAAAATATAGAGCTAATATCAGTAGTAAAAATAGCAGATAGAATTGATTAAATACCTTTGAAAAGGCATCCATATGCTCTATAGGGAGATTTTCCCTTCTACATTCCATTCTGTGGAAAACATTGATGACATGCCTTGCTCTCCTAGGGTTTTCCTCAAGCTTTGAAGCAAGCCAAACACAGCTAGCAGCAACGCGCTGCGGAAGAGAAAAGACAGAAAGTGGATAACATGAATTAACATCATTGTTTTTAAACAAACTGAGAATTGAAAATTTGAAGGTATACTTAAAATGTAAGGGCACAAGTGACATCTACCGAGAGAAGAACCATACCTTCACGTTGAAACGAACAAATGACTTCTTGCAGTAGAATCGATGGAACAGAACCTGACCGGTGGCCATTACTTGCTGAGGTCTGTGTAGTATGAAGTTAAGGGCATTTATGATCCAATTACTGGGAGCCACTGAACTAGTATTAAAGTATCTAACTAACTAATTGAAACTTGCAAGTTTTAATGCTGATGGCGTGGGCCATCAGCATTCCAAGTATCATAGGAATGGCAACACTCCTTATGATATGTACCAAAAAACTAAAACACCGCCTAGCTCACCAAGGAGCATAGCATCAGGGTATTAGATTTAGCATAAAGTGATATAAAAGGTAAACAGGCTTTTAAAATAACTTGTAACAAAATATTACATAAAACTATGAAAATTGGGAAGATTGCCAAAAGGATACACCTTAAGTAAAATGCCACTCTCTTGGATAAGATCACATCCATATATTCTGAGGGTCGTTTCAGTGGCTTCATCTACTCCATCTTTTCTAGAAGGTGTCTCTTGAAGTTGCTCATCCGTTAGATAGAATGTATCAATAGCTGTGTAAATCATAATTGATGGAAAATCCACTGCATAATGGAACAAATCAATGTGTGAAAATCATTAGTATTAACAACATATAACAAAATGCCAAACATATCAATTTTATAAAATGGCAAGCAATAATTACAAAACAGGCAAACAATTTTGCCACATTTTAACATTCAAAAGAAAAGTTGACATTCCTACAGCTAGGACAGGTCCAGTCATCTTCTCTACGACCAGCTAATATCATAAGTACAACAAATAAATTTGACTAAGAAGTAAGTGTCATTTACATAATAGATGTATGGGTCGATGTATAATGTATAAACTAATACGGGAATAAGTAAATGCTTACATTCCCAATGTGTTTCTAACCAGTTACCATGACGAAGCTAAGATTCTGTTTGACGCGGCATTCCTATGTTTTCAAAAGGCTGTGGACGAGGTATAATTCCTTTGCTTGTGCATATAAGGCTCAAAAGTTGTGAATGTTATTTGTTTTAAATTAGTCACTCGCTTTTTGTTGTAGTTTATTTATTTCGGGTAAATTATGAAATATAAAAATTAGTCAAACTATGGCTTGCGATGGACAAGTCCCAATGGCCACAATAGATGACTGATGATACAATAGTAACATTCAATCTAAGCTAGAGCATTCTGTGTATACTATAAACCAAGCTAAAACACATAGCCAGCCCACATGACACGACTTATTATACAACTCAGGATAAAACTGCATCATCCAAATACGAATACCACACATGAGCATATAGGCTAAGTAAGGGGGTGTAAGTTTAAGCTTATTTTAGGCATATGAGCTTATATGACTCTACTTATATCTCATGAGCCCATATTTTCCAGCTTATCTTCAGACTTGTGAGCTTATTACCACTTACAGATGGAAGATAAGCTCATAAGCTAAACTATAAGACCAAAAAAAATGAGCTTATGAGATATAAGCTGAAAGCCCAAACATAAGATTAAACAAATCCAATTATAAGCACATAAACTAAACTATCACAACCAATTATAAGGGGATGTTTGGTTAAGCTTACTTTTGGGCTTATGAGCTTATTTGACTACGCTTAAATCTCATACGCCCATATTTTCCGGCTTATTCTCAGACTTGTGAGGTTATTATGACATAAAGATGGAAGATAAGCTCATAAGGTAGAAAAAAGGCGGATAAAGAAGAGCTTACGAGATATAAGCCGAACTAAATAAGATCATAAGCCCAAAATAAGATTAAACAACAACCCCTAAGTTAAAAGTTTTCACCTGAGTAACCTCCAATTAGTATAATTGGCAAACCCCAAAGTCCATACTTCAAATCTAATCACCATCCCAATGTATGTAAAGGTAGCTGACATTCCCACAGCTAGGACAGGACGACAGGTCCAGTAGTCTTCTCTACGACCACCTAAATCATAATCACGACAAATTAATACCACAGAATAAACTTATGGGTCCCTGTCTAAACTCACAAAACAAATTTTATGCACAAGTATTTATAGGCTTTAAAAAATGTAAAGCTTTAGGGTGTATTTTGGAGCTGAAACAAATAGAAACTAAACTGGGGCTAAATAAGGGGATGTTTGTTTAAGCTAATTTTTAGGCTTATGAGCTTATATGACTCTACTTATATCTCATGAGCCCATATTTTCCAGCTTATTTTCAGACTTGTGAGCTTATTATGACTTAAAGATGGAAGATAAGCTCATAAGCTAAACTATAAGAAGGAAAAAAATGAGCTTATGAGATATAAGCTGAAAGCCCAAACATAAGCTTAGACAAATCCAATTATAAGCACATAAGCTAAACTATCACAACCAATTCTAAGGGGATGTTTGTTTAAGCTTACTTTTGGGCTTATGGGCTTAATTGACAATCCGATCAATAACAAAATTGATCTAGATCAAACAAACAACAATTCCAATGCATAAGTGCATAACACAAATTGTTTGTTAGTAATAAGCATGTAGAAATTTAACAAAACACACCCTAACGTCTACTTTTCTATCAATTAGAAGGCTGATACGACCCGTTTTAGACGAGTTTACAGCCGGCGCAAAGTCAAGGGACCAAATTGAAGACTTTGAAGACTTTACAGATTATCAGTTTGTTTGTTTAATTTTTTATATTGTTGAGGGGGGGTTTTGCTAATTAATTATGTTTAGGCGTATTAAGGGGGAGGGGGCCGATTAGGGCAAGGCATTGAGACTTTTGGTACGCTTTTCTTCTTTTCTGTAGGGAGATACCTACTTCTCGGATTGCAGGAACTATCATAACTGGTTACCTTTGATTACATTTACTTGATTGCCAATTTGATCTTATCAAATTGGTATCAAAGCCTTCGTTCTTGCGTCTGTGGATTATTGATTAGAGATGTCGAAAAAAGTGGCTGAGGTCGATGCTGATTTGGCTCAATTCAAAGCCGATGTTGCTGCTAATCAGGAAGCTAATAAACAGTTTGCTGAAGAAACCAGGCAGCGATTTGATGTCATACAGGAGGCAATCAACAGGAATAAGGCCGATTCAGATAAACAATTTGCTGAAGTGTTGCAGGTGTTGAAAGGGCTACAGCCACCTACTAACACCGCTGCCCCACCGCTATAAACCCATGGTTTTTCCACTCAAACACAGCCGAACACAGGTTTTGCAATCCAACCCTTGCTGACCAGTGGCTACGCCGCCTATATGCCACCCACCAGCGGGATTGTTTTCCCGACAGCCCCACTGGTCAACCCTACCACACCACCATCAGCGGCCTATACCAGTTTTTCGGGTCTCCGTTTCGACTCGTATGGATTCCCAATCCCGCCAGGGGAGACTCACAGTAACTACAATCAACGACCAAAGGTAAGTAACGAGGGGATTTTCCAAAACTTTTCAGATGTTTCGGGAGGTATATCGAGTGGGGTATTTACGGGACCAATTCCACCAATAACGCAAGGCATAGGTCATACTTATGACCGGGGATGGGGGCAGGGAAACGACTTTCGTTTACGAAAGTTGAAAGATTTTTTGATGTTCAAAAGGTGAATGCTTCTGGGGAAAGATTAAGGGCGGCGGTGTTGTGTTTCGAGGGACCCGCTTTGGCATGGTTTCGATGGACTGACAATAGAACACCTTTCCGGGGTTGGGAGGAGTTGAAAACGCAGTTGTTACATCGTTTTCAACCCTCACAGGAGGGAAGTTTGTATGAACAATTCCTTACCATCAACCAGGATGGATCTGCTCGGGAGTATGTGGCCTTGTTTGAGAAAATGGCAGCCCAGTTAGTAGGGATACAGGAAGAAATACTGGAGGGAACCTTTATCAAGGGTTTGAAACCGGATTTGAGGACCGCGGTTAGAACCCAACAACCGAAAGGGGTTACTGAAGCGATTCAACTTACTTTGCTAATTGATGAAAACAGGTCAGGGGGTGAATGGGGCAAGTCTTCTACTTCCCGACAGGATAGTCAGACGGGAGGGGGCGTACCGCGACCAACCGCGCCTCTTACCGGGGGCACGAATTCGAAATCTATTGCAGGGGTAGCTGGTAAACAGCCCTTCAAACGTATGTCAGAGGCTGAATTGTTGGATAAAAAGGCTAAGGGGCTATGTTTTCGTTTTGACGGCAAATTCGCGCCGGGTCACAAATGTCCGGAGAAATCTTTACAGGTTATGGTGATCTATGATGGGGAAACCGAGGAGGAGGAAGGTGAGCATGAGATAGAACCGGATGAACAAGTTCAGTTGGATATGGTTGAAGTGTCGGCCAACTCTGTGTGTGGTTTCACAGCTCCACATACCATGAAACTGAGGTAAGTTTGGCAAAAGAGAGGTGGTGGTACTAATTGACAGTGGGGCGACCCAAAATTTCTTATCCGTGCAGTTGGTATCCCTTTTGGGGTTAAGGGTTGATGGAACGCGCGAGACCAGAGTTCGACTCGGAAATGGGAAATTTGATAGGAGTTTGGGGCTTTGTCGTTCAGTGGCATTACGTCTACCGGGTCTACGGGTGGTGGAGGATTTTTATCCCTGGAATTGGGAAGTACTGATGTGATCTTAGGTGTTAAGTGGCTACATAACTTGGGAGATATCCATGTTAACTGGAAAACCCTCACCATGTCGTTTGAGGGACTAGAGGGCAAAGTGGTATTGCAGGGAGAGTGTGGGCTGACACGGGCCGAGACGTCATTACGAGCTATGGTCCGTGACATGGAGGGAGTTAGTGAGAGTTTCCTAGTTGGGTTGGTGGTTATGGAGATAGGCTCACAACAAGATCAGTCCACCCCGGCGGAATTGGATCTGTTCTTGAAGCACTTTTCAGAGATGTTTGAGATGCCTGAGGGATTACCTCCACAGCGGGATCACGAGCATGCCATTGTGCTCAAGGGAGGAACCGAACCAATAAACGTTCGTCCGTATCGCTACCCCAGTTACACAAGGACGAGATCGAAAGGTTAGTCATGGAAATGGTGGATGCAGGCATTATTCGACCGAGCACGAGTCCTTTTTCGAGTCCTGTCTTGTTGGTCAAAAAGAAGGACGGGAGTAGACGGTTTTGTGTGGATTATCGTGCCTTGAATAAGGCAACGGTGCTCGATAAGTTTCCCATACCGGTGGTGGATGAGTTGCACGGGGCAGCGATTTTCAGCAAGTTGGACCTCAAATCGGGTTATCATCAGATACGAATGGGACAGGACGTTCCAAAGACGGCCTTTCGAACTCACGAGGGCCACTACGAGTTCTTGGTTATGCCTTTCGGTTTAACTAACGCACCGTCCACTTTTCAATCCCTCATGAACAGGGTTTTTCGCCCTTATTTGAGGAAATTTGTGCTTTGTTTTTTTTTTTCTTTTTTTTTTTTTTTTTTTTTTTTTATGATATTCTGGTGTACAGCAGGTCATTGGAGGAGCATTTATAGCACTTACGGCTAGTGTTGAGAAACTAAGAGAGGAGGGGCTGTATTGTAATCGAAAGAAATGTGCTTTTGGGCATACTCAGGTGGAATATTTGGGTCATATTGTATCTAAAGAAGGGGTGATGGCTGATCCGACGAAGGTGACGGCAATGCTAACCTGGCCGATTCCCAAAAACATCCGTGAACTGCGGGGATTCCTTGGGTTGACGGGGGTACTATCGGAAATTTGTTCAGGGGTACGGAAAAATTGCTAAGCCTTTAACTGATTTGTTTAAAAAAGATAGTTTTGTGTGGTCGGACGAGGCGACGGGGGCTTTCAAACAGTTACAATACGTGAAGACACAAGTTCCAATGCTCGCTCTACCTGATTTTTCTAAGGAGTTTACGGTAGAGACGGATGCTTCGGGACACGAGGTGGGGGCGGTATTGATGAAGGAAGGGCGCCCCATTGCTTATTTCAGCCAAGTGTTGGGTACTCGGGCTCAGCTCAAATCGGTCTATGAACGCGAGTTAATGGCTATCGTGATGGCAGTGCAGAAGTGGAGGCCTTATTTATTGGGGAAGAAGTTCAGAGTTATTACGGATCAGAAGAGTTTGAAATTTCTGTTGGAACAATGAGTTATTGAGGGGGATCACCAGAGGTGGGTTTCTAAATTATTTGGTTATGATTTTGAGATTGTGTATCGACCGGGGAAGGAAAATGGAGTCGCGGATGCTCTGTCACGTCGGGGAGAGGGGGGTGGCGATTGCGCAGTTAACCGCCTCTATTAGCACGGTACATTCAGGTCTCGAGGACGAGCTACAACAGGATTTGTATCTTACAAACTTGCGTAATCGGATCGAGGCCAAGGAGGATGGTTTGCAGGGATATTCGGTGGTAAATGGTGTCGTCTTATTTAATCGTCGTGTGGTGATACCACGAAATTCTCCGTGGGTGGAAAAATTGTTTCAGGAAACCTACGAGCGACTAGCTAGCGAGTTTTATTGGGCGGGTATGAAGGTGGATATAGCGAAAAGGGTAGCGGAATGTGATGTTTGTCAGCGCAATAAGTCTTCAAATTTGGCACCATCGGGTTTGTTACAGCCCTTGAACCTGCCCGAGCGAATTTGGTAAGATATTACCATGGATTTTGTGGAAGGGTTACCGTGATCGGAAGGCTTTTCGGTCGTGTTTGTGGTGGTGGACCGGCTTAGCAAATCAGCCCACTTCATTCCCCTTAAACATCCGTTTACAGCAGCTAGTGTGGCCGGAGCATTTATTCGAGAGGTTGTTCGCTTGCATGGTATTCCACGGTCCATTGTGTCGGACCGCGACAAGGTTTTCTTGAGTTTATTTTGGCGGGAGATTTTTAAACAGCAGGGTACGATCCTGAAGAGGAGTACCGCGTATCACCCGCAAACTAATGGGCAAACTGAGGTCGTGAATCGCAGTTGTTTTACTTCTCAGCGACCAAAGTCGTGGGTTAAATGGTTACCGTGGGCGAAATACTGGTATAACACTTCTTACCACTCGTCGCTACGGACTACTCCATTTCGCGTGTTGTATGGTCGGGATCCACCTACTTTGCTTCGCTATGATCATGGGTCCGCGGTTACTTTTGAGGTAGATCGGTATTTGCTGGAACGGGATGAGCTGTTGGCGGAACTGAAGGGGTCGTTATTGTGAGCCCAGCAGTTAATGAAACAGAGAGCGGATGGTCATAGGCGGGATGTGGTTTTTAAAGTTGGGGATCGTTTATCTGAAGATGCGTCCCTACAGGCAACTTACGGTGATGGGAAAACGTAATGAGAAGTTGTCTCCAAGGTACTATGGTCCGTATCGTGTGCTAGAGAGGGTTGGGGAAGTTGCTTATAAACTCCAGTTACCGGAGGGGGCTCGGATACATCCAGTTTTTCATGTGTCGCAGCTCAAAAGGGCTCTTGGTGATCGGGTGGCAGTGTCCACTTTACCCATCGGCGTTGCTGATTCGGATGAGGGATTGGTGTTTGCACCAGCTGCTGTTTTGGATGTGCGTGTGAAGGAGGGGCGGCGGGAGGTGTTGATTGCGTGGCAGGGAATGCCACCATCAGAGGCGACTTGGGAAGGGTTCGAGGTTATGAAGGAGCAGTTTCCTTCTTTCCTCCTTGAGGACAAGGTGGGTGTTTTGGGTGGGGGGGGGGGGGGGGGGGGGGGGTGTTGATGATACGACCCGTTTTAGACGAGTTTACAGCCGGCGCAAAGTCAAGGGACCAAATTGAAGACTTTGAAGACTTTACAGATTATCAGTTTGTTTGTTTAATTTTTTATATTGTTGAGGGTGGGTTTTGCTAATTAATTATGTTTAGCCGTATTAAGGGGGAGGGGGCCGATTAGGGCGAGGCATTGAGACTTTTGGTACGCTTTTCTTCTTTTCTGTAGGGAGATACCTACTTCTCGGATTGCAGGAACTATCATAACTGGTTACCTTTGATTACATTTACTTGATTGCCAATTTGATCTTATCAAAGGCACGGTACAGTGTACAACACCATAGTTACCCCAACAGTTGTGTTACAGTATAAAAATTATTGAGTGTATTTGCGTGTATGCCCTTTTTTTGGTTCTGTTTTAGTAGGTCTGTTTTTAGTATTAATAGGGCGGGTAAAATGTGGGCTGGCCACCGGTGTTACCACAACTGATAGGCTGGTACAACAACAATACCCAATCCCTCCACGGGGTATGGGCGAGGTAGGATGTAGATAGTCAAACCGCTACCCGAGGGTGGGGGGATGTGTATGCATATATGTGAGCAAAATATGTAGCATAAATATGTGTGTGTTCATCAGAGATACGAATAGAAACATATACAGTAAATAACGAACATAAAAGCATGTGAGCATATAAGAAAATTTTGGCCTATGAGCATAAATGTACTAAAATTTGTATATTTATATAACTATGAGTCGCTCATATACATATATGTAGCCTGTTAAATGTCTATTCTCTTAAGGCCAAAAACGTTAACTACTACAGTATGTGTAATAAATGGATAGTGTAACTTACTGAGTTATGATCAGCTGGTCTTGGCTGTGTTCAGCTGCTCATACTGCAAGTTGTCCGAAAAGAAAAGTTGACATTCCCCCAGCTAGGACAGGTCCAGTCATCTTCTCTACGACCACCTAATATCATAAGTACAACAAATAAATACGACTAAGAAGTAAGTGTCATTTACACATAATAAATGTATGGGTCCATGTATAAACTAACACGGGAATAAGTAAATGCTTACACTCCCAATGTGTTTCTAACCAGTTACCATGAGGAAGCTAAGATTCTGTTTGACGCGGCATTCCTATGTTTTCAAAAGGCTGTGGACGAGGTATAATTCCTTTGGTTGTGCATATAAGGCTCAAAAGTTGAATGGTATTTCCGCATACTAATCAGTTCTAAGTTGTGAATGTTATTTGTTTTAAATTAGTCACTCGCTTTTTGTTGTAGCTTATTTATTTCGGGTAAATTGTGAAATATAAAAATTAGTCAAACTATGGCTTGCGATGGACAAGTCCCACGGCCACAATAGATGACTGGTACAATAGTAACATTCAATCTAAGCTAGAACATACTGTCTATACTATAAACCAAGGTAAAACACATAACCAGCCCACATAACACAGACTTATTATCCAAGTCAAGAAGAAGCGTCATCGAAATACGAATACCACACATGAGCAAATAGAGAAACTAAAACTAGGGCTAAGTAAGTGGGTGTAAGTTTAAACTAATTTTTAGGCTAATGAGCTTATATGACTATGCTTAAATCTCATACGCCCATATTTTCCAGCTTAATTTCAGACTTGTGAGCTTATTATGACTTAACGATGGAAGATAAGCTCATAAGCTAAACTATAAGAAGGAAAAAAATAAGCTTATGAGATATAAGCTGAAAGCCCAAACATAAGCTTAAACAAATCCAATTATAAGCTCATAAGGTAACCTATCACAACCAATTATAAGGGGATGTTTGTTTAAGCTTAATTTTAGGCTTATGAGCTTATTTGACTATGCTTAAATCTCATACGCCCATATTTTCCGGCTTATCTTCAGACTTGTGAGCTTATTATGACTTAAGAACGGAAGATAAGCTGATAAGGTAGAAAAAAGGCGGGTAAAGATGAGCTTACGAGATATAAGCTGAACCAAATAAGATCATAAGCCCAAAATAAGCTTAAACAATGACCCCTAAGTTCAAAGTTTTGACCTGAGTAACGTCCAAATAATAAAATTGGCAAAACCCAAAAATTAGTCCATAGTTCTAATCACCATCCCAATTCATGTAACACTAATATGACAACCAATTAGACCCTAATTGAACATTAAATTAAATCATATCAACCTCTAAACCTCTCTCTAATCAAGTCAAACAAAGTTTAAAAAATGAAATGAATTGAAGCATAAGAACAAAGAGAAGGTACCATCGCTTTAATCAATATCAATATAAAAGCACTTGATAGTTCTCTTTACTAACACATAGTAACAACTTGACCATCGCTGCTGAATGGTACAATGAACGGCTGTTCAAAATTAACGGAAATTGATCAAGGACCATTTATATGACGGTAAAAAGAAAGAAATTACAAACCAGCCCCCCAAGTATGTAACAAGTTGTGAAAACTACCCCTGAATCTTTTACTACTTACAATTTTTTATATATACTAAACAATTATAACGGGATGTTTGTTTAAGCTAATTTTTAGGCTTGTGAGCTTATATAACTATGCTTATATCTCATACGCCCATATTTTCCGGCTTATTTACAGAATTGTGAGGTTATTATGACTTAAAGATGGAAGATAAGCTCATAAGGTAGAAAAAGACAAAAAAAGATGAGCTTATGAGATAAAAGCCGAACCAAATAATATCATAAGCCCAAAATAGGATTAAACAAATGCCCAAAGTTCAACCTTTCACCTGAATAACCTCCAATTAATAAAATTGGCAAAACCCAATTAGTCCATACTTCTAATCACCATCCCGATTCATGTAAGACTAATAATATGAGTAAAGATTAATAAATTATCACAACCAACCTCTAAAACCTCTATCTAATCTACCATTTTCATTTAATCAAATTACACATATATATATATATAGCCAAACACAATTTTAAAAATGAATAAATGAATTGAAGCATAAGAAGAAAGAGAAGGTACCATGGCTTTTACCAATATCAAATATAAAAGCACTTGATAGTTGTCTTCTGTGAAATGAGAGTAAAACAAACAAGAAATGGAGAGCGATGGTTTTGGTGGAGAGGTGGTGGGTAGGAGGATTGGACACAGTCAACTATGTTTTAATGGGATTGGATTGCCAGCTAAAAGCAAATCCTACATCAACTACTGTACTTGTTTGTAAGAGCACAACATTTGGGACCACGGGATGTCACTTAACAACTAGAGTTAATTGCATTTTTGGTCCCTGTGGTTTGGCCAAATTGCAGATTTGGTCCCTAACTTTTTGAAAGTGCACCAGACGTCCCCATTTTCAAGTTTTTGTTGCATTTTTGGTCCCTGGGCCCACACGCCGTTAACGCTGCTCCGTTACTGACCCCATGTGCGTTGCACACGAGGGTTTTTTGGTCATTTCATTAGCTAAAAACAAACACACCCACTTTTCTTTCTTTTTTATATAAATTAAACCACCCCTTTCCCCAAATCAATCCCAATACCCAATTTAAAAATAAACCCTAACCCTTAACCCTAATTGCTGCCTTCACAAAAAAAATGGTTTATTGTCATTGTGGTTTGCGTGCAAGAGTTCGAACATCATGGACTCCATTGAACCCTGGTCGTCGTTTTTATTGTTGTCCCAAACCCGTAAGTTATGCATTCGATCCATATTTTCTTTTTTGTTAACAAACACAAATGGTTGATTGAATCATTGGTTTTTTCATTGTAGGATGAATGTGGGTTTTTTCATTGGTTTGATCCACCAATGTGTGCTCGAGCAGTGACCATTATTCCTGGTTTGCTAAGGGGTCGAAATGAGCTTCAACAAGCAAACAATGCATTGGTTGCTCAAAATGGAAGATTGAAGAAATGGTTGATTTGTAGTTGGATTATCTTTTTAGTGTATTTGTTTAGTTAGGTTGTTAGTTGGACTTGTTAGAGTTGACCAAAAGTTCATATGGTTAATTTGCATCTTTTATATTAGTTACTCTTGTCTTTTTCAATGAAGAATGTTGTGTTAACTAAATGTGTGCAAAAGTTCATATTGATTAACCATTTTACAAGCAGATGTGGAAACAAATTTGGTGTGAATGTGTGCATAAGTGCATGCCAATAGTTTAAAGAAAACTGCAAACAAAAATGTGCAAATGTGTGCAAAAGTGGTTCACAAAAGTGAAAACATTCATAATTGTCAAAAGTGTAAAGAAAAGTGCTAACATAAAGTGCAAACAAAACTGCAAAGACAGAAACAAGTCCAACTAAACATAACATTCCAAGTGCAACCATTAGAATCAAAGTCATACATAAACATTTTATGATATTCAAAGTCTGAAAATACATAAAATCTAAAAAGTGCCAAAAGTAAAGACATTAGAGTTACAAAGTCATTGTTTTCATGGACTTAAACAAAAGATAGTGGAAAGTAACTTGCTTAGTGGCTTCAAGCTTTCTTGGTAGGAGACAACACTTTATTTGCTGACCTCTTTGTCATTCTCTTCCTAGTTGCTTCTTGGCTTGCAGCTTGTGGACCTTGAGACTGTGGTTGACTAGCAGCTTGTGGGGTTGATGTTGCAGAAGGTTGGGTTTGAGTAGCTTGGCCATGACTTGCAGAAGGTTGGGTTTGAGCAGCTTGGGACTGAGATGCAGAATGTTGGGGCTGACTTGCAGAAGGTTGGGATTCTTGGCCATGACTTGTAGAAGCTTGAGGTTGCTTGCATCCTCTTTTGTTATGTCCTTTACCATTGCAATTCTTACATGTGACCTGTTTCCCTACCCTGCTCATTTTCCCTGACTGCACCATACTTTCAACCTCACCAACACTTTTTTTTCTTTTTTTTGATGGCCTACCAATCTGCACATGAACCTTAGGTGGAAGCAATCTTGTTGGCCAATCATTCTTCACCCATAAGTGTCTACCAACCACAGGATTTATCTTGAATGAATATTGTTTTTCCCAAGTTTCTAGCCTATATGAGGAATGGACCCAATCTTTTGGCAATCCTACATCCATTCCATGATCTGCCATATCATAAATGCATGCTACTGCATGTCTACAAGGGATACCAGACACTTCCCATTTTCTACAAGAACAAGTCTTATTAGTAAGGTTAACCACTCATTGATCACCTTTAGGTCCTCTAACTTCATACAAATCTAATCCATTCCAATCTACTTTGTAGTTTACAGAAGCATCTTTAGTAAACTTAAACCTTTTGGTAACAGCAGGTGTGAGTGGACCTTGAGATTTTGCAATAATTTTTTGCACAATCACAATCCTTTTCATTAGATAGGCTCTTACATACTCTAAGGCAGATATGATTGGTGAGTCCCTAGCATCTAATAACTGTCTATTGAAAACTTCACAAATGTTGTTGATAAGCAAATCACAATGTGCCCTACCTGTATGTTGTGTGTGTAAGGATTTTATCAAAAAAAAAAAAAAAGACAGTAACTAGAAAACTTAACAATGAAAGTAACTTAATTTACCAGAAAAATGGGATCTGCTCCAGTGTTCTGGGTTAATTTTGTTCAGCCATTCATAAGCTTGTGAATGATGGGATTTGAGTTCATTCATCACATTTGTGAATTCCACTTTTGTTGTAGCAGTTGCAGCTTTCCACAATACATCTTTGAACCTCCCACCTTTCCATAAC
This sequence comes from Artemisia argyi, assembly GCA_030686995.1. Lineage (NCBI taxonomy): Eukaryota > Viridiplantae > Streptophyta > Magnoliopsida > Asterales > Asteraceae > Artemisia > Artemisia argyi. The sequence continues at coordinate 200,878,776 of CM060683.1, read as the reverse complement.
AAATTTAAATTGTCATTGATATGCCTGACACAGAATCTATGCTCAGCTGATGGAAACAACCTCTTTATTGCTGGTAAGAGTCCCTGGGTTAATACAGAAATAGTCATTACATATTTAACATGTTAATATTTAAATGAATTCAAATATGATTAAGAAATAATATGTACCTTCTGCCTATCAGTTATGAAAGTAAAGTGGGAGTCCCTTTCTAAGTCTAAATCATCACCAAGTTGTGACAAGAACCATAACCAAGAATCCAAACATTCAGACTCCACTATCCCATAAGCTACAGGATAAATACCATTATTCCCATCAACTGCTACAGCAGTTAATAGTTGCCCAGGATATTGCCCTTTCATGAATGCTCCATCTAAACCCAATAGTTCCCTTTGATCAGCTTTGAAGCCTTCTTTCAAAGCCCCCAAACACACATAAATCCTTCTAAATTTTCTGGTTGTAGATTCTGGATCTCCTTCTCTATAAAAATCTAACTTCACTGTTGTGTTTGGATTAGCCTTTTGTAATTCTAACACATAGTCTCTAAGTAATCCATATTGCACTTCAGCATCACCTTTTAGAGTAGACTCTGCCTTTGCTTTTGCTCTAAAAGCCTTATGAATTGAAACCCCCACATGAAACTGCTTCTGCATTTGATCTTGTATAGCTTTGGTTGGCATCTCTGGATTCAATTTTATCAGATCTTCAACATGTGATGATAGAAATGAGGAATTGCAAGCTTTTATTTTTCTAGAGAGAAGACATTTATGTTCATCAGTAAATGTCTTAACCACCCATTTTTGTATGTCAGGTACATAGTGAAGGTACACACTCCAAGGACATTTTTTATCCTCATCCTCTTCTGCAATTACACTTATGCCCTTGTTTTTCTCCTTTACAGATTTATTTCCTTTTTGACTAATCAACATTTGTCCTTTTGTGTTTTGAATAGATTCTTGTTGTCCAACAAGAGGACCTTTTCCCAAACTTGGAACTGTGCCATAACAAACAGCCCTCATCCTAACCTTATCATTCTTTTTCATCTTAATATTTCTCCTAGTTTCAACAATATGTGCCTGAATCTTCTTCTTAGCTTCTTCCTTAGTTGCAAACTCTTGCCCAACAAAGAAGTAGTTAACAATCCTTTTTTGTTCAGCTGCTTGTTTCTCTTGTTTCTTCAATTTCCTAAGTACCGATTTCCTAGCATTATCACTATCATCCCCAAGATCACTTTCATAAGAATCAAAGTCAATTTCCTCAATATCATCCTCTGTTAAGTTAACTTCAGTATTCAAAGCATGAATTACACCACTTTCAGCAGAATCAACATTAAACCTAAAACCATCCATAGGGACCTCTACTTCCTCTACAACATGTTCTTCATCCTCAATAACTTGCTCATGGTCACTACCCTGCTCACTACCCTGCTCATAGTCACTACCCTGCTCATGCTCATGCTCACTACCCTCCTCATGCTCACTACCCTCCTCATGCTCACTACCCTCATGCTCACTACCCTGCTCATCATTACTATCAAAGAAGTTTTCCATTCCCTGCTCATTAACACTATCCATAGCCACATCATTGTTAACCTGATCTACCATAGCCACATCTTTGTTAGCATCTGAGTTTAACCACTCAATGGCCAACTGTTTGCTAGACCTGGGAACTGGTTTCTTCACAACATCATCATCATCCAAATCAACTATTTCATTAGTGTCATCTATCTCCTTGATCTCCATTGTTTTCCTAAATAAAGGCTTATAAAATGACTCAACCCTGGTCTCATTGTGTTCAATGAAAACTTCTATAACCTTATGCTTTGAAACATAACTAATCAGGCTAACAACATCATCATCACAACCCAATGCTCTAAGTCCCCAATCCAAATTTTTCTTAGGTTCTCTGAAGTGATAGAACATAATTTGTTGTGGATCATATTTTAACATTTTTACGATGTTATTAACCACCTCAACCGTAAAGCATTCACTATCTACAAAATCCACAAATTGTACCTTGCCATTTATATAATTCCTCTTAGGACTGCTTGTGAAAATACCACCATGGTGCACCTTCATTGAAAATATGTTTGGATAATCGGCTGTTTAACAAAGAAAACAACATTGTCAGAATTTAAGCTAATCAATAACCAACGCAATTTTTTATACAAACTCTTCATGTCTTACCATATATTGTATACGGATCATATGTGTTAATTGCGTCATCAAGTCGAAATCGCCAAACTTGAACTCCCCTAACCATTTTACAATGTCAATCTTAAGGGACGAATTTTGCAAGCCTTTAGATCATTTAGGATGAACTTTTGGTTAGTAAATTAGGGTTACAGTAAAATGGGGGATTTGTTTTTAATTGAATGGGGGGTGGGTAAATTTTAATAATAGATTTGGTGGGGTCGGGTCGGGTATAAAGTGGGTGTGTTTGTTTTTAGCTAATGAAATGACCAAAAAACCCTCGTGTGCAACGCACATGGGGTCAGTAACGGAGCAGCGTTAACGGCGTGTGGGCCCAGGGACCAAAAATGCAACAAAAACTTGTGTCACACCCCCAATTTACCTGACTTGCAGCGGAATGAATACCTGGGGGTGTCTGTCATAGCACCACAGTTACAGTTACATTGAACGACCTAAAGTGTCGTTTGGAAAATACTGCATTTGATCATTGAAATAATCCAGAGTTTACAAAATGAGGTCCCCAAAATGTGTTGCATGTTTATGAAAAACAAGTCATACTAGATCAAACGTTTACATAAGTGCATGAAATAATGATGAGACGCGTCGACTCCGCGACTCCATGAAGGTCCAAATGCATGTCACATGAGCTACCTTAATAACCTGAAATACATTGCTAAAACGTCAACACGAATGTTGGTGAATTCCATAGGTTTGTAAAATGTAATGATGTACGGCCACCACAAGTAAAAGTGCAAGATAAAAATCTCATGAAAATTGTACAATAGCCTTAAGCTCATGACACCGAAGCTATGACTGATGAAATTCTATGCCCCTCCCGAATGTTCTGCCGAAACACTCAAATGTAAAAGACATGACATGCATCCGCTTACTGTTGGTAATCACTACCACGGATGGAGGCGTCACCCTCGATAGATCTATCCACTCACTCTCGCTTAACGGTAAATTAACGGTTCATGATGTTACAGGGGACTTATCACATGGCAAGGTAACTTAAGCTATGTACATGTTTGAATACTTGGGCTCGTACTAAAAATGATTGATGCAATGTATTCCCCCCGTGGGATTTGAAAACAATCAAAATGTTGAATTGAAAACGGGGCTATGAAAACTCACCTTAACTGATGAAACTGTGATGAAATGAAATGAACACCAATGAACAATTAGCTGCCGCAACCCAATATGATGGTACCATGAACATGTAATGAGCTGAAAAACAAGGCGCGCACACTAGCCGCAACCTAATATGAATGATGAACGATCTACTTTAGATCACCAAATGATGTTATGAATGTCCATGCACATGTTTCCTATACCACTCTACTCTTTGAAAAACACTTGTTGTTATCAAAAGTATATATTTCAAGAATTTGGAAAAATATTGCTATTAGAAAATATAATAAGCTAGTTGTAATATATATATACTTATATATATATATCGTATGTTTCCATGTTAGTGTTGAAATCCTCGGGTTGTAATCCTTGTAATATCGCCTTGAAATGATGAAAATATACTTGTAATAACTAATACTACATTAGTTATAAAGCTTGGTACTTAATATTATTTCTAGCTTATAAAAGTACTTCGTAGTTTTAGTGTCCATTTTTATTAAAAGCTGTCAAATAAAAATGGGTTTAGCCGATATTCAAACGTGAATATCTTTGTCGTTACTTGTCCGTTTTACTTGTTCTTTATGTCCACGGTTACGTCTTAGTATATAGTAATATATTTTGGAAAGTTCGGCTCCTCCGGGTTACGTCTAAAGTCTCTTTTTGTCCAATGAAAAACGTCCAACAGCAACTAATTTCCAGAAAATACTTTTCGTCAACAATCTTGCAAAAATCATAACTTCTTCGTTATTAACTCTTTTTAATCCGTTCTTTCGCCTACGGATTCGTTTTTGAAAGTATTTTCTAAAAATTTTGCCAAAGTTCCCTTGGTGTTTACTGATTTTCCAGGTTTTCACAAAATGGGACAGCATGTCCTAAACATGTTCCAAATCAAGTTTTCAAGGTTTATAACTAATTTCTAACATCGCCAAACCTCTTGTAATCACCACATAGCTAATCTAATCCTACCATACACCTTCTTAGGGTGCCATGGACTCCTAACCAAGTTATTATAGCAAGGGAATTCTTAAATAAAAAGTTAGGGTTTGTATGTTCCATTTTTGACAAAATAAATGGTGGTATAGCTAGTGGTACATGGTTTTTAGCATGGAAATCATGTAATACAAGTAAATATAAGATGATTCATGAAAAAAATAATGTTGATAACTTACTTGATAAAATGAGATGATTAGATGATGATTATGCTTGTTGTTCTTGTGTTTTTGTTGCTTGATTCTTGATTAGGCAAGTATAATGAACAAGTTTGATGCTTTAGCTTTTGAAAAACCTTCACTTGATCTTGTTATTTATGTTGGGTCGTGGGGTTGAAGAGAGGAAGAGATGAGATAGATTTTTTTCTTATCTAAAAGTATAAGTTATGATTTGTTATTTTTTGTTAAGTGTAGTATTTAGAGGTTTATTAGTTTAATACTTAGGGTGTTATTAGGTGTTATTCGCTAAAATCGGGTACCGGGTTTGATAGAAATAATTGTTCACGAAGTTAACCGGGATGAAATAAAGTCATAATAATGATAAAAATATATTAAAAATATGTTGGGTACATTTACTGAGTGATCGGGTGATTATTGTTTAGTTTTCACGAAAACCGTCGTTATATTCATACGCGTACGTTATAAATAAAATAAATTTCCAAAATACTGGGTAACTGAATGTTATAACTTTTATGATGTTAAAATGGATATAAAAATATGTCGGGACCATTGTGGAAATATTTAGATATATTCGTCGTGTATAAACCGTGTGTTAACGTTTATTTAGAAATCATAATACGTAAAACGTTAAATATACTGAATATAGTAATTTGAAAATCCTAAGAGTGGTATAACATGTAATTGACCTACTGATGATATGCAGACTATCTCCAGTCCGTATGAAATGTCATTACTTGATAATGCATGAATTCGCACCTGAACCAATGCGGTTACGCGAATTTGAATACCCGTAAACTAAATTTACGATGAAATGTGTAATGCACGTGAATGATGAAATCTTTTCCCGCAATGAATAGTGTTCCATGAATAGTAAAATTTCTGAATGCTTCTCGGAATGTCAAACTGACACCAAAAATGATGAATAGTAAACTGATGAATAGTGTTTTTCCAAAGTTCGGGAAATGACCTGAAATGGTGAGTTGTGACAGTCTTCCCCTCTAAAAGGAACTTCGTCCCGAAGTTCAGTTTATGTTGGTTTCTAAAACATATTGGTGAAAAGGTGATGATATTCGAGAATTCCAGCGAACTCCAACGATCGAAATTCGACTCTGTTTCAACTGTTTGACCACACGGTCCATGATTTCTGTTGGTTCTCTTACAAGGTCTGAGATTGTCATTTGGGTTGGATCCCTTCCAATGGAATCATGAGTGATTCATCTGAAAGTCATTTTTTTTTTTTTTTTTTGGGGATCTGAAAATGTGAAATATGTTCGTGTAATCCTGTTGTTCTCTGACAATGTTCAAGTCTGACGGCCACTATGCCTTCTCTGTCAAAATATAAATGGTCCAGTGTATAATGGTGTAACTTTCCAAGTTTTCTGAACGATAACATGCCTTTCCTAGGCAGAACTTTCTGCTAACTCTGCAGAACTTGAAGTTTTAATGGTTTACGTCTTATTGAACTTGTAACTGATTCTTGACTTGTAGAAAATTTCTGGTTATCTCATGAATGCCTACTGAACTAGTGAGTCGAGCTTTTTCTGAGTTTGGCCCATCAATCGATGGTCTGCGCTTCTTAATGTTTTAAATGTGGTACAGGTAATATATACTGCTAAATTCTGCCCGAACTCAAGTTTGTATGCTAGTTGGTCGATTCTAAAATGAATCTTAAATAGTCCAATATGCTAAAGGTTCAACCTTTCTTGTTATCCAATTTGTATCATGCCAATCCAAGGCAATGCTTTTAACTTAGTTTGTTCTCCCACTTGAATCTGGATGGTTTGTTATTCAGGATACCCAATCCAAATGATATGTGTTATGTACCAATCTAACTTCTGCCAGTTTCTTGCTGTTGATGTGGTAACTATTGTTGTAGATGAATTTGATTTATGTTGAGTGATTAGTCCAACCATTGCTAGGGTTATTCACTCATGCTCTGAGTATACTTTCCTATGTTTGAATTGTTCTCTCGCTTTGACCATTGGTCTGAGGATGATAGTGATGTTTACATCTAAATGGGTTTCTGAAGGAAATCCTGAATTGATTACCTGAAGTCCAAGTTGAAACGGTTTCCTTAACAGGAAAAACTGAAATGGGTACAATAAACCTTTGTGACTAATTCCACAACGTTCGGTCCTCCGAACTTGGCGTTATCTGAAGGGATAGAATATAGGTAACAATTTGATTCCTTGTGTTTTGTTCCAACGGATGATAAGACATATGTCCTTCTTTTCTAGTGGGTTTGGTCTCCACTACTGAAGTTCGCGATTAATTTGTGATGTCCTTTCTAATTCCTTCATCACATATTCCAAATATTCTTTATTGTCAAGTCATAAATCCTAAATGCATAAGCGATGTTGTAGAGAAGTTGGTTCTGGATATTTGTCTCGCGATTATGAGTTTTGGTTGAAATCTTTTTCTGAATAAACGAACTTAGAAAAATGGAGCAAATGATTTACTAAGTAATATTTTTCCTGAGGATTCAAAATTTCAGTAGTTATGAAGTAGAAAAATGTTTTCAAACATGTTGTGATTAAGACTGCTTACCAAAGTTTGATGTTTATGTATATTTCTCATTGTACAATAGTGTTGCTAAAGTTTGACCAAAAAGGATCGTACTTGTTCAAAATAGGAATTTCGGAAATCATTTTTCCACAAGGTATGTGATTTATGTAAACGCATCAACTTTATTTAAAAGTGAAAACACTGAAAAGGATAAAATGGTAGAAAAGGAAATGTTCGCTTAAATGCATAGATGTCTAACACTTAGTTCCTGAGGTTGGATAATGTCTATTGGTGGTTATCTGGCATAACTACAAGCATAGGTATTTAGACTAACTTAAGTCCTGAAATAGTTTATCGTTGTAATTGGCAAGACGAAGGTATCACTTGATGTTGTGTCGATGAATGTCTATTCTGTTTTTCCCATGTAGATGAGGAGATATGTTCTGTTTGATCCCTTGCTTGGTATGAAGGTGAGGTTATCTGAAATTTCTAGACATAATGCCTTAGAGGAATCTACATCGATATTCTTGATTCAAACAATTGTACTTTGTGAAAACTTACTGCAAGAAAGTTTATGTATGGATGAGGCCATGTTTAAATGAAATGCTCTACAGTCTCAATTAGAAGCTTGGTTTATTTCTATTGTGTTGTCCTGCGGACATTTATATTGAGTTCAATCCTGTAGCTCAGTCTAGCTAGTACCCTTAAACGATAGAATTTGACAACTAAGTCAGAGATGGTGATTCAGATAGTCTCGTAGTATCTTAGGATTGTTGTTGAGTTATGAATTCTCTCTCTATATACTTCTAGTTCTGGTTAGTAGTTCTGTAATCCTTTCATTGCTTTTGTTGTATAAAGGAATCCTGCATGTAATTGATATGGAAAGTCTCTTCTAGGGAAGTCAATGGGAAAATCCAACTTAATGGCTAAGTGAGTGACAGGTAGGGTAAGTATCCAGGGATAGTTCGGCAAAAGGGATGTTTATGAAAGAGTTCCTTTGTTTACAAAGCTTTCGAATGAAGATTGTTATTAACAATCCTTTGAAAAGGTAATTATTTCCTTCATGGCATAATCCTTCCTGAATTTTACATAGGTGATCAGGCTATGTATAATTGAGGACTAATGATGCGATGTTGGATTTTGTCAAAATATCATAACTTTTCTCAAAAGTTTTAGATGGTGTTCAACGCATTGTTATTAAAATGGTATCCTGATGTTTTCTTTCAAATAACATGAAAATTGCCTCGCGTAATAATAGTAAATACTTGGTGTAATGACAGAAAAATCAATTTATAGGATGGTAATAAAATAGCTTACTACAGAAATTTTTCTGTAAAACAGTTTCCCCATATGATAGTAAAATAGCTTGAATGGTGTATTGGATACGTGGGTGAATCTTGTCGAACGGTAATAGTCTACTAATTCGTCAAAAACGAAATCAACCTAATTCCTGATGAGACAATGCTAAAATGTTGCAAAACGATTGAAGTCTGAGCAAATGGGAATGGAAAAGGAAATGACAATGATGGTACTAGTGAATGGAATACTACCCTCTTTCGCGATACCTCGCGACACCCAAAAGGTAAAACTAAAGTACACACTGTGGGAAAGCCAATATTGTAATAAGTAACTGATGGTGGTGATAGTACCTGAGTAGTAAGTGCCCTACTAGTGATGGAAAGAAAACACACTATCTTTCTTGCAATAACCATCCTAATAAGTCCATTTAGATGAAGTCTGAATACACTACCAAAAGGCATTCTATGTATGGGCTGAATGATAGGAAAACCCTGTTCCTATGGCAAATCAATAGTGCTAATGGTGGTGTAAATGCAACTGGTGGTATAATGGTAGTGGAAGATGACAAGGCATCTTCAATGTCGGTATCCGATAAAAGGATGTCAGGGTGAGTATATGAAGACATGTCACTTGTGAACCAGGTCAATAAAATGATATACATATACGGATATGAGTATAAATAACTCGCACAGGGTATGTATGAAACAACATGTATCATGATTATGCACTTATGATGAAATGATGAGATGCTATGCTGATGTGGTTATAGTCTAGGGTCCAAGATACATCCTAGTTCGCTATAACCTTAGCTCTGATGCCAATCTGTCACACCCCCAATTTACCTGACTTGCAGCGGAATGGAATACCTGGGGGTGTCTGTCATAGCACCACAGTTACAGTTACATTGAACGACCTAAAGTGTCGTTTGGAAAATACTGCATTTGATCATTGAAATAATCCAGAGTTTACAAAATGAGGTCCCCAAAATGTGTTGCATGTTTATGAAAAACAAGTCATACTAGATCAAACGTTTACATAAGTGCATGAAATAATGATGAGACGCGTCGACTCCGCGACTCCATGAAGGTCCAAATGCATGTCACATGAGCTACCTTAATAACCTGAAATACATTGCTAAAACGTCAACACGAATGTTGGTGAATTCCATAGGTTTGTAAAATGTAATGATGTACAGCCACCACAAGTAAAAGTGCAAGATAAAAATCTCATGAAAATTGTACAATAGCCTTAAGCTCATGACACCGAAGCTATGACTGATGAAATTCTATGCCCCTCCCGAATGTTCTGCCGAAACACTCAAATGTAAAAGACATGACATGCATCCGCTTACTGTTGGTAATCACTACCACGGATGGAGGCGTCACCCTCGATAGATCTATCCACTCACTCTCGCTTAACGGTAAATTAACGGTTCATGATGTTACAGGGGACTTATCACATGGCAAGGTAACTTAAGCTATGTACATGTTTGAATACTTGGGCTCGTACTAAAAATGATTGATGCAATGTATTCCCCCCGTGGGATTTGAAAACAATCAAAATGTTGAATTGAAAACGGGGCTATGAAAACTCACCTTAACTGATGAAACTGTGATGAAATGAAATGAACACCAATGAACAATTAGCTGCCGCAACCCAATATGATGGTACCATGAACATGTAATGAGCTGAAAAACAAGGCGCGCACTGATGAGGCGAAAAATGATCCGTTTTTAGGGGGTCATTTAAGCCCGAATCCGAATTTATTTGATCAAATATTGCCCTAAATCGTTCCTTTTGTGATTTTAGGTGTTTGGAGAGTGAATTCTGGAAAAGAGGCTATTTTGGACGTTTTTGGAGCATAAAGTGAAGAAAACAACAAAGTACCAAATCCAAGCTGGAATTACAAGGTGACGGCGTCAAGAACTTACTCTTGACGGCGTCAGAAAGGATGAATATTTTACCGAAGGTTGTGAAGGCGTCAGATGAAGAGATGACGGCGTCAAAATGACCAAGATTAATTTACCGAGGGTGGTGACGGCGTCACATAGGCCGTCACGATTGGATCTAGGGCGTCCGAGGAAGTATATGGCGGCGAGTTGACGGCGTCAGATTTTACTCTTGACGCCGTCATGACGATTTTCCTATATATAGTTTTCTAGTTTTTTCATTAAAAGAAGGAGAAGTTTTGGTGAAACCCTAAAGACGATTTTGGTGCCTCTTTTACAGGTTTTTCAAGGGTTCCAAACCCTTGAGACCTTGCATTGTAATTGAGATAAGTATACTCTTAATTCAATCAATATGTCTATGTGTTGGTTGTCTATCTTTTGTCCTTATCTTAATTCTACTATGCTAGGCTAAATTTCCTTTGTGTTTGCTTAGATCTAATGAAACCTAGATGTTGATTATGTGTTGATTACTTGTCTATTCTTGTTTTGAATGAATGATATTATATGTTAGGCTTAAGAAAACTGGCAGATCTCCAAATGGTAACATGCTTGAACGTCTTAAGAAACATGAACCGAGGCGTACTAGGTCTTTATTGGTTGTATTTAATGCATGAGCCACTGTTTACAATCCCTATAGTTGTGCTGGGTCATGGTGTAGGAGGAGATAAGAGCTCATAGAGTTGGGGAGTTATGTATGCCACTCCATGAATGGTATTAAGGAATACAACCCGTCATTCATACAAGTGTAACAAGTAATTAACATGTAAAAGATATCTAGGGAGTAATGAAGTCTAAGTAAACACAATTTCTCCAACCACTGCTCACAACCTTAGTTTAATATTAGTTTAATTTTATTTTCATTAGTTAATTAGTTATAAAGTAGTTTTTGGGTTAGTTGATTAGCAACTAATTCCGCCCACTCCTTCAAAACCCGAGATTTTAATTGCTTTCATAAAATATAAAAACACAAAAATAATCATCTTTCATCTCTAGAACTTTTAATTAGGTTTTCTAATCCTAGCGACACTATTCCTAAGCTGAACGATCAATCCCCCGGTACTTGTCACTATACTATACTACAACGATCAGGTACACTGCCTGGTGGGGGTTGTAAGCCTCGCGAGATCCCTCGAGAGGTAAAGCAAGGTGCGATTCCCACGCATCAAGTTTTTGGCGCCGTTGCCGGGGAATAGTTATTGTCTAGGTTAGGATTTCTTTTTATTAGGTCTACTTGCTAGATTCCTTTCTAGTAAGATTTTATTTTTATTTTTAGGTCTTCTTTAGTCTATCTTATTTCTTCGTGCTTTTGTTCGTAACTCTTTACCATCCGACATCATGGAAGGTGGTAACATCTTTGAACCCATCATCCCACCACAACAAAACCCACCATTAGAACCCCTTAGGCCCCGAACCTTAGGAGAGTATTCCCGACCTAGCCACCAAGGCTACCGAAACACCATTGAGCTCACCGGAGCCAATGTGACCCCCTTGCGATCCGACACCATCCGGTTGGTGCAAAGCGGATGTGCATTCCATGGACTTCGTTCCGAAGATCCAAACCAACACCTTAAGGACTTCCTCAAAATCGTAGATTCCATAGACCTAGGTGTTGAAACTAGAGAGACTACCCGTTTACGCCTATTCCAATTCTCTCTACGGGATCAAGCTAGTCAATGGCTTGAGCGTTTACCCGCGGGATCCATCACCACATGGGATGATCTCACCACTCGTTTCCTTGCTCAATTTTTCCCACCGGGGAGAACTACTAAACTTAGGAATGACATCTTGATGTTCCAACAACGTCAAAATGAATCTCTTTATGAAGCATGGACTCGTTTCAAGGACTTACTCCAAAAAGTCCCTCATCATGGCATAGATTTGTGGCTCCAAGTCCAAATTTTTTATGACCATATCGATATCCCCACGAGGCGAACCATTGACCAATCGGCCGGTGGTAAGCTACGTGATCTTAGTGCGGAACAATCATGGGAACTCATAGAAGATCTTGCTCTCTATGACAACGAAAGTTGGAATGATCCCCGTGATTTGAACAAAACGGTCAAGGCAATATCTTTGCCTTCGAATAATTCAAGCACTCCCGACCGTAGGATCATGGAACTTGAGGACCAAGTCAAGTTTCTCATGAAATCTTACGAAGCTCCGAAGCATTCAAGCCAAGTGAACAAAATCACTTCTTCATGCGAATTATGTAGTGGTCCCCATGACACTCGTGATTGTGTGGAACTCCCCGGAACAGCTTTTGCGGACTACGCATCCACGCGTACCGACGAAGCGGGAGATAAATGGTACACTTTCAAGCCCGAGCCAAACACATACGGTGATTCATATAACCCCTCATGGAAAAATCACCCAAACCTTAGGTGGAAACAAAATCAACCAAATTCATCCAACCCACCTAATCGTTACCAATCAAACGGTCCACCATCCAACTGTACCTTCAACAACAGTCCTTCTAACAACTATGGTAGTACCAACAATCTTGAAGGATTGATGTCAAAGTTCATGGCATCTCAAGAAGCCCGCATAGCTAAGTTTGAAGCCGATTTCAAACAAAATCAAAATGAGATGACCAATAGAATTGACACATTGTTGAAAGTTCTCAATGACCGAGAAATGGGAACACTCCCAAGTGACACAATCAAGAATCCGAAACTAACCGTTAATTCCATATCATCCGTTTCGTCACCCGCTTTGTGTCCACAATATTATTCGGTCAAATCAACGAGCAAGTGTTTCAAGCAAAACCAAGTTCCCCAAAAGGACCAATCAACTAAAACTCCCACTATAGAACCGGTCAAAAGTATTGTTGAAACACCTCTTACGCAAGACCTTGACGATGAATTCAAAGAACTTCACATTGAACGCCCCGTCATTGATGTCTTAGCGCGTGCTCCATACTATAGCGCCCTCCTAGAAAAATATGAGAAGTGTAAGCTAGGCAAAAATGGGACCGCTTTCGTTCAAAACAAGTTACCTAAAAAGCTTGATGACCCGGGTATATTTGTTTTGCCTTGTAAGATAGGAAGATCCGAAGCTTTCGACACATTAGCCGATTTAGGGTCAAGCCTCAACTTGATTCCCTTATCCTTATTCACCACTCTTAAGCTAGGAAAGTTAGAAGAAACGGAGGTATTGATAGGGCTAGCGGATGGGAGTATAGCTCACCCGGTTGGGATGATTAAGGATGTAGTTGTTCACGTAGGAAAGTTGACTATATTAGCGGATTTTCACGTCCTAGACATGGTTAGTGACACTACATGCCCATTATTAGTTGGAAGAGGATTTTTAGCAACCGCTAGTGCCATGATAGATTGCAAGGAATCTAAGATAGCGGTAGGTGAAGGCGATACTTGGTCGGTGTATAATGTTAAGAAGCATAGTTATGATTGTGATGATGAACCAACACCGCATTGGGTAGAGATGAATAGGAGACCATCTAGATATGGACCTTGGATAGAAAGGAACTTCATAGGACCTCAATGCCCATTTTATCTAGAAAAGGATTTCGTTGAGAGAACACATTCGGTTGAACAACTCATAGCTAGAGATGAGGAGCTAGATCCCTTTGAGGACCCCTTAGTCTTTAGAAAAATGATTGAGTTCTTAAGCGTAATGCCTATTAATATAGAGTTGAATAAATGGAAAAGAGATGGAGATAAGTATGAATGGAGGTGGGACAAGCCACCTAAAGAAGGAGACGGATCATGGCACATGAGAATGACTTTATATGATCCGGATGGAGAGATGTTCGAGAGGTCGTACCATACTAAGGAAACCGATAGAGAGTTGAAACCTAAGTTCGATCCCAAAGATGTCCTCAATGAGGAACTCACCCGAATCACGTAGTAACCCACAACTTTGAGTCTAGCTACAAGACTCGTAAATAAAGAAAAGCGCTTCTTGGGAGGCAACCCATGTTTTGTGTGATTTTATTTGTTTGATTGTTATTTGCTTCCGTATGCATGTTTTATTTTTATTGTTGGTTGATCATGTTTCTCAATTAAAATGTGAAATACTTTATTATGTTGTTTAGCCTAGTCTTAACTTCAACCTAAAGGTATTTTTGCAAAAGATAAGTGTAAGGGGAAACCCCAAATATGTTTTTTTTAAGAAACAACCGATCATGATTCTCCACAATATTTAATGAACATGTGTATTCGTATTGTTAGAGTCAAATGCTTGTATTGAGTCATAATGTAGTTTTGCAGGATTTTCCAGGAAGTAGGACAAGGTTTTTCCAGAAATTTTCCGGAAACTTAACATAAAGATTTCTACAGGTTCATTCTGACGGCGTCAGGCAATTTCTCTTGACGGCGTCAGGAGTCAAAAATCTGGAAATTTTACCGATTTTGTTTTTCTAACGGAGTCTTATAGTTTTTGTGAATTATTAAGTTTTATAATCTCCAGGAAATCTGCAAACTTCATTCCACAAGCATTATATCTTATTTTGTTTTCTAGGATTTAGTAACTTATATAGGATGCCGCCGATTTTACGCGAGGTTGCCTTGTCTACTTTTGTCAGGATTTACAGGTTATTTGAGACAAGAAGATGATTTATATTCTGGAAGGGAAGCTTTGATTGTTCGTTTTCTTGGAGGAAGATTTAACCTGGCCAACCTAAAATCCATACCGAGCGAATCAGGGGAGTATTTGAATTCATTCTCTTTACTTTTAACTTTTACATTCTTTACTTGAACATTGGGGACAATGTTCATCTTAAGTGTAAGGGGAGGGTAAAAAGATGATACCTTACATATGCACTTTCGCTTGAGTTTGTTTTGTTTGATAGTAGATGAGTAATAAAACTATGAGAAATACTTGTTAGTGTAATTTTAGCGCCAAATTTAAAATTTTTTACAACATTTAGGAGTGAAACTTTAGCCATAGCAAGCGTCTCATGGATAGGAGGTTGTATGACTAGCACATAACCGTATATTCAGAAAAATTTTCCACCCAAAAATGTGAGGTTCGCCTTTAGTTTTGATAGGAAAAGCATTTATTATTGGTGCTTATGAGTGTACCGGTAGCATTTAGATTCTAGAACTTGCGTTAGTGATGCATCCCGAGACCGCTAGTGAGACTACATTCGTGTAGTAGGATTTACTACATGATAAGAGGCATTAGGATCACCCTTGTGTTAAACCCGTATTACGATTACTTGACCATTTAAGTCATATTACTTGGCTAGTTAAGTCAACTAATTTTTCCCACACCCTTAGCGTTGTACTCATTTTTAGTACACGATACCCCTAGTACACCCCTCCGAGCCTATCTTTTCGTTTCTAACTTTAAGCATTTTACTTAAAGGAAGAATTTGTTACACCCCACTTAAATGTACAACCAAATCGCCTTAGCCTTCCGTGTATGCGCTCATTTTTAGTGCATTATTGTTATTTGTTAAACCCTAAGTTAACTTTCTAATTGATTACATGGTTGCTAAGTCGAGTCATATCCTTGTACATATTGTTTTGGGACGATTGGGACTCATGGGTAAGTACTTATTTTA
The DNA here is from genome assembly GCA_030686995.1 of Artemisia argyi. Lineage (NCBI taxonomy): Eukaryota > Viridiplantae > Streptophyta > Magnoliopsida > Asterales > Asteraceae > Artemisia > Artemisia argyi. The sequence continues at coordinate 200,863,007 of CM060683.1, read as the reverse complement.
TGGAGTAATGGGGAAGAACAACACTTATTACCCCCATATGTACGTTAATCTTAAAAGTGCTCCAAGTGTTTTGATTTTCTTAATTCGAGTCATTAGATTAGTTTAATGTAAAGTATGTAAAGATTCAAGTGTAAGGGGAATGCTCAAACCCCTATGATGTATTATTTTGGATGGTAGGGTAAGAGTGTATGAAAAAAAAAAAAAAAAAAAAAAAAAAAAAATAGAAAAGAAAGAGAGAAAAAACATACGGACTACCATCCCGTTTTCATTCTATGTTCATTTTATGTTTTTAGTTATTTTTCATTTATTAGCTTAAGTCGAGTCTAGTCTTGGCTTAGCAACGCCATCTTGTACATGTAATTAACTAAGATTGTTAACTCGCCACCAGTAAAATCCCCTTTATCCAACAAAACCGTGTAATTCATATCCCTACACCTAACGTTATAACCCTTTAAAAGACCTCTTTGATAGTTTATCCTAGGTGCTTACGCCATGTGGTGGAGGTTTGATCCTTTCCCAAGCCTATGGTAATCTATTTTGCTATGACAGGTAGTGAGAGATATCTTCCATTTCCATAATGTTATATTACTTTATTACACCCGAGAGATGTGAGTATCTAAACACTATTTGTGAGGTGCTTGTGTATGACCTCCGTGCTTGTCTATTGGTCTTTAGTGGAACGATTATTTGTTGTAATTACTTTTATATTAGTGTTAAATGACCCCTAACTTGTCTTTTGAGTAGAATAAAAGCTCATTTGCTTGAGGACAAGCAAATCTCAAGTGTAAGGGTATATGATGAGGCGAAAAATGATCCGTTTTTAGGGGGTCATTTAAGCCCGAATCCGAATTTATTTGATCAAATATTGCCCTAAATCGTTCCTTTTGTGATTTTAGGTGTTTGGAGAGTGAATTCTGGAAAAGAGGCTATTTTGGACGTTTTTGGAGCATAAAGTGAAGAAAACAACAAAGTACCAAATCCAAGCTGGAATTACAAGGTGACGGCGTCAAGAACTTACTCTTGACGGCGTCAGAAAGGATGAATATTTTACCGAAGGTTGTGAAGGCGTCAGATGAAGAGATGACGGCGTCAAAATGACCAAGATTAATTTACCGAGGGTGGTGACGGCGTCACATAGGCCGTCACGATTGGATCTAGGGCGTCCGAGGAAGTATATGGCGGCGAGTTGACGGCGTCAGATTTTACTCTTGACGCCGTCATGACGATTTTCCTATATATAGTTTTCTAGTTTTTTCATTAAAAGAAGGAGAAGTTTTGGTGAAACCCTAAAGACGATTTTGGTGCCTCTTTTACAGGTTTTTCAAGGGTTCCAAACCCTTGAGACCTTGCATTGTAATTGAGATAAGTATACTCTTAATTCAATCAATATGTCTATGTGTTGGTTGTCTATATTTTGTCCTTATCTTAATTCTACTATGCTAGGCTAAATTTCCTTTGTGTTTGCTTAGATCTAATGAAACCTAGATGTTGATTATGTGTTGATTACTTGTCTATTCTTGTTTTGAATGAATGATATTATATGTTAGGCTTAAGAAAACTGGCAGATCTCCAAATGGTAACATGCTTGAACGTCTTAAGAAACATGAACCGAGGCGTACTAGGTCTTTATTGGTTGTATTTAATGCATGAGCCACTGTTTACAATCCCTATAGTTATGCTGGGTCATGGTGTAGGAGGAGATAAGAGCTCATAGAGTTGGGGAGTTATGTATGCCACTCCACGAATGGTATTAAGGAATACAACCCATCATTCATACAAGTGTAACAAGTAATTAACATGTAAAAGATATCTAGGGAGTAATGAAGTCTAAGTAAACACAATTTCTCCAACCACTGCTCACAACCTTAGTTTAATATTAGTTTAATTTTATTTTCATTAGTTAATTAGTTATAAAGTAGTTTTTGGGTTAGTTGATTAGCAACTAATTCCGCCCACTCCTTCAAAACCCGAGATTTTAATTGCTTTCATAAAATATAAAAACACAAAAATAATCATCTTTCATCTCTAGAACTTTTAATTAGGTTTTCTAATCCTAGCGACACTATTCCTAAGCTGAACGATCAATCCCCCGGTACTTGTCACTATACTATACTACAACGATCAGGTACACTGCCTGGTGGGGGTTGTAAGCCTCGCGAGATCCCTCGAGAGGTAAAGCAAGGTGCGATTCCCACGCATCACGCACACTAGCCGCAACCTAATATGAATGATGAACGATCTACTTTAGATCACCAAATGATGTTATGAATGTCCATGCACATGTTTCCTATACCACTCTACTCTTTGAAAAACACTTGTTGTTATCAAAAGTATATATTTCAAGAATTTGGAAAAATATTGCTATTAGAAAATATAATAAGCTAGTTGTAATATATATATACTTATATATATATATCGTATGTTTCCATGTTAGTGTTGAAATCCTCGGGTTGTAATCCTTGTAATATCGCCTTGAAATGATGAAAATATACTTGTAATAACTAATACTACATTAGTTATAAAGCTTAGTACTTAATATTATTTCTAGCTTATAAAAGTACTTCGTAGTTTTAGTGTCCATTTTTATTAAAAGCTGTCAAATAAAAATGGGTTTAGCCGATATTCAAACGTGAATATCTTTGTCGTTACTTGTCCGTTTTACTTGTTCTTTATGTCCACGGTTACGTCTTAGTATATAGTAATATATTTTGGAAAGTTCGGCTCCTCCGGGTTACGTCTAAAGTCTCTTTTTGTCCAATGAAAAACGTCCAACAGCAACTAATTTCCAGAAAATACTTTTCGTCAACAATCTTGCAAAAATCATAACTTCTTCGTTATTAACTCTTTTTAATCCGTTCTTTCGCCTACGGATTCGTTTTTGAAAGTATTTTCTAAAAATTTTGCCAAAGTTCCCTTGGTGTTTACTGATTTTCCAGGTTTTCACAAAATGGGACAGCATGTCCTAAACATGTTCCAAATCAAGTTTTCAAGGTTTATAACTAATTTCTAACATCGCCAAACCTCTTGTAATCACCACATAGCTAATCTAATCCTACCATACACCTTCTTAGGGTGCCATGGACTCCTAACCAAGTTATTATAGCAAGGGAATTCTTAAATAAAAAGTTAGGGTTTGTATGTTCCATTTTTGACAAAATAAATGGTGGTATAGCTAGTGGTACATGGTTTTTAGCATGGAAATCATGTAATACAAGTAAATATAAGATGATTCATGAAAAAAATAATGTTGATAACTTACTTGATAAAATGAGATGATTAGATGATGATTATGCTTGTTGTTCTTGTGTTTTTGTTGCTTGATTCTTGATTAGGCAAGTATAATGAACAAGTTTGATGCTTTAGCTTTTGAAAAACCTTCACTTGATCTTGTTATTTATGTTGGGTCGTGGGGTTGAAGAGAGGAAGAGATGAGATAGATTTTTTTCTTATCTAAAAGTATAAGTTATGATTTGTTATTTTTTGTTAAGTGTAGTATTTAGAGGTTTATTAGTTTAATACTTAGGAAGTAAATGCATTAGGTTAAAGGGGTGGTCATGGGCCGGTTTTCAAAGGGTGAAGGGGGGGGGGGGGGTAGGGGTACTTGGTAGTTATTTAGGAAATCTTGTGTAAGGTTAAGTGTTATTAAGTGTTATTCGCTAAAATCGGGTACCGGGTTTGATAGAAATAATTGTTCACGAAGTTAACCGGGATGAAATAAAGTCATAATAATGATAAAAATATATTAAAAATATGTTGGGTACATTTACTGAGTGATCGGGTGATTATTGTTTAGTTTTCACGAAAACCGTCGTTATATTCATACGCGTACGTTATAAATAAAATAAATTTCCAAAATACTGGGTAACTGAATGTTATAACTTTTATGATGTTAAAATGGATATAAAAATATGTCGGGACCATTGTGGAAATATTTAGATATATTCGTCGTGTATAAACCGTGTGTTAACGTTTATTTAGAAATCATAATACGTAAAACGTTAAATATACTGAATATAGTAATTTGAAAATCCTAAGAGTGGTATAACATGTAATTGACCTACTGATGATATGCAGACTATCTCCAGTCCGTATGAAATGTCATTACTTGATAATGCATGAATTCGCACCTGAACCAATGCGGTTACGCGAATTTGAATACCCGTAAACTAAATTTACGATGAAATGTGTAATGCACGTGAATGATGAAATCTTTTCCCGCAATGAATAGTGTTCCATGAATAGTAAAATTTCTGAATGCTTCTCGGAATGTCAAACTGACACCAAAAATGATGAATAGTGTTTGATGAATAGTGTTTTTCCAAAGTTCGGGAAATGACCTGAAATGGTGAGTTGTGACAACTTGAAAATGGGGACGTCTGGTGCACTTTCAAAAAGTTGGGGACCAAATCTGCAATTTGGCCAAACCACAGGGACCAAAAATGCAATTAACTCTAACAACTAATATTAACTTATTTATAAAAAAAAAACTTTATTAAAAAAAAAAAAAAAAAAAAAAAAAAAAAAAAAAAAAAACTGTATCTCTTTTTATAAATTGTCACCATAAAAATGGGACTCAATATCAATCAAGTCAGCTTCTATAAAATGAGTGAAACAAAAAAAAAAATGGATAGGTGGTTGGTGAGATTGGACGGTGGTGATTAATTAGACTATGTTTATCGATCAAAAGATCCAACCGATCGGTTTGTATAAGAAAAAAAAAAAACTCAATATTATATTAAAAGAAAGCAAAAGAAATAGAGAGAAATCATGATCCGGTCGGTGTGTGACATCCAAATTTTTGAGCCAACCATGCCACATATCAACGTTTGATTGGTGAAGAAGCAGCTTACCTTCAATGGTGAAAATTAGTTTTTTGATAGTGTAATTCAAAATTAAAAAATTAGTTACTACTTTTGATAAGCACAAATTAATTAAAAAATTACACAACAAATATCAAAATTAAAAAACTAAAAAAAAGTGTAATTCAAACAATTTTAATTTGGTTAGGGTTATAATCTACCATATTCATTTAATCAAATTACACAAATAGCCAAACACAATTTTGAAAAATAAAATGAATTGAAGCATAAGAAGAAAGAGAATGTACCATCGCTTTTATCAATATCAATCAAGTCCACTGCTGTGAAATGAGTGAAACAAACAAAAAAAATGGAGAGGTGGTGGGTGAGATTGGATGGTGGTGATTAATTACAGTCGTGTGTTTAGATGGGATTGCCACCGTGGCAACTCCTGTATTTGTTTGTAAAAGTTTATTCTTTTTCCTTTTTTCTATCTTTCACACATTAATTTGTTGTAAAAATGTAAGTATAGCTGCTCAAAAAGTTGATCAACTAGACTTAAGAGGACTTTATTTATCTCTAATCTTAACTACACATAATGTAAAAGCTAACTTTTATTGAAAGTGAAAAAGTAATGATTTTCAAAGGATTGGATGGCGGAGATTATATGTTATGTCCGGTCCGGTCTCGGTCCAAATAGGCTAAATGTCCGGTTTTTAAGCCGGACCGAACCGGACCAAGACCGAAATTATAAAAAACCCTAGACCGAGACCGGACCGAATGTGGTCGGTCCGGTCAGGTCTGTTTGGTCGGTCGGTCCGGTCCATCCGGTCCGTTTGCTCACCCCTATATGTGTCTAATGTTAAGTGGATTAGGCATGTAATTAGGCTTGCATTTTTAGGCCTAAATATCATTATTCTTTTCTTATTTTGTATTTGTGACACATTAATTTAATTTGTTGCGAAAATGAACATATCTGCTAAAAAAGTTGATCAACTACATTTGGAAGGTGTTTACTTTTCTATTATTCTCTCTTAATTGGGATAAATATGAGCCCAAAATACTTTTTTTTAATTGATACTCACAAATGTCTCTCTCTTCTAATTAAGAGGCTAATCAAGCTTGTATTTGTTTTTAAAAAAATGTCTGAAAGTCTTTGATCTCTGACCGAATCAGATCTTACAACAGTTAAAATATATTTTTTTTAAATTAATTTTTTTTAAAGTTCAAATTTAAAAAAAAATTAATTTTTTTTAAATTAAAATTTTTAAAAAAAGTAAATTTAAAAATAAAATAATTTTTTAAAAAATTAAAAAATTTTAAATTAAAAAAAATTAATTTTTTTTTAAAAAGTTTAAAGTTTAAAATAATAATAATAATTAAAAAAATCTAAATAAAAGGAATAAGCTTAAACCAATCCCCCTGAGTTCAACACATCACTTGAGTAACCTCCAATTAATATAATTATGTGGGACGGTGTTTGATGTTTGGAAAGGTTATGTGTGTGATGGGGATTGCCAACGTGGCACTCTCATTGTTTATTTTGTTGACACATTAATTAATTTGTTGCAAAAATTAGCATAGCTTTTCAAAAAGCTAACCAACTATACTTCCTCCATTACTAAATATTGGACACAATTATTTTAATTCACGCATTGTGGCAGAGTGTTATCACTCGGTAAAAAATAAGTCACTAAATGCTACAAGAAAATATAGTGTATAAATACCCTTTGACAAAAATTTAAAACACACTTGGATGGTTTAACTCGGGGGGTCGGATTTCAAGTGTGGTGCCGTTAAAAAAAATGTTAATTTCTTTATAAATATTTACTCATTTACTTTATAATCCAATCAATATAATAAGTTTTTTTTGATATGATATGTATCACGGAACTTTGATCACTAATAAAATGACAAAAAAGAGTTGCAACAATACCTACAATAGTGATCCAAGTTTAACTGGATAATAAAGTAAATGAAAACCTATTAAAAAAAAAAAAAAAAAAAAAACTGTGTGTTTTGAATTTTTGTCAATAAGTCTTTATAGAATATAACTTTTTGAGCATTTAGTGGCTTATTTTCTTCCTGACTAATCAATATTTTTAGTCCATGAAGTGATGTTGCCAGTGGCGCCAAGCCAAAAAGCAAATGTGGTTCCTAGTTTTGTCAAGGTGAAAATTTTTAACCAATTACTTAGTCAACTAGTTTTATCATAGCCAATTACACAAGAAAAGGAAGTGGTCGTTTCCCCCTAAATCCTTATTGCCACATATAGCTAATCATAATTTTGCAAGTAAATCAGTAACAAAACTAGTTTAAGAATTAAATGAAGCACAAGAATGAGAACGTACCATTGAGTTTGGTGTGAAATGAAATGAGTGAAACAAACAAAAAATGGAGTGTGATGGTTTGGTGAATGGTGGAGAGGAGGAGGATCGGACGGTGAAGATTAATTAGAGTCAAGTGTTTATGTTTGTATGAGATTGCCAACGTGGCAAATACAAAATGGAATACATCAACTATTTGTTTGTAAGTTCAAACTTTTTTTTTTCTTTTTTTTTTTTTTTTTTTTTTTAATATTCTTTGTAAGTTTTATTTTTTTTATTTATTTTCTTGCAAAAATGAACATAGTTGCTCAACAAGTTGATCAACTAGAATTAGAGGTGTTTCTTTTTTCACTTAATGAGTGAGCTCAAATCTTACTAAAGAGATTTACAAAAACCCTTCTCTCTCAATTTGTGGTTAAACTAGACATGTCTTCAAACCACTAATTTAGTAAAGGGCCCCTTACTCCACCTACTAAATTATGGGAATAAGTGGAGGCATAGCTATAGCCGCGAGCACTGTTTATTCCTTTAAGAGTTGTAGCAATCTTGCCATCTTACTGTAAATTCATTTATTTACTCAGTTCTGGTTAATCACAAACTTGAGTATTGTACGGATACGGTAATTTCTTTGAGTAATCCGGATCATGTATTAGTATTCTTGTCTTATGATTTAAAAGGTTTCAAAATGCGCTAGGCGCTAGTCGGGCGGTCGACCACCGCCCAGCGCCTAGGCGGGGCCAACATTCCTTCTTCTTATTTTTAATTATGTATGTTTGAACTTTTCTATATAAAAAAAATTTAACATTATGTATATTTGATATAAAATCTGCATAATTTGTATATTTTTAGTAATTTTATAATGTTCTTATTATTTTTAATTATATATCTTGTATATATATTTGCAAAATTTACAAGAAAACTATATATTATTAGGGCCAATATATATTTTTAATGGGCTAACATACCTTCAAAATTTTGATTATGTGTGTTTAATTGTTATTGTTGTGTTTTTATCAATATGAATCATTTCAATTGTAGATCCAAAGGCTTATTTAGTCAGAGTGTATAAAAAGAGGGGTTAATTAGGGTAAAAAAAAACCCCTAATTTGAAGTTTTTTGTAAGTGTTGACCAGGTGGTATAGGCGTTGATCGATTTGACCCGCCTAGCCTTATTTTGACTGCCTAGCCCGATTTGACCCGCCTAGGCGGGATGTTGACCGCCTTTTGACCAAAACACCTAATTCGACCGCCTAGCTTCAAATCGCCACGATAAGTGACCGCCTAGCGCCTAGGTAGCTTCCTAGACCACTTTTTACAACACTGATGATTATCACACATTTTATACGAATATACATGCAGTATAACAAATTGTTTGTGTCATGGTTGGTATTAATAGTATAGTACTACATCTATCCATCTTTTATAATTATATAATAAAGAGTAAGTTGCATTTTTGGTCATTGTAGTTGGCCAAATTGCAGGTTTATAATTATACTAGAAGGGTACCCGCGCTAAAACTAAAATTCGTGGTGTGCAATGTTTTGCGGTTATACATAATTCATGACAATTACTTTATGAATGATGATTGTTTTAAGTTGGAATAACTTTAAGCAATAAGAAACTATTTCATATAAAAATAGTAAGGTACGAGAGTGATGCAAATACAAATCTACAACATAAAGGCGATAGTCCGTAATATTATAGATGCCTGTGGTCAAAGTTATTCAATTTGCCTTATAGTAAAAAACGAGGTTTTTAGCCCGCGCTTCGCTGCGGGGCGTTAGCTCAGAATTGTAATGTAGGCCGCAAAATTGCAGTAATTTTTTGGTAACAATATTTGACTACAAAGTTTAAGACTAACAATATTGAAACTCATCAAAATTGAACGGCACATAGGTGAATGGATCCAGTCCTACACCTTCAGACCTGGTAACTTTGCAATGGGACAAAAATAGATCCAAATAATGCAAGTAGTAAAAAATTGGTCTGAATGGATTTAATATAATCATATATTAGTTTCAGCTACCTCTCCCCTAAACTTACTATCCTATCAACGTTTTCTATAAGGCATACCCTACAACATCTTCTGTATATATTATCGTTAGTTAAATCACAGCCCATCATGTGTTAATCCATCATCTGTTTCCTCTTTTTGAGAGTCACTGTTGTCATCTTTAGAGGAGCTGGAACTTTTTGGCTCGTCCTTTTGATTGGCAGTATCATTCTTCGCGAGTTTCGCAGCCTTTGGTTTTGGCTTCAGGATTCTATTTGTGCTCGCCACCTGGTAATTAGTATGATAAAGACAGCTTATCAGCAAAGGAATGAAAAAAAAATAAAAAAATAAAATAAAAGAGATATATATGACATATAGCTTGACTTAACAGAGAAATGGGTAAACATATAAAATTCGTAGCAAAAATGAAAATGGGTCAAACAGGTTCGGAAATTCAGAATGCATAGAACCTCCTAAACTGATCTATTTATTATTTTCAATTATCATTGTCGTTGTAGTAACAAAGGATTTTAAAATCATATGAGAAGCGTCATTAGATAAAAAAAATTAAAAAAAAAAAAAAAAGGCTCATTATATTCGTGGTCCGGTCCAGTCTCACCCTTTTTGACCCGTTGCCCAACCTGCCAAATTTGCCACCTCAAAGAGACGATATAGAAAGAAAAATGAAAAAGAACACAACTGAAAACATGCCTTGTCTTAGAGATCGAGTACTTCCTGAGAAGTATAAGTTGGAGAAGTTCAGAGGCCCAAAATCGGGTAAAATAAACGGTTCCTTATGCCAAATTCCTATGCCGCTCCAAATATTAATAACCATATACATTCAAAGATCTAATTAATTATCAATTTCACAGTTTAATGTTAATGATTATAAGTATTTTGGCTATAAGTTTCTGAATTGACTCACCTTTCCTGAGGATTGTCCATATCCGGAGTAGTTATATACATGCACAAAGTTATATTTTTTTAACTTACTGATACATAGAAAGCAAAATAAATGTCTGCAGTTTCGAATGATATTCATGTGTCCTCACCAAAAAAGTAAATGAAACTCATTATCCTAAACTTGTTTCTAATAAGCTCCAAAAACCATAACAGGTTCACAATCATGAAATGAGTAGGCTGGAATTTTCGATAGTCAGATTTATGTCAACACTCAACCCAAGTCACCTACACTATACTATCTTAACATAGTCCAGGCAGAGAAGGTTAAACCTGTCCAACCAAATGTTCAAGTTCCGCTTCTAGTTGCAGCCTCTCTTCGCCACGATTCATGACACCTATATAAGAATGCTTATATAAGTGGATAGGTCTGAAAATAAGTCGACGGTTAAGCCCAAATCAAATAAGGTTAAACAAACACCCCTTGCTTATTATAAATAAGGCGTATAGGAATAGTGTGTAACAACAACAACAACAAAAAGTAAACCGAAAACCGAACCTCAGAAATTCTGCTAACACGCGCTGACTTGTTATCCAACTTTAGTATCCACTCATTCTACAATATTCATTTCATATTTAGCAAAAAATAAACCTTATCAGCTTTACAAAATAAATAAGGTCATAAGTAGGGAAAATAAGCTAATCCAGCCATCTTCAAATCATGTCTTATTAATAAGCTATAAGCTCAACAAACCAACCCCATAAGATAAATGATTTAAAAATAAAATAAAAAATAAATAAATAAACATTTATAAATTTGAGCACTTACCTTTAACCCGGAACAGGAGCAGAAAAGCATCCATGATATTGCGGCCTAGAATAGATGGAATAAGATGCGATCCTCTCTTCAAACCAAAAAAGGGCATGACGATGCAGACAAATCCAGTCACAGGTATTGAAAATTTTATATTCTAGGGGAGAGCCTGCAAAATGTATGAAAATATAAGACACTTAAGACACATGACATATATTTGAGAAAAGCAGTGCGGGAACACAGTACATAAGAAACTGGATATATAAAAAGGTGGCACACTTCGATTAACCGCGTGATAATATGATTAAACATATTATTACAGCAGTAGGAAAATACAATTTTAACCATATTATTACAGCAGTAATAATATGATTAAACAATAGCCACCGTTGGTTTATGACATGATACTAATTACGGAAACATATCTAATCGTTACAGATGTCGCAATATAACTTACATTGGAAAGTCGAACGGGACAAAAGTTGGGCTTTCCTCTACATCCATATTTCAGCAACCATGCCCCTCTCTTCAAAGAAGCAATAACCTGAAATATGATAACAACAAAGATGCAAACATATAGCAAGTATCATTTGTATTGTATATTATGAGAATGATAAGCTAAGAAGCTCACATTCTAAAAAAGGCGAGTTTATGGTTTTATTTTATTTTATTTTAATAAACCCATAAATAAGCTAATTGCAAAGTTTTTTTTTTTTTTTTTTTTTTTTTTTTTTTTTTTTTTTTTTTTTTCTTCCTACTGTACTCATTCTACCACTTAATTAACATGACTTCAATTGATCCTTTTATAAGTTAATGTGTCAAAACGGCCACCTCTATACTAAATCTGAATGATGAAGAAGTTAGTTGGGTAAGGAAAACAAAATATAAAGGGTTTCCAAAACCACCTCAAAGATTATGCATAAAGGAATAGCAATTTCATAAGGAGGTCTGAATAACCCGGATGTACCTGGCCAAGCAGAAGTTCCTTTAGGTGGGACCACAACCTTCTTTCTTATAATTTTACGGTTATACAGTGGTGCATTTTCTCTATTTACACCATGCTAAATCAGGACACCATCATGTGGCCAACCCGTATCTGCTCTAGCAATCCTAACATCAGAGTATCCATATCTAGCCATAGCAAAAAAACACCGACCCAAGAATCTTGCGCCATTAATCCATAGAGAGAAAATTCTGAAGCATGTGGAGATATTCTAAGAACCCGAGCCACCTGGTAAACATTGAAAGAAAGATGCAAGAGTCAATTTTTCTACCTGTTAATCTGATTCAAATTGTGGATTATGCCATTATATGTGCACATATGATTATTGCATCAGTAGCAGGGGTGGCATGTTACATTTAGTATGTGTATATGTATTTTTATGTCTCAAAAGGAAAATGCGATAAAATACGAAAGCTACGGGTCACTTACACATTCAGCACCCGCTTGGCAGACCCCATCTATAAGCATCATTGCCTCTTGTGTTGGCATACACTCTACTTCCGTTGAAATACCTTAGAATAACATACCCACCACCACCATTCTTCCCACCTGATCTCCTCGCTTCCGTAGGAACTGTCATCCTCTACTTCACCGTTAAAACAGGATGGTGCTCACCAAAATTAGTCGTCCGTTTCCAAAGACCATCATCAGGCCGTCTCGAATCCAAGTCATCTGCACGGAAACCAAAACCTCATTGAGCAAACCCTACGCAAACCATGATTTTTGCAACCAAGACACCGCCAAACCCATACCTGCAAAAAATTATAAGTCAAATGTCATCGAATGCAAATAATTCACATAACAATAAGCTAATTAGCAGTTTTTATCACCAATCCAAACACCCCTATAGTATTATTACATAAAAACTATTCAAAATCCTAACTTTAACCTAAACCCATTTGCGAAAATCACTTATATGATTATATATGCAAATGTCCTTCAAAATAACCCAATTCACTATCAGTTAAAAATACTAATACCAGTAACTTCTATAAATGAATATGAAGACATAAATTTCTATAATGCAACAACAACGACTATTGACTAATAATTACTGTTAAACGCAAAAGCAGTTTATAACGTGCAAAATAATACACAGATTATTATGCAATAACACACATTTCAACTCATTATCAGTAAACCAAGACTTAGAATCACTAAAGTTCAAACCCAATGCAACTTAAACAAACAGTACTCATTTTTTTCATCAAAATTTCAAAGAAACTCTACTACACTTAAAAGTTAAAACTGTGTCAGCCCCTTTCCACTAAAATTCGAACATTTGCAAATATGAGTCGATAACCATACATATGACAAACCCATTATCGAGATGAATAAACAATAAAAAAAAATAACAAATTTAAGCATCAAGATTAATTTTTTATCAAACTTACAGCTGCTTATAACTGGAAAAACAAAATAACAATAGAATTGAAATAAAACCTTCCACCACTTGAGTAGTACCCCTTTTACATCCACCACTGAGAAGTGCATCTTGCTGTTTATATTCTCCCTTCTCGCCTAACATATCCTGAAACACGATTAGGTTCCAATAAGCTTCTATCCTACAAGAGTTAACTATCAAAAATCTTAAACACGATTACAAACCAACCAAAAATATGATTACCATTTACCAAAAACAACAAACAGTTGCCTGAATTTGGGTGATTAACCAACTCCATGGTCCCAAATTGTCGAACTGTTTTCAGGTTGTCTCAGCCCTACATAAGGAAGTTTGGCCACACAAAGGATCAGATTTCTAAACACAATTGCACTACCCAAAGCTCTAGATGGCGGCAATCACAGTCGATGTGACTACCTAGCCAAGGTATGAGCATGGTTAAATTACGCAAAGCAATTAGTAGATTATCATCATCGGCTATAAAAAAATGAGCCTCAGGTCTACAAATATAGCAGTAAAACCAAATGCCATTTTTTGCTGCAACAAAAACTCAAGGCCTGTTACCCCGCCAAATTGTAGGTGCTGGTATATTACGCCCATTTGTCATCATTTACACAACATCAAGCCGAAACCCCTAAAATTAACAAAGAACCTAAATTAAAACATAACCCTAATTTTATTTAGGGATAATTACCAAAATAGACCAGTCGCCCAAAGCACATTCCTTAAATGGATGTTTTAAAATCACTTTCCTCCGGCGGATCAGGGCAACTTGGCGACTGAGCAACCTTCATATATGTGCGACACGTGTCGAATTTTTTATTAATATAGTACAGAATCTAGAATCTTTTTGGAATCTATAGTACAGAATCTAGAATCTTTTTGGAATATTGTAGAATCTTTTTGGACACGTGTCGCGTTTATATTGAGTTGCTCAATTTTTTAAGTTGCCCGATCTAATTTTGGAAAGTGAAATTTGAAAGTCTAAAAAGTGACTAGTCAAAAAGTCAACGATCTATTTTGGTAATTATCCCTTATATTTATACTCACTATCAAAATCACAAAAAGATTAAACAGGAATCACAAAACCTAAATCCTATCAGTACCCGCTTAAACTAAACACAAAATAACCATGGATCAGTAAAAAAAAATGACGAATCACATACCTTGTAAAAAAAATCATGGCAGTGGGACTCCATGGATCTCACTCAAAATATTTAAAACCTGCAATTAAACATAAACTTGTGAATAAAAATACAAACTTTTTATCAAAAATAATAATAAGAATAACCGGAGTAAAATAAAATGATGAACCCTAGATCTAAGTGGGTGTATTTTACTATATGTGTGTGTGGTCTTATGAAGAATCCAGAACACCAAAAACAATGAATAAATGTGTGGCTATGAAAAAAGAGTACTACCACCTAACAACAATTGGCTCAAAATCAGCCACAAATTGTGTTTCCTCTCACAAAGAAGGCCTAAACCCAGTAAAAGAGCCATGTACTGCACACTCACAGAATTTACTATAGATGCCCCGACTCCGTTTTGATTTTGGGTTTTTTTTGGCTCCGATGGATCTCCGGTAAACCGGAAAACGTATGAAGGATGTGTGAGAGGATAAAGTTTTTTCGGATGTGGGTACTAAAGAGTGGGTCGGATATTGAAATGGGCTCTAAAAAATAAACAGTAAAGGTCTAGAGTAAACCACGGGTTTTAGTATACAGGTATAATATAATATAATAGGTAATAGACAATTGTGATAAATTTTGATGGTGAATGGTTTTATTTTTGACAAGCTGTATTTGTAACGTTAAAAGATCCTTTTTGAATGGTTACACTATATCACTTTTTTTTTTTTTTTTTTTTTTTTTTTTTTTTTTTTTTTTTTTATGTGCCCCATTTTCTATATCAAGTTTACGTTTTTATATCGTATGAGTTTGAATATGATCATTCACGCCACATGGTACATGTGTGGATTTGGAGTCATTTTTGCACTTTGGGAAGCGAATGCATTTTATTGTTCTTGGTTCTCAGTAGTGTTTGTTTTTATTTTTATTTATTTATTTTTTTAATCCTTTTTATCTTTTCTTTTTTATCCTTCTTTCCCTTGATTATAATTACTCTAATTACGGAGATTTCAAAATTTTTTTTAGTTTGAACAAAATGAAAAACTTCGAATGGAAATAAAAGCCTTTATAATAAGTAAACTTCTAAAATGTTATTTCTAATCTTTGTGAAATTATTTTGTCAAAAAATTTTATAAAAAAGTTGAAAAAAAAAGAAAAGAAAAAAGAAAGAAAACACTGTGATATCTCACAAACCACATGGACCTCACTTTTAAGGGTATTTATGTCATTTCTGCAACATAAAACGTTCAACTAACGGAAAAAGTGGTCAAGGGACCAAACCCGTTATGGGTTAACACCACAGGGAGATGATTCGGGAAAAAAATTTAAGGGACGTTTTCGTTATACCAGACAAACCACATGGACGATTTAATTAATTAACTAAAAAAATAAAGAAGAATAAAAGCTTCACTTGTTTTGAGTAGTGGGCTTAACGAAGAAAAAGGTCTAATGGGTTTTATGTATTTACTAGGCCCATTAAAGGATTGAATTTTGAACCCAACCATTTCCCCACTTCAAGCCCAACCCGTTCAATAACTCTTCTTCTCCGCAACTTCACACACTAAAAACACACACTAGTACCATTCAGCCATGGCTAAGATCTCGGAGGTTGTCTCTCCTCTCCAATCCCTAATTATTTCAATAACTTGTATTTGTTTGTGTTTTATGTGCTTATTTCATTATTAATCTGATTGCTTATATTAGTTAACTGGTTCAGCGTATCAATTGATTACAGGTTATATAATTAAGTTTAACAACCTAATTTAATATGCTAGTAAAGTCAAGATCAATATTATGAGTTTTTTTTTTTTTTTTTTTTTTTTTTTTTTTTTTTTTTTTTTTTTTTTTTTTTTTTAGTAGTAGTAGAGTATCTAATGTTGCCAACTGTTGGAGCAGGGAACAGAAGGGGTACTAACTGGGTGATGGGGTGAGTAGTTGATTATGGTCGGTATTATCCGATTAGGGGGGAAATAAAATTGAACTATGAAATGATGAAAATTATCTCGAGAGGACGAATCTGTCTTAAGGAAACTGTGGGCATCACAGGCCTCAACATTTTCCTTACTTGTGTTTTTTGTGTCTCAATAATCAAAAGGTTTAAGGTATCATCATCTACACTTTTTTATGGTTTCATATATTGTTTATTTGTCTCTAATAGCAATACACATAATATATATACACATATTATACAACAGCTACTGAGTTTATTTGTGGCTTATAAATAATAGTAATTGAGTAGGGATATAGATGAAGATGCTGGTCATAGGATGAGGGTGTCTTAACTGTGTTCAAACTGAAAAACAGGTTTTATAGGATGACTAGGAATTATTGTTCTTAGTGTCTCAAATGATAGACAGATAGACCCGCGTACAGGGGCGGACCCAAGCTTTGACTTTGGGGGGCGGTGCCCTCCACGACTCGTCGAAAAAGTTCAGGTGTAAAAAAAAAAATTTTGGACCTTTTTATTAAAGTGCATCCCTCCAAAAAATCAAATTGCCCCCCACCTTGAAGCCAAAAATATAAAAACCTTACTTTTTAGTGTAAAAAAATATATATATGACATTTTTATTAACGTGCATCAAGAATTTTATCAAAAAAAAAAAAAAAATTGCCTCGGTCCGCCACTGCCCGCGTATGATATATGTATACAAGATGAGTATAACAGGTTTCTAGAATTTGTTTTAAAATGTCTTGGAAGAATGTGATGCTTTCATAGTTTCATGTTACAAAAGCTATTAAACTTGCAATTAGCTATATGTTAGTTGTTTTCATTTTATTTGCGAAGAGTTTTGTAGTCAATGTGTCACTCTCGGTCCTTTGCAAAATACAAATGTCATGCCTTAACATTAAAATGATATATGTCTTTGACACAAAATTCTCTACAACGTTTTATGTACTTTTTCAACTCTCATTTTGTCTTTGACATATGTTTCTATAATATTAGTTAATTAGTAAAATCATGTAGCAATTAGTGTTCCTTCTTTATGTTTATATATTCTATTGACCAAAAAAACTGTTTTTGATCAGACAATCATATTAGTATGCTTGTAGCAGGGTGATGTTGTTCTAAGATCTCTAGTAAGGCCTGATAACTTATGAATAAGTTATCAATATGATAAATATCGTATATTTCGACTTATTAGATAGGAGATCATGGGCTATTAGGTCTGTTGGTGTTCGTGGAGCCGTAAGTCTTGATTAATTATGTGAGATAGGATGCTCTTGAGCTCACTCATGCATTCGGCAATGCTAAGAGAGGCTGCTGGTCTTGACGATGTAGAGAATTAAAAGTCAAAATTTTAGCATAAAAGATAATTTTGACCCTAATTTATGCTAAATGAGTGAATATTGGAGTTCTATTTTAATTAGTGATTCTTGCTATATCGCTCTTTTGAATCATGAACCAGTATCCTGTTGATATTGGAAAGTATCCTCTTGTTTGTATCATATGTTGTAGCAGGCTTATTAACAGCTAAATGTAGGAGCATGAAAAGGTAAGCTGTTAACGTCATTCACATTATTTCGATGTGGTTCACAACGTCAAAAAGACACTAATCTAATGAAGCCACTTGCAGGCAACCAGACCATTGTTCAGAATTCAGATGGCCTATTATGAACTGTTAATACCTTTGGTTCTGGAAAGGTTTGTGAAAATGTTAGAAGAGTTTGAATTTTTAGTTCGGTTGTTGGATTATAGGAGGAAACGTTAGCTGTTATAAAAATTTAATTATTATTAAAGGTTAATGTTATCCCCTTGTTTCCATATCTTGGACATCTCAATGCGACTTTAGACCCGATATCAAACCTTTGAGGGTGTGTTTGGGTTGTAGACGTGAATCACTATAGGTTTGGGTTTGATAACATAGTGAATGGGAATGGGTATGACTTTTTAAGCTAGATGGGTTTGAGCAAAGCCTTATTTTGTAGGTTTCATTCCCAGTTTTAAAAACCATATCTATAAAACAAACGTCATTTATTAATTTTATTCTCATTTCTTATTCTTAAATCCATATTCCAAGCACACCGTAAATTTTTCACATGTTCGGGTCGGCTAATGTTTTTAAACAGACGGGAGGTTTGGTTTTGTTATTGGGTCAAAAGGAGTTCAGGTCATTCTTATATATTTTGACACATGATGCAAAATGATTTTCAAGCTATATAGATCATTGGTATATCTTTTCTAGCAACATCGCTCATATATCCATTTATATCATTGCAGACTAGTTTTCTCTTTCCTATATGTAACTTTGGAATGAGGATCCTGGAATATAAGCTCGTGTCAGCTTATAGGTTTTTGAAAGATCTATTCATAATTATAAATTACTATTTACTTAGGAGGTTAGTAAAGCCTGAAAATGAAGTGGTAGCAATTGCACAATGACTCCTAATATATCTAGAACAAACCTAACTAATAAAGTACGGTATGTCATATTCTGCCTAAACTATGAACCATGGCACTGTGGCCATGGAAAGCCGATATCCTCTTATGCAAATATATGTCTGCTGCTCATGTTTGTACATGCTTCTCTTATTACTTGTTTATGTAGTGTTATTGTAATGTTTACATATAAAACTGAATATATGTCTTCTGTTATGTAGTGTTGATGTATAAAACTAAATAACCCTTCTTTTCTTTTTAATGAGGTTCATGTACTGTTGGCACGAAGTCAGTTGCAAGGGTAACTAAATGATATGCTCTTTTGTCAGAATGGTACTTATAATACTAGTAATGATAGCGTCTTTTAGATATGTAGAGGTTATTAGTTTTTGACTAAAGACGTCCATAGAGGAACAAAAGGTATGGTCAGTAGTCGGTACTTAATCGAATGGAATATATAGAGACCGATAAGTTAACTGAACTCGTAGTTAACTGAACACTTAGGAAACTTAATAAGAAACAGTGTTTGGCGACCGTTTTTGAAAAATACTGTTTAGCCGCGAGGGTTTAGCTTTTGAATTTTGTTTAAACACTCCTATTGGAAACACGATAAGTAGATATGTTTAGCTTTTATGCCAATCTACAATTTATAATTACTCTTGCAACTACGATATACAATATATGTGTAGTCTTGCATATCCCAAGTCTTTTTAGAAGTCTCCTGTGATCGATTATACATGGAAAATAGTTATTATCAATCAAATTGTCTTGGCCAAGCTGGGAAGGAATATGTGGATAATAGACCATAGGTTGCATAATTAGCGTTAAAACCCTATCCCAAGTCTTCTTAAAAGTCTTCGGTGATTATAGACCATAGGTGATGCTAGTTGTGCAACTGTTGCATGATTAATGTCACAATGAAATTTAAATGTAATCTTCCCAATCTCAAGTCTTCTTTAAAGTCTTCTCTGAGCATAAATACAAACTAGTTATTATCAATCAAAGTTATAATGCACTATAAGTCTAGTCTTCCCACTTCCAAGTTTGTACATGCTTCTCATGTTATTTGTTTATGTAGTGTTATTGTAATGTTTACATATAAAACTGAATATATGTCTTCAGTTTGTAGTGTTGATGTATAAAACGAAATAACCCTTCTTTTCTTTTTAATGAAGTTCATGTACTGTTGGCACGATGTCAGTTGCAAGGGTAACTAAATGATATGCTCTTTTGTCGGAATGGTACTTATAATACTAGTAATGATAGCGTCTTTTAGATATGTAGAGGTTATTAGTTTTTGACTAAAGACGTCCATAGAGGAACAAAAGGTATGGCCAGTAGTCGGTACTTAATCGAATGGAATATGTAGAGACCGATAAGTTAACTACAAGTTCAGTTAATATTTATGAAAGTATGGTCGGTAGTGTGGTTTCCCTTTCAAAACGTTCCACAAGGACCATAGTTTTCTTTTATTTCATTGATGTCAATAGAGCAATAAAAGGTACTGTTGGTAGTGTGGTTTCCCTTTTAAAACGTTCCACACGGACCATAGTTTTCTTTTATTTCATTGATGTCAATAGAGCAATAAAAGGTACTGTTGGTAGTCTGGTTTCCCTTTTAAAACATTCCACAAGCTAGGATCTTAATTTTCTTTTATTTCTTAGATGTCTCATGAGGATCACAAGTCACAATAGTGACCTTTTGTGAGTGAATCTGTCACGAAATCCCGATAACAGCTGCAAGCCTTTGTGCCCTTGACAATTTATGCCTTGTTGCCATTATATTATCATGTTAAGCTAATACTATCGGGGATAGTTTGTTGGATAGTTTTTGTTTTTTGTTTCCTTTTTTTTTTTTTTTGTTTTTTTTTTCACATGATTTTGAGGTAGGCAGTAGAAATTTATCTTGACTTTGTCCTTTGTATGGTTTGTTTTTTGTTTTGGTTTTATATTGGTTTTTTTGCTTTGAATTTACTATTTTTATGTAGGGGACTGGGGTATGAAGATTACGTTGAGGCTCGAGATGATGTGTAGCTGAAGTTTGGATGCTTGATACATTGGTAGAAGTAGATTCGCCACATAGGGATTCTACAATTGTTGTCAAACAACTTTTTCTTTCTTTTATTTTGTACCATTATTGTTGAAAACATATGCTGAAACATATGTAATAAAGATTTTACTGTCGCCACTAAAGCCCTTTTTCTTGTAGTGGATCACTGGATCATGTAAACCCCAAACTTACACGCACAACACACGTATGTATCGCATCATCTACTTATTATATATGTTGCCATTCACATTCGTTCATTGATTTTGTTTCTACTAATTGTTTGTTGTTACTACTTTATGAAACTATATATCCATGTCTCAGATATCTGATAATTGTGCTTAGGAGATTTAATAAGAAACGGTGTTTGGCGACTGTTTTTGAAAAATAGTGTTTAGCCATGAGGGTTTAGCTTTTGAATATTGTTTAAACACACCTATTTGAAACACGCTAAGTAGATATGTGTTTAGCTTTAACGTCAATCTACATTTTATAATTACTCTTGCAATTATGATATACAATATACGTGTAGTTTTCCATATCCCAAGTCTTTTTAGAAGTCTCATGTGATTGATTATACATGGAAAATAGTTACTCCTATCAATCAAATTGTCTTGGCCAAGCTGGGAAGGAATATGTGGATAATAGACCATAGGTTGCATAATTAGCGTTAAAACCCTATCCCAAGTCTTCTTAAAAGTCTTTGGTGATTATAGACCATAGATGCTAAACGTGCAACTTGGGTTGCTTGATTAACGTCACAATGAAATTTAAATGTCATCTTATTCCCAATCCCAAGTCTTCTTTAAAGTCTTCTCTGAGTATACATACAAGCTAGTTATTATCAATCAAATATTGTTTTGTTCAAGCTGATAAGGGATTTGTGGATGGTCCTCACAAATTGCGTGTCGCGAACGTTAAACATTAAATTTATAAATATCAGTCTCTTTGAGTTTGAAGCTTCTACTAGATATGTGTCTCAACAGCAAATATAATATAAAGGAATTTATGATTTTCTTATCAGTTACTCCCTCCGTCCCAATTTTGTTGTCCACGTTTCCTTTTTAGGATGTCCAATTTAATTGTCTACTACTAAAAATAGATAGGGAAGTTTAACCAAGTTTACTATATTACCCTTGTTTAAAATTATTTTTACATACCTTAAAAGAAGACTTTAATTAATTGTCTAAGGGCAAAATTGTCATTCTGTCAAAAAGTAAGAAAGAGAAAGTTGTAATAAATATACTTTTCTTAAACTGTGTATTTTTTGTCGGGAGACAATAATTTTGAGACGGAGGAAGTATTGTTTATACTAAACTTTTCATTTTTATATAACTATTCTAATATTGGTTCGTCCTATATATAAACGATTGTAGACGTGTCTTTATCGCCAATAATTGCTATAAAACTCTGGCTAGCTCCTATATTCTCAATGAAAAGTCTTGGTCAAGATGATAATTAGAAATTTGTGAAAGCCATTCATTTCACCAGTTGCATGTCACTAACTTTTAACATGCGAAAACTAAGTATAAAAAGCCAATACTTTTCATAACTTTAAGTTTTCAAAAATGAAGTCACCCCAAGCAATAATTTACTTATCATCTTCCTCTCTTATTTCTTTTCTTTTTTACGGTCTCGCGATAACACATGTCTTACTTCCGCCACCATCTATGCTTCAATTCATATGGTGGTAATGAGAATGATTATCTTACGCTGTTTTCATTCAAGGTAAAGATCACCCATGATCCATGCAAAGTTCTAACCTCGTGGAACCATTCCAATGAGTGGTATTTCATGTGGAAAGCAGCACAAGTGAGTGACTGTTTTATTTTTATGGCTGGATTCGCAAGGCTTTAGAAGGCTCGTTGTCTCCTCATATTAGACTAATCAACTACGGACTTTGATAATTTAAAGTATGAAATGGATATTAAATGTCGATGTAGAACATCCCGGGGCGCAACATGGGTACTCAGCTAGTCGATCGGCTAGTATAACTAGTAATTAAATATATCAGTTTAAAATTTATTACAAAATTTAAGTTAATGCAAATAAGGAATTGATATAAAATAAATCTTTATTTTATTTTATCAGTTTCCAAACTTTATATAAGCAGCCAAAACCCCCATTAACACAAATACCACCTTGTCGTATTCTGCCAAAGTTTTAGCAAAGGAGTCGTATTCGACGTATCAAATGAGGACACGTTTTAGCAAATTAACTAAAAATGAAAGATGCAATTGCTCGTGATGGTGTTGGTCGAGCTCATGTAAACCCCAAATTTACACGCTCAACACACGTATGTATCGCACATCTACTTATTAATTGTTTGTTGCTACTTGTTGCTACTTTATGAAACTATGTACCCATGTTTCACACATCTAATAGTTGAGCTTAGGAGACTTAATAAGAAACGGGCGGTGTTTGGTGAACGTTTTTGAAAAATAGTGTTTAGCTTTTACGTCATTTTATGTTTCATAATTATACTTGCAAAGTGTAGTCTTCCATATCCCTAAGTCTTCTTAAAAGTCTCCTCTAAGTATACGTAGAACATAGTTATTATCAATCAAATTGTCTTGGCCAAACGGCTAAGGAAAATGTGAATAATAGACCATAGGTTGCATAATTAGTGTTATAAGTCTTCCGTGTCCCAGGTCTTCTTAAAAGTCTTCGGTGATTATAGACCATAGATGCTAAACGTGCAACTTGGATTGCATGATTAATGTTACAATGAAATCTTACTCTTTTCTTCTGATCCCAAGTCTTCTTTAAAGTCTTCTCTAAGTATACAAACAAACTAGTTATTATCAATCAAATATTGTTTTGCTCAAGATGATAAGGGATTTGTGGATGGAATTCTCTTCACAATTTGCGTGTCGCGAACGTTAAACTTTCAATTTAGAAAATCCCATAGTCTTTTTGAGTTTGAAGCTTGTACTAGATATATTTCTCAACAACAAAGTATAAAAAAAGGAATTTATGATTTTCTTATTAGTTATTGTTTATACTAAACTTTTCGTTATTATAACTAGTCATCTTATTTGCTAATATTGGTTCGTCCTGTATATAAACGATGGTCTCCATAACAACAAACGCGTCCAAACTAATGCCAAATCGAATGCAAACGCGTCCAAACTAGTGCCATTATGGTCTTATGGACCGCCTTATGCATCAAGACATAAGTGTCCTAGTTGGATTTTTCAAGGATAGTGTTATTACTAAGAAGCCTTCTTTAATTAATTCTCGCAAAAGCTTTTAAGTATAATAATATTGTTATCAGTCTATAGCATTTTAACTCTATAATAAAAAAGAATTAAATGGCAAGTTTACTAATTTACTTATAACGAGTCATTTAGACCGGCCCGTGCGATACACCCACATTGTATATAGTTGTTCATTGTGTACTGTTTGTGTAAATTTTTTAAGTACATGTAATTTTAACATGGTTTGTAATGCATGTGTAGTTAAATAGTTTAAAAGTAAGTTCAGTTACAAGTTGAGTTAAATGAAGATTAAATGCATTGACCCGTGCGATGCACGGATTTTGTTTTTCGTTTATCTCCTTTTAAAAATTTGAGATAATCAAGTTCGGTCAGATTATTTATAAAACATGCTCGCTAAGAGATCTACATGTTATATTGACCTCTTATATTGACGCCTTGTTACTTTTTAATATGTGCAAACTTATGGACGTCTTTTTACCAAATTCTGACTTCTGATGTGAGTAGATCAAAGCAAGTTCTAAATGTCAATTTAATTTTAATGTGTCAACATTTTATCATGAAACATTACTCAAACTTTTAATTTTGTGTTTATTATCTTTCCCTACAGCTCAGACTGTCAGACATCATTGTTAAAAGGTCATTTATATGTTGATAGTTTTGTTGTCTATCGCATAGCTTCTGGTTAACCATATAACATTAGATAATCTATCAAAACAAATAACTCTTCTTAAATAAAGATATGATGAAAAGCATTATTTATTTTACACTGATATCAAATTATCAACCACCAGTACTTGCCTTGAATTACGCTTCATGTTTAGGGAATTAACTTGGTCAGCTTATGTTAGATAAATATGAATTCGAAAAGGAGAAAATGAGCTAATAATCATATGAGGGGAAGCGGGTATTGTTAGAGTTTGACAATCAAATAACACATATTGCGGAAGCTAGGATCAAGTATAACACATAAATATTAACTAAAACATAAATAGTAAACGTACCCGATGCACTTCAATAAACCTTGATTCTTGTACAATTAGATCAATGATAAACCCCTTACCGTTTTGTTTATCGATCTCTTGATAATTACTAAAGTAAGTAATTACCTCGTTCTTGTACACACAAACTACCAACGAATAAAGGTTTGTTGCAAGTAAACAAAATACTTAATGATTTTGCTTATGGAAAATCGAACCAAGAACCCTTTGAGGAGGGGGGATCCGATCGGCCACAAGAAGAAAGAAAACAAGAAATTAGGGTTAAAGTGTGTGCACAAAAGATGTGTAGGTTTAACCCTTGGCCTTGTATATATACTAGAGGATTTCTTGGTGACCAAGCAAACATGGGTTGGGCTTCCCCTTACCCTTGTTCGACCGGCCATAGAACCCACAAGGGGTTTCTAGAACCTCCTTGACACCCAAGTTACACTCTAGTCCTTATCTTTCTTATTTAACGATAGTTAGTCCATACGGTTAATAACTAATGACCGTTTAGTCCATTAAGTATTATAAATATATATATATCATACATTTAATATATATATATATATATTTATTTACATTATTCTTGTTTGTAAAGTGTGCAATCCCGAGGTCTCGGGTTCGATCCTAGACATTTACTTATTAATGTTTATACGTAACATTTAACAGCTCCCACTCGTATATTCATTAATAGTAAAATGACATTGGTTAGCGTCTTGCAACACTCCAATGCCCCTAGTTCAATCCGAGCTAGGTTTCCTGGAAAAACCTTTAATGATTCATCATTATAATTATCCTTTCATTACTAATACCACATTAATAAAGATGTGAGTTTCTTTATTAAAATTCTGTTTCTCGTTTCTTTATGATTGAACAAAATTACCAAAACATCTGAACGTATTCCAGATAGACTTTGGGCATGGCCATGCAAACATTTTGTCAACCCTACGAGGGGCCCAGCAGTATTAAACTTCTAAACAAATCAGAAGGAATAAATTCTTTCTTGACTACAAGAATAACCCATGAACTTTGCAACACTTCTGAAAACAACCCTTATGACTCCCTGTTACGGTGAGCGGTAGATTGCTTCACAAAAATGCACTACATCCATGACACTTATCTGGTATCTCAAGTCTGAGGATAACTTTAAATATGATTCTCACATTAAATATTAAATCATATTGTTGGGATAAGTCCAATATTCAATTCATCGAATATCATGTGAAATTGGTATGACTACGCATCAATATACTTTCAAGTATATCCTAAACCAATACTCAAATTTGTCTTAGTTTAATGATATTCCCATATCATTAATCGACAATGGACATTTAGAATAATAAATTATTCATGGATCTTAAACATGCAAATATAGGATATATTATTAAGACAATGATAAATAAACATAAAACATATTTTATTTCATTAAAATAATAATTGTACATTACATCCTTTATCCAAACACTAATCACAAATGGGCATGAAACTTTCAGCTAATCTAAGTCCTACACCTTCAGCATGCTTGTAAAGCTTGGTGCCAGGTAAAGGCTTTGTTAATTGATCTGCCAAGTTATCATCTGTGTGAACTTTGAGCATTTCGATTTCGCCTATTTCGACTTGTTCTCGAACATAGTGATGCTTAATCGGGAAATGTCTGGTGCCTTTCATGATTCCAGGCTCATTGGCAAATGTGATTGCAGCTGAATTGTCACAATACATTTTAATAGGTCTTTGAATCGAAGGCATAACTCCAAGCCCTGAGACAAACTTCCTAATCCAAACAGCTTCCATTGCAGCTTCTGAAGCAGCTATATACTCACTTTCTGTAGCAGACATAGCTAGTACACTCTGCTTTCTACTCCTCCAATCCACTGCTCCTCCATTAATGACAAAGACATAACCCGTCTGAGACTTCGTATCATCCTTATCACCTTTCCAAGAAGCATCGCAGTAACCTGTAACATCAAGTTCTGCTGATGGATTTCCCCCATAAACCAAGAACATCTCTTTAGTAGCCCTAAGGTACTTAAGAATATTCTTAACAGCAGTCCAGTGAGCTACACCTGGATTTTGCTGATATCGACTGGTTAAATTCTGAGCAAACGCTACATCAGGTCTTGTACTTTTCACCGCATACATTATAGATCCCACAGCTGAAGCATAAGGCACTCTCTTCATGCGTTGCACCTCTGCAGGTGTTGAAGCACAAACCTTGTTGCTCAAGCCATGTTGCTCTTGCATCGGCAAATATCCTTTCTTGGAATTTTGCATACTAAATCTCTTTAGTATTTTATCAATGTAAGCACTTTGGCTTAATCCAATTAATCGCTGAGATCTATCTCTATATATCTTGATTCCCAGAATAAATGCAGCTTCCCCTAAATCTTTCATAGAAAAACACTTTCCAAGATATGCCTTAACCTTTTGCAAACTTGGAATGTCGTTTCCCATGATCAATATGTCATCAACATATAATATAAGGAAAATTACATTACTCCCACTAACTTTGTGATATACACATGGCTCATCAAGATTTTGAGTGAATCCATACTTTTTAATTTCACCATCAAATCTCTTATTCCATTGTCGTGATGCTTGCTTCAATCCATAAATGGATCTTTTAAGCTTGCATACACGATTTGGGAATTCTGGATTTACATACCCCTCAGGCTGCGCCATATAGATGTCTTCATCTAGGCGACCATTTAAGAAGGCGGTTTTAACATCCATTTGCCAAATCTCATAGTCATAGTAAGCGGCTATGGCTATAAGAATCCTAATTGCCCTTATGTCAGCTACAGGAGAAAAGGTCTCCTCATAGTCAACACCAAAAGTTTGTGTATAGCCCTTAGCTACACAACGGGCCTTATAGGTGTGTACAATGCCATCCATGTCAGTCTTTTTCTTGTAGAGCCATTTACTCCCAACTAGTTTGGCACCCGGAGGTAGGTCTACTTCTTCCCAGACATCATTGTCTTCCATGGATTGCATTTCCCCATCCATAGCTTCTTTCCATTTGGCCTTTTTAGGTCCATTCATGGCAGCTTTATAACTTGTAGGCTCATCAAGATCACCCAGTATATTCTCATCACTCTCTACATTAAGACATAGACGAGTAGGAGCTTTTACTGGTCTTGTTGACCTACGAATGGGAATCACTTCAACTTCAGGTGGAGGACCTAAACTTTCAGGTTCTACCGGAAGTTGGTTAGTGTTTTCAGAAGGTTCTACATCTTCTTGACCGTCTTCCAGATCATATATTCTCCCACTGAATTCTTGAGATATGAGCTCCCTTTCAAGGAAGTCTCCATACCTTGCAACAAATACTTTGTTTTCAGGTGGGTAATAAAAGTAGTATCCCATAGTTTCCTTAGGGTATCCTACGAAGATGCA
Source organism: Artemisia argyi (assembly GCA_030686995.1). Lineage (NCBI taxonomy): Eukaryota > Viridiplantae > Streptophyta > Magnoliopsida > Asterales > Asteraceae > Artemisia > Artemisia argyi. Next base: position 200,834,621 of record CM060683.1, on the reverse strand, counting down.
CTTCACAGATCTTTGTTGGAGTTTGTCTGCTGAGTCACGTTTAACATACGCCTCACAACCCCAGACCTTAAGATAAGACAGGTTAGGAGCTTTTCCAGTCCATACCTCATATGGTGTCTTATCAACCTTCTTTGTTGGAACCATATTTAGAATGCGAACCGCAGATTCTAAGGCATAATCCCAAAACGAGAAAGGAAGAGTTGTTAGATTATACATAGATCGTATCATGTCTTGCAATGTACGATTCCTTCTTTCAGATACACCATTTTGTTGTGGAGTATATGGAGAAGTAAGGTGCTGGACAATTCCCTCCTTTGCTAGATAATCTATGAACTCCTGACTCAGGTATTCACCACCTCTATCGGATCGAAGAGCTTTAATCTTCTTTCCAAGTTGCAACTCTACTTCTGCTTTAAACACTTTGAATGTTTCAAATACCTCATGTTTATGTTTAAGTAAATAAACATAACCATAACGGCTGTAATCATCCGTAAATGTTAAGAAGTAGCTAGCACCCCTCCTTGACACATGTCTAAGTGGTCCACACACATCTGTGTGAATAAGACCAAGTAGATCATTCGCCCTTTCAATCCTATTTTTAAAGGGTTTCTTAGTCATCTTCCCAGCAATGCAAGATTCGCATTTATCAAATGATTCATCATTGATCTTATTTAAAAGCCCATCATGTTGCTGCTTTTTCATGCGATCTTTGCCAATGTGAGCAAGTCGACAATGCCAAAGATAAGACGAATCCAGACCTTTCTTGATTCTCTTATTGTTGATGCTATACATTGAATTATTTTTAACAAAAGCATTATCATTATCATTCATATCAATTTCAAATACACCATTCACAGCAATAGCATTAAAATAAAAAACATTATTTAAAGAAACTGAAATTCCATTGCTTGAAATAGTATGCTCAAAACCAAGGTTTAACAAACATGAAAATGAAATTACACCTCTAACAATTGACGGTGCATAATGACAATTATTTAAAGATAGTACTAAGCCCGAAGGCAACACTAAATTAAAAACTCCTATAGCTTCAACTCCTGCATGCGCTCCGTTACCAACGTGCAAGAATTGTTGTCCATAGGCCAGCTTTCTCTCAACTCTAAACCCCTGCAAGGTATTGCAAATATGAATGCCACATCCCGTATCATATACCCATGAATTCAATTTAGGAGTAAGAGTGAATAATTCAATCATAAAGAACGCACCTGATGTGCTGGGATTACCAGCATCATTCCCCTGCTTCTTGAGTCGCAAGTCATGAATGTAGAGAGGGCAATTGCGCTTCCAATGACCCTTTTCATGACAATGGTGACAAGCCTGATCCTTCTTGTTTGGCGGATTCACCTTGTTCTGCTTAGGCTGATGTTGCTTCATCTTGGGTTGAGGTTGATAGGCCATGACCTGCTTGCCTTTATCACCTTTACCTTTGCCTTTGTTCACATGCGATTTCTTCTGGATTCTCCCCCCATGAATTGCCAACACTTGTGGGGTAGGAGCCTTGACCTTAGCTGGTAGACTTTTCTCATAATCAACAAGCAATGCGAGTAATTCTGAGACTGTCTTCCCCGAGCAATGCATGTTGAAGTTCTGCACAAAACCAGCAAAATCCTTGTTAAGGGATCTGTTGATCAAGTGCACTTGCACATTCTCGGGGTAACCAAAACCAATTCTGTGAAGTTGATCAAAAGAATCTTTCATCTCATCCACATAATCGGCTACTGGTTTACCATCACCATGCTTGCAGTTGTGTAGCTTGTCAAGTTCATCATACAATTCAACTGCAGGTGCCTTCTCATAAGATTGCCTGAGGTTATCAAGCATATTCTTAGGAGACGAGTACTCATACTTCTTTTGTAATTGAGCACTCATGCTAGTGAGCATTAAACAAGAAACCTCATTATACTTAGCATTAGTCACCTTCCATTCTGCCTTTGCTTCTGGTGTAGCAGTAGCAGCAGGTTCAGCAGGGCATTCCTCGGTCACATAATCAATCTTACCAGACGCCCTCAAGACAATTCTGAGCGAACGGTACCAGTCATTGAAATTCTTTCCAGTCAGTTTTTCTCTCTCAAGATGACTCTTGAAAGCAGAAATCACAGTTTGGTTATCGGGTTGAGCCATATCTACAGATAAAGTTCAAATATTAGTATTTTCGATAATCAATATCTTCAAGAAAAATAAAATACCCAAGGCTATATTCATATAACCAACTAATTTTCTTGAAAATCTAGGATCTAACTTTACATAGTTTCACCACATCAGTTGATCTGCTAGTGGTAAAAGTACAAAAGATAGTAATCTGTCGAACAATAATTGGCAAACAAGATTTCCAATTCCTAGATCATTATGGGATTTACTACAAATTGATTCATCAATTTGCCTTGTAAGCATGTTTCATCCCATCTCATGCCTTAAGTTCTAGGTCTCACGCACAACTTAATTAAGTCGTCTACCTTAGAAACTGTAAAATTACAATTATGGTCTCACGCGTTAAAAGAATTTTACCTTGTTATAGTAATTTAGCCTAGGTCTCACGTTTACTAAGTTAAGATTCCAAGTGTTTCTTATAGGTAGATGGCACGTAACTTAATTATTAAGGGTATTAATTTTTGATATGTCAATCAAAATTATGTACAAAGATGCATGCACTCATCTTTATAGCATAAATTTTCATAAAACCTTTTTATATCCAATTCGTGAAATTAATACACAAAGTTTTACTTGAGGTTTATGCCAAAACCCTAAGATGACTTTCTACAATATATGATTTTAAAAGTAATTCGTTTAAGATATATTCAAGATTGTGATAACCAAGGCAGACTCTAAGGCTCTTTTCTAAGCCTTCAAATCACGGTTATGAATATCATCTTAAAAGACTTAATTTTAAAAACATATTTGCACAAAACATCATTCAAGCAAAAGTTTATGGATTCAATCTCAAAATAGTAATAAAGTTTGAATTTTGCTAGTCTCGACTGGGAGCTGATTACCGTGCGAATCGGACCACGATTGTCATAAAACCTTTGCAAGATTCTTACTTTATCACTTTAGGGTTTCACAATTATTAGTCCGTATTAATTTTCTTTATGAAAACAACCCTTTTATTGCTTACATCAAGTCCAACTAAAAAACAATAAAACAAGTAACAAAGAAAATCAAACAACCAATAATAAATAAGTGAAACAATTAGCCACATGCAATCCGTATTAGAAAAGATCCTAATAAAATCAATTCTAGGTATAATAATGCATGTAATCAACTAAGGCCTTCCCCTCTTAATGGAGGTGAGTCACATACATTGACGAATCAATTGCGTAGGCCAAAGCTAATAACACACCACATAGCATATAAAATTGATTTTAATATATATTGGAGTCTTCCCCAATTTAAGATCTATAATAAACATGTGAAAAACAAGATCCATGACTAACATGCATGTAAGTCACGGAAAACCTAACAATTAGCAATTAGGTCACAAGATACGTTCAATTAACCGGTTAATGACCTAGGGTTTCTAGTGATTACACATAATCTTAGAAAACCACAAAACCCTAATTAGGGTTTCATGGAAAAATCGACCCCCCCCCCCAAAATTAGGGTTAGGGTTTCGAAATTTTTAGAAAAAAAAAAGGAAAAACCCTAGATCAAAAAAACATGTATCTAAAACAATTAAAGATCCGGTTTTTATTACGTTTTAGTAATCAATTACATGTTATACATGGCTCGTGATGCCACTGTTAGAGTTTGACAATCAAATAACACATATTGCGGAAGCTAGGATCAAGTATAACACATAAATATTAACTAAAACATAAATAGTAAACGTACCCGATGCACTTCAATAAACCTTGATTCTTGTACAATTAGATCAATGATAAACCCCTTACCGTTTTGTTTATCGATCTCTTGATAATTACTAAAGTAAGTAATTACCTCGTTCTTGTACACACAAACTACCAACGAATAAAGGTTTGTTGCAAGTAAACAAAATACTTAATGATTTTGTTTATGGAAAATCGAACCAAGAACCCTTTGAGGAGGGGGGATCCGATCGGCCACAAGAAGAAAGAAAACAAGAAATTAGGGTTAAAGTGTGTGCACAAAAGATGTGTAGGTTTAACCCTTGGCCTTGTATATATACTAGAGGATTTCTTGGTGACCAAGCAAACATCGGTTGGGCTTCCCCTTACCCTTGTTCGACCGGCCATAGAACCCACAAGGGGTTTCTAGAACCTCCTTGACACCCAAGTTACACTCTAGTCCTTATCTTTCTTATTTAACGATAGTTAGTCCATACGGTTAATAACTAACGACCGTTTAGTCCATTAAGTATTATAAATATATATATATCATACATTTAATATATATATATATATATTTATTTACATTATTCTTGTTTGTAAAGTGTGCAATCCCGAGGTCTCGGGTTCGATCCTAGACATTTACTTATTAATGTTTATACGTAACATTTAACAGGTATTACCTATTGTTGTTGGTAGATTGAAATCAAATGCCATTGAGGGGATGTTGGCACCTTTTTTGGATTTAGGTGCAAGGTGAATTTATATTAATAACTCCAAATATGTACAATGCTTAGCATAAATATTCTGTTTTGGATACACCTACCCACTGGGTAGTTTACCCGGATGAGGTGGCATTCAGTCATTGGAAGATAAGGAACAAAGCATGAATTGTGTTTTTATTCCTTTCATGCCACATATTACAAGCAATGCCACATTGTTTGCCAAATCACATGGGTAGGTGAATTAAGTTTTCTCCGAAGATTAAAAATTGTTTGCTATGTAATGGAATGCCTTTTTATAGTTTAAAAAAAAACATGTTTTCTTAGGTATCTAATCTTAAAAGGGAGTAACTGATGCAATTATGTAAAGAAAATGAAAGGATTTGTCTAGCTTTTGGCTATCACTAATAGAGGTCAAGGGTTCGATCCTCACCTCTTGTAAGGCCGGAGGTTCTTTTCTATTGTTGATAGAACCGGAAGCAGTCTCTCTACCTTAGGTAGGGGTAAGGCTGTCTACGTCTCAACCTCCCTCATACATCGTGGAAGACGGTATTAAGACTCATAACCCATGAAAGACGGTATTGGGAGTTACTTTACTCTTTTTTTAAATTACTCATTACTAACTTGAAAGGAATAGAAAATGTTATAGTTAAAGATTCAAGCTTAATTTAAAATTTAACAATAAATAAGAAGGACTGAATATTTTAGCATATATATAGATAATTATATGAAATAAATTAAAAATAAAAATAATAATATTAATCGGTGACCATTTACTCCATAGAATCCAAGTCAATAGGGCGTGTTAATTAAGTATTGGTTAAATGGTAAAATGACAAAATGCTATCATCTGACACCCATTTCACAACTATCATATTTTGCGGACTTTTCAAAATACTAAATTCTCAATTTCTCACACCCCATGTGAGATTTTCAAAATTTTGTTAGAAATTGAATAAACATGTACTAACGGTTGACTTTTGTTGACTGGTGTCAACGGTCGGCTAAGTCGACTGATAACAAAACCGTACCAGCAGTCGACTTTAGGACTAGTACCAACGGTCAATTTTAGTCGACTGGTAACAAAGCCGTACGAACAATCAACTAACAAACAAACAATAAACCGAATAAACCAAAGTATCCATACCAAACTGGATAAACCAAAGTATCCGCACCAAACCGGATAAATTAAAGTATCCGCACCAAACCGGATAAACCAAGTATCCTTACAATAAAAAACAATTTTTTTTTCCAAACATTAGAACCCCGTAAATAGTTAGGGTTTGTATGTGGAATATTTGAAGACAATTGATGCCATGCAAGTGACCTTAAGGGTATTTGTTTATTGATAAATGCATGAGTTAATGACGTGAAGGGTTTGTATGTGGAATATTTGAAGACAATTGATAAATGCATGAGTTAATGACGTGAAGGGTTTTTGCTTATTAATTAACGAATGAGAATTGTGGTAATGAAAAATGAGAATGACGGCAAAGGTTATTAGGTTTCGATGTAAACTGACAGCAGTTTGTTGTGTTTTTGTGATTCAGGTTTGACGGGTGGCTTTGGGGAGGCGACTCATTATAGCCAACTAGGTCTGAGGATTAGACGTGTTCAGATACCATATTAGACATTGAATAAACCCGTAATCTCATCTTTATTAATCATATTTATAGAGTACATATGAGACGCAATATTAAAACCCTAATGGACCCTAACCCACACACGGACTTCAGCCAACTATCTATTGACTAATAAATTTTACGTGACTTTATTAGCCAAAGATTAAGCAAAAGTGTTGAACTCCTAGCGACACTTTCTTTGGTTTTTAGTGACTCTTATCCAAACATGCTAAGTGAAATAAGCATTGCTACAGGTAAAAAAACTTCACACCAAATATTAGAAAGCTCTCCTTAAACCTTAATCGCTCGCACCAAAATATTAAAAACTCGCAAATACCAAAATAGTCATATATTACATATGAATATCGAATGAGCAAATAATTATTTTAGGCTATCAAAGTCTTGATGGGATTTTAGATTAGTTCAAATATAAATATTTTTATGACTTTTTATGTTTAATTGGTCAAAGTCGTCGGCAAGTCACTCGAATGTTATTTTCCAAATTCATAATTACATGAAGTTGGGTAGAGTATAGCGTCATAATGTTTTTATTCAACTTACAATACTTTATTTTATTTTTTTAATTCCAGTAAGGTGGCTTAACTAACATATATATATATATATATATAAAGATTGAGTTCCCATATTGAATGTTAGCATTAATGCAATAAGCCAAGAAACTCAAATATGTAGTTTAAGCTAATGAATTAAGTACATGTTGAGCTTATTTAGAAGCTTTTAAGAATTCGGATTAGCATCACATAGTTACAACTCATTAATAGGCGAGGACCCTTACCATTCCATACAATTTAATTCCTCATAAAAAGAGAGTCTAAACATATGTAGAGCCTCATATTAAGAATAAAAAAACCACCTTCATTCCTTATTCTCCGCATTGAAGCCTCACATTAAGAATAAAAAAAAAAAAAAAAAAAAAAACCACCTTCATTCCATCTTCTCCGCATTGAATGAGCCCAGGTTGTATAAATAGAACAAAATCATCATCGAACAAACCCACAACATCACCAACAATACCACAACCAACACCAACTCCAACTATTCTATGTCGCATACCCATCATAATCTCATGAACTACAACAACAACTAAATTCTATCCTAACCCATCTCCAAGACTCCACAAAGACTCGAAACCGACTTACTTAAATGTACGATCAAAATCTTTATTTATTCCGTGTCTCATATGAGATTCAAAAGAACATTAAAGATCTTATCACGAAAAACCAACTCTTCATCGATCTATTTTTGAAGCAAAGCCTCAATTAATATCCGAAAATTCAAAGAAAGAACAAAAACAATGTGTTTTCATCCTTTCTTTCTTTCGGGTTAGACATGAACACAAAATACAATCAAAGTCGACCTTACCTGAGACCCTCCAAAGGATCTTGAAGCCATTAACAAGCTATCTTGATTCGGAATAAGCATCAACTACACTTTTGCAAAACCCAAGAACGGAAACATGCATAACCGAACCATGTATCACAGGTATATACAGTGGCTAGGGTTTCAGCATGGTACATACGCTGGTGACCGAACCCGGATTCTAATGACGGCCAAACGCGGCGGCGTGAGCATTAACAACGGCTTCGTGGTTAGATCTACACCGGGCCCGACAACACATGTTCGTGGTTAGATCTTGGTAAGCCAACCACGAAAAAACGGAAGGTTATAGGTTACCTATTCAGTGTCCAGATTACAGATCTGTGGGAAAACCGTATTTGATGTCGTATCCGATGGAAAAAAATAACAGATTCTTGGAAAGAGAGAATGATATGAGGTGGTGGTGACGGCTTAGTGATTGTTGTGGTTGGTGTATGTCTTAGAGATGGGTCACGGTAGATCTTTTATGGCGGCGGCAGCTTTAGAAAACTATGATTATTCTTGATGGAAGGGAAAGAGAGAAATCAGGAGATGAGGGTGCCGTGTTTTATTTTGTGTGATGAGAATAAAAGTGTGGTTTGTGGCCCATGCGACATTTAAGTCATGATTGATAAGTTATAATGTAAAATATTTGAATTTAAGAAGTTCCTAATAAAAAGATTAGAGTTATATTTCAAGTTTTAGTCAATTTTAAACACCAAAAGTAAAATGATTTGTTGAGTGCTTGCTTAATTATAATCATTTGAACTTTAATTAAGAAATGAGTATTAGACACTTTCATTTTTTTTTTGTTATATTTTTTGTTTCTTTAGAAAACTATGCAATTAAAAAATGGTATTTGGCGGAACCATCTCAAGTCCGTGTACCTTTTTGGTACCGAGCCCCCCACCCAACAAGGAAGGCATATCCAAAAAAAAAAAAAAAAAAAAAAAAAAAATCTCTTTAGTTTCTGACTAAGCGCTGATTCAACAAAATTTAGGATGATTAGGTAGTACAATTGCAAGAATTATGTATATTTCTCACGTAGGCATATTATCACGTCAAACAAAATTATATTATATTATATATAAAAAAAATACTAAATGCAGTTTATGTTTAATATATTCATCGACACATTTAAGGTTATACAGTTTTAAGAACACACATGCCACGAATTACACTTACATGCACATGACATAAAATAACATAATTTACATAAAAAAGATACTCTATGAACAACAAGGAGTGCAATTTTTTGACATCTAAAAAATACAAACAACTAGGGAGGAAGAGTGAAATACGTAATAAAAATTAAAATATTTGTCTTAACGATTTTTAAGTATAAAAATGTGCAAGAAAAATTAATTCAAATACGTAGCATCGTATGCATAATAAGTATTTGATTAAATGGCAACAAGTCGTGTGTTTGTCTTTCATTTTAGATGATCGTATATGTTTCGTAACTTGACTATATAGATATCAATTCGATATCTTAATATGTTGTATATAAACCCATTGTTTGAAATCAACCTCAAATAGTACCCGCATATTGACACTAGGATGCACCAACGAATAAGCTATATATGACAGTTCGATGCTACTAATTAAAAAGTAGTTTGTATTGATTTCTTTAAACACGAACAAATGTTTTGCTTCAGTGGGATATAACCCATCTTACGAAATGCACATGTAATTTTTTTTATGGTATTAGTATCATGGATAAATATGTTGCACATTTTGAGTGTAAGTCATTTTAACCCGTCAATAACCCAGTCTAGCCCATACTTGATATTAAATAGGTTATATAAAAATATGACGTTTTAGCTTAGAATAATTTCACTTAAAAAACAAAAACTGTGAATCGCTCGGGCCTTGAAACAATATGTAATATAAATATGATATGCGATATTATCGAAAATAAAGTACCTGTACTTTCAGGCGAACAAAGCCCGTGCATCACACGGGCCATGATGTCTCGTTAATAAGAAAATTGTACTTTGTAATAAAACTAACCATACTAATTCTTAATATTATAATATCTGTTCCATTTTTTTTATTAATCACCTAAAAAGAAAATAGTACTTCGTCACACACACACACAAAAGAAAGAAAAAAAAGGAGAAAAAGAAGCAAGAATCTATCTATTGGAAAATTGAATTTAGCACATCATTTTGTGAAAACAAATTTGGAAAATTTTAATTGACATAGCATTCGTTGGGTAAATAACAAACTATGCCTCATTTTGTTTTAATTTAATTGTCACTTTTATAGTAAAATGTAAAATTTTTATTGACATAGCATTCTTGTGTAAATAAGAAACTATACCTCATTTTGTATTAATCTGATAACAAACTATACCTCATTTTGTATTAATCTGATTATCACCTTTATAGTAAACTCTTTCTCTCTCTTTTAACTGTAAAACGGATGAGGGATGGACCTATTTGATTAAGATGTTTGCGACCTCACCTGTTTAATTTTAGATTGTTTTCGACCCTTCCCTGGCCACCTCCAAATGTACATTTTAGCAAGATGTGAACACTTGACTTCTTATGAGAAAACCAAAAAAACTTACCGCTAGGCCATTTGATGGTGGTTACTTCACTATCTCTTCTCTTAGTTTAATAGCATAATATTTTTCTTAATCATATACTATTCAAATTTGCGAATTTCCTTTCTTTTCATATTTTTATTTGCATCATTTTTTTTTGTTTGATTTAGTCTTAAATTTAAGCCCTTTTTTTAAAGTAAAAATGAATATGACATCAAGTTAGATAATATTTAGTTTGCAGTATGTGTGTGTTTATTTAGGCAAAACAAGTCTTTTGAGGTCTTGCCTTGGCATGTGTCATATATGCTTGGCATCTTGGGCGTGGTTTAATTAATTAATTTTTTTTATAACACCAAACCAACGACATAGAATGTTAACGATTTTTTTTTTCTTTTTTTAACCTTTACGTTTTAAGGGCTAGGAATTGATTCTAGTTATATTAGTTTGAAGAGATAGAGTGTGAGTGTGTATAGTTTAGGTTACTGTAAAATATGGGTAAAGAAGAAATTATAATAAATGAAAGGTTTGTGATTGGTTAGTTGTTTTAGTCTTAAAGTTGAATTAGACTCGCAACTTAAATAATTTTTCATGTGGTATAAAGAGGTGTGAAAAGTTTTACATGCATGACAAATTCTCTAAAGATATTTTACTAGTGAAACCCGTTATCAAAAAGATTCATTAAAGATTAAATAGACAAATCGCGATGATTCATTTTTTTATCAAATTAAAAAAAAAATCACTTTCATCATTTTTTTAAAAATTAAATATCTCACAAACCGTTAATCATTACACGAAACGAATCACATCATCGCGACGGGAATTAAAATGTGACTTTTGAAATCACACGTGACTTTTAAAATAGCAAACCACAAGTGATTTCACAAATCACATTTGATTTTTCAAAGCAAAAATTTCGACACCAGAATGATTTCACAAATCACATGGTATTAGTGATTTAAGAGACAACGTCTAAATTTTAGCTATAATTGGATGCCAAATATGTGTTATTTCTTAAAAAATAGAGTAACACAATATTGACAGAGGCTTTACTAGTTTTCTTCTACGTCTTACGGATGGGTGACTTTTTTTTTATTATTTTTTTTTGAAAAACAAGTAAAGGAAAATTTAAAGATCGTTTCATGCTTAGGATAATAGCATTGGCTTTTCTCTCTTCTTTGGCTAAGAAGAGGAAGAAAGCAATAAATTACAACATTAGAACTTCATTTTACAGCAACTTTGACACTGGTAAATGAAGCCCAACATGAGAAACGGAAGATAAAACTGAAGTCACTAAAGCACGACACAAAATTAAATATTCCGGTGTATTTTTCTAAAAGTGATTGTTGTAAAATTCAATTCAATTGAATTCAATACATACACGTTACGATTTACATAGCTAATACGGCCTTAATTGTTAATAAGGACATAAATATATCATAGGGAAATTGTCAAACGACATAGATTTATCATGGAAAAATGGATGAAACATACCGGATATATAGAAACCATGAAGATGTAAAGTCACCAATATAAGTATTTCGAACATGTAGTTCACAATTACTTTTTATTCACAAAGTCACATCTTGTTTCAACTAGATGAATCACGCTGGACCAAAAACACAACTTACTTTTGATTAGTGCGACGAGATCTATAGATTAACCATAGTGTATTGACAAGGTCTACGTTTGTAATCTCTTGTAGTGAAAAAGGCTTCACTTTGAAAACTTTCTAGAGGAACTCACCGTTTAACATTTGAGATGAGTTTTCTAGGAACAGACTTTGGGTTTGGTTAACATAGATTACAGATTTTCTGGTAACTATAAACAAGGATAATGAAATCATAATACTTCGCAATTCGATCATAAATATTATCACAACGCAACGACTGATCTGTCATGTGTATCGAATTTACATTAGGTTCGTAATAAAATCGCATTTTATCACATTCATAGTTTTTGCTTTGAAATGATATTTGAGATAAAAAAAAAAGGTTAGATTTAGTAACTTATGGTAGTTGCAAAAGCTACAAATGTAGCTTCAGTTAGGCGTCACATATTGAACACACCAAACATACGTATTAAATATATTAAAGTACACAATGATTAGGGTAATCTTGAATATATATAAAAAAGTCATAGTTTTAACAATATGTCACAAAGTTGAGTCAAACCGGAAACAAGTGTCAGCTTCAGTATCATAAATGCAAATTTTCTATAGATATAGGTATACATATTTAAGAATTAAAATGAAAGGCAAAAAATAACAAAGGAATAAAAATAAGTGTTTTATAATGTAGTATAGACTAGGTATGTCCACGGCCATGCTTAAGAACGGCCGACAAACGTCTAATAATCTTTTAATTATGGTCTTACATATGTAGGAGAAAAGGATTATACGTGTTGCGTATGTTTGACCTTGCTATCATGTCTCATTATCCTTAGGGCCGGCTTTGAGGGTGTGCAAGGTGAGCGATCGCACATGGCCTCAAAATTTGTCCCGTTAATAATTATATGCATGTGTACACATATTTTTCACAAAGAAAAAAGTATTTAGATGAGAAAGTATCTTAAATGAGTAAATGTTAGAACGTTTAGCTAACATATTGTATTATATCTTATAAATGGTGACACTTTTATATAGCATTCCTTATCAAAATGCCCCATTATTTAATTTCGTTCAGGGCCCTCAAAAATTTCATAAATTCATGGGACGGCCCTGAATTTATCCTTAGATTTTAGTTCATGCATCTCCATAAAATTGTCACTGTATGATTAGAGGAGTAAATAAATTTTCTTTCTTAACAAAACAATGTTCACATACTTGGTTCTCTTTTAAACAAGAACATGTTTGGATAGTTGTGTCCGTATCTTTTCTATAAGTATGAGGATTGTTTTAGGTTGAAGCAACACTTTTTGCATATTAAAAGAAAAGTGAGCTTTTTAAATTGTATTAAATTTGTTAACAACTTGCTTAAATATAATTATTTTTTCCAATCAACAATAAGCCATGTGTCAACAAATTAAGTAATGATGCACGAAGATTAACATTTATATCCATAGCATATGTTTATACTCCATTCTATTTTGCGAAAGACATGGTCATAGTAAAATAACGACACTGTATATTATTTTAATTAATTCCCTCATTTCAAAATCTTTAAACCCCTTTTCATTTTCTATAATATGCTAGAGCCAAATTGCTCCTATAACTTTTCTGAAACAGGGTGAGCCAATCATATAATTTCTGTTGGGCCATACTTGTCCCTCAACAAAATATTCACAATATATTTGAGTGTCATGCCTACCCAATCTTCACAATCTATCATGTCATATATTTTCAATTAGGCCATACTTGTATCTCAACAAAGAAACGGAGCAAATAGTGTTTGGTCTATGTACTTTGTGTTTGGTTTTTATTACTCTAACGTTAGTTGGCCTTTTGAAAAAGAAAACTCATATACAGTATGACTGTACGAGAGTACTATTTGATTTATATATATAAATCTTTATACGATTATGATGTTAGTGTAAATCTTTATAAGATTATATGTTGTCATTAAAACTGGTAAATGGCTTATAATGATGACCTGAAATTTATATTTATTGACCAAAATACAACACATGCATATATAGTTATACCACATATCAATCCAAGTATACCATCCAAACCACATTTATAATCCAAAGATGTAATTCATTATGTTTTTTTTCATCTTCATAATGTTGTACTGCCAGTAGTTGTGCCATAAAGATCGGGACAAAAAAGAGTATCTAAACAATGGAATGGTTCATGAAGATATTGTTGAAGGCCATGATGGATTGGTGCTGTAATACTAGAAGGATTTTAAATTCTCATTCTAATTCGTTTGTGTTTAAGTTGAAGGTTTTTTTTTTTTTTTTTTTTTTTTTTTTTTTTTTTTTTTTTTACACCTGATTGTAAGAATTAGACAAATCTAAAGAGTGAAATTTGGATTAGAAACTTTTGGTCAATGCTGTGGTAACTAAAAAAGTTGTTACTATTGTATTTATACATTTTATACAAAAACATGAACACAAACCCCTTTTTTCGTGTCCCTTACATTACTCTTAATATCCAAAAAGGGTCAAATTAGGGTCGTCCCGTGGATTTAGAGGGTCATGTGCCTTATTACATTGGAGGCCCTTTTACAACATCCGCTACAAAATCAATAACCTTAGATTCTACATTAACAGTAATGTATATACTTTTTCTTTTTTTCATTTGATGATAGACCTTATGTTTTTTTTTATAAATATAACCCATTGAATTTCTCAAAACTTCTTAAATTTTTCTGTGATGTCTTAAAAATTACTTCTTATATATCATGTGATAGAGAGTGTATTATTATTATTATTATTATTATTATTGTTGTTGTTGTTATTATTATTATTATTCAAATGCATGTTATTAATTTTCTTGAAATATAGTTATAGCAAAAATTCCTTTTACACATTACACGATGATAAATTGTTAGGAAAACTTTTGAAGATCAAAATTACTATCTTGTAGATAGATATTTCATAAGTGGTTGTTATGACTATAGATGAGATCAATATAGATCTCATATTTATTATAGAACCAATGAAACAATTATAGCCACAAATTTTTATTTTCCACATTTAAAAAAAAATATATATCTTGTAAACGGTAAATCGTCAAGCTATAAAAAAAAAATACCATCTCGACAAGAATTAAATCATCTTTCTATAGATATGTATTGTTATATACTTTCGACGAACTTTTTTTTCGATGAACTTTTTTTTTAAAAAAAATTCCGCCCAAAAAAATCATATATGATTTGTAAAAATCATATATGATTTGATTTTAACGAATCATATATGATTTTTACAAATCATATATGATTTTTACGAATCATATATGATTTTTCTGGATAGAAAATTTGAAAAAAAAAAATTATCAAAAAAAAAATTCGTTAAAAGTATATAACAATGTATATCTATAGAAAGATAATTTAATTCTCGTCGCGATGGTATTTTTTTTGTAGCTTGACGATTTACGGTTTGCGAGATATTTAAGTTTTAAAAAAAGGGTGGAAGTTTATTTTTATTATTTTGATAAAAAAAAATGAGTGGCTAAAATTGCTTGATGGGCTATATGGTAAAAGTTTGATGTATAAAGAACTTTTGCCTACCATAAAATGAAGCTAAACAAAATATTATAGACTCATGACTTAATTGATAATGTGTAGACTACAGGGGCTAAACATGGAATATAGCATAAACAAAGGTAAACTTTTGAAATCTATGTCATCTTCTTCACTAGACAAACCTTCATATTCACTCTATTAAAAACAAATTTAGAGCTCTATTTCTCCGATGTGATGCAAATCACTAAATTACAACATTATAAAACGTATTAATTTCATCATAAAACATCATTTGCTTGGGTAAAAACTTCCAAAATTGAGTTTATACTAAGGTAATGATTTAGAAATTGGGGCCCTAAGAAAATGGAGACACTGTGCCGTTGTACACCCCGTACATGCTTAAATCCGGCCATAGGTAAAATTCAATTAAAGAAGACCTGATTTTACACATGGCGGACAAAAAACAAAACATCTTTTGTTTTAATAAGCGAGTTTATTTATTTATTTATTTATTTATAAACATATCGAGAGTTAATTCATACATTGAAAGAGCTGCTTTTATTTTCTCTAATACTACTAACATTGAAGTTCTATACCAAAAATGCATGATTGAATGTTTACACTTTACACGTTGCATCCAAAAAGTAGTGAGGTACAACAAAAACGAATGTGTCAAGTTGCTTACATCTTGGACCATTATCCCTTCAATTATAGGTAGTCTAGTCTTCCCACTCTCAAGTTTCTTTCAAGTCTTTTATAATATGATTAAAGTCAGGGTTATGTTATAAATACCCTCTTGGCTCACAAGGAAAGTATTAAAAAGTAAAAAAAAAAAAAAAAAATGTGTTTTTCCCCGGTTCACAGTATAATATAGTTCTTATCAGTTTTTGCTACATATTTTTTGTGAGTTTAATATTTTTACAAAATTATTAAAATAAAAATAAAATAAAATAAAAACCAAAAAATTTAGGAGAGGTGTAACTTGTAAAAATGGGAGGGTAATAACCTGCCTCTTAGAGCAGAAGGTGTGGTCTCGCCACTCCTCCTTGTCGTTAAAAATGTTAGTAAATTTAGTGCACTTGAGGGATCAATTTACACCTGGTAATGGGTTTGGAGGTATGGAGTATACACCCATTTGGTCACTGAATTCCCTGACTCAATAGTGGTTATGTATTGATCAAAGTACTACTAGCAGACTCTGCTGCTAGTGTTGTGAATCTGCTGCTAGGATTCTGCTGCTAGCTGATCCTGCTGATAGGATTCTTCTGACAGCTGATTCTGCTGCTAGTTGATTCTGCTGCTAATAGCATTCTGCTGCTAGTGAGAATCTGCTGATAGCATCAGCAATTCTGCTGCTAGGTTTTAACCACTGATCCCTATTATTATGGAAATTATTATGTTATAATTAATGGGCCGTTAATTATACATAATACCATGGGCTAGGGTTTGAGTATTCTCTATTATAAATAGAGATCACATCATTCTGCATGGAGATAAGTTATCATACGATATACTAAACACAAAACCCTAAACACTTCAATACGCATCTGGTTCTTGATTTGTGCCTAAAGCAAGAACATCACTTGGTCTTATCCCATAGAGATATTCGTGTAACCCACGCATAGGGTCGAATAGTTTCTATTGGAAAGTGATACCACGATTTCAAGTGAATATCCGGTACCTTTATTGATTATCTTAACCCTAATCTGGGAACCGTTATACAAGTAACAACCAACAAAAAAGCCACCGCTCTTAAAGTTATAATGCCATGATTGGTTATTATCAACCAAATTGTCTTGCCCAACGTGAGGTTAAAAAGCCAGTACTTATTCTTATGATTTTAAGTTAATTTCTAAAAATGAAGTGACTTCAAACAATAATTTGCTTATTTTCCTCTCGTATTTCTTTTCAGCGCATATGTGATTATACATAGAAGGTAGTTATACTCAATCAAATCGTCTTGGTCAGCTGTAAAGTAATTTGTGGATGACATCAGCTTCTTGAGTTCGAAACAAAATATAATGAATGAATACATGATAGTTTTAGTTATTGTTTATACTATAACTTTCAGTATGCTAATTTATTCAGTACTTTAATTAGTAGTTAATTAATATTAATATATACATATAAACGATCGTAGACTTACCTTTATCGCCAATAATTGCGGTAAAAACTTTGACTAGTTAGTATATTCTCAATCAAAAGTCTTGGTCTAGATGATAAGAAATTTGTGGAAGCCATTCATTTCACCACTTGCACACTTGCATGTTACAAACTGATAACATGCAAAAACAGAGTATAAAAAGCCAATACTTGTTCTCATAATTCTAAGTAAATTTCCAAAAATGAAGTCACCACAAGCAATAATTCACTTATCATCTTCCTCTCTTATTTCTTTTCTCTTTTATGGTCTCGCGATAACATGTCTTATTTCCGCCACTGTCTCTGCTTCCTATGGCGGTAATGAGACTGATTATCTCGCGCTATTGTCATTCAAGTCAAAGATCACCCATGATCCACACCAAGTTCTAACCTCGTGGAACCATTCCTTTCATTTCTGTGACTGGAGTGGTATTTCATGTGGAAAGCGGCACAAACGAGTGACTGTTATATGGCTGGATTCGCAAGGCTTAGAAGGCACGTTGTCTCCTCATGTAGGAAACCTCAGCTTCCTCCATGAGCTTTATCTCAGGAACAACAGCCTTCAAGGAACCATTCCTCATGAAGTTGGTCGTCTATCTAGGCTACGTCATCTTAATCTCAATATAAACGAATTCAGTGGATTCATTCCAACAAACTTGTCTGGTTGTTCTAACATCGAAGAGCTTTTGCTCGGTCAAAATAATCTTGTTGGAAGCATACCCAAAGAGATAAGTTTACTCTCGAAACTTTCTCGTCTTGTAGTTAGCAAAAATAACTTAACAGGTGGAATCCCACCTTTCTTGGGGAATATTACATCAATGGAAGTGTTCTATGCTGCCCTGAACCCATTGGGTGGGAGCATTCCAGATACCTTGGGTCTTTGGAAAAGCTTGAGGGCATTTGGTGCTGGTGAGTGCAACTTATATGGAAGCATCCCTCATTCCATTTTCAACCTCTCACTCCTAGTTAACATTTCCTTAGCTGTTAATCACCTCACTGGTAGTCTTCCTTCAGAAATTGGTAATCAGCTCCCAAATCTTGAGTTATTTCAGTTATGGGGTAACGAACTAACCGGAGTTCTTCCACCTTCTCTTTCTAATTGTTCTAAATTAGGATATCTTGAAATGATGTACAACAATTTAAGTGGGAAGTTGACAATGGATTTTTCAAAACTAAGAGATATTTATATAATTAAATTAAGTTATAACAACTTCCATGGACGCGGAGAAGCTGATGACATGAGGTTTGTTGATTCTTTGAAAAACTGCACCAGATTAGTAGTTTTGGGACTTGCTCGTTGCAACCTTATAGGAGTGCTTCCAGTATCAATAGGTAATCTTTCTGATCAATTTAGCAGTCTCGATTTAGGTGACAATCAATTGTTTGGAAACCTCCCTTCAAGTATAGGTAGTCTAGTTGGTTTGACCACTTTATTTTTACAAAATAATAGATTCAATGGAAACATCCCCACTAGCGTTGGTAAACTACAAAAGCTACAATTTCTTACTCTAAATAGCAATCAGTTTTCAGGGCCTATCCCTCATGCCATTGGGAACTTATCATTGTTGACTAAACTTTATTTTTATTCTAACAAATTAGAAGGACATATTCCATCAAGCCTTGGGAATTGTAAACAACTTAATGGGTTATACCTTGAAGACAATAGACTTAATGGCAAAATACCCAAGCAACTTCTTCAAATCCCATCACTAACTATTGGTTTAGATCTTTCATACAACAACCTGTCTGGTTCCATTCAGTCAGAGATTAAAGATCTCAAGATGTTGAGCGAGCTTGATTTATCTCATAATAATTTGTCAGGTACCATGACTAGTAGCCTTGGTGAGTGTGTTAGCCTTGTAGAGTTGTACCTTAGTGGCAACATATTTGAAGGCATAATACCACCTTCATTCAGTTCCCTGAGAGGATTGAAGGTACTCGACATTTCTCAAAATTATTTATCTGGTAAAATTCCTCAATTCTTAGGCAAATGGAATTCTTTAGAATTTTTGAACCTATCCTTTAATGATTTTGAGGGTGAAGTACCAGTTGTAGGGGTGTTTGCAAATGCAAGTGCATTTTCGGTTTCGGGGAACAATAGGCTTTGTGGTGGTTTGGTTACACTTGAGTTACCCAAGTGCAAGGAGATGGGTAGTAAGAAAAAAAGGTTTCCTTTGTTCATATTAGTCATTGTGATTGCACCGACGTTGCTCATCGTATTATGTTGTGTGTATCTTTTGTGTAAGAAGAAACGCAATAGTCAACCATCTCAGTCATCATCAGGGAGTGAACGGTTCATGAAAGTTTCATACAACCAACTTCTCAAGGCTACTGATGGGTTCTCTACAGCAAATTTGATTGGCGAGGGTGGGCACGGCTCTGTTTATAAGGGAATCCTCGATTCTAATGATGATAAATCTGTTGCAGTTAAAGTTCTACGTCTTCAAAGTCGAGGAGCACACAAAAGCTTTATAGCAGAATGTGAAGCATGGCGTAATATTAGACACCGTAATCTGTTGAAGATAATAACTTCATGTTCGAGTACTGATTTCCATGGCAATGATTTTAAAGCGCTAGTTTACGAGTTTATGCCCAATGGAAGTGTACATGAATGGCTTCATTCAAGTGCATATACATCGAAACTAAACCTTCTTCAAATAATAAATATTCTTAGAGATGTTGCCACTGCACTCGATTATCTTCACAATCGCTGCCAAACAACGATTGTTCACGGTGACTTGAAGCCAAGTAACATTCTACTAGATGATGATATGGTGGCTCATGTTGGAGACTTTGGTTTAGCTCGAGTACTTGATACAGACTTAAACCAAAACAGCTCATCCGGGGTTAAAGGAACAATTGGTTATGCACCTCCAGGTAATATATGATCCTTGTATTCCATGATGCTTATATTTATTTCCAGGTTAAAGTTTGTAAATTAATTAATTGTTATTCAAATGTAGAGTATGGTATAGGGAGCGAGATGACAAGTTGTGGGGACGTCTACAGTTTTGGAATATTATTACTAGAGGTGATGACTGGGAAAAAGCCGACAGACGGCATGTTTAACGATGGTCTTAGCCTTCATAAATTTGCTTACATGGCATTACCAGATCAAGTAATCGATGTTATTGATAATGATGCAATAGTGTTGCAAAGTACGGAAGCGAATGCAAAGAAAGTGGAAGAATGTTTGGCTGCAGCTATCAAGATTGGAGTATCGTGCTCTGTGGATTCCCCATCAGAACGGATGAAAATAGAAATTGTTGTCAATGAGTTGCAGCGTATTCTGGATGTGCTTCAAAATATATAAGGTACTCTCTTCTCCCTATTTGTGAAATCTAATTTTACATGAGTTTGTTAACAAATCATCACTAACTTAGTTTTATTTTTGAACGATTTTAGGTCAAATACCAAGCTTTCTTAGTGAGATTTGAAAGTAACTGCAGCAAGGAGCAGTGCATGTCGTAGTTATATAAATGTTACTTTGTCAAATATGTTTGTAAGTGTGTTTTAGTTTTCTTGTTGCATATGTACCAAGAGATGTAAGAGTGCATTTACACTCCTGATGACTTATCATATGTATCAAACATGTTTATGATTAAGTGTTTCGAGGAGAGTTTGATTCAATTTCATAAAAAGTTATATCACTGGATGAAAATTAAGCAAAAGAGTTGGGATAACCAATGGCAGGACATACTATAATCTTCATTTTTTTTTTATTGATATTTTTCTAAGTCATTTGTCAAACATGTACTTGGAGATCATGGGTGTTTCATTACGCGTTCATGTTTAAACTGTTTTTATAAACAAAGTTCAATTAGAACTGACCCTTGACATCTTAGTACAACACCATGGTGTATCTGCATAATGAATTTTGTTGAAAGTTGTAATCAGATTACACTAACTTAGGAAGACAATTTACTTGATATCGAGTTCATAGACCCGCCACCTAAACTTAACATTCTTAACTACATGTATCAACTAAAAATGACTGATATTGGGAGCATTAAACAACAAAGGGAGTCTGACTGATATTGGGCTAAAGATGATTGAGTTCCCATTGGACCCACAGCTCGCTAAACTGCTTTTAACATGTGAAGAATTTAGTTGTGTAAACGAAGTTTTAACGATTGTATCTATGCTCTCAGTCCTGTCTGTATTCTTTAGTCCATAAGCCCAGATAGAAAAAACCGATGATGCATATGGAAAGTTAACAAATACTGTGGAGATCGACTTGTGTACCACTCATCACTTACAAGTGAAAGCTCTACGAAAGACTCAGGAAGTGAGTTCTCAGTTACTCGACATTTTGAAAAAGCTCATGATCCGGCTGACATTATGTGGGTCGAATTGGGGCGTCATCAGAAAAGTGATATGCTTAGTTTACTTCCATAAACTGCAAAACCTAAAGGGATTAGGAATACATAAGTATTAGGAACGGGATGCCGTGCCATTTGCACCAGACCTCAGCTTTATGTTGCAACATCTTGGATGGGTATGGCTGCTCTTTGAAGAAATATTTGTAAGGGTGGGAAAATGAGGTAACGGGTCAAAACGAGAACATTTTTGGAATGGATCAGCTTTATGTTTCCCAGTTTTATTAGAATCCCCAACAGATATTAGCGTGCTAAATATGATTACAAAAGTTATGCTTTAGTTTTTTGAATAAAACTATTTAGGAGCTTATAAGCATTTGGTATTCATTTTTGCCACGTAGGACCCATTGAGATAGTTATTATGCCTTTAACTATATTAGTCTGGTATTCGTGTTAGCTTGCCATATGGCGAATATTGGCAAGAAATCATTCATCTGGCTACCGGAAGGACTCCAACAAATAGACTGTAGTAACCAAAGCTACAAGTCTTCTTGAAGAGTTATTTGATCAACATCTTATGTTGCAAGTTGCAACATCTTGGATGGTATTGCTGCTCTTTGAATATATATTTGTAAGGGTGGGAAAATGGGCATGTTTGGCGGCTTGTGTAACGGGTCAAAAAGAGAACATTTTTTGTAAGGATCAGGTTGGCCCGGAATGCTTTTTGCCCAGGTTTATAATAATCCCCCATAGATGTTATCATGCTAAATATGATTACAAAAGTAATGTTTTGGTTTTTGCTATAAGCATGTGTGATATCATAAGTAAGTTGTTTTGGTCACACATTCAAACTTGAAAAATCATCTCCCACACAACTCAACGATTAGACAAAGACCATAATAGGCTCAAAAAACATTCTTCATGTGGCCATCGGACATGATTAGCTGTTTCTACTGTTCTACATTGTAAATTCACACCATAATAGGCTCAAAAAACAACCACACTTGAAACTGCAACTAATAAAAAGGAATTACAAGCACGTCATTGTCAAACCATCATGTTGTATATAGAAGATGTACTGGCTTTGATACTCGATGTGTTGCATATATAATAACTTATAGTTTATTTGACCAAAAGATACTAGTAAAGATGAGCACTTTTGTTATTTTTTTTATTGATTGATTTTTAGGTGGTTATGATAATTTATATGGAACGAAAAGGTGCTAAAGCTTATGATTTAGCTGCAGTTAAGTATTGGGGTCCTGCAAAAGTGCAACTCACATCAATTTTCTGGTATCGTTTCGCCGTTCTTATATCTCTAAACCATGTAATTTTACCATCTTATAAATATACTATTTGGTTATGAATTTATCAGTTAGAGAATTATGCACAAGAAGCTGTTGAAATGAAGAACATGTCTAGACAGGAATATGTAGCTCATTTGAGAAGGTAAAACTTTGAACTTCTGTTTTTAAATTGAATATCATAACGGTGCTATATTCTTACACTAAAGAAAACTAGTTATTAATTATTTGTTCTCACAGTCTTAGTATGACATCATTAGCTTTCGGATTTGATAATGCAGTAAGGTACGCTTGATGATTGTGTATATGGGTCACAATGGTAATGCAAGAGTATATTGTGCGGATGTGTCATTCAACATGAGTCCTTGTCCCACAAGGTTGCAAGAGTATATTGTGTGGATGGATGTTGTTAACAGAACAAGTTTAAGAAATATTAAGCTTCATCAGTTGTCATCTGTGGGGGATGGATGGCAAATCTCTTTGATTGAATCCATGAAAGGCATATTTCCTTAACATGGTAGCTGGTAAGGCACTCTCTTGCTTTCTTAAGCTTAAGGTGTGTACTAGAAGTGATGCATTGGTTATATTATTTCATTGCATATGTTCATTTTTTGTCCATACGGGGAAGTTCATCAAAATAGCCATATTACTAATGAGTGTATATTTGTAACCAATATGTCATCAAAATTAGTGGCTTGACCAGAATTTCCATCACTTCAGCAAAGTTTTTTTCGACGATTAAACTTTTTTGTTTTGTGGAACTCTTTTCCTTTTCAACACCAAAAACTAAAAGATAAAAAAGTCAAAATCTGCAATGAAAAAAAGGTTTTGAAAAAGCCTTTCCGCAAATAAAAAGTGGCTTTTTTTAGTCAAAAATACCCAAAACAGGCACTTAGAAAGAAGAAAGAAAATCAGTTCTGCCAATACTAAAAAACAAAAAGAAAAGAAAAAAAAATCCTTCAAACTTTTTGTTAAACAGCCATGTGTAGATGCGATAGCTATTTCGATGAATGTCGTCCCTATTTTACCTGCATCACCCATAATGGCGAGTGGTTGTTTTCTTAGTTGTTTGCAAGTATACTTTTTTCCTTCTTTCTGTATTAGCTAATCAACACAATATTTATTACTCTTCATGGCCAAAATACGTGTATATATGTCTAAATTCCACCTATTATTGCTCATTACTAATCGTCTTACTGGTTACAGAGTGTAAAGACATCAATTTCCTAAGGTGATGGAATAGATGTTCAATTAGGTCATGGCAGCAGTGAAGCCATTTTTGATACTCAACGCCCATCCAACCATGAAAACCAGCAAGATTATACTTCAGAGATGGCTTCAAGGTTGAATTGTAGATTTTTTTTTTCAATGGTCATCTCAATGTTGTTGATATCCCTCCTTTGTTTGAACTTCGCAAGAAACGTTAAAGTTTTTTTTTTTTTTTTTTTTTTTTTTTTTTTTTTTTTTTTTTTTTTTTTTTGTATGCAGGTGGTTGACGTGGTGTTTTGCCGGTTACTATTGTGGTTTAAAGCGTTTACTAGGATGGGCAAAGTCAAGACTTACTATTTATTCTTCATTTGGCTTGATACTCAACTTTAAAACTGGTTTGGGACGTCATCAACTTCATCAAACTCCATCTATTTTGGTCAGGTTATTCAAAGACAATGCATAATAACGAGACTTCACATTAATGTCAATGGTGTAATTTTCACTTCCGTTTTTGTTCAAGTAGTTGTTAAGTTAGTTTGTAGATTTTTCAAATGTGTTGTTTGCAAGATTAGTTGCAAGATAAATCTCAATGTATGAACTCAAAGTAAGTTGTAATCTCAATCTCTTCCTGATCTGAATATACATTGTTCAGGTTGCCAAAAAAATTGATTTGATTGAATGGCTGCAGTAGCAGCATAACAAGATTTTTTTTTTTTTTTTTTTTTTTTTTTTTTTTTTTTTTTTTTTAATTTTCCACATAGAGCCATGTTTGCTGATAAAAAACAGGGCTCTATAACGAGTAATAGAGCCCGTTTTCCTAACCGGGCTCTATATGCATTTGGAATAGAGTCCCCTCCCCTTTGTGCCCTTATGTAAAATCGGGCTCTATGACCATTTTCAACCGGGCTCTATGCCATTTTTTGTAGTAGTGTTCATAAAGAAGCATTGGGAAAATAAGCTTTCCTAAAAAATAGTAAAGCCCACAGCTCTCATGCCAAACGAACACTAAAAAGTAAAAAGCTCATTGTTCACCGCTCATTACCCAAAAAAGCTCGAAAGAGCTTTGTGCCAAACATAGCCACCTCAATGGCTTCACAAAGGTATGCGATACACATAACCCTTTACTTTAGATATTACATGGATCGTATATATTAATAAATTGACAGATTGTCATATCTACAAATTGTCATATTGTTGCCATGCATGCAACTGTGATGAGCATGACATGCCAATGCATGTATTCGTCCTTTTCATTGTTAAATGGATTAAGAATTGGCAGTGAATATATGTGTGTACTATAATTGGTTTTCCATGCATATGATTTATAGTAAAGTCAACCGTATGGAATAGTACATATATGATATATATGATCGACAGTTAGTTAAATAAAAGGGTTCGACCCGTTTTATTTTATATAAAGTTAAACCTTGTTTGTTTAGTGCTTTATTCGTGTTTCAAGAACTAGCATTCACATCGAATTGCTATTAGTGCGTGTGTACAAGAACGTGGTACTAACACATTATTGTTAGTATTTTGGATTGAATTACAAAAAGGTAACGGGTAATTTCAATAATCCACATAAACCCTAATTAGGGTTCTTGATTTGAAGAATTACATTAAATTGATTCTTGTTCATGCTAGAATCAAAAGGTATGTTTACTATTTATTATTGATTAATTAATTATACATTATATGATCTTGTTATAACGTTTCCGCATGTGTACTTGATGTTTGTTGTTTATATTTATATGCATGTCATGATTATATTATTCCAACATTACCTTGGTCGGAGAACGTCGTCGCCGGAAAATAGTTAGTGTGCCATCGAGTTGGAGGTTGGCGGTTTTAGAGATATGATGTGAGTCAAATAAAAATGAAATGAGCGTGAATGATGATAGATGAATGGATCTTGACTAATGAAGTAAAAATTTCAAAGCTTGAATATTGGCTTACTATTTGTGCTGATGTGTCATTTTTTGAGGCTACTACAGGAAAAAAGAGGCTTCTTTCTATATAATAAGTAGATAGCGCACTAGACTTAACTGGGCAAGTATCATAGTAGTGAGCTAGTATTAACCAGATGCATCTCGTGTACTAGTCAAACTGAAATCCACATAATAACGAGCCACTCCTGTTTCCACATTTCAATACCCGATGACCAAACTTATAATAAACCTAATGTAAAAGAGTAAAGATCATTTGAGGACCAAACTTTTTTTACATACCAAGGGACTAATCTCCACCCTCCATCTTCCCTCCATCTTTATTTGATCTAATGGATGAGATTAATCCCAACAATTTAAAAAACCCACTTTCATCCTTTTTTTTTCAAATATTAATATCTTTCAAACCGTTAATCGTTAAGCGAAAAAAAATATACCGTTACGACGAACATTTAATTATCTTTCTATAGATAAGCTAATTGATATATTTTCGACAATTTTTTTTTCGTTTTTTTCACGTTTTTTTTTCGTAGCCGAAAAATCATATATGATATTACATATAATATCATATATGATATTACATATCATATATGATATGTAATATCATATATGATATTACATATCATATATGATATGTAATATCATATATGATATTATATGTAAAATCATATATGATATTGCATATCATATATGATATGCAATATCATATATGATTTTACATATAATATCATATATGATATTATATATAATATCATATATGATATTACATATCATATATGATATGCAATATCATATATGATTTTTTTTTCGGCCACGAAAAAAAAAACGTGACAAAAACGATTTTTTTTTTCGAAAGTATATCAAAGTGCCCGTCTATAGAAAGATAATTAAATGTCCGTCGCGATGGTGTAATTATTTTCGCTTAACGATTAACGGTTTAAGAGATATTTAAATTATAAAAAATGAGTGAAATAATAAAATGCTTTTAATCTCAACCATTGATTTCCTTTTTAGATGGATGGTGGGGATGAGTCCCTTGGTATGTGAGGAATGTTTGGTTTGTAGAATAACTCGACTCAATGTAAAATCCATATATGTATACACCAGTTTGTAAAAATAACATGAACTCACCTTTTTGTTTACGTGATTCCGAGTCGTGATGGGCCTATATTATAAACATATGGGTAAAATCCAAAGATACTCAATGTACTAACAATAACAACTCATTATGCTTTCTCAATTATTTTACCACTCATTATACTTCATGAAACCTTCACTAGCAGGTTACAATCCATCGTGGCACTATATTTTAATTTTAATTTTTTTAGGAGGGAAAAACTCATCATATGTCAAACCTGCAAAATTAATATAATCTATTAACCGTTGTTCACTATTCACATATTGAAGAGGATTACTCACAAAATACCCATCGTGGTAGAGATTAATGATGAAAGAAACCATCTTTCAATAAATCTGAAAAATTAGAGTTCGTGAAAAAAAATTAGGGCTTTTCAAAATCAGCAAGATAAAATGCAATTAAACTATAAAGCACAATGTAATACATGGAAGAAGTAACTTACAACTAAACAATTATGATTAATTGCAGCATAAAAGTGGGATTCACATTTTAGGGGTTTATAGTGGTAAGAGTGTTTGCAGTGAGTTGTATGTGAAAAAAAAGTTGACTTGTGACTTTGAATATAATCCATGTCAAACAATACAACTAAGCTATTCTTACACACGTGGAAATGATAAAATAAAAAAAATAATAATAAATAAATAAATAAATAGAAAGGGTGAACTGGCTAATTTAAAAAAGAGGTACATGTTACAAGTCAAAATGCTGACGTTTCATGAAGCATAATGAGGGGTAAAATAATTGAGAAGGCATAATGAGTTGTTATTGTTAGTACATTGAGTATCTTTGGATTTTACCCTAAACATATAGTTATAAGGGTGCGTTTGGTTTCCACCTATGGGAATCAAACTATCACTATGAAAGTGATAGTTTGTGTTTGTTTAGAATGTTGGGCCCACAACTATGACTATGAAAGTCTAATATATTCCATACTCCATATACAACTCTATAGGGGGGAATGGATCTTTCATAGTTGAGGGACCCACCACTACTATCAAACTCATACCCATTGTCATTCTTTGCAGCATACCAAACGCACCCTAAACGTTTTGAACATTTAAATGAATGAGCTACACTTCATATCTTATTTCTTTAAAAGGGTGTCAAGCAAACACTAGAATTTTATTTTACAAAGTTATTTTGTGTCATATAAATTAAGCTACATCTTACAAGTAGTTGGTTTTGACAAAATCATAAGAAACATTTTACCGGGTAACCCTTTGGTAAAATAATAATAATAATAAGAAAATGGTTTCCTTATATGATTTGACATGGTAAAGTGACATAATGAACTTAAGAAACACTAGAACTAACCATAAATAAAATACTTATGAAACAACTAAAAGTCTAGAGCTGATCATTACCATTATTATCATTCATATGAATAAGTAAATAAAGTTAGCATTTGTAAAGCATGATAACTTTTCTTACTGTTTATACGCTAAAAGTAAGGTAATGATCAAAGTTTAAAAACATAAATAGTATGTATCCGATGTACACACAAGAGTTTAAGAACTATCTATAAATGGGGTATGATTGTTCTTAGAAAAAGAGGTGTGAATTTTAAAAGTGTATCTTGTAAGCACTTAGGGATATGAGTAGCTTTGTCATTAGATACATAGTAGTCTACAAGTAGCTTTATCACTCCATTATTTACCAAATATGTTCGTATATTTAGTCAAACTGAGAAACTAGTAGGTGGGTCTATCTCAACCATGTAAAAGAATTTGTTTTACTTTGACTTTAGTGTCAAATATCTTTGGATCTAGTATATTGGATTCTTGAGAAAAGCGTTTAAAGAAAATGTACAATATGTAGTGTAAATAAAAATTGCATGTTGGCGTAAATGCTATGAATAAATTTCGTATCAACAAACTACTCAAGAAATCTACTAAAACTAAAGCAAATATATTCTATAACTTTGAAGTGTGCCAAAGTGTGTTGAATGCATAATTTCTCGTGCTTGTAATAGTTAGTAAGTAACTAAGTCATATAAATAGATAACTAACAGCGTAGCATTAGTCAATTGATGTTGTATGAAGCATATCATAAGTCGAAAAGATAATTTATAGATTAGTCGTTTTTATGTTTTAATGTTACGTACCATTAATTTGAGTATTACAATTTATGAACTAAGTTTTACAAAAGTATTTTTTTAATAATTTTTCTCCTTAACCTTTAAAAATATATAGGAAAAATATTAAAATTAATCAAACTAAGCAACTATCGTGTTTGGATATACTCTCACAAAAAATTGCTCAACAAATATTATTATGACAAAGTATAAACAACTCATTTATTATGAAACAATGACACTCAAAATATTTCTTAAAAGCTTCAAACACTTTATTTTATTTGGTAGGCTGTACATTCTTTGGTGCGCTTTTTATAGACCAACTTTGCATGGTTTTATCACATGTCTAGTTGACTGCTATTTAGAAAGCAAATTGCAAATTTAACTATTCTTGTCCATGCTTGAATAGCTTGTAAGACTTTTGTGAAAAAACATTTTTCTTCTTCTTTTATTTTGTTGCAAAACACATTACTTCACATCTGATAATTTATACTTTCTTACAAAAAATGAAACTTTTCCATACTCTTCTTTTAAATATATTAATTCCTCTTCATAAAATGTTTAGAGTTGTGAGTGTTATTTGATGATGTTATACGATCTATTTCACTTACAATTACGTAAACAAACATTAGAAGTACGCAATGAAGTGTGGCTACGAAAGACACACGTTAGCTACTTTCAACGATATATGCAAAATATAAGTTTAGTCTTCCAAATCCCTAAGTCTTCTTAAAAATCCCTTGTGATTATTAATTATACATGGAAAATAGTTGCTAAAAGTCATAGGTTGTATAATAAGTTAATGTTAATAGACCATGTACAGGTAACAGGTGATGCTAGTTGTGCTACTTGGGTTTCATAACTAGTTGTGCTACTTGGGTTTCATAATTAATGTTAGTAGACCATGTACAGGTAACGGGTGCTGCTAGTTGTGCTACTTGGGTTCCATAATTAATGTTAATAGATCATGTACAGGTGATGATAAGAAATTTGTGGAAGCCATTCATTTTCACCAGTTGCATGTCACGACCGTTAACATGCAAAACTAAGTATAAAAAGCCAATGCATGTTCTCATAATTTTAAGTAAATTTCCCAAAAATGAAGTCACCACAAGCAATAATTCACTTATCATCTTCCTTTCTTATTTCCTTTCTCTTTTACAGTCTCGCGATAACATGTCTCACTTGCGCCAATGTCTCCGCTTCCTATGGCGGTAATGAGACTGATTATCACGCATTGCTGTCATTTAAGTCAAAGATCACCCATGATCCATACAATGTTCTAACCTCGTGGAACCATTCCTTTCACTTCTGTGACTGGAGTGGTATTTATTGTGGAAAACGGCACAAACGAGTGACTGTTTTATGGCTGCAATCACAAGGCTTAGAAGGCTCGTTGTCTCCTCATGTAGGAAACCTCAGCTTCCTCCGTATGATTTCTCTCTGGAACAACAGCTTTCAAGGAACCATTCCTCATGAACTTGGTCGTCTATTTAGGCTACGCCATCTTTATCTTAGCAGAAACAAATTCAGTGGAGTCATTCCAACAAACTTGTCTCGTTGTTCTAACCTCGAAGACCTTTGGCTCGATCAAAATGAGCTAGCTGGAAGCATACCCAAGGAGATGAGTTTACTCTCGAAACTTGTTGTTCTTTCTATTGGGGACAACAGCTTAGAAGGCTCGTTGTCTCCACATGTAGGAAACCTCAGCTTCCTCCATGAGCTTGATCTCTCTAACAACAGCTTTCAAGGAACCATTCCTCATGAACTTGGTCGTCTATTTAGGCTACGCCATCTTTATCTTAGCATAAACAAATTTGGTGGAGTCATTCCAACAAACGTGACTCGTTGTTCTAACCTCGAAGACCTTTGGCTCTATCAAAATGAGCTAACTGGAAGCATACCCAAGGAGATGGGTTTACTCTCGAAACTTACTACTCTTGAAATTAACCACAATAAGTTAACAGGTGGAATCCCACCTTTCTTGGGGAATATTACATCAATGGAAGTGTTCGATGTTGTTTGGAACCCGTTGGGTGGGAGCATTCCAGATACCTTAGGTCTTTGGAAAAGCTTGACGGAATTTTACTCTGGTGAGTGCAACTTATATGGAAGCATCCCTCATTTCATTTTCAACCTCTCACTCCTAGTTAATTTGTCCTTAGCTGGTAATCATCTCACTGATAGTCTTCCTTCTGAAATTGATAATCAGCTCCCAAATCTTGAGGGGCTTCAGTTATGGGGTAACGAACTGACCGGAGTTCTTCCACCTTCTCTTTCTAATTGTTCTAAATTAGGATTTCTTGAAATGAGTAACAATCGATTCAAAAGAAATATCCCCACTACCATTGGTAAACATCAAATGCTACAAGTTCTTGCTCTAGATAGCAATCAATTTTCAGGGCCTATCCCTGATGCGATTGGGAACTTATCACTGTTGACAAAACTTTACTTAGGTTACAACAAATTAGAAGGTCATATTCCATCAGAGATTAAAATCCTCAAGATGTTGAGCTATCTCGAATTATCTTACAATAATTTATCAGGCAACATTACTAGTAGCCTTGGTGAGTGCATTAGCCTTACAGCATTGAACTTAAGAGGCAATAGATTTCAAGGCGTAATACCATCTTCACTCAGTTCCTTGGGAGGATTAGAGTGGCTAATATTGAATGAAAACCAATTAGAAGGGGAGGTGCCACATTCCTTGTCCAAGTGTCAATCTTTGAAAATACTCGATATTGGAAACAACCAACTAAATGGCACATTCCCTGAATGGTTAGGAGGTCTTTCAGAGCTGCAGGTTCTTGTACTCAAATCAAACAAATTTCATGGTCCCATTGAAACCTCCACTGCAATGGAACTTGCATTTTCTAGTTTACATGTCCTTGACTTATCATATAATAGGTTTGTTGGCAAACTACCTGTAAAATATTTTCAAAATTTCAAGGCAATGAAGAACATGGTAAGCAATAGCACCAAACCAAGATATTTGGACATGGGTGACAACTATTACTTGATTTTCGTGGTGAAAGATGTGCTACAGATATTTAGCAAACTTTTGCTTGAGTACACAATTGTTGATCTATCCAACAACAACTTTGAAGGGGAAATTCCAAACACCATCGGTAGCCTCAACTCGTTGAAAGTGCTCAACTTATCCCACAACAACCTCAATGGAGGCATCCCAAATGCTCTAGGAAATATATCGGAGATTGAATCGTTAGACCTATCTTGGAACCAACTCATCGGAGAGATCCCTCAAAGCCTCGTAGACATAAAAGGTCTTTCAGTCTTAAATCTTTCACAAAATCGCCTCGTGGGACGCATTCCGCAAGGAAAGCAATTCAACACATTTGACGTGACCTCGTATGGAGGGAATTTGGGACTTTGTGGCTTTCCACTGTCCAAGTGTGAGCATCTCGTTACCGTAGACGTTTATGGGGATGGAGATGAGGAGGAGTCGGACGAGATTGGATTTACATGGAAAGTGGTGATGCTGGGATATGGATGTGGAACATTAGTTGGATTGGTGATGGGATATATAATGTTGTCAACAAGAAAAGTCAAGTGGTTTAATGCAATTGCTGATGCAGCAGAAAGTTTGGTCCTTAAGAAGAAGAAGAGAAGACATGTATATATCGGGAAATGACGTTAGATAAGGAAAGGTATGTTTTTTCACATGATTTCTTATTTTATCAAATTGTGCAAAATGCCTTGCTCTATAAATTTCTTGCTCTAAAACAATTTATGATGCAGGTATAGAAATTTGGGGTGGAGCTGGGACTTTTTGAATTGTGCAGTCGTATGTAAGCTTTTGAATTCGTGTGTTTTTAGGATTTTGTAATAAATTTACTTGGTCACTGGTTGAATGACCTTGTTGGGAAATAGTTATGGAAATGTAGTTAGATGGTTCTTGGTGCTTTAAAAGGTGAATGGAAGCTGCAGGAAAGATGCAAACTGGAGTTAGTTTGCCTGCAAGCTAGTGGTTCTGAGCTTGGCTGTATGTATAGCCTTTAGTATCTCAATGTTTGTTGTTTTGACTGTTTTTGTTTCATGTTATGAGTATTGTATCAGTTGTATTCTACTTATAGAGTATAGGGTTGTCTATACTCTATTTCTAGTGATGTATTATTTCTTTGTGATTAATATATATTCACCTTTGGCACCCAAAAAAATAAAATAAAATAAAATAAAATAAATTGTTAGTAAAGCAGCAAATGTTTGTGATGTGATTTAGAGGAAATTAAAAGTATCAGATTGTAGGTTTTCAAGTAACATTGTTTGCCATATGCATTTCTTAATCTGCCACCACCTGCTAGCTTGGTGAATTGATTATGAGACCAAATTGCGGGGGTGTTTGATAGGCACTTATTGAAATAATTAAGCATGAATCAATGAATCGGTCAGATGAAGTGGCGTTTGGTAGAAATTATGTTGGTGCTTAACGACAATTTTTCACGCCGGATGGGCCATGGCATGAGATGTAGCATTTTCATTCAGAAGGCATCCATGTACAAATTTCTTTATGTTATGTACGTGTCATTTTTAGTGGATATTATTTGTTTAATGTATATGAAATTTTTTATGTCAAGAATATACAACTTTAAAACTAGATATGATGACACATTGACACGTACAGATTACAATAGTAGGCTCCATTACAAAAAATGCACACACCTTGACACTGAAAATATATGTTGTTAAATAATGTCACTAACCTTTTTAATTTGCACTACAAGTAATATCAATTCTTAACATTTATCAAAAAGTAAATTCCCTTACTAGATTATATAAAAAGTTAAAATGGCAATATATTGTGGTTATGGGTATTTATTCAGGAGTGATATCAAACATTCATTTTCATTCAGAATCACGCTCATTCAGTACTTAGTACCTGTAAATCATTCAGTGTCTTTAATTCATTCAGCGCTAAATTATAATATTTTGTCAAATAGCCAGTACTCCAGTTGGGTAGACCTTTGACTCTATGAAATCATATCAAAAAGAAATAATCAATGAGTGTCATTTATTATTCCTTTTTGATTCAAAAGTAATAGTGCATTCTTTCGCTTCTCTAGTCCCATTGTTTCTAACAAGTATATAGAGGGCCACAGCATACACATGGTTGATGTCTACAAATTTATTTGTTATGTTTATGAAGGGCTTCCAGCTGATGGAAGGAATGTGTTTCAGACAACAACATAATTTAAGAAAGGAATGTGTTCACTTTTATTCTTAAAAAATTTATGATGCAGATAAAGAACTTTGGGGGTGGAGTGACACCTTTTGAATTGTACAGTCATATAGGCATATAGCAGAATATCTCGTCCGATGTACATTTTTAGTCTCTTTGAATAGTCGTCGTTAGGATTTATTACTACATTTACTTGGTCACTGGGTAATAATGTGTTAATGGTGTTTGACTCCTACTGGCAGTTCAGTAATATGTAGTTATTTTAATGATTATACAATAATTGTAGTTATTTTAATGATTATACAACAATTGTAGTCACTGATAAAACACCCAGAATGCTCTTCTCCAAAATTATAGTGTATTAAGTCAATAAATTTATATTTGAGAACCCACAAATCTCTATGCAAATGAAAAGGTAGGTCCCGCGCGTTGCGACGGAGTCAATTTGCTATATAATTTTTTGGGAACGTTTCAGTTTCAGTTTCGTGGTATTTATACTACTAGTTATAATGCCCGCGCACGCGCGGGGTTTTTCCTATTATGCTTTATATATAAATAATAACCCTAATACCATTATTTGTATTCTTTAGTAGTCAATATCAGTTCATGCCTTCATGGTTCACCAAATATTCAAGGAAAGTGTTGCAACATCACTTTTTTTGCATTATAATTCTATACTCAATAGTCATAGACTCACATTAGCAACAAAACAATGATACACATAATCATTTACTTTTTAAGAGCAATTCGAAACATTATTTTATAAAATATATATCATAAATGGGGATGCTAGTCATTTAACCATGCATATTGATTTACTAATCGGCCTCAACCTAATAACAAACACGACATAATTAATGATCATTCATTGAATATAAATCAAAGCTTATAAATAGATAAAAGGTAAAGAAGACATACAAAAAAAAAACGCAATATAATGAACACTTACTTCCATTATAGAGTTTCGTTGAGATGAGAATAATTTGTAGTGTGTAGGTAAAGAAGACAGGTCGTCTATTCTAGAGCTTTGTGAAGTTAGGGTTTGTGTTTTTTTGGTGGTTTTTGCGTATCACATTAGGGAGGGAGGAGAACTGGAAGTTTGAATGT
This sequence comes from Artemisia argyi, assembly GCA_030686995.1. NCBI lineage: Eukaryota > Viridiplantae > Streptophyta > Magnoliopsida > Asterales > Asteraceae > Artemisia > Artemisia argyi. The sequence continues at coordinate 200,798,972 of CM060683.1, read as the reverse complement.
AAAAAACGGGCCCGATTCTTTGTATTCCATTATTCCATGTTATAACCCAAAAGCATAATTATACGGAGTATAACCAAAAAATTGAATCACAAATTGACCTAATTAAAAAATAAAAACTAAACAAAAACCATGCGTCCTCTTGACCTAGATGATATCTTTAAAGACAGATTGATGTTGTATTACTGAAAAAGACATTTTGTGTTAGATCGATAGTTTGGAATGTGGATTGTCAGGATATTTGAGGAAAAAGAATGGTGGAGCATGGATTTTTATTTGCTCATCATGAACAACAGTGCGGGTTTTCTTTTAATTTTTCACTTTGGTCCAAAAGTATCGGTTATAAAATTTCAAGTACATGTGTATTTTATCTTTTTTCATATGTCTGATATATAAAACCGAATTTTTTAATTTTTTTTGCTAAATTTGGGAATATCTAAGATTTTTATATTTAAAATATTATTTCGAATAAATATTAATAATTACATTATTACTTTATAAGGAAACAATCTTTTTTTTGGAAATACCAAAGTCCCCATTAAGGGTTTTGTTTTATTATATAAATAAAAGATTTGCTATATTTTTGCATGCTTTTAAGGTATGTTTTGTTCATAAATTTAGCGCTTGTCCATTTTTTTAAGTCATTGTATAATTAGAATAAGTACACAACCATATCGAGCACACATGACGATCAAGCTCCCTACGTCAATGGTGTCCCGTATAAAAAAGACACAGAAACGTACAAAATAGGTTATTCGACTACTTTAACATGCATAAGAGCATGTGGTAAGGTAACACGGTTAACATTCTTAACGCACTGCCACCTCAGCGCCACGTCAGTTTTTGGACTTACTCTATTGAACTCGACTCTTATACGTTGCCATAACGTATCCTTGGTTTGTGAAATCCCCAACCTCGGATCCTCTGAACACGCAACCCAACACTCGGTGTAACACCCCCAATTCATGGATGCAGCGGAATTCAAACTGGGTGTTACTCGACGGCACAATAGTCACAATAATAGAAAACGAACTCCAATTGAGTCGTTTTAAAAGATTTATCATTCAAATTGTATAAATATCAGAGATTACAAAAATGAGGTCCCAAATGGTTCCATGTTTACAAATCACATTAAATGAGTTTTGAATGATAATAAAATTTATAGCCCTCTTGAGTATCCGTGCCCTTCCGTGCCATCCTTGATCGTCATGAACCTGAAATACATACTTGAGAGGTCAACACAAAGGTTGAGTGATATTCATAGAGTTTGTTTAATGTTTGAACACAATATGTTGGTAGTGTGAGCTATAGACTCACACCAATGTTTGGAAAACAAAGATGGGCTATGTTGTTATACGCCCGGAACAGTTATTATCAAATACTAAGCTTATGACACCAAAACGTTAACGGGTACCAATATCAATCGGCGGAGTTATCCCGGTAGGTACTTTGCCGTCATACCTAATGTCTCAAATATTAATGCATTTGTTTGAGCTTAGTCAATACAAATGGGATTCGTCAATCCCAATAGGCCTATTCACAATATTCGCGCTCACTATTTCTAGTGATTAAATGGTTCATAATAAGGGATCTCGGTTTGGCAAGGATGGTACTTAGTGATAATAAAACAATCAGGCAAACATACAATTTAAAAACATTGTGCTCGGTTAAAAATAGCATGTATTCCCCCCAAGGGTTTGTAAAACATTGAAGTAATGTAAAGTGGGGCTATGAACTCACCTTGGGATGTAGTGATGTAATGAACACAACTGTGCCAAGGAGTATGGCAGAATAGTAACATAAGTGATGTCAATAATTAGAGCGCAACGATGCAGAATCGGCATAACCTAATGAATATAAGCTTGTCTCAAAACATAATACGCAGAAAGTAATCGATACGTATGAGTTTCAAAAGGTAGAGTGTTGTAGTTTTCGTGGAATATTTGTATCAATGTTTGTAAAAAGTTTAGTATCCCATTCGTGTGGTGGTAAAAAGTGAATAGTAAAGTGAATAGTAAAAGTGAATAGTGAAATTTTCCGGGAAAAGTAATTAACCTGAAAAATGCGAATTGTTACAGTCTCTACCCCTTACGGGGAACTTCGTCCCGAAGTTCTTTGTGTGTCATATGTTGGAGTGGTGTCAATGAAAAGGTGTGGTTACTTATGAGGACTAAAGTCTGGGATTACTAGTGATGCAGTTTGATTTGTCATTTCAGTGTATGGTGTAGGATGAGGCTTACTTTTATGTAGGAAAGGTATGGTAATAGTCGAATATCAAAGGAAATTGATATAGCAGTCGAATATTAATAGGAATTGAGATAGTAATTGCAATCATAGCCTAGTGGGTAATCGGTTGTTGTACCTAGTGTTTATTGACTTCATACTTATGTTATTTCGGATACAAATAAGCCCACTTATTTATAATTCTTTATTTACATAGAGAGGCATCCCAAACAATGTAAATACGGAATTATAAACTTATGGTTCGGTGATTTACAATTTCTTTATTTAAATGAAAAGGCATCCCAATCCATTCAAATAATTATAAATCATCCTACTTAATAATTCCCAACACAACATTCATACTTAGCCGGTGAGTTACAAGGTAGGGTATTACGAGATGATACTGGTGTTCCAAAAGTGCAAGATGAATATTCAATCTTGTAAAGCTGATGAAGGTGCTTGTGGTGTAACTAAGGATGATTTGAGCTTTAAAAGTGCATCAAGATCTGTTAATGAGCTTGTGTTTGCCACGGTTGTGAAGATAATGATGTGATATGTTGATGAACAAAAATGTGTAGTGTATGCTTAACATTAATATTGGTAGAGATGTCAAGTTTGCTTTAAAATTTTAAGAGATTTTAAAGGTTTATGACGGAATGGTATCCTTAGGACCTAAACAGGCTAGTACTTCTACGGGATAAAGAGAAGAATTGATAACTATCCCAAGATAGTAGTTCGGATTATCTCATAAATGAAAATTTTCAAGATTGAATTTAGATCATACAAATAAAGTGTTAAGATTTCGCTGAGTGGTAAAACACTATCGTGTCTCTAGATTGTTTTAATGTATTCTGGTGGTTTATCGTGTTCATGTAGGAAATTAACCTGAACATAACCCTAGTACAACTATTCTCAGTATTTGAAAATTTTAAGTCGAATATAGTTAGTCAGACTATATTCCACTGTCCCTAGGTTAAATATAGGTGACTAGTCTATATTTAGCAAAGGTTCGATAAAATTTTCAAATACCTAAATTAGGTATACTTGTGATATGTCCGTTGCTTTCGGGAAACTGTCCACTAAACAAAGGCGATGTCAAACCCTCCAATTGCAAGTCCCGGCCATACAAGACTTGTAACGTATGTTTTCATATTCCATTGCATAGAAGATAGTACGGGTAGGTACGTATGGAAAGGAAGTTTTAAGTAGTTCTAAAATAGAACATACTTGGCCAGGATCACGAACTTTTAATAATGAAGGTTTCATAAGAAAACTTTGATGAATGTAGAGAAACTTCAACTTTTGTAGTAATGGATTTGTTTGTCCTTTAGAAATCTCATATTTCTATTTAGAAATCGATAGATTGTGATGGGTTTTTGATGTCATATGAAATGATATTGATGATGTGATGGAATGATTCTAGAGACCATTGCGCAAAACACAATGTCTCGGAAGTAGGTTAGACCATTGTGCAATTCACAATGTCTGGGAAGTAGGTTAGACTATTGTGTGACTCAAAACATTTGAGAAATGGTTAAGACCATTGTATAATACAATGTCTTGGAAAATAGGAAAGACCATTGCAATCAGTTACAATGTCTTGGACATAAAATGTTGGAGTAGGAACATGATTGGGAGAATGTGATTGTGTCGAAATGCCCTAGAATAGGCATACGCAGGTATGTTTAGTCCATTGTTTAGATAAATGATTGAAAATAAACCGAGTTTATATATCTATATACTAATGCTTACGGGGAAATGCTCAATTATGTTTAGGGTACATATATTAATATGCAATTATGTTTGTGTAGCACAAAAATGTCTACGGGGAAATGCTCAAAATGGGTATATATGAATATACTAATATGTTTGTGTATCATAACATGCTTACTAAATCCATAATCGTCTGGAGGATGGAAGACACGGAGAGCGGAAGGCTATAAAAATGTTTTTGCTTGTGATTGTAGTTATAGTTTAGGTCTCAATTAGACCCGTTTCTCTATAACCATGGCTCTGATACCAATCTGTAACACCCCCAATTCATGGATGCAGCGGAATTCAAACTGGGTGTTACTCGACGGCACAATAGTCACAATAATAGAAAACGAACTCCAATTGAGTCGTTTTAAAAGATTTATCATTCAAATTGTATAAATATCAGAGATTACAAAAATGAGGTCCCAAATGGTTCCATGTTTACAAATCACATTAAATGAGTTTTGAATGATAATAAAATTTATAGCCCTCTTGAGTATCCGTGCCCTTCCGTGCCATCCTTGATCGTCATGAACCTGAAATACATGCTTGAGAGGTCAACACAAAGGTTGAGTGATATTCATAGAGTTTGTTTAATGTTTGAACACAATATGTTGGTAGTGTGAGCTATAGACTCACACCAATGTTTGGAAAACAAAGATGGGCTATGTTGTTATACGCCCGGAACAGTTATTATCAAATACTAAGCTTATGACACGCAAAACGTTAACGGGTACCAATATCAATCGGCGGAGTTATCCCGGTAGGTACTTTGCCGTCATACCTAATGTCTCAAATATTAATGCATTTGTTTGAGCTTAGTCAATACAAATGGGATTCGTCAATCCCAATAGGCCTATTCACAATATTCGCGCTCACTATTTCTAGTGATTAAATGGTTCATAATAAGGGATCTCGGTTTGGCAAGGATGGTACTTAGTGATAATAAAACAATCAGGCAAGCATACAATTTAAAAACATTGCGCTCGGTTAAAAATAGCATGTATTCCCCCCAAGGGTTTGTAAAACATTGAAGTAATGTAAAGTGTGGCTATGAACTCACCTTGGGATGTAGTGATGTAATGAACACAACTGTGCCAAGGAGTATGGCAGAATAGTAACATAAGTGATGTCAATAATTAGAGCGCAACGATGCAGAATCGGCATAACCGAATGAATATAAGCTTGTCTCAAAACATAATACGCAGAAAGTAATCGATACGTATGAGTTTCAAAAGGTAGAGTGTTGTAGTTTTCGTGGAATATTTGTATCAATGTTTGTAAAAAGTTTAGTATCCCATTCGTGTGGTGGTAAAAAGTGAATAGTAAAAGTGAATAGTGAAATTTCCGGGAAAAGTAATTAACCTGAAAAATGCGAATTGTTACACTCGGCAAACAACTTTTCCTCACTTGGAGTCCAACGTTCCACCCCCTTTTTTGTTGCACCTGCATCCTCATCTTCAACGGGTTCTTTGGATCTTTTTGCCTTACGTTTTCCACGACTTTTTGGTTTTTGAGGAGAGGTCGGTGTTTCCGAAACTTCATATGTTTCCGTTTGGGAATGTTGTGAGTTTTGGGAGAATTGAAGATTTTGGAAATTGTAATTTAAGTCGCTTTGTTGACTTTCGGTCCAATATTGGGAATCTTGTGGGTTACCCCACATCGGTGGTGCCGAACCGTCGTTTGGATTTGAGGAAGAACCCGCGTATGGGTGATTCCACCCACCACCGAGAAGATTCGTAAACGAGTTGTTGTTGTCACCCGACATTATTATTATTTTTTTGCTAATAGAAGAGTATTGTAGATGAAAATAGTTATGAAAGTGTGAAAAAATATTGTGGGAGTGAAGGGGTATTTATAGTTGTAATAAAATGGGTTTGAAAAAAGTTGTTTTTTTTTTTTTTTTTTTTTTTTTTTTTTTTTTTGGCTTAGAACCGTTACAAACGGTCTAATTTTATAGGGGTGGAAATGAAAAATTTTTTTTTTAAAAGATAGCCGTTGGAGGCCAAAAAAGTTTTTTTTTTTTTTTTTTTTTTTTTTTTTTTTTTTTTTTTTTTTTTTTTTTCAGCAACTTAACGCACGTTAAGTGCTTGCCCGAGCTCGTTAACGCAGCCCTTGCCTTTTGGGGCCGGTAAGGTAACGCACCACGTTAAGGTGGTGCGTTAAGCCTTAACGCAGGTAACAAGGTTACCTTACCGGCTGCTCTAAGTAGCAAGTATATTGAAACCGGGCACAACATAGCAACGTATACGTAACAACCATATAGTAAAGCACGGAAAACCACAAAATTGAAAATTTAAATATGCAAAACATAAGCGCGAGAACAATAGAATATGAATGCGCAGCTGTAATTGTCAAAATACAACCGAAGTTGTTAGTCGGTGGTGAGCTAATAAACGTAGCGGAGAAGAAGGGGAGTTTCGAGTAAGAAGCAGGTATTTCAAATACCAACGTTGATAAACGACAAGTTTTTTAGAAAAACAAAAAGAAAGCAAAAAAAAAATCCAGGCATGACGAAAGGCCAGTTGGAAAATAATTTAAAAACCCGACTGGGGCCCGTTTATTCCATTTGTAAAACGACACAACAAAATACAATAAATTTTTGTACTAATAACAAAATAAAATCAAATGTAGTATCATAGATTTGGCACGAAAAAAGCACCTACACTACTCACATTTGTCCATAAACAGCCCCTAGAATATGTGTACACAAACTTTACGGTAATTTTTAAAGTAATTAGGTAATTTAAAGGTGTGTTTTGAAAATATTCTTTTTAAAAAATATATATACATAATAAACTTCAAAATTTGTTACATAGTTGATAAGTAAAGTTTGTTATATAACAAAGATGTAAATATAAAAACGTTCAGTAACTTGTTGTATAGTTTCGGGGCTGTTTCGTAAATGTTTCTTTCTCTACCCAAACGACATCGTTCTAATACAAAACTAAATGAAAAGGTGAAACGAAGATTTAGACTTTGGTCTAATAACTCAAAACAACACAAAATCTATGATGGTAGTTTAGTCATTTTTCTTTTTGTCCTTTTCATCTTCATCTTCTACCTTTATGTGTTCTTGCCATTACCATATCTTAAACAAAAAAATAATAATAAATAAATAATTAAAAGCAACTTCCAATTTTTTTCCAGCCAAACATCATCATCATTTTTTGTCATCATCTCAAACAATACCCACATCTCCCATTCCAGTCCACCAAATTTCTTAAAAACACAACACAAATTCATAACTAATAATAATAATTAAAAAAGAAAAAAAAAACAAAACAAAAAGTGTCACCAAATTTCCATCTTCACTATCAAATCTACAACATTTATTCATATTTAAACATATTTTACATACATGCTTTAAATTTACTGTTACGAGAGTTCAACACCAGTTCCTCAACAAAGTTGGTCAATTAACAATGAGACTATAGGTCATAGAGGCAAACAGGCTACAACTAAGCCCAAATGAATGGAAAAATACATATGCTAATTTACTTTATGTCCAACATTAGATATTTTGATTTAACACATTTTAAAGTTTATATTTATAGTTGTTAATTACTCGTCTGTCTCAAATTATAAGTCCACTTTTAATTTGCATAAAGTTTAAGAGAATCCTACTAACTACACTAATTCACCAATAAAATATCTTATTTCTCCACTAAAATGTATTTTGATTGGTTGAAATAACAAAAGTGAACAAGTATTTTAGGACAACCCAAAATAGAAAAATGCGCTTATAATTTGGGACGGAAGGAGCATTCTAAAAGGGTTTGTTTATGAAATGAAATATCCCTAAATTCCATCTTTGACGACCACCACCACCGGTTGCCCCGTTTGCGCCATCCATAGTCGGAAATGATGGTGGTGGTTGTTATAATGGGGTTTGCTGATGGGTTCAATACTTTTTTTTAGAGCAAATTACCCAAAAATGTATCATACTTGACAAATTTTGTTATTAATTTTTGGGTTATTCTGTGGAACATACTCATTTTTCATGTTATTGTGTGCCAGTTTTGACTTGCCCAACAGGTTGCCTGTTTATCTGATTTAAAAAAAAAAAAAATAAAATAAATAAAAAAAAAATAAAAAATTATCCACCACGTACTTAAGTGTACATGTAACCTTAAAATGCCACATACTCCATGCATACACACTCTTTCATCATCTTCTCCGCAATCTTTTATCATCTTACGACATGAAAGAAACACATATATTATAATATTAGGGAGCTAAATTCAGTTTTGATATTTAAATTCTATTCAGTACTCAAATAGCATCGTAGCTGTTATTGTTTATCGTTGCAATATATTTTTTCCAAAAAATAAAAAGGGTTAAATGAGTTGCATGGTAACACAATTATCCTTTTCTTTGATAAGTAGATTGCTAAACCAACATTTAAGTGTTAGTTTAGTGGCTATATATTGTTTATCGTGGCTATATATTTTCGCAGCTGGACAGTTAGAGTGGCCATTGTGGACTAGAGTCCATGAAGAGGAAGTCATTCCCACTTGTATAAGTAGATACTGTTAATGCCAATATTTACCAATTCTCAGGCTAAACTCAATTATCCGGCACATAATTCTATCTGGATAATTTAGTTTCAATAATGAATTCCTCACACCCAAACGACAAGGATAAGGCTCCTCAAGGTGCCCAAACAGTGGCCGCTACTACACCCTCTTCAAGTGACTCAGATTCTAGCAAAGGCGAGGCTGGTCCAACAAGCCAGTATGTTGTTGGGGCTCCACCACAACAAGACGTGGTTCCTACTTGGTCCACTGGTCTCTTTGAATGCTTTGATGATATCCCAACCTGTAAGTCCAATAATGATGCATTCTTTTCGATTGTTTTCTATTTTCTCTATCAAATAAACTGCTAATGTCTTTTGTTTTAACAGGTTTCATAACGACATTTCTCCCATCCGTTACTTTTGGAAAAATGGCTGAAATGGTTGATAGGGGACAAAACAGTAAGTGTTAATTATATTGCAATCGACGATTGAAAGTATCTTTTATTCTAACACAGCAATGTTTTTAAATTAATAGGTTGTATTGTATACATTTTGATTCATGGTGGAATACTGTACTTCACAGGCTTAGTATGTATTTTATCGGGATGCTACAGGATTAAGATGAGTCATCTCTATAAGTTACCTGATGACCCACTTATAAATATTCTTCTTCATCTACTATGTGAACCGTGTGCCCTGTGCCAAGAATATCATGAGCTTCAGACTCGTGGCTTCAATATGCAACTTGGTAACATATATACCAAATCTCATTCTTTTTTTAAGAATTTCTGTTTTAATCATATCGGTTGATTTCTTTGATGATTTCTACTTGTTTAGGAGTCGGGTGGCAAGGTCAATCTCCGGAGATACAACAATCTGGTGGATTTATGGTGCCATACAGAAGTACTTGATTATGTAAATTTATTGAGTACTTTTGTTTATTCATAGCCGAGGAATGTATAGGGCTGTCATATACGTTCTTGTAAATCTTTGGTTGTTGAAATACATGGGAACGTTTGAAGTTAATCTGCAACACTCTAAAAAGATTATTTTCCACCAATTCCTCTTATATTGTCCTTACAACTTTCATTTATTTTTGCAGGTTCATAGACATTCTAAATCATTCCATATCAAAAAGTTTACATTATGTTTGTGGTTTATAAAACATGTGATGTTAAAGAATGTCACACTAATGTATTATACTTGTCATTTTTGGGTAATTGTATGAATGATTTTATAAAATACGTGACAGTGGCAAATGTGTCAAATTGGGTTAGTCTAATATAAGTCCAAACAGTTAGGCTGGCCAAACAACATTTTTGTGTAACTTATTTTACCTTCAATAGTTAAACATTTAGAATCATTATTGGGGACTTTTTTAGCTGTCTGAACTGGCCTACCCAGTTACCCGTTTGACCCGCTTGGGATAAGATACAACAATATTAATCAACATATTTTGAATAAAACTATATAAAAAGCCCGGTTGATCACATAATCATCTTAATATTGCATTAGAACACTTTGGGAAATTTGAGGTTTCATCCCTAAACTATGACCCGTTTGGCTCATTTTGAAAGGGAGTGTTTGTCTAAGTAGTGATCTTATGAAAATTCCCTTATATAAGCATATTTAAGTTATAAAAATTACGTCAATAAACCTAGATCAACCAGTAAGCTTATTACAGTCAAATGGTCAAATAACCTTTAAAAATAGAAATAAAGTACCGAAAAACAAATGAACCTACAGCAGCTATAGAAGGGCTGGAATCCTCTCCAGGCTGAGGATGAATGACTTCAGGTCCAAAGAATATTGTTGGCCATTCAGTCACATACAGAATCCTACAAGTTGTTGGTTGTATAGCTGCAAAACAGTTTCCCAGATTAGGGTTAAGATAATCAATGAAGGTACCGGATATTCACTTGAAATCGTGGTATCACTTTCCAATAGAAACTATTCGACCCTATGCCTGGGTTACACGAATATCTCTATGGGATAAGACCAAGTGATGTTCTTGCTTTAGGCACAAACCAAGAACCAGATGCGTATTGAAGTGTTTAGGGTTTTGTGTTTAGTATATCGTATGATAACCCCCATCCATGCATAATGATGTGATCTCTATTTATAATAGAGAATACTCAAACCCTAGCCCATGGTATTAAGTATAATTAACGGCCCATTAATTATATCATAATAATTTCCATAATTATAGGATCAGTGGTTAAAACCTAGCAGCAGAATTGCTGATGCTATCAGCAGATTCTCACTAGCAGCAGAATGCTATCAGCAGCAGAATCAGCTAGCAGCAGAATCCTATCAGCAGGATCAGCTAGCAGCAGAATCCTAGCAGCAGATTCACAATACTAGCAGCAGAGTCTGCTAGCAGTACTTTGATCAATAAATAACCACTATTGAGTCAGGGAATTCAATGACCAAATGGGTGTATACTCCATACCTCCAAACCCATTACCAGGTGTAAATTGATCCCTCAAGTGCACTAAATTTACTAACAATCCTCCCCAAATTTAGTTCACTTCCTTTGCATGAAATAATCAAACACAAACCAAAACAAGTGCATAAATGAAAATATCCTGAGGATTGAATTTCCACATTAGTACATATACGTTCAAATATTCGAGAATCAGGGTGTTCTAAGAATTGAACCCTTCAACCCATTTGAATACCTAATGATAAATACACACAAGTTTTCAAACACTAAAATACTCCTGACACTATACAAGCCATGTGTCCATATCCAATTCATAAATGTTGTAAAAGCTAAAAATCCAAAGCTTCCTGAAGCGGCAACACTTCAACATTTACATAGGTGGTTCATCTTTAATTCATGCTCCTGCTTAGCACTTTTTCAAAGAAAATTAACCATTAAGAAGTGAAGACTTCATCCTCCTTTCAGCAGGTAACAAGCACAACCTTGGGATGTTTGTAATACATGTGCTTCAGTCCACCAAATGATCAGCTTTCCACATTGAACTCAGCTTCCAAGTTTCCTTAGAAGGGAGTTGGGTATCCTTGCATTCAGTGACTAAGTTGGACTTAAACCCATCCCTTTAGCAGACTTCAAAACCAAGTCTCTAGCCAAACCCTTCGTCAAGTGATCAGCTAAGTTTTGTTGAGATTTAACAAACACTATAGATACCACCCCATTCATGATAAGCTCACGAATCATGCTATGCCTGACACCTAAGTGTCTAGACTTCCCATTGTACATCTGGCTGTAAGCCTTTGCCAATGTAGCAGCACTATCACAACGGATAGAAATAGGTGCTATAGGTTTAGACCACAATGGAATCTCAAGAAGCAAGTTTTTCAACCATTCAGCTTCTTTGCCAGCAGCAGCTAAAGCCACAAATTCAGATTCCATGGTTGAACTGGTAATGCAAGTTTGTTTCTTGGATGCCCAAGATATTGCACCTCCACCAAGTAGGAATACCCAGCTACTAGTAGACGAATTGTCTTCAGTGTTACTGATCCAACTTGCATCAGTGTATCCTTCTAATACTGAAGGATAACCAGTATATGAGAGACTATAATCCATAGTTCTCTTCAAATACTTAAAGACCCTCTGAATTGCTTGCCAATGATGAGCACTAGGATTACTAGTATACCTGCTCAGTTTACCCACAGCAAAAGCAATATCAGGTCTTGTACAAGTCATGGCATACATCAAGCAGCCAATCACCCTAGAATACTCAAGTTGAGATACAGCTTTGCCAGTATTAGGCATTAGCTTCTCACTTGTATCCATAGGAGTACTCACTGGAGTACAATCAAAGTAATTAAATTTCTTTAACACCTTCTCTATGTAATGAGACTGAGATATAGAAATTTTGTTACTTTCATGTTTAATCCTTATGCCAAGGATAACATCTGCCTCCCCCATATCCTTCATGGAGAACTTTGATGACAAAAATTCTTTTGTAAGATCAACTTGATTTTGGTCAGTGCCAAAGATCAACATGTCATCAACATATAGACAAATGATGACTCCTTCACCAGATTTATCAAATTTGCTATATACACATTTGTCAGCTTGATTAAGTAAATAACCACTAGACAAAACCACTTCATCAAACTTTTGATGCCATTGCTTAGGTGCCTGTTTTAGTCCATAAAGAGACTTAATCAGTTTACACACCTTGTTTTCATTGCCAGGCATGATGAAGCCCTGAGGTTGGTTCATGTAAACCTCCTCATCTAAATCACCATTCAAGAAAGCTGTCTTCACATCCATCTGATGAATAATCAGATTGTGAATTGATGCCATAGCAATTAGCAATCTTATGGTACTGATACGTGCCACTGGAGCATAAGTATCAAAGTAGTCTATTCCTGACTTTTGTTTAAAGCCTTGAATAACTAATCTTGCCTTGAACTTTTCAACAGTTCCATCTACCTTCATTTTCTTTTTGAAAATCTATTTGCTACCTAAAGGTTTGCAATCAGGTGGTAGATCAGTCAACACATAAGTGTTATTGCCCATGATGGAGTCCATCTCATCATTAATTGCTTCTTTCCAGAAAGCAACATCCTGGGACTTCATTGCTTCTTCAAATGTTTTGGGATCATCCTCCACAATGAAGCAATAGGTGTATTGGTCAGAGACCTCACTCCTTGTACCTTCAATTAAGTATAATTGAAACTCAGGTCCAAATGACTTTGGAGTCCTCACCCTATTGCTCCTTCTGAGCTCAGGTTCAGGTTGTTGTTCCACAACCTCAGCAGGAACTGTAACAATTCACATTTTCAGGATAATTACTATTCCCGGAAAATTTCACTATTCACTTTTACTATTCATTTTCCCGAAAATTTTCCCGAAATTTGATTTTTATTTCTTGGGCTCAAGTGATAAATCATTTCCATGGCAAATTAAAAGTTTGACATTCATAAGCTCATTTTCGTGAAAGTTATTAAGGAATTACACGGAATTACACGTTTTAGGGTAAAACGTCAATCAGAAATTCTACGCACAACGAAATTCAACCCCGTCAGGTGACCCCACATCAGTAAAATATTTTACACACTCATGATTTATTTGAGAATTAATCGTGACTGAGAAAAATATGACCAAAAACTTCCCAACAGGTCACCCAAGCCTGTACTACTCTCGCATGAGCACGCTTAATCGTTTGGGCGATTAACCGTTAGACCACAAAACGCGTTTCTAAGACTATTTGAGTTTTCAACTTCTTAGAAAAAGTCAACATATTCTTTCCCTCCTCCATTGACCAAAAATCATCTCTTGATGTTATAAGTCATTTCGTGATTTTTAGGCTTACGGTTTGATGTCTAAAAGACATTTAATACCAACCGACACTAGACTGAGCTCAGTCTAGACATTATAAGTCATTTTAAATCATTTTTATCACATTAGAAAAGTAACATTTTACTTTTCTCAATTTTACGCAATATTCGTACGTTTTACGTATTACGCGTTTTAGACCCGTGTTTCCAGTTTTTAGCAGGGTTTTACACCCAAATGGAACCTACCACTCATTTTATATTTTATTATGGAACTTATTGACATGTTTATCAATACTTTCAAGTTCCATAATTTTACGACACCCGGTTTTACGTTTTGAGGCTTAATCATTTACGATTGGCATTTCCCGGAGTCAAAACTAACCAAGTATCTTGGATAATACCAAGAAAAGTCCACACCCTTGCTCTCCAAGCTCATGAACAGCCTTGGAGGGGGGATTCACCACCCATGTGGCTTGATCTTATGCCTTGTGTCATGAGATGTGAACATGTGTTCAACTTGGCCTCCAAGTGTTGACTAGTCAACAATGTAACCTCCTCATTTGCATATAAATGCTTCTCCTCCCACTCCTTGACCATATGAACGACCCACACACACAACACCCTTCATTTTACTAGTTTACTTCAAGTTCCATCCAAGAAATCAAGTCCAATATCCATACATAAACCCTAGTTTAGTTTTGATTCATCAAAACTACTTCAAATCTTTAGAACTTTGGTGATTTCTCTTGAGTTTGAATCCACTCAAGTCACCTCAATTTTCATCATCTCTCTTTCAAGATTACAAGAGTAGAAAGATTGCATGAAGTGAAGTGGGTTGAAGCAAGTCTATCAAAGTCCTATCCTTACATGTTAACTTCCTTTCATCTTTGAAAGCCAAAAGTTGTGAGCCAAACCCTAACTTGATTCTTGTTAAATAATCATGTTCATGTTATTTACATATTATTTGTGCTATATTATGTCTTGTATTAATGTCCATGATGTATAAAAGTGAGCAAAACAAGTTATTGTTATTGATTGTTACAACAAGTTACTAAAACAAGTAAACTAGTGACTTTCTTGGTAAGACCTGATTAAAATGGTAAAAATATGATGTTGGATCATTACATATTACAGTAGAGGACCTAACAAGGAAACCATAGCAATTTGAACCACCTAAAACGAGTAAACGAGTCAAAAGTTATGGCGATTTGAAGTTACCAAAGATTTCCGGCAAAACTGCCAAATACCATTCTGATCAAATTTGAGTTTTGAAAGTCATACTTCTGGTCCGATTCATCAAAAAGTTAAAACACGAAAGTTGTCCGGAACGACGTTTTCGTTCAGGAACAAAGAAGCTCGAGCCCTGAAAACGCTTTTTGAGTGATAAATTCTTCAAAATCTTAACAGCCCATTTTTAGACCAAATTCATTACATATAAGTTATGGTTTATGAAGACCAAAGGGGTCTTATGACCTAAATCAAGACCACAACCATGGCTAGAGCCAAGGTTGAGTCTCAAGACCATGGAACAATGACCAAAGGTCATGGCTAGGCCATGACGAAATGACCATACAAGCTTACCAAGGCAAATACATGAATTAGAGAAGTTGGCGATAACTTGAACATACAATTTGGATCTACTTCATCTAAAGGAAACCATGAGATTTTACCAAGAGAAAATGGTCATTCAAGACTTATGAAACTACCCCTAATAACAATCTTCATGTACAAATAAACTTTCCTAAGTTTATTCAAATATCGGACATGTAACCTTTCGGATCAAAACTTATATCTATATATTTCATCAACTACTACAATATTAGGGAGCCTCATGTGAGGAGTTCATTATGTAAGCCGTCGAGTTGAGTTGTGGATTTACGAGTTAAAGTGTCCTGGCTCCTCGAACGCTTACTAACATGACTTCTGAATTATGTCGGCCCGAACGGTAGTAAACGATATACAAAACATACATGTTTCATGAATCTTCTCTTTCAAAGACTTACACTATACATCATACCACATCATGGACTAAATGCAAGATATATATATATAGGCACTACTTCATATTCTTTACTCCGATCTTAAGTCACAACATTCTATTATAGGTTGCTCGTAGAAACCTTCACGATTCAACCGTTACATTCATTACTTGCTATCTTACTTAAGGTGAGTTCATAGCCCCACTTTCGATTACTTAATCGTTTTACAAACCCTTGGGGGAAATACATGCTATTTATAACCGAGCACAATGTTTTTAAATTGTATGCTTACCTGATTGTTTTATTATCACTAAGTACCAGCCTTGCTAAACCGATATCCTTGATTATGAACCATTTAATCACTAGCAATAGTGAGCGCGAATATTAATAATAGGCCTATTGGGATTGACGAATCCCATTTGTATTGACTAAGTTCAAACAAATGCATTAATATTTGAGATTTAGGTATGTTAGCAAAGTACCTACCAGGATAAATCTGCCGATCGATATTGGTACACGTTAACGTTATGGTGTCATAAGCTTAGTGTATAATACATGTTCCGGGCGTATAATAACGTAGCCTACCTGTTTTGTTTTCCAAACATTGGTGTGAGCCTATAACTCACACTACCAACATATTGTGTTCAATCGATTTAACAAACTCTATGAATATCACTCAACCTTTGTGTTGACCTCTCAAGCATGTATTTCAGGTTCATGACGATCAAGGATGGAACGGAAGGGCACGGATACTCAAGAGGGCTATAAATTTTATTATCATTCAAAACTCATTTATTATACATTGTAAACATGGAACCAATTGGGACCTCATTTTGTAATCTCTGATATTTATATAATTTGAATGATAAACCTTTTCAAAACGACTCAATTGGAGTTCGTTTTCTATCATTGTGACTATTGTGCCGTCGAGTAACACCCAGTTTGAATTCCGCTGCATCCATGAATTGGGGGTGTTACAGATTGGTACCAGAGCCATGGTTATAGAGAAACGGGTCTAAGTGAGACCTAAACTATAACTACAATCACAAACAAAAACATTTTATAGCCTTCCGCTCTCCGTGTCTTCCATCCTCCAGACGATTATGGACTTAGTAAGCATGTTATGATACACAAACATATTAGTATATTCATATATACCCATTTTGAGCATTTCCCCGAAGACATTTTTATGCTACACAAACATAATTGCATATTGATATATGTACCCTAAACATAATTCAGCATTTCCCCGTAGGCATTTTATGCTACATGAACACATATAAGTATATTGATATATACACACTAGGCATTTTATGCTACATGAACACATATAAGTATATTGATATATATACACACTAAGCATTTTATGCTACATGAACACATATAAGTATATTGATATATACTAGGCATTTTATGCTACATGAACACATATAAGTATATTGATATATACACACTAGGCATTTTATGCTACATGAACACATATAAGTATATTGATATATACACACTAAGCATTTTATGCTACATGAACACATATAAGTATATTGATATATACTAGGCATTTTATGCTACATGAACACATATTTGTATATTGATATATACACACTAGGCATTTTATGCTACATGAACATATTAGTATATTGATATATAAACTCGGTTTATTTTCAATCATTTATCTAAACAATGGACTAAACATATCTGTGTATGCCTATTCTAAGGCATTTCGGCACAGCCACACTCTCCCAATCATGTTCCTACTCCAACATTATATGTCCAAGACATTGTAACGGATTGCAATGGTCTCATTCATTTTTCAAGACATTGTGAGATACAATGGCCTCATTCATTTTCCAAGACATTGTGAGATACAATGGTCTCATTCATTTTCCAAGACATTGTATGATACAATAGTCTTAATCATTTCTCAAATGATTTGAGTCACACAATGACTAACCTACTTCCTAGACATTGTGAATTACACAATGGTCTAACCTACTTCCGAGACATTGTGTTTTGTGCAAATGGTCTCTAGAATTATTCCATCACATCATCAATATCATTTCTTATGATATCAAAAACCCGTCACAATCTATCGATTTCAAAACAAGAAATATGAGATTTCTAAAGGACAAACTAATCCATCATCGACAAAAGCTGAACTTTCTCTACATTCATCAAAGTTTTCTTATGAAACCTTCATTATTAAAAGTTCGTGATCCTGGCCAAGTATGTTTTATTTTAGAACTACTTAAAACTTCCTTTCCATACGTATCTACCGTTACTACCTTCTATGCAATGGAATATGAAAACATACGTTACAAGTCTTGTATGGACGGGACTTGCAACTTAAGGATTTGACATCGCCTTTGTTTAGTGGACAGTTTCCCGAAAGCAACGGACATATCAAAAGTATACCTAGTTTAGGTATTTGAAAATTTTATCGAACCTTGGCTAAATATAGACTAGTCACCTATATTTAACCTAGGGACAGTGGAATATAGTCTGACTAACTATATTCGACTTAGAATTTTCAAATACTGAGAGTAGTTGTACTAGGGTTATGTTTAGATTGATTTCCTACATGAACATGATAAACCACCAGAATACATTAAAACGATCTAGAGACACGATAGTGTCTTACCACTCAACAAGATCTTAACACCTTATTTGTACTACCTAATTTCATTCTTGAAATTTTTCATTTATGAGATAATCCGAACTACTATCTTGGGATAGTTATCAATTATTCTCTTCATCCTGTAGAAGTACCATCCTGTTTAGGATACCATTCCGTCATAAACTTTTAAAAATCTCTTAAGATTTTTAAAGCAAACTCAACATCTATACCTAAGGGTATTAATGTTAAGCATACACTACACACTTTTGTTCATCAACATATCACATCATTATCTTCACAACCGTTACAAACACAAGCTCATTAACAGATCTTGATGCACTTTTAAAGCTCAAATCATCCTTAGTTACACCACAAGCACCCTTATCAGCTTTACAAGATTGAATATTCATCTTGTACTTTTGCTACACCAGTGTCATCTCGTAATACACTACCTTGTAACTCACCGGCTAAGTATGAATGTTGTGTCGGGAATTCTTGAGTAGGATGATTTATAATGTCCTTATTTGAATGGATTGGGATGCCTTTTCATTTAAATAAAGAAATTATAAATCATCGAACCATAAGTTTATATTCCTTTAGTTACATTGTTTGGGATGCCTCTCTATGTAAATAAAGAATTATAAACAAGTGGGCTTATTTATATCCGAAATAACATAAGTATGAAGTCAACCTACATTACATTGCTCGGATATGACATGAAACCTACATTACATTGCTCGGGTATGGCATGATACCTACATTATATTCGCCACAAGAAATCCTATCTTTTCACCGACATCGCTTCAAACCATGACATAAACACTAGGTACAACAACAGATTACCTACTATGCTATGATTGCAACTACTATCCCAATTTCCATTGATATTCCACTACTATATCAATTTCCATTTTATTGGATTCCTATGTAAATTACTATTGTTGTTCAACTGTTATATCAATTGCTATTGATACTTGACAACTATATCAATTTCCATTTTGATATTTAACTATATCAATTTCTGTACAACTACTATATCAATTTCTATTAATAATCGACTGCTATATCAATTTTCTTTGATATTCGACTATTATATGGATCTCTACTGATATTCAACCATGTTATTAATTTCTATTGACACACCGTATTCTAAGACAAATCAAACTATATCACTGGTAATTCAAGACTCGAGTCCTCATAAGTAACCACACCTTTTCATCGACACCACTCCAACATATAACACACATAGAACTTCGGGACGAAGTTCCCCGTAAGGGGTAGAGACTGTAACAATTCACATTTTCAGGATAATTACTATTCCCGGAAAATTTCACTATTCACTTTTACTATTCATTTTCCCGAAAATTTTCCCGAAATTTGATTTTTATTTCTTGGGCTCAAGTGATAAATCATTTCCATGGCAAATTAAAAGTTTGACATTCATAAGCTCATTTTCGTGAAAGTTATTAAGGAATTACACGGAATTACACGTTTTAGGGTAAAACGTCAATCAGAAATTCTACGCACAACGAAATTCAACCCCGTCAGGTGACCCCACATCAGTAAAATATTTTACACACTCATGATTTATTTGAGAATTAATCGTGACTGAGAAAAATATGACCAAAAACTTCCCAACAGGTCACCCAAGCCTGTACTACTCTCGCATGAGCACGCTTAATCGTTTGGGCGATTAACCGTTAGACCACAAAACGCGTTTCTAAGACTATTTGAGTTTTCAACTTCTTAGAAAAAGTCAACATATTCTTTCCCTCCTCCATTGACCAAAAATAATCTCTTGATGTTATAAGTCATTTCGTGATTTTTAGGCTTACGGTTTGATGTCTAAAAGACATTTAATACCAACCGACACTAGACTGAGCTCAGTCTAGACATTATAAGTCATTTTAAATCATTTTTATCACATTAGAAAAGTAACATTTTACTTTTCTCAATTTTACGCAATATTCGTACGTTTTACGTATTACGCGTTTTAGACCCGTGTTTCCAGTTTTTAGCAGGGTTTTACACCCAAATGGAACCTACCACTCATTTTATATTTTATTATGGAACTTATTGACATGTTTATCAATACTTTCAAGTTCCATAATTTTACGACACCCGGTTTTACGTTTTGAGGCTTAATCATTTACGATTGGCATTTCCCGGAGTCAAAACTAACCAAGTATCTTGGATAATACCAAGAAAAGTCCACACCCTTGCTCTCCAAGCTCATGAACAGCCTTGGAGGGGGGATTCACCACCCATGTGGCTTGATCTTATGCCTTGTGTCATGAGATGTGAACATGTGTTCAACTTGGCCTCCAAGTGTTGACTAGTCAACAATGTAACCTCCTCATTTGCATATAAATGCTTCTCCTCCCACTCCTTGACCATATGAACGACCCACACACACAACACCCTTCATTTTACTAGTTTACTTCAAGTTCCATCCAAGAAATCAAGTGCAATATCCATACATAAACCCTAGTTTAGTTTTGATTCATCAAAACTACTTCAAATCTTTAGAACTTTGGTGATTTCTCTTGAGTTTGAATCCACTCAAGTCACCTCAATTTTCATCATCTCTCTTTCAAGATTACAAGAGTAGAAAGATTGCATGAAGTGAAGTGGGTTGAAGCAAGTCTATCAAAGTCCTATCCTTACATGTTAACTTCCTTTCATCTTTGAAAGCCAAAAGTTGTGAGCCAAACCCTAACTTGATTCTTGTTAAATAATCATGTTCATGTTATTTACATATTATTTGTGCTATATTATGTCTTGTATTAATGTCCATGATGTATAAAAGTGAGCAAAACAAGTTATTGTTATTGATTGTTACAACAAGTTACTAAAACAAGTAAACTAGTGACTTTCTTGGTAAGACCTGATTAAAATGGTAAAAATATGATGTTGGATCATTACATATTACAGTAGAGGACCTAACAAGGAAACCATAGCAATTTGAACCACCTAAAACGAGTAAACGAGTCAAAAGTTATGGCGATTTGAAGTTATCAAAGATTTCCGGCAAAACTGCCAAATACCATTCTGATCAAATTTGAGTTTTGAAAGTCATACTTCTGGTCCGATTCATCAAAAAGTTAAAACACGAAAGTTGTCCGGAACGACGTTTTCGTTCAGGAACAAAGAAGCTCGAGCCCTGAAAACGCTTTTTGAGTGATAAATTCTTCAAAATCTTAACAGCCCATTTTTAGACCAAATTCATTACATATAAGTTATGGTTTATGAAGACCAAAGGGGTCTTATGACCTAAATCAAGACCACAACCATGGCTAGAGCCAAGGTTGAGTCTCAAGACCATGGAATAATGACCAAAGGTCATGGCTAGGCCATGACGAAATGACCATACAAGCTTACCAAGGCAAATACATGAATTAGAGAAGTTGGCGATAACTTGAACATACAATTTGGATCTACTTCATCTAAAGGAAACCATGAGATTTTACCAAGAGAAAATGGTCATTCAAGACTTATGAAACTACCCCTAATAACAATCTTCATGTACAAATGAACTTTCCTAAGTTTATTCAAATATCGGACATGTAACCTTTCGGATCAAAACTTATATCTATATATTTCATCAACTACTACAATAGTAGGGAGCCTCATGTGAGGAGTTCATTATGTAAGCCGTCGAGTTGAGTTGTGGATTTACGAGTTAAAGTGTCCTGGCTCCTCGAACGCTTACTAACATGACTTCTGAATTATGTCGGCCCGAACGGTAGTAAACGATATACAAAACATACATGTTTCATGAATCTTCTCTTTCAAAGACTTACACTATACATCATACCACATCATGGACTAAATGCAAGATATATATATATATAGGCACTACTTCATATTCTTTACTCCGATCTTAAGTCACAACATTCTATTATAGGTTGCTCGTAGAAACCTTCACGATTCAACCGTTACATTCATTACTTGCTATCTTACTTAAGGTGAGTTCATAGCCCCACTTTCGATTACTTAATCGTTTTACAAACCCTTGGGGGAAATACATGCTATTTATAACCGAGCACAATGTTTTTAAATTGTATGCTTACCTGATTGTTTTATTATCACTAAGTACCAGCCTTGCTAAACCGATATCCTTGATTATGAACCATTTAATCACTAGCAATAGTGAGCGCGAATATTAATAATAGGCCTATTGGGATTGACGAATCCCATTTGTATTGACTAAGTTCAAACAAATGCATTAATATTTGAGATTTAGGTATGTTAGCAAAGTACCTACCAGGATAAATCTGCCGATCGATATTGGTACACGTTAACGTTATGGTGTCATAAGCTTAGTGTATAATACATGTTCCGGGCGTATAATAACGTAGCCTACCTGTTTTGTTTTCCAAACATTGGTGTGAGCCTATAACTCACACTACCAACATATTGTGTTCAATCGATTTAACAAACTCTATGAATATCACTCAACCTTTGTGTTGACCTCTCAAGCATGTATTTCAGGTTCATGACGATCAAGGATGGAACGGAAGGGCACGGATACTCAAGAGGGCTATAAATTTTATTATCATTCAAAACTCATTTATTATACATTGTAAACATGGAACCAATTGGGACCTCATTTTGTAATCTCTGATATTTATATAATTTGAATGATAAACCTTTTCAAAACGACTCAATTGGAGTTCGTTTTCTATCATTGTGACTATTGTGCCGTCGAGTAACACCCAGTTTGAATTCCGCTGCATCCATGAATTGGGGGTGTTACAGGAACCTCATCAGCAGGAACCTCACCAGCAGGAACCTCATCAGCAGGAACCTCTGAAACACCATTGTCATTGGTTCCATTTGGAATCCTTTGACTTGGTCTAGGGATAGATGAGAATCTGTTCTCATCAAATAGTGCATCCCTTGATTCAATTATTGAGTTAATTGAAACAGACTCATTAGGTTCTATAACATAAAACCTAAATGCCTTGGAATGCTCAGCATATCCAACAAAGATGCATTCAATGCCTCTTTCACCCAAAGTTTTCTGCTTTGGATCAGGGAGTCTTACAACAGCCCTACAACCCCATATCCTAAGATAATTAAGGTTAGGTTTCTTTTTAGTCCAAAGTTCATAAGGGGTAACTTTGTTCCTTTTGTTGGGAACTCTATTTAATAAATAGCAAGCTGTTAACATAGCTTCACCCCAGAATCCTTGACTCAGCCCTGAATAGGACAACATGGAATTAACCATCTCCTTCAGCACCCTGTTTTTCCTTTCAGAAATACCATTTTGCTGAGGAGTATAAGGGGCAGTCGTTTCATGGATTATACCAACAGACTGAAAATACAGAGTATCCATGTACTCACCTCCCCTATCAGTCCTTAATCTTTTGATCAGGGAACTTTGTTGCAACTCAACTTCAGTTTTAAATACTTTAAATTTATCTAATGCTTCATCTTTAGAATGTAATAAATAAACATGACAAAGCCTAGAAGCATCATCAATAAAAGTCACAAAGTATTTCTTATTTCCCAAAGAGGGAGTAACATGTAAATCACAAAGATCACTGTGAATTAACTCCAAAATTTAGTTTCACGTTTTACTCCTTGAAAAGGTTTCTTAGTTATCTTGTTCAACATACAAGTTTTACACTTTTCAGTGTTCATATCAAAAGCTGGTATTAACCCATCCTTGGACATATCTTGCATTCTTTTAAAATGTACATGGCCAAGTCTTGCATGCCATAGGTTTGAATCATTAAGTTTAGATGTAGATATAAAAGCAGAATCAATATTATCATGAACAATATTAAGTCTGAACATTTGATTACATAAATAACCAAAACCAATAAACACACCATTTTTAGACAAAACAAACTTATCAGATTCAATAACCTGTTTAAAACCACAATTATTTAAAACACTACTAGAAACCAAATTCTTTCTAATATCAGGAACATGTAAAACATTAAATAAAGAAACAATCTTTCCAGAACTAAACTTCAACTCAACACATCCTTTTCCATGCACCAGGGCAGTTGACTCGTTTCCCATGTGAAGAATAGAACCATCATTCATTGACTTGTAGGTCTTGAACCAGCTTCTATCTTTACATACATGAATTGTAGCACCAGAGTCGACCCACCAAGCAACATCATCATCCTGCACAAAGTAAATATCAGATATATATGTAACATAATAAATCTTAAAAGACTTATTAAACACATTCTGACCTTTCAGAGAATTGGTGTTACCATTCCCTCCACTTGTGCCTGACAAATTGGATTTGTTTCCAACTTTACCACCCTTGCAATCTTTCCTGAAGTGTCCAGGTTTCCCACACTTCCAACAAGTCACCTTAGGTTTCTTGTTAAGATCAGATTTGATGTTATCTTGATGCTTACGCTTGCCCTTGTTGTCATTGTACTTGGTGGAGTTGTTATGCTCCACCATATTGACAACTGATGGACCAGTAGCAGTGCTACTCTTTGGCTTGTCAATGTCTTGAGCTTTGAGTGAATCCTCAATGTGCAAGTGACTGCCCAACTCAACAAGAGTTAACTCCTCCTTCTTATGCTTAAGCATATGCTTGAATTCTTTCCAAGAAGGAGGAAGTTTATCGATGATACAAGAGACTGAAATAGCCTCATCCATGTTCATCTTGTGTTGTGTGAATCGACCAAGTAAACCAAGAAGTTCATTGTATTGTTCCATGACAGGTCTAGAATCAACCATTTTGTAATTGTTAAAATTACTTACAAGGAACTTCTTACTTGATGCATCCTCAGCCATATACTTGGCTTCCAAGGAATCCCATAGTTCTTGTGAAGTTTCAACATTCTGATAAATATCAAATAAAGTATCAGACATACCATTGAGAATTAAACCTCTGCAAACATAATCATCATTCTCCCATTTGCTTCTTGCTCTCATCTGCTCCATAGTAGCAGCTTCTCCAAAATCTTCTGGAATCTCAGTAGTAAGAACAGACACCACGTTCATACTGGTCAGCAAGAATTGCATCTTCTTCTGCCATCTTCTGAAATCCACACCTTCAAACTTTTCCAACTTGGAAAAGTTAGCAGCTATTTGTCTCATAGCAGCAGCCATTGATTATCACTAATAGTTTCTATTGATTGTTGGTTGTATAGCTGCAAAATAGTTTCCCAGATTAGGGTTAAGATAATCAATGAAGGTACCGGATATTCACTTGAAATCGTGGTATCACTTTCCAATAGAAACTATTCGACCCTATGCCTGGGTTACTGTCACACCCCCAATTTACCTGACTTGCAGCGGAATGGAATACCTGGGGGTGTCTGTCATAGCACCACAGTTACAGTTACATTGAACGACCTAAAGTGTCGTTTGGAAAATACTGCATTTGATCATTGAAATAATCCAGAGTTTACAAAATGAGGTCCCCAAAATGTGTTGCATGTTTATGAAAAACAAGTCATACTAGATCAAACGTTTACATAAGTGCATGAAATAATGATGAGACGCGTCGACTCCGCGACTCCATGAAGATCCAAATGCATGTCACATGAGCTACCTTAATAACCTGAAATACATTGCTAAAACGTCAACACGAATGTTGGTGAATTCCATAGGTTTGTAAAATGTAATGATGTACGGCCACCACAAGTAAAAGTGCAAGATAAAAATCTCATGAAAATTGTACAATAGCCTTAAGCTCATGACACCGAAGCTATGACTGATGAAATTCTATGCCCCTCCCGAATGTTCTGCCGAAACACTCAAATGTAAAAGACATGACATGCATCCGCTTACTGTTGGTAATCACTACCACGGATGGAGGCGTCACCCTCGATAGATCTATCCACTCACTCTCGCTTAACGGTAAATTAACGGTTCATGATGTTACAGGGGACTTATCACATGGCAAGGTAACTTAAGCTATGTACATGTTTGAATACTTGGGCTCGTACTAAAATGATTGATGCAATGTATTCCCCCCGTGGGATTTGAAAACAATCAAAATGTTGAATTGAAAACGGGGCTATGAAAACTCACCTTAACTGATGAAACTGTGATGAAATGAAATGAACACCAATGAACAATTAGCTGTCGCAACCCAAAATGATGGTACCATGAACATGTAATGAGCTGAAAAACAAGGCGCGCACACTAGCCGCAACCTAATATGAATGATGAACGATCTACTTTAGATCACCAAATGATGTTATGAATGTCCATGCACATGTTTCCTATACCACTCTACTCTTTGAAAAACACTTGTTGTTATCAAAAGTATATATTTCAAGAATTTGGAAAAATATTGCTATTAGAAAATATAATAAGCTAGTTGTAATATATATATACTTATATATATATATCGTATGTTTCCATGTTAGTGTTGAAATCCTCGGGTTGTAATCCTTGTAATATCGCCTTGAAATGATGAAAATATACTTGTAATAACTAATACTACATTAGTTATAAAGCTTGGTACTTAATATTATTTCTAGCTTATAAAAGTACTTCGTAGTTTTAGTGTCCATTTTTATTAAAAGCTGTCAAGTAAAAATGGTTTTAGCCGATATTCAAACGTGAATATCTTTGTCGTTACTTGTCCGTTTTACTTGTTCTTTATGTCCACGGTTACGTCTTAGTATGTAGTAATATATTTTGGAAGGCTCGGCTCCTCCGGGTTACGTCTAAAGTCTCTTTTTGTCCATTGAAAAACGTCCAACAGCAAACAAATTTCCAGAAAATACTTTTCGTCAACAATCTTGCAAAAATCATAACTTCTTCGTTATAAACTCTTTTTAATCCGTTCTTTCGCCTACGGATTCGTTTTTGAAAGTATTTTCTAAAAATTTTGCCAAAGTTCCCTTGGTGTTTACTGATTTTCCAGATTTTCACAAAATGGGACAGCATGTCCTAAACATGTTCCAAATTAAGTTTTTAAGGTTTATAACTAATTTCTAACATCACCAAACCTCTTGTAATCACCACATAGCTAATCTAATCCTACCATACACCTTCTTAGGGTGCCATGGACTCCTAACCAAGTTATTATAGCAAGGGGATTCATAAATAAAAAGTTAGGGTTTGTATGTTCCATTTTAGACAAAATAAAAGGTGGTATAGCTAGTTGTACATGGTTTTTAGCATGGAAATCATGAAATACAAGTAAATATAAGATGTTTCATGTAAAAATAAATTTGATAACTTACTTGATAAAATGAGATGATTAGATGATGATTATGCTTGTTGTTCTTGTGTTTTTGTTGCTTGATTCTTGATTAGACAAGTATAATGAACAAGTTTGATGTTATAACTTTTGAAAAATGATCACTTGATCTATGTTTGGTGGTTTGGTCATGGGTTTGAAGAGAGGGAAGGAGATGAGATGAAAATCTTTCTTATCTAAAAAGTTGGATTATGATTTGTGATTTTTGGTAAAGTTAGGTTTTCAAGGTTTATTAGTTTTAAACTTAGGAGTTAATGCATAGGGTTAAAAGGGGTGGTCAAGGGCCGGTTTTCAAAGGGTGAAGGGGGGGGGGGGGTAGGGTGCTTGTGATTTAATTAGAAAACCTTGTATGAATTATGTGCTATTTTGTGTTATTCGTTAAAATCGGGTACCGGTTTTAATAGCAATAAACGTTCACGAAGTTAACCGGGATGAAATAATGTTATAATAATGATAAAAACATATTAAAAATATGTTGGGTACATTTACTGAGTGATCGGGTGATTATTGTTTAGTTTTCACGAAAACCGTCGTTATATTCATACGCGTACGTTATAAATAAAATAAATTTCCAAAATACTGGGTAACTGAATGTTATAACTTTTATGATGTTAAAATGGATATAAAAATATGTCGGGACCATTGTGGGAATATTTAGATATATTCGTCGTGTATAAACCGTGTGTTAACGTTTACTATAAATACTTATACGTAAAAATGTTAAATGTACTGAATATAGAAATTTGAAAATCCTAAGAGTGGTATAACATGTAATTGACCTACTGATGATATGCAGACTATCTCCAGTCCGTATGAAATGTCATTACTGATAATGCATGAATTCGCACCTGAACCAATACGGTTACGCGAATTTGAATACCCGTAAACTAAATTTACGATGAAATGTGCAATGCACGTGAATGATGAAATCTTTTCCCGCAATGAATAGTGTTCCGTGAATAGTAAAATTTCTGAATGCTTCTCGGAATGTCAAACTGACACCAAAAATGATGAATAGTAAACTGATGAATAGTGTTTGATGAATAGTGTTTTTCCAAAGTTCGGGAAATGACCTGAAATGACCTGAAATGGTGAGTTGTGACAGTCTTCCCCTCTAAAAGGAACTTCGTCCCGAAGTTCAGTTTATGTTGGTCTCTGAGAATGTATTGATGAAAAGGTGATGATATTCGAGAATTCCAGCGAACTCTAACGATAGGAATTCGACTCTGTTTCAACTGTTTGACCACACGGTCCATGGTTTCTGTTGGTTCTCTTACAAGGTCTGAGATTGTCATTTGGGTTGGATCCCTTCCAATGGAATCATGAGTGACTCATCTGAAAGTCATTTTTGGGGATCTGAAAATGCGAAATATGTTCGTGTAATCCTGTTGTTCTCTGACAATGTTCAAGTCCGATGGCCACTAAGCCTACCCTGTCTGAAATATAAATGGTCCAGTGTATATTGGTGTAACTTTCCAAGTTTTCTGAACGATAACATGCCTTTCCTAGGCAGAACTTTCTGCATAACTCTGCAGAACTTGAAGTTTTAATGGTTTACGACTTATTGAACTTGTAACTGATTCTTGACTTGTAGAAAAAATTCTGGTTATCTCATGAATGCCTACTGAACTAGTGAGTTGAGCTTTTTCTGAGTTTGGCCCATCAATCGATGGTCTGCGCTTCTTAAGGTTTCAAATGTGGTACTGGTAATATATACTGCTGAATTCTGCCAGAACTCAAGTTTGTATGCTAGTTGGTCGATTCTAAAATGAATCTTAAATAGTCCAATATGCTAAAGGTTCAACCTTTCTTGTTATCCAATTTACATCATGCCAATCCAAGGCATTGCTTTTAACTTAGTTTGTTCTCCCACTTGAATCTGGATGGTTTGTTGTTCAGGATACCCAATCCAAATGATATGTGTTATGTACCAATCTAACTTCTGCCAGTTTCTCGCTGTTGGTGTGATAACTATTGTTGTAGATGAATTTGATTTATGTTAAATGATTAGTCCAACCATTTCTAGGGTCAATCACTCATGCTCTGAGCATACATGTTTGAATTGTTCTCTCGCTTTGACCATCGTTCTGAGGATGATCGGTGATGTTCACATCTAAATGGGTTTCTGAAGGAAATTCTGAAATGATTACCTGAAGTCCAAGGTGAATCGGTTTCCTTAACAGGAATAACTGAAATGGGTACAATAAACCTTTGTGACTAATTCCATAACGTTCGGTCCTTCGAACTTGGCGTTATCTGAAGGGATAGCATATAGGTAACAATTTGATTCCTTGTGTTTTGTTCCAACGGATGATAAGACATATGTCCTTCTTTGTCTATTGGGTTTGGTCTCCACTACTGAAGTTCGTGATTAATTTGTGATGTCCTTCCTATTTCCTTCATCACATATACCAATATTCTTTACTGTCAAGTCACAAAATCCTAAATGCATAAGCGATGTTGTAGGGAAGTTGGTTCTGGAAATTTGTCTCGCGATTGTGAGTTTTGGTTGAAATCTTTTTCTGAATAAACGAGTTTAGAAAAATGAAGCAAATGATTTACAGGGTAATATTTTTCTTGATGATTCAAAATCCAGTAGTTATGAAATAGGAACTGTTTTCAAACATGTTGTGATTAAAACTGCTTACCAAAGTTTGATATCTATGTATATTTCTCATTGTACAATAGTGTTGCTAAAGATTAATCAAAAATAATCGTACTTGTTCAGAATAGGAATTTCAGAAATCATTTTTCCACAAGGTATGTGATTTATGTAAACGCATCACCTTTATTTAAAAGTGAAAACACTAACAAGGATAAAATGGTAGTATAGAAAATGTTCGCTTAAATGCATAGATGTCTTACATTTAGTTCCTGAGGTTGGATAATGTCTATTGATGGTTATCTGGCATAACTACAAGCATAGGTATTTAGACTAACTTAAGTCCTGAAATTGTTTATCGTTGTAATAGACAAGACGAAGGTATCATTTGATGTTGTGTCGATGAATGTCTATTCTGTTTTCCCATGTAGATGAGGAGATATGTTCTGGCTTGATCCCTTGCTTGGTATGAAGGTGAGGTTATCTGAAATTTCTAGACATAATGCCTTAGAGGAATCTACATTGATATTCTTGTTTCAAACAATTGTCCTTTGTGAAAACTTACTGCAGGAAAGTTTATGTATGGATGAGGCCATGTTTAAATGAAATGCTCTACAGTCTCAATTAGAAGCTTGGTTTATTTCTATTGTGTTGTCCTGCGGACATCTATATTGAGTTCAATCCTGTAGCTCAGTCTAGCTAGTACCTTTAAATGATAGAACTTGACAACTAAGTCAGAGATGGTGATTCAGATGGTCTCGCAGTATCTTAGGATTGTTGTTGAGTTATGAATTCTCTCACTATATACTTCTAGTCCTGGTTAGTAGTTCTGTAATCCTTTCGTTGCTTTTATTGTATAGAGGAATCCTGCATGTAATTGATATGGAAAGTCTCTCCTAGGGAAGTCAATGGGAAAATCCAACTTAATGGCTAAGTGAGTGACAGGTAGGGTAAGTATCCAGGGATAGTTCGGCAAAATGGATGTTTATGAATGAGTTCCTTTGTTTACAAAACTTTTAAATGAAGATTGTTATCAACAATCCTTTGAAAAAGTAATTATTTCCTTCATGGCATAATCCTTCCTGAATTTTACATAGGTGATCAGGCTATGTATAATTGAGGACTAATGATGCGATGTTGGATTTTGTCAAAATATCATAACTTTTATCAAAAGTTTTAGATGGTGTTCAACGCATTGTTATTAAAATGGTGTCCTGATGTTTTCTTTCAAATAACATAAAAATTGCCTCGCGTAATAATAGTAAATACTTGATGTAATGACAGAAAAATCAATTTATAGGATGGAAATAAAATAGCTTACTTCAGAAATTTTTCTGTAAACCAATTTCCCCATATGATAGTAAAATAACTTGAATGGTGTATTGGATACGTGGGTGAATCTTGTCGAATGGTAATAGTCTACTAATTCGTCAAAAACGAAATCAACCTAATTCCTGATGAGACAATGCTAAAATGTTGCGAAACGATTGAAGTCTGAGCAAATGGGAATGGAAAAGGAAATGACAATGATGGTACTAGTGAATGAAATATTACCCTCTTTCGCGCTACCTCGCGACATCCAAAAGGTAAAACTAAAGTACACACTGTGGGAAGGCCAATAGTGTAATAAGTAACTGATGGTGGTGATAGTACCTGAGTAGTAAGTGCCATACTAGTGATGGAAAGAAAACACACTATCTTCCTTGCAATAACCATCCTAATAAGTCCATTTAGATTAAGTCTGAATACACTACCAAAAGGCATTCTATGTACGGGCTGAATGATAGGAAAACCCTGTTCCTATGGCAAATCAATAGTGCTAATGGTGGTGTAAATGCAACTGGTGGTATAATGGTAGTGGAAGATGACAAGGCATCTTCAATGTCGGTATCCGATAAAAGGATGTCAGGGTGAGTATCTGAAGACATGTCACTTGTGAACCAGGTCAATAAAATGATATACATATACGGATATGAGTATAAATAACTCGCACAGGGTATGTATGAAACAACATGTATCATGATTATGCACTTATGATGAAATGATGAGATGCTATGATGATGTGGTTATAGTCTAGGGTCCAAGATACATCCTAGTTCGCTATAACCTTAGCTCTGATGCCAATCTGTCACACCCCCAATTTACCTGACTTGCAGCGGAATGGAATACCTGGGGGTGTCTGTCATAGCACCACAGTTACAGTTACATTGAACGACCTAAAGTGTCGTTTGGAAAATACTGCATTTGATCATTGAAATAATCCAGAGTTTACAAAATGAGGTCCCCAAAATGTGTTGCATGTTTATGAAAAACAAGTCATACTAGATCAAACGTTTACATAAGTGCATGAAATAATGATGAGACGCGTCGACTCCGCGACTCCATGAAGATCCAAATGCATGTCACATGAGCTACCTTAATAACCTGAAATACATTGCTAAAACGTCAACACGAATGTTGGTGAATTCCATAGGTTTGTAAAATGTAATGATGTACGGCCACCACAAGTAAAAGTGCAAGATAAAAATCTCATGAAAATTGTACAATAGCCTTAAGCTCATGACACCGAAGCTATGACTGATGAAATTCTATGCCCCTCCCGAATGTTCTGCCGAAACACTCAAATGTAAAAGACATGACATGCATCCGCTTACTGTTGGTAATCACTACCACGGATGGAGGCGTCACCCTCGATAGATCTATCCACTCACTCTCGCTTAACGGTAAATTAACGGTTCATGATGTTACAGGGGACTTATCACATGGCAAGGTAACTTAAGCTATGTACATGTTTGAATACTTGGGCTCGTACTAAAATGATTGATGCAATGTATTCCCCCCGTGGGATTTGAAAACAATCAAAATGTTGAATTGAAAACGGGGCTATGAAAACTCACCTTAACTGATGAAACTGTGATGAAATGAAATGAACACCAATGAACAATTAGCTGTCGCAACCCAAAATGATGGTACCATGAACATGTAATGAGCTGAAAAACAAGGCGCGCACACTAGCCGCAACCTAATATGAATGATGAACGATCTACTTTAGATCACCAAATGATGTTATGAATGTCCATGCACATGTTTCCTATACCACTCTACTCTTTGAAAAACACTTGTTGTTATCAAAAGTATATATTTCAAGAATTTGGAAAAATATTGCTATTAGAAAATATAATAAGCTAGTTGTAATATATATATACTTATATATATATATCGTATGTTTCCATGTTAGTGTTGAAATCCTCGGGTTGTAATCCTTGTAATATCGCCTTGAAATGATGAAAATATACTTGTAATAACTAATACTACATTAGTTATAAAGCTTGGTACTTAATATTATTTCTAGCTTATAAAAGTACTTCGTAGTTTTAGTGTCCATTTTTATTAAAAGCTGTCAAGTAAAAATGGTTTTAGCCGATATTCAAACGTGAATATCTTTGTCGTTACTTGTCCGTTTTACTTGTTCTTTATGTCCACGGTTACGTCTTAGTATGTAGTAATATATTTTGGAAGGCTCGGCTCCTCCGGGTTACGTCTAAAGTCTCTTTTTGTCCATTGAAAAACGTCCAACAGCAAACAAATTTCCAGAAAATACTTTTCGTCAACAATCTTGCAAAAATCATAACTTCTTCGTTATAAACTCTTTTTAATCCGTTCTTTCGCCTACGGATTCGTTTTTGAAAGTATTTTCTAAAAATTTTGCCAAAGTTCCCTTGGTGTTTACTGATTTTCCAGATTTTCCCAAAATGGGACAGCATGTCCTAAACATGTTCCAAATTAAGTTTTTAAGGTTTATAACTAATTTCTAACATCACCAAACCTCTTGTAATCACCACATAGCTAATCTAATCCTACCATACACCTTCTTAGGGTGCCATGGACTCCTAACCAAGTTATTATAGCAAGGGGATTCATAAATAAAAAGTTAGGGTTTGTATGTTCCATTTTAGACAAAATAAAAGGTGGTATAGCTAGTTGTACATGGTTTTTAGCATGGAAATCATGAAATACAAGTAAATATAAGATGTTTCATGTAAAAATAAAGTTGATAACTTACTTGATAAAATGAGATGATTAGATGATGATTATGCTTGTTGTTCTTGTGTTTTTGTTGCTTGATTCTTGATTAGACAAGTATAATGAACAAGTTTGATGTTATAACTTTTGAAAAATGATCACTTGATCTATGTTTGGTGGTTTGGTCGTGGGTTTGAAGAGAGGGAAGGAGATGAGATGAAAATCTTTCTTATCTAAAAAGTTGGATTATGATTTGTGATTTTTGGTAAAGTTAGGTTTTTAAGGTTTATTAGTTTTAAACTTAGGAGTTAATGCATAGGGTTAAAAGGGGTGGTCAAGGGCCGGTTTTCAAAGGGTGAAGGGGGGGGGGGGTAGGGTGCTTGTGATTTAATTAGAAAACCTTGTATGAATTATGTGCTATTTTGTGTTATTCGTTAAAATCGGGTACCGGTTTTAATAGCAATAAACGTTCACGAAGTTAACCGGGATGAAATAATGTTATAATAATGATAAAAACATATTAAAAATATGTTGGGTACATTTACTGAGTGATCGGGTGATTATTGTTTAGTTTTCACGAAAACCGTCGTTATATTCATACGCGTACGTTATAAATAAAATAAATTTCCAAAATACTGGGTAACTGAATGTTATAACTTTTATGATGTTAAAATGGATATAAAAATATGTCGGGACCATTGTGGGAATATTTAGATATATTCGTCGTGTATAAACCGTGTGTTAACGTTTACTATAAATACTTATACGTAAAAACGTTAAATGTACTGAATATAGAAATTTGAAAATCCTAAGAGTGGTATAACATGTAATTGACCTACTGATGATATGAAGACTATCTCCAGTCCGTATGAAATGTCATTACTGATAATGCATGAATTCGCACCTGAACCAATACGGTTACGCGAATTTGAATACCCGTAAACTAAATTTACGATGAAATGTACAATGCACGTGAATGATGAAATCTTTTCCCGCGATGAATAGTGTTCCGTGAATAGTAAAATTTCTGAATGCTTCTCGGAATGTCAAACTGACACCAAAAATGATGAATAGTAAACTGATGAATAGTGTTTTGATGAATAGTGTTTGATGAATAGTGTTTTCCCAAAGTTCGGGAAATGACCTGAAATGGTGAGTTGTGACAGTTACATGAATATCTCTATGGGATAAGACCAAGTGATGTTCTTGCTTTAGGCACAAACCAAGAACCAGATGCGTATTGAAGTGTTTAGGGTTTTGTGTTTAGTATATCGTATGATAACCCCCATCCATGCATAATGATGTGATCTCTATTTATAATAGAGAATACTCAAACCCTAGCCCATGGTATTAAGTATAATTAACGGCCCATTAATTATATCATAATAATTTTCATAATTATAGGATCAGTGGTTAAAACCTAGCAGCAGAATTGCTGATGCTATCAGCAGATTCTCACTAGCAGCAGAATGCTATCAGCAGCAGAATCAGCTAGCAGCAGAACCCTATCAGCAGGATCAGCTAGCAGCAGAATCCTAGCAGCAGATTCACAACACTAGCAGCAGAGTCTGCTAGCAGTACTTTGATCAATAAATAACCACTATTGAGTCAGGGAATTCAATGACCAAATGGGTGTATACTCCATACCTCCAAACCCATTACCAGGTGTAAATTGATCCCTCAAGTGCACTAAATTTACTAACACAAGTCAGAGTCCCAGCCAATACGGTATTCCTTCCTCCTACCTAATATGGTTATAAAAAAAATTAGTTGATTTTATGAAGAAACAAAAATATTCAATGCATATGTTCTATATACAAAATAATAATTACCTTCGCATTAATCTTCAATTCCACATTCTCAAATACTGATTACTCATCTTCATGACATGTTGTGGTTTGCAACCCGTTTGATTCTTGCTGTGGGAAAATAGAAGTCAGACAAAATAAGTCAACACACTAAGACTTTTAAAAAGGTCAAACTTACACTCATGACCAGGTGCAATCTTAGCTAGTTGTGCTGAACACTGAGAGTGAAGATCAACTAGAGCTACATTTTAATCAAAGGCTAAGGATTAAAAAAAAATAATAATAATAAAAAAAAAATAAAAAAAATAAAAAAAAAAAATAAAAAAAACTGTTAGAATAATCTATCAATATGGTGATTGGTGGAATAAAGGTTCATAGTGAAAGTATAAGATACATTATACAAGTCTGTCTACAATAATACTAGCACAACAGATGAAAGGCAATAATTCAATCATTCTGCAAGTCGCAACCTCCAACTTACCACAAATTTAAGAGACGCTATATAGAGTTGCAATCATTCACAACTGTATGTCCAATTTTTTACTAAATTTAAGAAACGCTGATAAAAAGTAGAAAATAGGGTAGAAGCTTACCGAGCCAGCAGCTGTATGATCAAAAGTGATTGCGAAGTATTGTTCAGACAAGTAACATGAAGCAGCAGCTTTGTCCAGTTTTTCCCATATCGTCTCTCCCGCCCTCCCAAAACACAGTTGCCATGACAAGATTGTTGGAGCTGCCAAAACATGCGTCGGGAACAAGCATAATAACGAAACAAGCCTATAAGTGTCTATACATAAGGTAACAAACAAAAAACAATAGCTACGAATAACAAATCAAATGGTTACAAAACTTCAAAATGTGA
Source organism: Artemisia argyi (assembly GCA_030686995.1). Classification (NCBI taxonomy): domain Eukaryota; kingdom Viridiplantae; phylum Streptophyta; class Magnoliopsida; order Asterales; family Asteraceae; genus Artemisia; species Artemisia argyi. The sequence continues at coordinate 200,762,129 of CM060683.1, read as the reverse complement.
GATTAGTCGGCTCGCAATGGCGAGTCGGAAACATATGTTTACGAATAAAATAAAATAAAATAACTTCAAAATGTGTTTAGCCTTCCGGCTAGGATGTGTCCAGCCCACAATATTCTTTGGTCCAGCCCACCAAAAATCAATATATATCTTCCCATTTGACCTGTCCAAACTATAATAAACGACCTTTTACCTTTTGACCCAGGCCACCCACGATCTGACAGGCCAAAAGAGACAAACAACCACTTCCCTCCAAACACTATATATCACTGAATTTGACCTTCCAAACATAAATACCACACCAAGTCAGTAACCAACAAATTCAAAAATTACTAGTACCAGCAGACTTCTATCCAGGGGCGGAGCCAGGATATTTTCTGAGAGGGGGCATTTTTTTTTTGGCAAGCCAAAAAAGAAAAAAAGCTTGTGCAAGAGTGTTGCATTTTTTTTTACCAAAGAAAACAATAACATTGACAAAATATGCCTAAACTTAAAAAGTACTCGCAAGTTATGATACATGAGACTAAAAGGAAATAACTTCAAGATACACAGAATAACAACTACTACGTATATGCCTAACTTATTACCCAGTTTAACTAAAGTATAACAATATCAACAAAAGTAAAAAATAAAAATAAAAAAAGAAAGAAAAGTAAATAAGTTACTTTCCCCATTTCTATGCAACACGTGACCATACACAATACACAAGAAGAGAGAGAGAATCTTCTTCCTTTCTCTTTTATTGAATCTTTCTTTCTTTCATCTTCCGTCAACTGTACTATTTTCCGGCAGTATACCTTTTTTCTCTTCTTCCTCAATGAATTTCAGATTAACTCACATTATTTCTTTTACTTGTAAGGGGGGCAAAATGACAAGAAACACTCAAACCTCTGAAAAAATACACTACACCGGAAAGTTTTGAGGGGGCACTTGCCCACCGTGCCCCCTCCGTAGCTCCGCCACTGCTTCTATCCCACAAAGAACAGATAGTAGAACATATCCAATTCCATATAACCTTATTCTTTTGACATGATTAAGGTAAAGTATTGTTCATATGTTCTGGCGAACACGGTCATGCCGTCGCCATCACACCATAAGTACCTTTTTAAATAATTTTTCTCCTTAACCTTTTAAAATATATATAATAAACTTAAGCAAAGCAAAGTACTGTCGTTTATACTTTCTTACAAAATATGAAAATTTCCATATTCTTCTTTTAAATATATTAATTATTCTTCATAAAATATTTATAGTTTTAAGTGTTATTTTATGATGTTATATGTTCTATTTCACTTATAATTACTTGTCTACCAGATGTGATTATACATGGAAAATAGTTGTCTTGGTCAAGCTGAGATGGAGTGTGCGTACCGCAGGTTGCATCATTAGTGTTATAAGTCTTCTTAAATGTCCCATGTCATTAATTACACATGGAAAATAGTTATTTTAAGTCAAATAGTGTTGGCCAAGCTGAGAAGAATGTGTGGATGATAGACCAAGTCTTCTTAAAAGTATTCGGTGATTTGTTGATGGCATCCTCTTCACGATTTGTGTGTCACGAACGTTGCATAAATCTTCCCTATCCCAAGTCTTCTTAAAAGTATTGTTCAAGATGATAAGGAATTTGTGGAAGCCATTCATTTCACCAGTTGCATGTCACGTACATTAACATGCAAAACTAAGTATAAAAAGCCAATGATTGTTCTTATAATTTTAAGTAAACTTTCGAAAATGAAGTCACCACAAGCAATAATTCACTTATCATCTTCCTCTTGTATTTCTTTTCTCTTTTTCGGTCTCGTGATAATATGTCTTAATTCTGCCACTGTCTCCGCTTCCTATGGCGGTAATGAGACTGATTATCTCGCACTGTTGTCATTCAATCAAAGATCACCCATGATCCATACAAAGTTCTAACCTCGTGGAACCATTCCTTTCATTTCTGTGACTGGAGTGGTATTTCATGTGGAAAGCGGCACAAACGAGTGACTGCTTTACGGCTGGGTTCGCAAGGCTTAGAAGGCTCATTGTCTCCTCAAGTAGGAAACCTCAGCTTCCTCCGTGAGCTTTATCTCAGGAACAACAGCTTTCAAGGAACCATTCCTCATGAACTTGGTCGTCTTTCCAGGTTACGTCGTCTTTATCTTCGTGAAAACAAGTTCTGTGGAGTCATTCCAACAAATTTGTCTGGTTGTTCTAACCTCGAAGAACTTTGGCTCAATCTAAATGAGCTAACTGGAAGCATACCCAAGGAGATGAGTTTACTCTCGAAACTTACTCATCTTGTAATTCACGACAATAAGTTAACAGGTGGAATCCCACCTTTCTTGGGGAATATTACATCAATGGAATTGTTCGCTGTTGTCAGGAACCCGCTTGGTGGGAGCATTCCAGATGCCTTAGGTCATTGGAAACGCTTGACAGCATTTTACTCTGGTTTGTGCAACTTATATGGAAGCATCCCTCATTCCATTTTCAACCTCTCACTCCTAGTTAATTTTTCCTTACCTGGTAATCACCTCACTGGTAGTCTTCCTTTAGAAATTGGTAATCAGCTCCCGAATCTTGAGTGGCTTCAGTTATGGGGTAACGAACTGACTGGAGTTCTTCCACCTTCTCTTTCTAATTGTTCTAAATTAAGACGTCTTGAAATGAGTCGAAACAATTTTAGTGGGAAGTTGAATATCGACTTTTCAAAGCTAAGAGATATTAAAATAATTATATTAGGGTCTAACAACTTCCATGGACACGAAGATGCTGATGACATGAGCTTTATCGATTCTCTGAAAAACTGCACCAGATTAGTACAGTTGGAACTTGGTAATTGCAACCTTATAGGTGTGCTTCCGATATCTATAGGTAATCTTTCTGATCAACTCACCTATCTATATTTAGGAGGCAATCAATTATTTGGAAGCCTACCTTCAAGTATAGGTAGTCTAGTTGGTTTGACCACTTTATATTTAGGAGATAATAGATTCAAAGGAAACATCCCCACTAGCGTTGGTAAACTACAAAAGCTACAAGCTCTTGGCCTAGATAGGAATCAATTTTCAGGGCCTATCCCTGATGCCATTGGGAACCTATCATTGTTGACTAAATTTTATTTATATTCCAACAAATTAGATGGCCAAATTCCATCAAGCCTTGGGAATTTAGAAAACCTTAATGGGTTAAACCTTACAGACAATAGACTCACTGGTAAAATACCCAAGCAACTACTTCAACTTCCATCGCTAACTAACTTTTTAGATCTTTCATACAACAGCCTGTCTGGTTCAATTCCCTCAGAGATTAAAGATCTCAAGATGTTGAGCGAGCTCAATTTATCTTATAATAATTTCTCAGGCAACATTACTAGCCTTAGTGAGTGCGTTAGCCTTACAACGTTAAACCTAAGAGGCAACAGATTTCAAGGCGTAATACCATCTTCATTCGGTTCCTTGGGAGGATTGGGGGTACTCGACATTTCTAAAAATAATTTGTCAGGTAGAATTCCACAATTTTTAGGCAAATGGAAATCCTTAGAGTATTTGAACCTATCCTTTAATGATTTTGAGGGTGAAGTACCGGCTGTAGGAGTGTTTGCCAATACAAGTGCATTTTCAGTTTTGGGGAACAATAGTGTAACACCCCCAATTCATGGTTGCAGCGGAATTCGAACTGGGTGTTACTCGACGGCACAATAGTCACAATAATAGAAAACGAACTCCAATTGAGTCGTTTTAAAAGATTTATCATTCAAATTGTATAAATATCAGAGATTACAAAATGAGGTCCCAGATGGTTCCATGTTTACAATTTACATTAAATGAGTTTTGAATGATAATAAAATTTATAGCCCTCTTGAGTATCCGTGCCCTTCCGTACCATCCTTGATCGTCATGAACCTGAAATACATGCTTGAGAGGTCAACACAAAGGTTGAGTGGAATTCGTAGAGTTAAGTTAAATCGTTTGAACACAATAATCGTAGTGTGAGCTATAGACTCACACTCATAGTTAGAAAACAAAATCGTTATTTATTTCACTAAGCTCATGCAACCAAAACATTAACATCGAACCAACAAAATTGGCATTATAGAAGCCCTATCAAGGTACTTTTGCCGTTATACCGCTAAATCTCAAATATAGTGCATTTGTGTGAACTCATCGTTGTTCAACACAAATGGGATTCGTCAATCCCAATAGATCTATTCACAATATTCGCGCTCACTATAGGTAGTGACTAATGGTTCATGATATAGGGACTTCGAACATGGCAATCGTTACTTAGTGACAATAAAACATAGTCGGGTAGCATACAGTAGAAAGCATTGTGTTCGAGTAGAAAAATAATAGCATGTATTCCCCCCATGGGTTTGTAAAATAGTTAAACAATAGAAAGTGGGGCTACGAACTCACCTTAAGTAGGATAGCAAGTAATGAAGGTGATGGTTGGATCGTGTAGGTTTCTACGAGCAACCTATAATAGAATGTTGCGACTTAGGATTTGTGTAAAGAATATAACGGAGTGCCTATATATATATCTTGCATTTAGTCCATGATGTGGTATGATGTATATTGTATGTCTTTGAAAGAAAAGATTCATGAACATGTATGTTTTGTATATCGTTTGCTACCGTTCGGGCTGACATATTTCAGAAGTCATGTTAGTAAGCGTTCGAGGAGCCAGGACACTTTAATTCGTAAATCCACAACTCATCTCGACGGCTTACATAATGAACTCCTCACATGAGGCTCCCTACTATTGTAGTAGTTGATAAAATATATAGATATAAGTTTTGATCCGAAAAGTTACATGTCCGATATTTTGAATAAACTTAGGAAAGTTTATTAGTACATGAAGATTGTTATTAGGGGTAGTTTCATAAGTCTTGAATGACCATTTTCTCTTGGTAATATCTCATGGTTTCCTTTTAAGTGAAGTAGATCCAAATTGCTTGTTCATGTTATCGCCTAATTCATTGTTTCATGTTTACGCCTTTGTAAGTTTACTTGGTCATTTCGTCATGGCCTAGCCATGACCTTTGGTCCTTGTTCCAAGGTCATGAGACACAACCTTGGCTCTAGTCATGGTGGTGGTCTTGATTATAGGTCATAAGACCTCTTGTTCCTTTTAAAGTATAACCATAGTATAGTGACTTTGGCTTAAAAATGGGCTGTTTAGAATTTTGAAGAATTTATCACTAAGAAAGCGTTTTCAGGGCTCGAGCTTCTTTGTTCCTGAACGAAAACGGCGTTCTGGACAACTTTCGTGTTTTAACTTTTTCATGAATCGGACCAGAAGAGTGACTTTCAAAAAGTCAGAATGCGATTCAGTAAGGTTTAGGCAGTTTTGCCGGAAATCTTTGGTAACTTCAAATGGGCGTAACTTTTGACTCGTATACTCATTTTAGGTGGTTCAAATTGCTATGGTTTCCTTGTTAAGTCCTCTACTGTAATATTTAATGATCCAAGATCATAATTTTACCATTTTGATCAGGTTATACCAACAAAGTCACTAGTTTACTTGTTTTATGAACTTGTCTTATCAATCATGTACAATAACTTGTTTTACTCACTTTTATACATCATGGACATGAATACAAGACATAATATAGCACAAATAATATGTAAATAACATGAATATGATTATTTAACAAGAAGCAAGTTAGGGTTTGCTTACAACTTGTGAAGAAACTAACTAGAACCAAGATCAAGACCAAGAACCACTACTTAATCTTCCAAAACCTTTCCAACCATAGCCATGCTTCCATATCAAAAACCCTATCTTATAATCCCTTGATAAACACTAATCTAACATAAAAACAACCTTTAGTAAAAATCTTCACTAAGAACACTTGGAAATTTGATGAGTTTTTGTGGTGAATTTTAGTGTTTTATGGTTGAAAGGTGTTAAGGATCAACTAGGAACTATGCCTTGAACTTGTGATGAATTGAATAAGCAAGATCAATGATCAAATGGGGTGTTTTAGGGTGTGTTTGGTCGTTGCTATAGAGAGAAAAAGGAAGAGATGAGTTCTTATGAGTTGCCAAGTCTTAGATGAAGTCTTATAGGATATTTAGGAAGCTCATTGAAGAAGTTTAAACACATGCATGCTTCCTAGAGCTTAAGGCTTGAAATCAAGCCACATGGGTGATGAATCCCCCCCCCCCCCTATAGTCGGCCAAGGCTGGTCTAGGGTGACTAGATGAGTAGTCATGGTCTTATCTAAGTTACGGAGTGAGTTTTGGTCCCGTTAATCGCTAACGGTAAGTCGTTAAATCATGAAACTTAATACCGGGTATCGTAAAAATACGAAACTTGGAAGAATGGTTAAACTTGTCAAAATACTCCATAATAAAATATAAAATGAGTGGTAGGTTCCATTGGGGTGGTAAAACCCTGCTAAAACTGGAAACACGGGTCTAAAACGCGTAATACGTAAAACGTACGAATATTGCGTAAAATTGAGAAAAGTAAAATGTTACTTTTCTAATAGGATAAAAATGATTTAAAATGACTTATAATGTCTAGACTGGGCTCAGGCTAGTGTCGGTTGGTATTAAATGTCTTTTAGACATCAAACCGTAAGCCTAAAAATCAAGGAATGACTTATAAAGTCAAGGAATGATTTTTGGTCAATGGAGGAGGGAAAAATATGTTGACTTTTTCTAATAAGTTGAAAACTTAAATCGTCTTAGAAATGCGGTGCAGGTATAGGCTAAGGTTACGGCTGAGTAAAAACGCTTAAAACTGAAAATTCCAGTTTTTCACGGCCGAGGCTTATTTTGGTCATGTTTTTCTCAGTCACGATTAATTCTCAAATAAATCATGAGTGTGTCAAACATTTTTCTGATACGGGGAAAATTAACGCGACCCAATTTCGTTGTGCGTAGAATTTTTGAATGACGTTTTACCCTAAAACGTGTAATTCCGTGTAATTCCTTAATAACTTTCACGAAAATGAGCTTATGAATGTCAAACTTATAATTTGCCATGGAAATGATTTATCACTTCAGCCCAAGAAATAAAAATCAAGTTTCGGGAAAAATTTTCGGGAAAAATGAATAGTAAAAGTGAATAGTGAAATTTTCCGGGAAAAGTAATTAACCTGAAATTGCGAATTGTTACAGTCTCTACCCCTTACGGGGAACTTCGTCCTGAAGTTCTTTGTGTGTCATATGTTGGAGTGGTGTCAATGAAAAGGTGTGGTTACTTATGAGGACTAAAGTCTGGGATTACCAGTGATGTAGTTTGATTTGTCGTTTCAGTGTATGGTGTAGGGTGAGGCTTACTGTTATGTAGGAAAGGTATGGTAATAGTCGAATATCAAAGGAAATTGATATAGCAGTCGAATATTAATAGGAATTGAGATAGTAATTGCAATCGTAGCCTAGTAGGTAATCGGTTGTTGTACCTAGTGTTTATTGACTTCATACTTATGTTATTTCGGACACATACAAGCCCACTTGTTTATAATTCTTTATTTACATAGAGAGGCATCCCAAACAATGCAAATAGGAATATAAACTTATGGTTCGGTGATTTACAATGTCTTTATTTAAATGAAAAGGCATCCCAATCCATTCAAATAATTACAAATCATCCTACTTAAGAATTCCCAACACAACATTCACAATTAGTCGGTGAGTTACAAGGTAGTGTATTATGAGATGACACTGGTGTTCCAAAAGTACAAGATGAATATTCAATCTTGTAAAGCTGGTGAGGGTGCTTGTGGTGTAACTAAGGATGGTTCGAGCTTTAAAAGTGCATCAAGATCTGTTAATGAGCTTGTGGTTCCAACGGTTGTGAAGATAATGATGTGATATGTTGATGAACAGAAGTGTGTAGTGTATGCTTAACATTAATACTCTTAGGTATAGATGTTGAGTTTGTTTTGAAAATCTTAAGAGATTTTAAAGGTTTATGATGGAATGGTATCCTTAGGACCTAAACAGGATAGTACTTCTACAGGATGAAGAGAAGAATTGATAACTATCCCAAGATAGTAGTTCGGATTATCTCATAAATGAAAACTTTCAAGAATGAAATTAGGTAGTACAAATAAGGTGTTAAGATTTCGCTGAGTGGTAAGGCACTATCGTGTCTCTAGATCGTTTTTTTTTTGGGTAAAAGGTCAAAAGACCCGGTAAATATATTACTCCAAAAAACATTTTAGAACAACGGATATGAGTGAATCCCATATCTCAGCCCGTTACATAGGCGAAAAGCTTACATAACAAGATACTTCCTATTTTCTAGACAAGAAAATAAACTACTACCACATCATATAGAAAAAACTCGGACAAAAATAACTACTTCCTACGACCTTGGAGATTAAAGCCATAAATGGCATTAAGAGCATCCAATTCCCATGGAAGATCATGAATTTGCTTCGAGAAATCATCATAGTCATCAAACTCATCTTCACGCTCTTGACTTCTACCAAAAAGATTCGCAGATTCGTCGAACGTGTTAAGAACCTCCTCATCCTCACTATCAGAAACCACAACCTCACCCACCTTGGAAAATGGGTTAGCCCTCTTAGTGACAGAGGCAGACGGAACAGGATGACCATCATCATCCACGAGAGTACCTTTCCCATCAATAAGAATCTTTTCAAACTTACTAATTTTATCAACTAAGGGAGTAGAACCAACTTCCTTAGTTCCCATTGAATCACTCACAAGTGGTTCTTGTGATGTAGCACCGGTCTTAACCGACTTATCCACATTAAATTCCATTGTACTGCCAGTATCCACATCCATGCTGGTGTCATAAGTAGGAATACCAAACGTATCCGTATCATCCATATTAAGCGCATCAAATTGGTTAGATGTAGAGATCGTTGTTCCACTCGTACTAGCCACATCAGAAGTCTTCTTCTTACTATCATTAACTTTCTTAGGCACAGTAGGAGTCTTCTTTGGCTGATATTCAAAATGCTTACCCACAACAGGTTTAGTAAAACCTCCGCGACCCGTATTCGAGGCAGCTTGCTTACCCTTCTTCTTATTGTAAACAGTCTGAAAACCATCATTAACATTCTTAGAAGGTTGAGCAGTCGGTATCACACCCTTAGGACAATCCACCAAAGCATGTCCAAACACCTTGCATTTATCACAGCGAGGCGGTTTCCACTCATATTCCACACGAATCTTCTCAATAGTCGAACCCGAACCGTCAAGTAAAGGAATCTCAACAGTAAGGCTGTCCCTAAGTACCTCATCCGACTTCACTTCAATCATACATCTAGCAAAACTACTTCTACCCCAAGATTCTTTGCACATCTGACTAGTAAAGGCATCCAATCTCTTGGGAGTCCCAATCACAGTGGCAAGCAAACTAAGCCCATCATCAGAAAACATCGCTAGAGGAACATCATGAAATTTAACCCACACCGGAATGTGAGTTAAATCCTCTTTCAACAAATTGGTATTCAAAGTCCAAGGTTTAAGAATAATAGGAACATTACGGATCAACCATGGACCATTATCAAGCACATCATCAACACCTTTCTTCGAAGTAAACTTGAAGAAGAAGAACCCCTTAGCGTTCATCATTACCTTTTGTAACCCATACTTAGCCCACGCATTGCGAACATAATAATCCACAACAGGAAAAGCAAGACGCTGACCAAGAAAATATCCATAGAGTGTATACTCAAACCTCCTGTTCACCTCTTCCACTACTTGCATAGGGACTGAAAGGTCAACATTTTCCTTCTTATTGCTGCATTCTAATATCCGAAAATTAGACACGTTCTTATGAGATTCGTTAGAAGCAACACCCGCATAAGAAACAGACTTTACTCCACTAGTAGTAGCATCCTTAGGAGCATTAGGACTAGAAACTTTCGAGTTAGAATTATGCCCAATACCACTTGAAGAGGAAACCTTATTAGCAACAATCTCCCGTTGAATATCAGTCATGGCTTCATCAAAATTCTTATGTGCATTAGATAGCAAGTGCTTCACATCAGCACTTGTAACCGGGCCCAAGTCGTCACCATGTGATGAATCATTCGTAAGTGGAACCGGCTCCACTCTCTGATCATCATCCGCAAACAAACAATCTGCTTCACCCAAGTTTTCATCTTTTTTCAATTCCGTACCCTCACCATCCGCACCAGATACATCATCATTAGATTTAGTAACACCAGACACACACTTGTTAATCAGGAAACCCTTGTTAATCATCTCTCAACCCACTAGCAACTACAGAAATCGACCCAAGTAAGAAAACCCTAACGGACCAGTTAGGGTTCAAACGAAGAAAACCAGAATCTCACCCTGCATCCATCATGAATCGCACCAACAAAAGGATAAGTCAGATCCAACAAGGCCTAAAGGGATGTTGAAATCGACTAGCAAAGAAAATAATGGAGGTGCGATCAAATTCAGAAAAAAAGAAAACGATTTCTAAAAACCCTAATAAAACGATCACACAATTGATCAAAACGATGTGGTTAAGCAAAAAATATGATCAGGCTAATGAGTAACACGATTGTTAATCAATATCCGTTCAGATCCTTACAAAAGACACAAGATTCTGGTCGATTAGGGTGAAAAACGATTTAGGGTTGTTAGGGTTTTTAGAAAATCGCCAGAGAGAAATCGTGTGGGCTTTGTGTCTCTAGATCGTTTTAATGTATTCTGGTGGTTTATCGAGTTCAAGTAGGAAATCAACCTAAACATAACCCTAGTACAACTATTCTCAGTATTTGAAAATTTTAAGTCGAATATAGTTAGTCAGACTATATTCCACTGTCCCTAGGTTAAATATAGGTGACTAGTCTATATTTAGCCAAGGTTCGATAAAATTTTCAAATACCTAAATTAGGTATACTTGTGATATGTCCGTTGCTTTCGGGAAACTGTCCACTAAACAAAGGCGATGTCAAACCCTTCAATTGCAAGTCCCGTCCATACAAGACTTGTAACGTATGTTTTCATATTCCATTGCATAGAAGATAGTAAGGGTAGGTACGTATGGAAAGGAAGTTTTAAGTAGTTCTAAAATAGAACATACTTGGCCAGGATCACGAACTTTTAATAATGAAGGTTTCAGAAGAAAACTTTGATGAATGTAGAGAAAGTTCAGCTTTTGTCGATGATGGATTAGTTTGTCCTTTAGAAATCTCATATTTCTTGTTTAGAAATCGATAGATTGTGATGGGTTTTTGATATCATATGAAATGATGTTGATGAGGTGGTGGAATAATTCCAGAGACCATTGCACAAATCACAATGTCTCGAAAGTAGATTAGACCATTGTGTGACTCAAAACATTTGAGAAATGATTAAGACCATTGTGTCATACAATGTCCGGGAAATAGAAAAGACCATTGTAATTAGTTACAATGTCTTGGATATAAAATGTTGGAGTAGGAACATGGTTGGGAGAATGTGGTTGTGTCGAAATGCCATAGAATAGGCATGTGTAGATATGTTTAGATAAAATGATTGAAAATAACTCGAATGTATATATAAATATACTTATATGTTTGTGTAGCATAACATGCTTATAAAGTCCATAATCGTCTGGAGGATGGAAGACACGGAGAGCGGAAGGCTATAAAATGGTTTTGCTTGTAGTTGTAGTTATAGTTTAGGTCTCAATTAGACCCGTTTCTCTATAACCATGGCTCTGGTACCAATCTGTAACACCCCCAATTCATGGTTGTAGCGGAATTCGAACTGGGTGTTACTCGACGGCACAATAGTCACAATAATAGAAAACGAACTCCAATTGAGTCGTTTTAAAAGATTTATCATTCAAATTGTATAAATATCAGAGATTACAAAATGAGGTCCCAGATGGTTCCATGTTTACAATTTACATTAAATGAGTTTTGAATGATAATAAAATTTATAGCCCTCTTGAGTATCCGTGCCCTTCCGTACCATCCTTGATCGCATGAACCTGAAATACATGCTTGAGAGGTCAACACAAAGGTTGAGTGGAATTCGTAGAGTTAAGTTAAATCGTTTGAACACAATAATCGTAGTGTGAGCTATAGACTCACACTCATAGTTAGAAAACAAAATCGTTATTTATTTCACTAAGCTCATGCAACCAAAACATTAACATCGAACCAACAAAATTGGCATTATAGAAGCCCTATCAAGGTACTTTTGCCGTTATACCGCTAAATCTCAAATATAGTGCATTTGTGTGAACTCATCGTTGTTCAACACAAATGGGATTCGTCAATCCCAATAGATCTATTCACAATATTCGCGCTCACTATAGGTAGTGACTAATGGCTCATGATATAGGGACTTCGAACATGGCAATCGTTACTTAGTGACAATAAAACATAGTCGGGTAGCATACAGTAGAAAGCATTGTGTTCGAGTAGAAAAATAATAGCATGTATTCCCCCCATGGGTTTGTAAAATAGTTAAATAATAGAAAGTGGGGCTACGAACTCACCTTAAGTAGGATAGCAAGTAATGAAGGTGATGGTTGGATCGTGTAGGTTTCTACGAGCAACCTATAATAGAATGTTGCGACTTAGGATTTGTGTAAAGAATATAACGGAGTGCCTATATATATATATCTTGCATTTAGTCCATGATGTATATTGTATGTCTTTGAAAGAAAAGATTCATGAACATGTATGTTTTGTATATCGTTTACTACCGTTCGGGCTGACATATTTCAGAAGTCATGTTAGTAAGCGTTCGAGGAGCCAGGACACTTTAATTCGTAAATCCACAACTCATCTCGACGGCTTACATAATGAACTCCTCACATGAGGCTCCCTACTATTGTAGTAGTTGATAAAATATATAGATATAAGTTTTGATCCGAAAAGTTACATGTACGATATTTTGAATAAACTTAGGAAAGTTTATTAGTACATGAAGATTGTTATTATGGGTAGTTTCATAAGTCTTGAATGACCATTTTCTCTTGGTAATATCTCATGGTTTCCTTTTAAGTGAAGTAGATCCAAATTGCTTGTTCATGTTATCGCCTAATTCATTGTTTCATGTTTACGCCTTTGTAAGTTTACTTGGTCATTTCGTCATGGCCTAGCCATGACCTTTGGTCCTTGTTCCAAGATCATGAGACACAACCTTGGCTCTAGCCATGGTGGTGGTCTTGATTATAGGTCATAAGACCTCTTGTTCCTTTTAAAGTATAACCATAGTATAGTGACTTTGGCCTAAAAATGGGCTGTTTAGAATTTTGAAGAATTTATCACTAAGAAAGCGTTTTCAGGGCTCGAGCTTCTTTATTCCTGAACGAAAACGGCGTTCCGGACAACTTTCGTGTTTTAACTTTTTCATGAATCGGACCAGAAGAGTGACTTTCAAAAAGTCAGAATGCGATTCAGTAAGGTTTAGGCAGTTTTGCCGGAAATCTTTGGTAACTTCAAATGGGCGTAACTTTTGACTCGTATACTCGTTTTAGGTGGTTCAAATTGCTATGGTTTCCTTGTTAAGTCCTCTAATGTAATATTTAATGATCCAAGATCATAATTTTACCATTTTGATCAGGTTATACCAACAAAGTCACTAGTTTACTTGTTTTATGAACTTGTCTTATCAATCATGTACAATAACTTGTTTTACTCACTTTTATACATCATGGACATGAATACAAGACATAATATAGCACAAATAATATGTAAATAACATGAATATGATTATTTAACAAGAAGCAAGTTAGGGTTTGCTTACAACTTGTGAAGAAACTAACTAGAACCAAGATCAAGACCAAGAACCACAACTTAATCTTCCAAAACCTTTCCAACCATAGCCATGCTTCCATATCAAAAACCCTATCTTATAATCCCTTGATAAACTCTAATCTAACATAAAAACAACCTTTAGTAAAAATCTTCACTAAGAACACTTGGAAATTTGATGAGTTTTTGTGGTGAATTTTAGTGTTTTATGGTTGAAAGGTGTTAAGGATCAACTAGGAACTATGCCTTGAACTTGTGATGAATTGAATAAGCAAGATCAATGATCAAATGGGGTGTTTTAGGGTGTGTTTGGTCGTTGCTATAGAGAGAAAAAGGAAGAGATGAGTTCTTATGAGTTGCCAAGTCTTAGATGAAGTCTTATAGGATATTTAGGAAGCTTATTGAAGAAGTTTAGACACATGCATGCTTCCTAGAGCTTAAGGCTTGAAATCAAGCCACATGGGTGATGAATCCCCCCCCCCTATAGTCGGCCAAGGCTGGTCTAGGGTGACTAGATGAGTAGTCATGGTCTTATCTAAGTTACGGAGTGAGTTTTGGTCCCGTTAATCGCTAACGGTAAGTCGTTAAGTCATGAAACTTAAAACCGGGTATCGTAAAAATACGAAACTTGGAAGAATGGTTAAACTTGTCAAAATACTCCATAATAAAATATAAAATGAGTGGTAGGTTCCATTGGGGTGGTAAAACCCTGCTAAAACTGGAAACACGGGTCTAAAACGCGTAATACGTAAAACGTACGAATATTGCGTAAAATTGAGAAAAGTAAAATGTTACTTTTCTAATAGGATAAAAATGATTTAAAATGACTTATAATGTCTAGACTGGGCTCAGTCTAGTGTCGGTTGGTATTAAATGTCTTTTAGACATCAAACCGTAAGCCTAAAAATCAAGGAATGACTTATAAAGTCAAGGAATGATTTTTGGTCAATGTAGGAGGGAAAAATATGTTGACTTTTTCTAATAAGTTGAAAACTTAAATCGTCTTAGAAATGCGGTGCAGGTATAGGCTAAGGTTACGGCTGAGTAAAAACGCTTAAAACTGAAAATTCCAGTTTTTCACGGCCGAGGCTTATTTTGGTCATGTTTTTCTCAGTCACGATTAATTCTCAAATAAATCATGAGTGTGTCAAACATTTTTCTGATACGGGGAAAATTAACGCGACCCAATTTCGTTGTGCGTAGAATTTTTGAATGACGTTTTACCCTAAAACGTGTAATTCCGTGTAATTCCTTAATAACTTTCACGAAAATGAGCTTATGAATGTCAAACTTTTAATTTGCCATGGAAATGATTTATCACTTCAGCCCAAGAAATAAAAATCAAGTTTCGGGAAAAATTTTCGGGAAAAATGAATAGTAAAAGTGAATAGTGAAATTTCCCGGGAAAAGTAATTAACCTGAAATTGCGAATTGTTACAAATAGTCTTTGAGGCGGTTTGGTTACACTTGAGTTACCCAAGTGCAAGGAGATGGGTAGTAAGAAAAAAAGGTTTCCTTTGTTCATATTAGTCATTGTGATTGCACCAACGTTGCTCATCGTATTATGTTGTGTGTATCTTTTGTTTAAGAAGAAACGCAATAGTCAACCGTCTCAATCGTCAGGGAATGAAAGGTTCTTGAAAGTTTCATACAATCAGCTTCTCAAGGCTACTGATGGGTTCTCTACAGCAAATTTGATTGGCGAGGGTGGGCACAGCTCTGTTTATAAGGGAATCCTCGATTCTATTGATGATAAATCTGTTGCAGTTAAAGTTCTACATCTTCAAAGTCGAGGAGCGCACAAAAGCTTTATAGCAGAATGTGAAGCATGGCGTAATATTAGACACCGTAATCTGTTGAAGATAATAACTTCATGTTCGAGTACTGATTTCCATGGAAATGATTTTGAAGCTCTAGTTTACGAGTTTATGCCCAATGGAAGTGTACATGATTGGCTTCATTCAAGTGCATATACATCGAAACTGAACCTTCTTCAAAGAATAAATATTCTTAGAGATGTTGCCACTGCACTTGATTATCTTCACAATCACTGCCAAACAACGATTGTTCACGGTGACTTGAAGCCAAGTAACATTCTACTTGATGATGATATGGTGGCACATGTTGGAGACTTTGGTTTAGCTCGATTACTTGTTACAGGCTTAAACCAAAACAGCTCAACCGAGGTTAAAGGAACAATTGGTTATGCACCTCCAGGTAATTCCACTCTTATTCCATGATGCTTATATTTATTTCCAGGTTAAAGTTTGTAAATTAATTAATTATTATTCATTTGTAGAGTATGGTATCGGGAGCGAGATGACAAGTTGTGGGGACGTCTACAGTTTTGGAATATTATTACTAGAAGTTATGACTGGGAAAAGGCCGACAGATGACATGTTTAAGGAAGGTCTTAGCCTTCATAAATTTGCTTACATGGCATTACCAGATCATGTGGTCGATGTTATTGATGATGATGCAATTGTGTTGCAAAGTACAGAAGCGAATGCAAAGAAAGTGGAAGAATGTTTGGTTGCAACTATCAAGATTGGAGTATCGTGCTCTGTGGATTCACCACCACAATGAATGAAAATAGAAATCGTTGTGAATGAGTTGCAGTGTATTCTCGATGTGCTTCAAAATATATAAGGTACTTTGTTCTGCCTTTTTGTAAAATCTTATTTTACATGAGTTTGTTAAAAATCATCACTAAAATGGTTTTATTTTTCAACTCTTTCAGGCCTAAAGCTTGTATGGTGAAGTTGTGGGAAACTGCAAAGGAGGAGTGCATGTCGTAGTTAAGTTGTTATAGATGTTCGTAATTGAAGTTTAATTTTCTTGTTGCATAAGTGTACGAGACATAAGTGTACGTTTACATTCTTGGTGACATATCATATGTATCAAGCATGTTTGTATGTGTGGTTTAATTTTCATCAATCCAATTTTTGGTATTGAATTCTACTTAAGTTCTGTTGGGCCATAATGTTATAGAAGCAAATGATTAGGGTACTTTAGAGTTTATATATTATGTATTTAGTTTAGAAGTCTGTAAACCCAATTGTATTGGGCTGGGTCCAATAAGAAACGGTTATATGTTAGGATTACAACGTTTAGAAAGATCGTGTCGCTTAGTTTTATGGAATCGGTATGTCTGTTCATGAAGACAACGATTCTTTAGTATATATAGGGTTAAATTCTGTAAACAATTAATTTCACAATCGATTAATAAAGATTCAAATTACAAGTGTTAATTAGAGTTCAATCATTGTGTTTCACCAAAGATTAGAAGGATACAGTGGCATCAGAGCCAAAGGTTCAGGGAACCAGAGACAGAAAGAAAGATCAGCGATTCAGGGAATCGCTTTTAGAGAAGAAATACTAACGATTCAGGGAATCGTTCCAGAAAAGAGGAAGAGACAAATTGATTCAGGGAATCAATTAAGAAGAAAACCGATTCAGGGAATCGTTTCAAGATAAGAGAAGAGATACAAAGAAGAAATTGATTCAGGGAATCAATAAAAGAAAAAACACAAATTAAGTAGAAAGATCAGAGAAAGAAGGATTACAAGCCAAAAGAAAAAAGGCAAGAATTGATTAATACGTGGTTAGTACGGGGATCAAAGTCAGAAATTCACGGAGTGGGTTCGCAAAATTCCAGGTTTCATGTTCTTATTTAATCTGGAATTTATTTTTTAGATTTTTATACCTATACAAGAGGTTGGGTTTAAATTTGGTTGATTCCGCGTCAGAAAATTAGAAAGAAAAATCGTAGTTTGTTTTTAGAAGAAACCAAAAGTGAAGATCATTCGGAAAGAGAATATGTCAGATAAAGAGATAGTAATACATAAGGAAGTTGGTTCTTCCCAATTTCAATGTCCTATGTTAAAGTCCACAAACTATACTGTGTGGGCAATTCATATGAAAACCATACTTAGGGCAAATGGATTGTGGGAAATGATAGAACCTAAAGGAAATACAGAACCAGATGAAAAGAAGGATATGACGGCAACTGCGCATCTGTTTCAAGCACTTCCTGAAGATATGATTTTACAAGTTGCAAGTTGCAAAAGTTCAAAGGAAATTTGGGATGCACTGAAGACAAGGCATGTTGGTGTAGATAGAGTGCAGAAGGCACGTCTTCAAACACTCAAGACGGAATTTGAGTTGTTGAAAATGAAGGAGGAAGACACTATCGATTCATTCGCCGCAAGGTTAAACGGTATTGTCACTAGGGCAAGTGGTCTTGGATCAACGTTTGATCAACCGACTTTAGTACGGAAACTTTTAAGTTCTGTACCTAGAAGGTTCGTTCAAATTGTTGCAACCATTGAACAATTCGCTGATTTGGAAACGATAACTCTAGATGAGACAATTGGGAGATTAAAAGCCTATGAGGAAAGGACCAATCTAATGGATGAAGGCCTAGTGAACGAGCAAGAAAAACTATTGTATACACGACATGACAAGAACTCTGGTCGTGGAAGGCGATTTGGGAACTATGGACAAGGAAGGTTCAACTCATCACAAGGGAAGTGGAAAGAAGATAAAAAAGGAAGCATCTCGTGTGATGATTCCAGGAATAAAGATGAAGGTTATGATAGGAGGAATAGAAACTCTAGAGATCAGAACCATTCCAGAAGAGATATGAGAGAAGTAGAATGTTATAACTGCCATGATTTTGGACATTATGCTAGAAATTGTCCTCAAGAAAAGAAAGCACAAGAGGAGTCAAACCTAGTATACGAAGATGAAGAACCGACTCTCTTAATGGCAATTACTGAAGAACCAGAATGGACAGGTTCGGTCATTGAAAGGAATGAAGTTCAAGGAAAAGAAAAGTCAGAACTAGAAAGTGACATGAAGAAAGAATTGGAATCTTTGAAGTCAGATATGCTTCGGGATTTTGAGATGAAGAAACAAGAATTCGAGACTAAGTTGAGAAACAGAGAAATATGGTTTGAAAGGCAAATGTGTGAAAAGGAGAAGTCATTTACAGAAAAGTTAAACAAAGAATTTGAAAAATTGAAGCCAGAAAGGGTCCAGTTAGAGAAAGAAAAGAAATGCAAAGGAAGTGGAGAGATGTCATCCAGTAATGTCTTATCACCAGATAGCAAAATTATCAGAAAATTGGGTTGCAAGAAGAGGAAACAAGAAACAGTTCGTGACTTACCATCCAAAGATGGAACCCTTAAATCAAAAGAAGATGGTGTACAGGATAAAGGTGGTGATATTCAAAGAAAGTATGAAGGCAAAGATTGTGCCACAAGTCAAGAAGATGTGGATCAAGATGAGAAGCAAGTTGTGGGCAGAAAACCGAAGTTCAGAGACATGAAGTTGCAAAAGCACGAAGGTGTTGAAGGCATGGATCAAGTATGGAAGGAAAGACCGGAGCTTCATCTCATGAAGACAAGTGAAGAAGACTCCATTGCTGTCTATAACATTAGGGGGGTGAATGTTGGGCCATAATGTTATAGAAGCAAATGATTAGGGTACTTTAGAGTTTATATATTATGTATTTAGTTTAGAAGTCTGTAAACCCAATTGTATTGGGCTGGGTCCAATAAGAAACGGTTATATGTTAGGATTACAACGTTTAGAAAGATCGTGTCGCTTAAGTTTATGGAATCGGTATGTCTGTTCATGAAGACAACGTGTAACAATTCGCATTTTCAGGATAATTACCATTCCCGGAAAAATTTTACTATTCACTTTTTACTATTCACTTTTCACTATTCATCTCAGAAATTTTTATTTCATATTCTCGTAAGTTAAACTATTTTAACGATAATCCGAGAGTTTGACGCTCGTCGGATCATTTCTGCAAAAATCACAAAGCCGTGTCCGAGATTTACTTTTAGGTTTAAACGTCCTTCCAGCATCCCGATATATCCATAAAACATTATAAACAATAGAAATATGATTTTCTATCATTTTATGACAATTCCAAAAGTTTTGGAATTTTACGTTTTTCAGTTCAGCGTTTTACGCGAATTGCGCGTTTTAGACCCGTGTTTCCAGTTTTTAGCAGGGTTTTAGCACCCGATAGATCCTACCACTCATTTTATATTTTATTATGGACTATATTGACATGTTTAACAATACTTTCAAGTTTCATATTTTTACGATACCCGGTTTTACGTTTTGAGGCTTAATCATTCACGGTTAGCGATTTACGGAGTCAAAACTAGCTACATACTTAGGATATTATCATCCAAACACCAAGAGTCATCATCTAGTCACCTTATCCCATTCCAAACCGCCAATGTGGGGGGGGGGGGGGAGTCACCATGGGTGGTTAAATCTTGACCATTGATCTCTAGGATAGTTACAAGTGTCTTAAACTAACCATGGTTAAATTCTAACCCAATATATGGTTAACTATTTTTCCTACCCTATAAATACCAAGCTAAAACACATATAAATCTTGCACCACACCTTCTTATAACCTTCAAGTCCTAAAACCTAAGGCACTTTTCTTATATTTTGTAAGAAAGTTAACTAGTTTTTGAAAGAAAACTAGTGTTTGATCTTCAATCTTGGAAATTTTCTAAGAAAAGTTGTTATAACTTTAAAGTCTCCAAAAAGACGTCGTTATAATCTTCAAATAGCTTTGGACTTCAAGAAGGCGTCGTTATAATCTTCAAATAACCTTGGTTTATCAAAGATTGCAAAGGGTTGAAGCAAGTCTATCAAAGTCCATTTCCTTACTTGTTACTTCCTTTCTTTATTAGAAAGCCAAAAGTTGTAAGCCTAAACCTAACATGCTTCTTGTTAATTTATCATGTTCATATCATTTACATGTTATTCTTGCTATATTATGTGTTGTATTTATGTCCATGATGTATAAAAATGAGTAAAAGATGTTGTTATAATGAATTATTGCAACAAGTTACTAAAACAAGCAAACTAGTGAATTTCTTGGTAAGACCTGATCAAAATGGTAAAAATATGATATTGGATTATTACATATTGTAGTAGAGGACCTAACAAGGAAACCATAGCAATTTGAACCACCTAAAAAGAGTATACGAGTCAAAAGTTACGCCCATTTGAAGTTACCAAAGATTTCCGGCAAAACTGCCCAAACCTTCCTGTCTTGCATTCTGAGTTTTTGAAAGTCACCCTTCTGGTCCGATTCATCAAAAAGTTAAAACACGAAAGTTGTCCGGAATGCCGTTTTCGTTCAGCGATAAAGAAGCTCGAGACCTAAAAATGCTTTCCGAGTGATAAAATTCTTCAAATTCTAAACAGCCCATTTTTAGGCGAAAGTCACTAGATTATGGTTATACTTTGAAATGAACAAGAGGTCTTATGACCTATAATCAAGACCACAACCATGGCTAGAGCCAAGGTTGTGTCTCATGACCTTGGAACAAGGACCAAAGGTCATGGCTAGGCCATGACGAAATGACCATACCAACTTACATAGGCGTAAACATGAAACAATGAATTAGGCGATAACTTGAACAAGCAATTTGGATCTACTTCACTTAAAAGGGAACCATGAGATATTACAAGGAAAAATGGTCATACAAGACTTATGAAACATACCCTAATAACAATCTTCATGTACTAATAAACTTTCCTAAGTTTATTCAAATATCGGACATGTAACTTTTCGGATCAAAACTTATATCTATATATTTCATCAACTACTACAATAGTAGGGAGCCTCATGTGAGGAGTTCATTATGTAAGCCGTCGAGATGAGTTGTGGATTTACGAATTAAAGTGTCCTGGCTCCTCGAACGCTTACTAACATGACTTCTGAAATATGTCAGCCCGAACGGTAGTAAACGATATACAAAACATACATGTTCCTGAATCTTTTCTTTCAAGGACATACAATATACATCATACCACATCATGGACTAAATGCAAGATATATATATAGGCACTACTTCATGTTCTTTACTCCGAACCTAAGTCGCAACATTCGATTATAGGTTGCTCATAGAAACCTTCACGATTCAACCGTTACATTCATTACTTGCTATCTTACTTAAGGTGAGTTCATAGCCCCACTTTCCATTACTTAATTGTTTTACAAACCCTTGGGGGGAATACATGCTATTTTAACCAAGCACAATGTTTTTAAATTGTATGCTTGCCTGATTGTTTTATTATCACTAAGTACCAACCTTGCTAAACCGAGATCCCTTATTATGAACCATTTAATCACTAGCAATAGTGAGCGCAAATATTGTGAATAGGCCTATTGGGATTGACGAATCCCATTTGTATTGACTAAGTTCAAACAAATGCATTAATATTTGAGATTTAGGTATGTTAGCAAAGTACCTACCGGGATAAATATGCCGATCGATATTGGTACACGTTAACGTTTTGGTGTCATAAGCTTAGTGTATAATAAATTTTATGGGTGTATAATAACGTAGCCTGCCTGTTTTGTTTTCCAAACATTGGTGTGAGTCTATAACTCACACTACCAACATATTGTGTTCAGACGATTTAACAAACTTTATGAATATCACTCAACCTTTGTGTTGACCTCTCAAGCATGTATTTCAGGTTCATGACGATCAAGGATGGCACGGAAGGACACGGATACTCAAGAGGGCTATAAATTTTATTATCATTCAAAAACACATTTATTATACATTGTAAACATGGAACCATTTCGGACCTCATTTTGTAATCTCTGATATTTATACAATTTGAATGATAAATCTTTTAAAACGACTCAATTGGAGTTCGTTTTCTATTATTGTGACTATTGTGCCGTCGAGTAACACCCAGTTTGAATTCCGCTGCAACCATGAATTGGGGGTGTTACAGATTGGTACCAGAGCCAGGGTTATAGAGAAACGGGTCTAATTGAGACCTAAACTATAACCGCAATTACAAGCAAAAACATTTTATAGCCTTCCGCTCTCCGTGTCTTCCATCCTCCAGACGATTATGGATTTAGTAAGCATGTTATGATACACAAACATATTAGTATATCCATATATACCCATTTTGAGCATTTCCCCGTAAGCATTAGTATATTGATATATAAACTCGGTTTATTTTCAATCATTTATCTAAACAATGGACTAAACATATCTGTGTATGCCTATTCTAGGGCATTTCGACACAATCACATTCTCCCAATCATGTTCCTACTCCAACATTTTTGTCCAAGACATTGTAACTGATTACAATGGTCTCATTCATTTTCCAAGACATTGTGAGATACAATGGTCTCATTCATTTTCCAAGACATTGTGAGATACAATGGTCTCATTCACTTTTCAAGACATTGTGAGATACAATGGTCTTAATCATTTCTCAAATGTTTTGAGTCACACAATGGCCTAACCTATTTCCCAGACATTGTGAATTGCACAATGGTCTAACCTACTTCCGAGACATTGTGTTTTATGCAAATGGTCTCTAGAATTATTCCATCACATCATCAATATCATTTCTTATGATATCAAAAACCCGTCACAACCTATCAATTTCTAAATAGAAATATGAGATTTTTAAAAGACAAACAAATCCATCACCTACAAAAGCTGAAGTTCAGCCCTACATTCATCAAAGTTTTCTTCTGAAACCTTCATTATTAAAAGTTCGTGATCCTGGCCAAGTATGTTCTATTTTAGAACTACTTAAAACTTCCTTTCCACACGTACCTACCCTTACTATCTTCTATGCAATGGAATATGAAAACATACGTTACAAGTCTTGTATGGACGGGACTTGCAACTTAAGGGTTGACATCGCCTTTGTTTAGTGGACAGTTTCCCGAAAGCAACGGACATATCAAAAGTATACCTAGTTTAGGTATTTGAAAATTTTATCGAACCTTGGTTAAATATAGACTAGTCACCTATATTTAACCTAGGGACAGTGGAATATAGTCTGACTAACTATATTCGACTTAAAATTTTCAAATACTGAGAATAGTTGTACTAGGGTTATGTTTAGATTGATTTCCTACATGAACACGATAAACCACCAGAATACATTAAAACAATCTAGAGACACGATAGTGTCTTACCACTCAGCGAAATCTTAACACCTTATTTGTATGATCTAAATTCATTCTTGAAATTTTCATTTATGAGATAATCCGAACTACTATCTTGGGATAGTTATCAATTATTCTTCTCATCCTGTAGAAGTACTATCCTGTTTAGGTCCTAAGGATACCATTCCATCATAAACTTTTAAAATCTCTTAAGATTTTTAAAGCAAACTCAACATCTATACCTAAGAGTATTAACATTAAGCATACACTAAGCACTTTTGTTCATCAACATATCACAACATTACCTTCACAACCATGGCTCATCCAATGGAAAGCATATATGATAAGAGAAGAAGAAGCTTATCAGAATCTCAACAACACTGCAGAACAATGAAGTTTAGAACTTAGCAGTCATATTTATTTATGCACTATGTTGTACTACGTGTATATCATCCCTAGTAATGAGAGTTTTATGACTTAAGAATATTTGATGTTCAATGAACAACTCTTTGTGAAAATTCTCATCTATTGTACTTTCTATCTCTAAACCAATTTGATTGTTTAGTAGACTATTACCATTCTATAAGATTTACTCAGTTATCTTATAAACCATTCAACAAATTTTACTTCAAGCTATTTTGTTATCACTTTATTGTTTCGCATCATGTTACTCCAAGATATTTTACCACCTTCTTAGAAAAATCACTTCGTTGATACCACCCTATAAATCAATATCATGCCTTCATTTCCAACTTTCATCACAAACCACTAAATCTCAACATACCAAAATGAAGAACACAAACCTTCTTAACCTTCTCACCATCATCATCTTCACAACCCTTAATCCCTCAAGCTCACTTTCTGATCTTGATGCACTTTTAAAGCTCAAATCATCCTTAGTTACACCACAAACACCCTCACCAGCTTTACAAGATTGAATATTCATCTTGTACTTTTGGAACACCAGTATCATCTCGTAATACACTACCTTGTAACTCACCGACTAATTGTGAATGTTGTGTTGGGAATTCTTAAGTAGGATGATTTGTAATTATTTGAATGGATTGGGATGCCTTTTCATTTAAATAAAGAAATTGTAAATCACCGAACCATAAGTTTATATTTCCGTATTTACATTGTTTGGGATGCCTCTCTATGTAAATAAAGAATTATAAATAAGTGGACTTATTTGTATCCGAAATAACATAAGTATGAAGTCAATAAACACTAGGTACAACAACCGATTACCTACTAGGCTATGATTGCAATTACTATCTCAATTCCTATTAATATTCGACTGCTATATCAATTTCCTTTGATATTCGACTATTACCATACCTTTCCTACATAAA
Source organism: Artemisia argyi (assembly GCA_030686995.1). Taxonomy (NCBI): domain Eukaryota; kingdom Viridiplantae; phylum Streptophyta; class Magnoliopsida; order Asterales; family Asteraceae; genus Artemisia; species Artemisia argyi. Next base: position 200,737,108 of record CM060683.1, on the reverse strand, counting down.
AGTAAGCCTCATCCTACGCCATACACTGAAATGACAAATCAAACTACATCACTGGTTTTAGTCCTCATAAGTAACCACACCTTTTCATCGACACCACTCCAACATATGACACACAAAGAACTTCGGGACGAAGTTCCCCGTAAGGGGTAGAGACTGTAACAATTCGCATTTTCAGGATAATTACCATTCCCGGAAAAATTTTACTATTCACTTTTTACTATTCACTTTATACTATTCACTTTTCACTATTCATCTCAGAAATTTTTATTTCATATTCTCGTAAGTTAAACTATTTTAACGATAATCCGAGAGTTTGACGCTCGTCGGATCATTTCTGCAAAAATCACAAAGCCGTGTCCGAGATTTACTTTTAGGTTTAAACGTCCTTCCAGCATCCCGATATATCCATAAAACATTATAAACAATAGAAATATGATTTTCTATCATTTTATGACAATTCCAAAAGTTTTGGAATTTTACGTTTTTCAGTTCAGCGTTTTACGCGAATTGCGCGTTTTAGACCCGTGTTTCCAGTTTTTAGCAGGGTTTTAGCACCCGATAGATCCTACCACTCATTTTATATTTTATTATGGACTATATTGACATGTTTAACAATACTTTCAAGTTTCATATTTTTACGATACCCGGTTTTACGTTTTGAGGCTTAATCATTCACGGTTAGCGATTTACGGAGTCAAAACTAGCTACATACTTAGGATATTATCATCCAAACACCAAGAGTCATCATCTAGTCACCTTATCCCATTCCAAACCGCCAATGTGGGGGGGGGGGGGAGTCACCATGGGTGGTTAAATCTTGACCATTGATCTCTAGGATAGTTACAAGTGTCTTAAACTAACCATGGTTAAATTCTAACCCAATATATGGTTAACTATTTTTCCTACCCTATAAATACCAAGCTAAAACACATATAAATCTTGCACCACACCTTCTTATAACCTTCAAGTCCTAAAACCTAAGGCACTTTTCTTATATTTTGTAAGAAAGTTAACTAGTTTTTGAAAGAAAACTAGTGTTTGATCTTCAATCTTGGAAATTTTCTAAGAAAAGTTGTTATAACTTTAAAGTCTCCAAAAAGACGTCGTTATAATCTTCAAATAGCCTTGGACTTCAAGAAGGCGTCGTTATAATCTTCAAATAACCTTGGTTTATCAAAGATTGCAAAGGGTTGAAGCAAGTCTATCAAAGTCCATTTCCTTACTTGTTACTTCCTTTCTTTATTAGAAAGCCAAAAGTTGTAAGCCTAAACCTAACATGCTTCTTGTTAATTTATCATGTTCATATCATTTACATGTTATTCTTGCTATATTATGTGTTGTATTTATGTCCATGATGTATAAAAATGAGTAAAAGATGTTGTTATAATGAATTATTGCAACAAGTTACTAAAACAAGCAAACTAGTGAATTTCTTGGTAAGACCTGATCAAAATGGTAAAAATATGATATTGGATTATTACATATTGTAGTAGAGGACCTAACAAGGAAACCATAGCAATTTGAACCACCTAAAAAGAGTATACGAGTCAAAAGTTACGCCCATTTGAAGTTACCAAAGATTTCCGGCAAAACTGCCCAAACCTTCCTGTCTTGCATTCTGAGTTTTTGAAAGTCACCCTTCTGGTCCGATTCATCAAAAAGTTAAAACACGAAAGTTGTCCGGAATGCCGTTTTCGTTCAGGAACAAAGAAGCTCGAGACCTAAAAATGCTTTCCGAGTGATAAAATTCTTCAAATTCTAAACAGCCCATTTTTAGGCGAAAGTCACTAGATTATGGTTATACTTTGAAATGAACAAGAGGTCTTATGACCTATAATCAAGACCACAACCATGGCTAGAGCCAAGGTTGTGTCTCATGACCTTGGAACAAGGACCAAAGGTCATGGCTAGGCCATGACGAAATGACCATACCAACTTACATAGGCGTAAACATGAAACAATGAATTAGGCGATAACTTGAACAAGCAATTTGGATCTACTTCACTTATGTAACACCCCCAATTCATGGACGCAGCGGAATTCGAACTGGGTGTTACTTGACGGCACAATAGACACAATAATAGAAAACGAACTCCAATTGAGTCGTTTTAAAAGATTTATCATTCAAATTGTATAAATATCAGAGATACAAAATGAGGTCCCAGATGGTTCCATGTTTACAAATTAAATGAGTTTTGAATGATAATAAAATTTATAGCCCTCTTGAGTATCCGTGTCCTTCCGTGCCATCCTTGATCGTCATGAACCTGAAATACATGCTTGAGAGGTCAACACAAAGGTTGAGTGGAATTCGTAGAGTTTGTTAAATCGTTTGAACACAATAATCGTAGTGTGAGCTATAGACTCACACTCATAGTTAGAAAACAAAATCGTTATTTATTTCACTAAGCTCATACAACCAAAGCGTTAACATCGAACCAACAAAATTGGCATTATAGAAGCCCTATCAAGGTACTTTTGCCGTTATACCGCTAAATCTCAAATATAGTGCATTTGTGTGAACTCATCGTTGTTCAACACAAATGGGATTCGTCAATCCCAATAGATCTATTCACAATATTCGCGCTCACTAAAGGTAGTGACTAATGGTTCATGATATAGGGACTTCGAACATGGCAATCGTTACTTAGTGATAATAAAACATCGTCGGGTAGCATACAGTAGAAAGCATCGTGTTCGAGTAGAAAAATAATAGCATGTATTCCCCCCATGGGTTTGTAAAATAGTTAAACAATAGAAAGTGGGGCTACGAACTCACCTTAAGTACGATAGCAAGTAATGAAGGTGATGGTTTGATCGTGTAGGTTTCTACAAGCAACCTATAATAGAATGTCGCGACTTAGGATCGGAGTAAAGAATATGAAGTAGTGCCTATATATATATCTTGCATTTAGTCCATGATGTGGTATGATGTATATTGTAAGTCTTTGAAAGTAATGATTCATGAAACATGTATGTTTTGTATATCGTTTACTACCGTTCGGGCCGACATAATTCAGAAGTCATGTTAGTAAGCGTTCGAGGAGCCAGGACACTTTAACTCGTAAATCCACAACTCATCTCGACGGCTTACATAATGAACTCCTCACATGAGGCTCCCTACTATTGTAGTAGTTGATGAAATATATAGATATAAGTTTTGATCCGAAAGGTTACATGTCCGATATTTGTATAAACTTAGGAAAGTTTATTAGTACATGAAGATTGTTATTAGGGGTAGTTTCATAAGTCTTGAATGACCATTTTCTCTTGGTAAAATCTCATGGTTTCCTTTTAAGTGAAGTAGATCCAAATTGCTTGTTCATGTTATCGCCTAATTCATTGTTTCATGTTTACGCCTATGTAAGTTGTTATGGTCATTTTGTCATGGCCTAGCCATGACCTTTGGTCCTTGTTTCAAGGTCATGAGACACAACCTTGGCTCTAGTCATGGTTGTGGTCTTGATTATAGGTCATAAGACCTCTTGTTCCTTTCAAAGTATAACCATAATCTTGTGACTTTCGCCTAAAAATGGGCTGTTTAGAATTTGAAGAATTTTATCACTCGGAAAGTGTTTTTAGGTCTCGAGCTTCTTTGTTCCTGAACGAAAACGTCGTTCCGGACAACTTTCGTGTTTTAACTTTTTGATGAATCGGACCAGAAGTGGGACTTTCCAAAAAGTCAGAATGCGATTCAGGAAGGTTTAGGCAGTTTTGCCGGAAATCTTTGGTAACTTCAAATCGCCATAACTTTTGACTCGTATACTCGTTTTAGGTGGTTCAAATTGCTATGGTTTCCTTGTTAAGTCCTCTACTGTAATATGTAATAATCCAATATAAAATTTTTACCATTTTGATCAGGTTATACCAACAAAGTCACTAGTTTACTTGTTTTATGAACTTGTCTTATCAATCAATAACAATAACTTGTTTTGGTCATTTTTATACATCATGGACATGATAACAAGACAATATATAGCACAAATAATATGTAAATAACATGAACATGATTATTTAACAAGAATCAAGTTAGGGTTTGGCTCACAACTTTTGGCTTTCAAAGATGAAAGGAAGTTAACATGTAGGGATAGGACTTTGATAGACTTGCTTCAACCCTTTTTCACTTCATGCAATCTTTCTACCCTTGGTATTCTTGAAAGATGGATGATGAAGGTTTAGGTGACTTGAGTGGATTCAAACTCAAGATAAATCACCAAGTATATGAGGTTATGGAAGTGTTTGATGAATGATAACCTATCTAGGGTTTCAACCTTGAAGAAGCACTTGAATATTGCATGAAACTTGGAAGAGAATGAACAAATGAGATGGTGTTGGTGTGTGTGGAAGTGGACGGCAACAAGGGAGGGGAGTGGGTATTTATATGGGCTTGAGGAGGTTAGAAACTAGGACTAGTCAACACCTTGGAGACCAAGGTGAACACATGTACTAATCTTAAGGCCTTTAAGCTTGAGATCAAGCCACCTAGTGTGAAAACCCCCCCTTATGGCGGTTCATGAACTTGGAGAGCAAGAGTTGGCTTTTGGATGATATTATCCAAGATATCTAGTTAGTTTTGACTCCGGGAAATGCCAATCGTAAATGATTAAGCCTCAAAACGTAAAACCGGGTGTCGTAAAATTATGGAACTTGAAATTTTTGATAAACATGTCCATATGTTCCATAATAAAATATAAAATGAGTGGTAGGTTCCATTTGGGTGGTAAACCCTGCTAAAAACTGGAAACACGGGTCTAAAACGCGTAATACGTAAAACGTACGAATATTGCGTAAAATTGAGAAAAGTAAAATGTTACTTTTCTAACGTGATAAAAATGATTTAAAATGACTTATAATGTCTAGACTGGGCTCAGTCTAGTGTCGGTTGGTATTAAATGTCTTTTAGACATCAAACCGTAAGCCTAAAAATCACGAAATGACTTATAACATCAAGGGATGATTTTTGGTCAATGGAGGAGGGAAAGAATATGTTGACTTTTTCTAATAAGTTGAAAACTCAAATTGTCTTAGAAACGCGTTTTGTGGTCTAACGGTTAATCGCTCATACGGTTAAGCGTGCTCATGTGAGAATAGTACTGGCTTGGGTGACCTGCCGGGAAGTCTTTGGTCATGTTTTTCTCAGTCACGATTAATTCTCAAATAAATCATGAGTGTGTCAAACATTTTTCTGATGCGGGGTCACTTAACGCGGTCGAGTTTCGTTGTACGTAGAATTTCTGAATGACGTTTTACCCTAAAACGTGTAATTCCTTAATAACTTTCACGAAAATGATCTGACGAATGTCAAACATTTAATTTGCCATGGAAATGATTTATCACTCGAGAATATCAAATAAAAAAAATCAACTTTCGGGAAAGTTTCGGGAAAAATGAATAGTAAAAGTGAATAGTGAAATTTTCCGGGAATGGTAATTAACCTGAAATTGCGAATTGTTACAGTCTCTACCCCTTACGGGGAACTTCGTCCCGAAGTTCTATGTGTGTCATATGTTGGAGTGGTGTCGATAAAGATGTGTGGTTACTTATGAGGACCAAAGTCTGGAATTACTAGTGATGTAGTTTGATTTGTCTCAGAATATGGTGTGTCAATAGAGATTGATAACATGGTTGAATATCAGTAGAGATCCATATAATAGTCGAATATCAAAGAAAATTGATATAGCAGTCGATCATTAATAGAAATTGATATAGTAGTTGTACAGAAATTGATATAGTTAAATATCAAAATGGAAATTGATGTAGTTGTCAAGTATCAATAGCAATTGATATAACAGTTGAACAACAATAGCAATTTACATAGGAATCCAATAAATGGAAATTGATATAGTAGTGGAATATCAATGGAAATTGGGATAGTAGTCGCAATCATAGTCTAGTAGGTAATCGGTTGTTGTACCTAGTGTTTATGTCATGGTTTGAAGCGATGTTGGTGAAAAGATAGGATTTCTTGTGGCGAATATATTGTAGGTATCATGCCATACCCGAGCAATGTAATGTAGGTATCAAGCCATACCCGAGCAATGTAATGTAGGTATCAAGCCATACCCGAGCAATGTAATGTAGGTTGACTTCATACTTATGTTATTTCGGATACAAATAAGCCCACTTGTTTATAATTCTTTATTTACATAGAGAGGCATCCCAAACAATGTAAATAGAGGAGTATAAACTTATGGTTCGGTGATTTACAATTTCTTTATTTAAATGAAAAGGCATCCCAATCCATTCAAATAATTACAAATCATCCTACTTAAGAATTCCCAACCCAACATTCATACTTAGCCGGTGAGTTACAAGGTAGTGTATTACGAGATGACACTGGTGTAGCAAAAGTACAAGATGAATATTCAATCTTGTAAAGCTGATAAAGGTGCTTGTAGTGTAACTAAGGATGATTTGAGCTTTAAAAGTGCATCAAGATCTGTTAATGAGCTTGTGGTTCCAACGGTTGTGAAGAAAATGTTATGATATGTTGATGAACAAAAGTGTGTAGTGTATGCTTAACATTAATACTCTTAGGTATAGATGTTGAGTTTGTTTTGAAAATCTTAAGAGATTTTAAAAGTTTATGATGGAATGGTATCCTAAACAGGATGGTACTTCTACAGGATGAAGAGAATAATTGATAACTATCCCAAGATAGTAGTTCGGATTATCTCATAAATGAAAACTTTCAAAAATGAAGTTAGGTAGTACAAATAAAATGTTAAGATTTCGCTGAGTGGTAAGGCACTATCGTGTCTCTAGATTGTTTTAATGTATTCTGGTGGTTTATCGTGTTCATGTAGGAAATCAATCTAAACATAACCCTAGTACAACTATTCTCAGTATTTGAAAATTTTAAGTCGAATATAGTTAGTCAGACTATATTCCACTGTCCCTAGGTTAAATATAGGTGACTAGTCTATATTTAGCCAAGGTTCGATAAAATTTTCAGATACGTAAATTAGGTATACTTGTGATATGTCTGTTTGTTTTGGGAAACTGTTCACTAAACAAAGGCGATGTCAACCCTTAAGTTGCATGTCCCGTCCATACAAAACTTGTAACGTATGTTTTCATATTCCATTGCATAGAAGATAGTAAGGGTAGGTACGTATGGAAAGGAAGTTTTAAGTAGTTCTAAAATAGAACATACTTGGCCAGGATCACGAACTTTTAATAATGAAGGTTTCAGAAGAAAACTTTGATAAATGTAAAGCTGAACTTCAGCTTTTGTAGGTGATGGATTTGTTTGTCCTTTAGAAATCTCATATTTCTTGTTTGGAAATCGTTAGATTGCGATGGGTTTTTGATATCATAAGAAATGATATTGATGAGGTCGTGAAATAATTCCAGAGACCATTGCACAAATCACAATGTCTCGGAAGTAGGTTAGACCATTGTGCAATTCACAATGTCTGGGAAGTAGGTTAAACCATTAGGTGACTCAAAACATTTGAGAAATGATTAAGACCATTGTATCATACAATGTCTTGGAAAATAAATGAGACCATTGTATCTCACAATGTCTTGAAAAATGAATGAGACCATTGTATCTCACAATGTCTTGAAAAATGAATGAGACCATTGTATCTCACAAGGTCTTGAAAAATGAATGAGACCATTGTATCTCACAATGTCTTGGAAAATGAATGAGACCATTGTATCTCACAATGTCTTGGAAAATGAATGTTGGAGTAGGAACATGATTGGGAGAGTGTGGCTATGTCGAAATGCCTTAGAATAGGCATACACAGATATGTTTAGTCCATTGTTTAGATAAATGATTGAGAATAAACCGAGTTTATATATCAATATACTAATATGTTCATGTAGCATAAAATGCCTAGTGTGTATATATCAATATACTTATATGTGTTCATGTAGCATAAAATGCTTAGTGTGTATATATCAATATACTGATATGTGTTCATGTAGCATAAAATGCTTAGTGTGTATATATCAATATACTGATATGTGTTCATGTAGCATAAAATGTTTAGTGTGTATATATCAATATACTTATGCTTACGGGGAAATGCTCAAAATGGGTATATATGAATATACTAATTTGTTTGTGAAGCATAACATGCTTACTAAATCCATAATCGTCTGGAGGATGGAAGACACAGAGAGCGGAAGGCTATAAAATGTTTTTGTTTGTGATTGTAGTTATAGTTTAGGTCTCACTTAGACCCGTTTCTCTATAACCATGGCTCTGGTACCAATCTGTAACACCCCCAATTCATGGACGCAGCGGAATTCGAACTGGGTGTTACTTGACGGCACAATAGACACAATAATAGAAAACGAACTCCAATTGAGTCGTTTTAAAAGATTTATCATTCAAATTGTATAAATATCAGAGATACAAAATGAGGTCCCAGATGGTTCCATGTTTACAAATTAAATGAGTTTTGAATGATAATAAAATTTATAGCCCTCTTGAGTATCCGTGTCCTTCCGTGCCATCCTTGATCGTCATGAACCTGAAATACATGCTTGAGAGGTCAACACAAAGGTTGAGTGGAATTCGTAGAGTTTGTTAAATCGTTTGAACACAATAATCGTAGTGTGAGCTATAGACTCACACTCATAGTTAGAAAACAAAATCGTTATTTATTTCACTAAGCTCATACAACCAAAGCGTTAACATCGAACCAACAAAATTGGCATTATAGAAGCCCTATCAAGGTACTTTTGCCGTTATACCGCTAAATCTCAAATATAGTGCATTTGTGTGAACTCATCGTTGTTCAACACAAATGGGATTCGTCAATCCCAATAGATCTATTCACAATATTCGCGCTCACTAAAGGTAGTGACTAATGGTTCATGATATAGGGACTTCGAACATGGCAATCGTTACTTAGTGATAATAAAACATCGTCGGGTAGCATACAGTAGAAAGCATCGTGTTCGAGTAGAAAAATAATAGCATGTATTCCCCCCATGGGTTTGTAAAATAGTTAAACAATAGAAAGTGGGGCTACGAACTCACCTTAAGTACGATAGCAAGTAATGAAGGTGATGGTTTGATCGTGTAGGTTTCTACAAGCAACCTATAATAGAATGTCGCGACTTAGGATCGGAGTAAAGAATATGAAGTAGTGCCTATATATATATCTTGCATTTAGTCCATGATGTGGTATGATGTATATTGTAAGTCTTTGAAAGTAATGATTCATGAAACATGTATGTTTTGTATATCGTTTACTACCGTTCGGGCCGACATAATTCAGAAGTCATGTTAGTAAGCGTTCGAGGAGCCAGGACACTTTAACTCGTAAATCCACAACTCATCTCGACGGCTTACATAATGAACTCCTCACATGAGGCTCCCTACTATTGTAGTAGTTGATGAAATATATAGATATAAGTTTTGATCCGAAAGGTTACATGTCCGATATTTGTATAAACTTAGGAAAGTTTATTAGTACATGAAGATTGTTATTAGGGGTAGTTTCATAAGTCTTGAATGACCATTTTCTCTTGGTAAAATCTCATGGTTTCCTTTTAAGTGAAGTAGATCCAAATTGCTTGTTCATGTTATCGCCTAATTCATTGTTTCATGTTTACGCCTATGTAAGTTGTTATGGTCATTTTGTCATGGCCTAGCCATGACCTTTGGTCCTTGTTTCAAGGTCATGAGACACAACCTTGGCTCTAGTCATGGTTGTGGTCTTGATTATAGGTCATAAGACCTCTTGTTCCTTTCAAAGTATAACCATAATCTTGTGACTTTCGCCTAAAAATGGGCTGTTTAGAATTTGAAGAATTTTATCACTCGGAAAGTGTTTTTAGGTCTCGAGCTTCTTTGTTCCTGAACGAAAACGTCGTTCCGGACAACTTTCGTGTTTTAACTTTTTGATGAATCGGACCAGAAGTGGGACTTTCCAAAAAGTCAGAATGCGATTCAGGAAGGTTTAGGCAGTTTTGCCGGAAATCTTTGGTAACTTCAAATCGCCATAACTTTTGACTCGTATACTCGTTTTAGGTGGTTCAAATTGCTATGGTTTCCTTGTTAAGTCCTCTACTGTAATATGTAATAATCCAATATAAAATTTTTACCATTTTGATCAGGTTATACCAACAAAGTCACTAGTTTACTTGTTTTATGAACTTGTCTTATCAATCAATAACAATAACTTGTTTTGGTCATTTTTATACATCATGGACATGATAACAAGACAATATATAGCACAAATAATATGTAAATAACATGAACATGATTATTTAACAAGAATCAAGTTAGGGTTTGGCTCACAACTTTTGGCTTTCAAAGATGAAAGGAAGTTAACATGTAGGGATAGGACTTTGATAGACTTGCTTCAACCCTTTTTCACTTCATGCAATCTTTCTACCCTTGGTATTCTTGAAAGATGGATGATGAAGGTTTAGGTGACTTGAGTGGATTCAAACTCAAGATAAATCACCAAGTATATGAGGTTATGGAAGTGTTTGATGAATGATAACCTATCTAGGGTTTCAACCTTGAAGAAGCACTTGAATATTGCATGAAACTTGGAAGAGAATGAACAAATGAGATGGTGTTGGTGTGTGTGGAAGTGGACGGCAACAAGGGAGGGGAGTGGGTATTTATATGGGCTTGAGGAGGTTAGAAACTAGGACTAGTCAACACCTTGGAGACCAAGGTGAACACATGTACTAATCTTAAGGCCTTTAAGCTTGAGATCAAGCCACCTAGTGTGAAAACCCCCCCTTATGGCGGTTCATGAACTTGGAGAGCAAGAGTTGGCTTTTGGATGATATTATCCAAGATATCTAGTTAGTTTTGACTCCGGGAAATGCCAATCGTAAATGATTAAGCCTCAAAACGTAAAACCGGGTGTCGTAAAATTATGGAACTTGAAAGTTTTGATAAACATGTCCATATGTTCCATAATAAAATATAAAATGAGTGGTAGGTTCCATTTGGGTGGTAAACCCTGCTAAAAACTGGAAACACGGGTCTAAAACGCGTAATACGTAAAACGTACGAATATTGCGTAAAATTGAGAAAAGTAAAATGTTACTTTTCTAACGTGATAAAAATGATTTAAAATGACTTATAATGTCTAGACTGGGCTCAGTCTAGTGTCGGTTGGTATTAAATGTCTTTTAGACATCAAACCGTAAGCCTAAAAATCACGAAATGACTTATAACATCAAGGGATGATTTTTGGTCAATGGAGGAGGGAAAGAATATGTTGACTTTTTCTAATAAGTTGAAAACTCAAATTGTCTTAGAAACGCGTTTTGTGGTCTAACGGTTAATCGCTCATACGGTTAAGCGTGCTCATGTGAGAATAGTACTGGCTTGGGTGACCTGCCGGGAAGTCTTTGGTCATGTTTTTCTCAGTCACGATTAATTCTCAAATAAATCATGAGTGTGTCAAACATTTTTCTGATGCGGGGTCACTTAACGCGGTCGAGTTTTGTTGTACGTAGAATTTCTGAATGACGTTTTACCCTAAAACGTGTAATTCCTTAATAACTTTCACGAAAATGATCTGACGAATGTCAAACATTTAATTTGCCATGGAAATGATTTATCACTCGAGAATATCAAATAAAAAAAATCAACTTTCGGGAAAGTTTCGGGAAAAATGAATAGTAAAAGTGAATAGTGAAATTTTCCGGGAATGGTAATTAACCTGAAATTGCGAATTGTTACAACTTAAAAGGGAACCATGAGATATTACAAGGAAAAATGGTCATACAAGACTTATGAAACATACCCTAATAACAATCTTCATGTACTAATAAACTTTCCTAAGTTTATTCAAATATCGGACATGTAACTTTTCGGATCAAAACTTATATCTATATATTTCATCAACTACTACAATAGTAGGGAGCCTCATGTGAGGAGTTCATTATGTAAGCCGTTGAGATGAGTTGTGGATTTACGAATTAAAGTGTCCTGGCTCCTCGAACGCTTACTAACATGACTTCTGAAATATGTCAGCCCGAACGGTAGTAAACGATATACAAAACATACATGTTCCTGAATCTTTTCATTCAAGGACATACAATATACATCATACCACATCATGGACTAAATGCAAGATATATATATAGGCACTACTTCATGTTCTTTACTCCGAACCTAAGTCGCAACATTCGATTATAGGTTGCTCATAGAAACCTTCACGATTCAACCGTTACATTCATTACTTGCTATCTTACTTAAGGTGAGTTCATAGCCCCACTTTCCATTACTTAATTGTTTTACAAACCCTTGGGGGGAATACATGCTATTTTAACCAAGCACAATGTTTTTAAATTGTATGCTTGCCTGATTGTTTTATTATCACTAAGTACCAACCTTGCTAAACCGAGATCCCTTATTATGAACCATTTAATCACTAGCAATAGTGAGCGCAAATATTGTGAATAGGCCTATTGGGATTGACGAATCCCATTTGTATTGACTAAGTTCAAACAAATGCATTAATATTTGAGATTTAGGTATGTTAGCAAAGTACCTACCGGGATAAATCTGCCGATCGATATTGGTACACGTTAACGTTTTGGTGTCATAAGCTTAGTGTATAATACATTTTATGGGTGTATAATAACGTAGCCTGCCTGTTTTGTTTTCCAAACATTGGTGTGAGTCTATAACTCACACTACCAACATATTGTGTTCAGACGATTTAACAAACTCTATGAATATCACTCAACCTTTGTGTTGACCTCTCAAGCATGTATTTCAGGTTCATGACGATCAAGGATGGCACGGAAGGACACGGATACTCAAGAGGGCTATAAATTTTATTATCATTCAAAAACACATTTATTATACATTGTAAACATGGAACCATTTCGGACCTCATTTTGTAATCTCTGATATTTATACAATTTGAATGATAAATCTTTTAAAACGACTCAATTGGAGTTCGTTTTCTATTATTGTGACTATTGTGCCGTCGAGTAACACCCAGTTTGAATTCCGCTGCAACCATGAATTGGGGGTGTTACACAACGATTCTTTAGTATATATAGGGTTAAAGTCTGTAAACAATTAATTTCACAATCGATTAATAAAGATTCAAATTACAAGTGTTAATTAGAGTTCAATCATTGTGTTTCACCAAAGATTAGAAGGATACAAGTTCTACTTGGTGTTCGATTCCTTAATGAACAGCCTAATGTTATTCGTGTTCTTTGACTTTCAAGTTCATAAATTTGACTTTTTTATGAATACCTGAATGAGAGAGTTCAAGGCTTCCCCCTCTTCTGGTTTCGAGCAGTGTATGGTTCAATTTTATAGAAAGTTAACCGCATGTATACTGTATTAAAAATGTGTCAATAATGACCAAGTGTACAACTCTATTTTCATCGAATAAGCGTTTGGATAAGCAATCCCAAACTCAAAACTGTGCATTACTGTTTTGTCTAAGCAAGCCACTGTGTATTACTGTTTTGTCTAAGCAAGCCCAAACAGTCCTTTAGTATTTATCTCTCCTATTTGAAACGATAATAAACGGAGACTTTAACTTTTACGTTACCAACACCTTGAAAATACGAACAGCTATTGCTAATAACTGTTTATAATTGGTACTACAAATACCACTAGTTTTGCAAACAATAACCTTAGAGTGTATATAGTTTTGAAAAAGTAGGCTTGAGACATGCTTCTTGGATAACACGTAAGTTGTTTTGAAATGCAGCCCAAACACCTCTTTATAATCTATATGGATGTTATTGATCCTTTATGTGTATGGATTGATTGACAATAGGCGAACAGATGGCTGTGTTTACAAAACAAACATAACCCATAATGCTTTTAAAGGATGAATCGTCCGATATGGCTAAGATTTCAAGAAAGGTTCCAACCTTGTTCGTGAAGTTTAGGACACCACCGAGAATCACCAGTTAGTTACTAATTGCTTAAATTACATCACGAATCCATAAAGATCCATAAAAGTACTAGATCATTTATTATGCCAATGAACATACAAATTCAGAAAATTAAATTGGTCCAACACATGTACATTCACATTAGAGACTTGAAACTTGAGAGTTGAGAGTGTTGTCAAAGTTACAATGTCAATAAGCTTTATGGATAGTAAAACACTAGAGTTTCAATGTTGCTACTTAATGGAGTTTCAATAAGCTTTATGCTATAATTTCAGCCATGAATGAATTTGTTGCTCTTCTTTTCCGAAATGAACATAGTATTGATTGAAATAAGGAAGATCCTTTGACATTACAAATGAGTTGATACATTGAGCTTGCCTACTGTATGACTACTCTTGCAAACAACACATCTAAAAAGACACACGCCAACCTTAGTAACTACTAGAGCAGAAATGAAAATAAAACACACCATAGACGTCACTGTAAGTATCGTTATCATCACTGCCTTTGAATTACTCGAGAAAAACATATGGGGTTTGATGATGTCTCCAATCTGCCTTTAGAATTGAGAATCAGGCCATACGACGAATACATAATAAATCTTGACTTTACCCATCCAAGTACAAGCTCCAAATAACACTAATAACTAGCAACACACACATTGACCACCCTGCACAAACTAAAACACACTTACTTATCATTCTTTTTGAGCTTCAAACATATGAATGGCAGTAAATGTTAAGCCTTGGCCTTGGTGATCACTGAGCCCATTCCAGTAAATTGTTGCTCTTTCAAAGGGAAGAAGATATTTACGTTGTTAAGAAACTAACTGTCGAATACAGAGGTCGCAATTTCAAGCATTTACTTATAAATGGATCAATTTACGTAATGTTATATTTAATGGGTTCAACACGCTGAAAACATCCATTAATCATTATTTTTAAACAAGTTTAAGAAAAGGACAGACCACGTTTGCAGGTCAACCTGATCCAGTCCAGACTAAAATTACCAGTTTGACTTGTTTCCCAACCTGACTAGCTGCCCGTTATGGAACACCTCTAGTTTAGATCATGTGTTACCTATAAGGCTCCCAAGCCTGCATTTCCAAGGGTCCACATCTATGGTGTGACTGATAAAGCATTAGCCAATGCTTTTCTGCAATACAAAGAAATGGGAATACCAACGGGTTAGGACTGAAGTCTCATATATATGGTTCACAATGTTAACGAGTCTGTAAAAAACAACCACTTACAGTAGCAGAATTGGGGATCTTGCAACAAAAGTCAAACATATCTATAACGTTTTAACGCCGATGATCACCACTTCTGGAATTTCTAGATGAAGGAGTAACACGCTGCAACATCTGAGTACAAACTCAGTATTAGGTATGGGCGAAAATCTGATATAACATTCATACGTAAAATACAACTTTGATTGCCATTTGCAGATACAAAAGTTTCATCATGTTAACAAAATCAAAAACATTTTTCAAACAGCCAAGTTACCTCAGAATGTGAGGTAGAAGCATATCTAGCAGATCGTTCTTCTTCAGTGATACTTTCTGCAACATTGAAAAACATCTCACAATTAGATCAAACTGTACAGGTTACATTACATTAAAACGATGACTAGAAGTAACTAACTGTTACCTGAAAAAACGTTATGCTTCCACTTGAATCACGGTACTTTCTGTTTCGATTTTGCCCACTGCTGGATACACCACTTCCAACGTCATCTTGATCAGCGAATGAGGATTTTTCCACATCTTCGTCTATATTCCATCATAGAGAGGAAACTTTTGGTCTGGGAACTTTAAATGATCCTTCAAGTAGAGTGTAAACTAGAGAAACTAATCCTTATAGCTTTTATAACCAAACTTAACAAAGATAATGCCTTTAGATATGTGGTTCTTATCTTGAGGCAGAACAAGGCTACATACATTATATTGGATTCAATCATGCCCAAAGGATACTAAGATGAGGTAATGTATCTGGATAACCTTATGCTTACTCCCCGCCTAGGCCAATTACTCGCTGCCGCCTAGCGAGATTTGCAACCTCAATTTTAGATTTTTTGGAACCCAATAACGTATTAAGGTATTTAAATAAGCTTACCCAAAACACCCCCTAAATCCCATATGATCACACTACTATAATAGTCCAAAAAAAAGGCAAATACATCATCCCAATGTAATAAACGTAAGTCCTCACCTAATAACGATTTCCTCTCATACGGACGGTCTAAAGACGACTCGATCTTTCCCCGGCAATTGCAACCTGCCAACACCAGTCTCCTCCAGCTCCAAAATGCCCGTCATCATATTAATATCCATCGGATCCAGTTATCACCAAAATCAAACACGTTAACACCTAACAACAAACAAAAACCTTTACACTTAGGCTATGTTTGGCAAAGCTAGCAGTAAGTAGTTGTTTGTTTTACATAAGTAATATATGAGTAAATGACAATGTTTATTGTTATAACTAATATATGAGTAATATATTACTTATTCATAAAAACATATTCCAGTTTATTTTTATAAGCTTCGCTAATAGTATTTTGACAAAATCATTCTACCGAAAAGACTTGAAAAGGTTTTGTGACTAGTTTAACGTGTAAACAAACACCCCATGGTGTTAACGTGACTTACACGACCGAACCTAAAATGAGCTCACCCGTATTTCGGATGCCTTGTACTTTACTAGTTTAGCCTAGCCGTTTCCCCTTGGTCACGGCTCGCACAAAACAATCAATCAACACTCTAACCAAATTTCACCACTCAAATAATGGAGCAAATCATCACTATCGACACACATAACTGTTAACCACAACTGATAAACAACAGGTATCCAACAACAGTAAATTTAACTAAATAAACATGAAACAAACAATCATAGCCACGAGTCAACTCAACTCAGTGAGTTGACTCGGCTGGGTCGAGCAACTCAGTCACGATTCGTCCGAGTTTCTGCGTTTTGGTTTTAGATCCTCACGAGTTGTTGTCAAAAACAAAGGTTTTAGTTTTGTTTTTATATCCAAAACGTTTTATTGAACATTAACCGATTAGGGTTTGAGTATAAACGAAGAAACAAAGAGGGTGGCGGCGCGTGGCTTACCAAACGAGTAAGAGAAGAGCAGCAGGCGGCGGAGTTGCTTCCAAACGTACCAAATGGGCTCCTCTAGTCTTCTCGGGTTCCAGAAACACTCCTTGGGTCTCGATCTATTCGTGCACGGTGTAAAACTGATTCGCCGGAATTTGGTCGGAAAGTATGACACCCCACATTGAAAAGCTCAAAACTCCTAAACTTTCATCACTTTTTTTGTTGGTTTAAACATATTACTAAATACTTTGAATAATCAAGCTGATTATGTTTACGAATGCTATTGATTGGTATGAAAACAAATACATATTCAAACTCTTGTTTATAGTACTCGTTAAATAACCATGAGGTTGATAGCTTACTGGAAATGAGTTTAACCATATAATATTTAACTCATCCATATTTAAGATTTGTCTAAACTTTTAAGCTTAGCTGAACTCCGAAGATGCCCAATTTTATATTGCACATTTGATAGTATTATACTGATCAGATACGAAAGATATGAATATCTGATAGCATTGTATACTGATCAGATACTTTCCTGGTTTTGCAGCACTAATTTGAAAAGTGAACAAACATATATAAACCCACATTGCTATAAACGGGTAAACGAATGAGGTTTTCTTGTTCAATTCACCCGAGGAGTTGCCCTCCCCGGGTAACCTAAACAAGGACCCATTTACAAACTAAGTTGACACCAGAAAAGAGATAAATAATAGAAACTGGAAAACAAAAACAGAAAACTGTGTTGCAACATAAATCTAAGATAAGCTGCAGGTATCATAGCGTTCTTTTTTTGGTGGTTGTTGCAAAATAGATTCCAGCACAACTTGGCCTCTGTTGTAAAAAATAGTTGCCCAAAGATAAGGGTTAAAATGACAACAAATCATACATTAAGTGATTAAGATATCAGGCCGGAAAATCTTGAGCTTCACTGTGCAAGGTTCAAGAGATGTGAAGATAAAATATTTAAGACAAATACATTACTATTTGAAACTGTTTTTTGCAGATATTAACCATATGGATGATGCCTGTGGCATTCCTTCTCCCTTGAAGAGTAAGATGAGCCATGATAATCCCGATCTGAAAATAGAGTGTAAATGTAAATTTTGCAGGTACTTTTAACATGTAAGAGCGAGTTCATATATAAAATAAAGGGTAACAGAGTAAATTTATTGGAATTTTCATTCATGTACCTCGAGAAGGATGATGCTTCAGCTTTTCAGCGTGTCCTGTATATAGAATCAGAATGGAACAAATCAGGTGTTTTGGAACAGCAGATAACATAAACAGATGAATATAATTCATAAGACTTTTCAAAATTGATGAATCTGTATAGTATACATGAGAAAAGTTGATAGAAATGTGAAAAGATATACATTAAGTTCCCTCCATCCTATGGAAATTAACAAAAATTGCTTTGTTAAGATGTCCCACGGCAATTGCAACTTCTATGAAAATATTTTAATGTTGTAGTTACTTTCGGTTTTTAGCAACCACTGTAAAATACTTGTTTGTCGACTGACAATCACCTACAAATGGGTCAATTCAGGTTATGTTTTAGGGTTTTTCTAAGTAATGTATTCGAAATTTCTAATGCACAAAACCCTCATATACCAAATTATCAAATCAAAAGTAATTTCTTTTAAAATTAATACTATTTTCATAAAGATCCACCACACATTCAGGATCTATAACTTAATTCAAATATATGAGAAGATAAAGTGTTTGCGGGTCAAAAACCAGGCCCTCTTTCAACACCAGAAAACTCCCCGTCATTATAAAAACCAGGTCACCCGGCCCATTTTGACACCACTAACCAGTGTCATAAACAAATACCAGATAAAATTATTATTATTATTTTTTTTTTTTCACAAACTAAGCAAGCCTCTCACATCAAGATACCCTTGCCCACAACAGGTGAGGAAAGGAGCAAATGACATTAGATTACTTCCACACGTTCCACTACAATGTCATTACTATTATTATATGATGATTGGTTAATTCTCTTAAACTAGATGTTCGGTCTACAATATTCTATGGAGAGAGGAGGTAAACTATCTATTCTTAAAAATGTAAAATCAAAGTTTAACAAAGGATGCAAAGGACTATTCAGTATTTACAACTCAAAACAGACTAACCTCTGTCTTTTGACCGATGGCTCCTATCTTTGACTTTTTTTCGGTCCCTCTCGAGATCATCCCTATCCCTTTCTCGATCAGAATCTCTCACTCTATCACGGTCACGACCCTTGAATTTATCTTTCTCCCTTTCCCTTTCGCGTTCGCGGTCCCACGATCGCTCTCTGCTGGTATCGACTCTATGTTCTTTGTTTTTTGGAGCTGGTTCATCTTTTATATCTCCCTCAACCTGAATGCTCTCTGTATCATCGTCACTCTTTGTCGAATCTTGCAATCTACCACTTCCTGCTTTTAACAGCACGTCTTTTGAATCGGGATTAACAGCTGCAGGAGACACCTTAGATGTATTTGTATCATCCAGCATTGGTGGGCCACTTGATGGAGCTTCCTAGAACACAGAACAGAGAGAACCTCAAATCATGTCTTGCCCTTAAGTAGAAAAACTAAAAAGTGGAAAATAAGAGGGGATGATTTCGACCCATATATTTACAAACAGTTTGACTTCGGTTAGCTTTTGATATCTAACGAGTAAAATTAAAAACTTTGTAGAAGATAAAACGGACCGAGTGTGATCCAAAGTGTATTTAATTGCTTGCAACCTCTTAAGCCTCTTCAATCAGTACACTTGATTAAGATCTTATCAAATAAACATATTCAATAAATTAGCTCTATATAAAATTGAAAAGAATGACATAAAATGTTGGCAGCTCGACGCGGCCTGTTTCAGAAAGCTGCTTGTTCTGTCCTAGACTCATTACCCAACCCACCCGTTTTCCCCATGATTACAGAAAACCAAACAAATAGTGAACAGGAGAGAGAGAAAGAGATGTGGACCTTGGGAATGGGTTGAGATGGTGAATCCCATGATCTATTAGACATTGTAAATGATCCGCCTTCTTTGCATACAAGTATATACTGTGCCTTAGGTAGAGTGTATAGGTGAGCTAGAACTCTACAAACTTCATTTATACCTGTTTTGTCAGCATCAAATGCTTTCCACCATGGAGGGTTTTCAGGGAGGGGAACATGGAACCTGCGAGCAGCAGCATATACAACTCCACACGCCACAACTGCACTCTTGAACCGCACACATAAAGTTGTGCGCAAACTGTCCAAAATAAAAATATAAGTTGATAAGCACATCAAACACGAGAAAATGTGTGGCTCATGATAAACAAAGATAAAAGGTGTACTCCTTTTGTTCAGAACAATATGAATTTTCAATTCAAAGAGATATCAAATTCAGAGATGATACATGATACTACAAAATTATTATAAACACGGATCACTTGTTGCATTGCAATTTGAAGTAGTTGTGCCTACGAAAGGTGAATTAGTAGCAACTATATGTAAAAGGAATATAAGAACACGGTAGCTCTCTTAAAGGAACAAACTCCATACCTATCATTTGCAAGATTCCAAGCTTCTTGCCTCAACTCTGGAGGTGTCTCAAGGGTGGCGAGATAATTTGAAATGAATTTATGAGGATGTTCAACATGACAGATGAAAGCCATCTCTTTCAGTAAATGTCGTTCGGATCTGATCAGATCCATCTTCAACTCCGAATATTTCTGTGCAAGCATAACATGCCAGCATAAGCAAATCACTTCTTTTAAAGGAAGAGAAATCAGCCTTCTAATAAGACAAATTATAGAGCTAATATCAGTAGTAAAAATAGCAGATAGAATTGATTAAATACCTTTGAAAAGGCATCCATATGCTCTATAGGGAGATTTTCCCTTCTACATTCCATTCTGTGGAAAACATTGATGACATGCCTTGCTCTCGTAGGGTTTTCCTCAAGCTTTGAAGCAAGCCAAACACAGCTAGCAGCAACGCGCTGCGGAAGAGAAAAGACAGAAAGTGGATAACATGAATTAACATCATCGTTTTCAAACAAACTGAGAATTGAAAATTTGAAGGTATACTTAAAATGTAAGGGCACAAGTGACATCTTCCGAGAGAAGAACCATACCTTCACGTTGAAACGAACAAATGACTTCTTGCAGTAGAATCGATGGAACAGAACCTGACCGGTGGCCATTACTTGCTGAAGTCTGTGTAGTATGAAGTTAAGGGCATTTATGATCCAATTATTGGGAGCCACTGAACTAGTATTAAAGTATCTAACTAACTAATTGAAACTTGCAAGTTTTAATGCTGATGGCGTGGGCAATCAGCATTCCAAGTATCATAGGAATGTCAACACTCCTTATGATATGTACCAAAAAACTAAAACACCGCCTAGCTCACCAAGTCAGCATCAGGGTATTAGATTTAGCATAAAGTGATATAAAAGGTAAACAGGCTTTTAAAATAACTTGTAACAAAATATTACATAAAACTATGAAAATTGGGAAGATTGCCAAAAGGATACACCTTAAGTAAAATGCCACTCTCTTGGATAAGATCACATCCATATATTCTGAGGGTCGTTTCAGTGGCTTCATCTACTCCATCTTTTCTAGAAGGTGTCTCTTGAAGTTGCTCATCCGTTAGATAGAATGTATCAATAGCTGTGTAAATCATAGTTGATGGAAAATCCACTGCAAAATCAATGTGTGAAAATCATTAGTATTAACAACATATAACAAAATGCCAAACATATCAATTTTATAAAATGGCAAGCAATAATTACAAAACAGGCAAACAATTTTGCCACATTTTAACATTCAAAAGAAAAGTTGACATTCCCACAGCTAGGACAGGTCCAGTCATCTTCTCTACGACCAGCTAATATCATAAGTACAACAAATAAATTTGACTAAGAAGTAAGTGTCATTTACATAATAAATGTATGGGTCGATGTATAAAGTATAAACTAACACGGGAATAAGTAAATGCTTACATTCCCAATGTGTTTCTAACCAGTTACCATGACGAAGCTAAGATTCTGTTTGACGCGGCATTCCTATGTTATTAAAAGGCTGTGGACGAGGTATAATCTGTAACACCCCCAATTCATGATGCAGCGGAATTCAACTTGGGTGTTACTCGACGGCACAACAGTCATAATAATAGAAAACGATCTCTAAACGTATCGTATTAAAAAGAGTTGTCATTCATATTTATTCAAATATATCAGAGTTTACATAGTAAGGTCCCAAAAGGTTCCATTGTTTCAAAACACATCAATATAAAGTCTATGATGTTTTTATCGAATGACATAATAGTTTATAGCCTTCTTCCTTCGGTACGTGCCCTTCCCGCTCCATTCTTGATTATCATGGACCTGAAATACATGCTTAAGAGGTCAACACAAAGGTTGAGTGATATTCATAGAGTTTGTTTAATGGTTGAACACAATATGTTGGTAGTAAGAGTTAATTAGACTCATACTCATGTTAGAAAAACAAAACAGTTATTATTATATACTAAGCTCATGCAACCAATACGTTAACGGGTACCAATATCAATCGGCTGTTTTGTTACCCCGGTAAGTACTTTGCCGTCATACTTAATGTTCAAATATAGTGCATTTGTTTGAACTAATCTGCTCAAACAAATGGGATTCGTCAATCCCAATAGGCCTATTCACAATACTCGCGCTCACTAATACTAGTGATTAAATGGTTCATGATGGGGCCTAGGATTGGCAAGGAAGGTACTTAGTAATAATAAAACAATCAAGCAGCATACAGTTTCAAAGCATTGTGTTCGGTTTAAAAGTAGCATGTATTCCCCCAAGGGTTTGTAAAACATTGAAGTAATGTAAAGTGGGGCTATGAACTCACCTTAAGTACGATAGCAAGTAATGAAGGTGATGGTTTGATCGTGTAGGTTTCTACGAGCAACCTATAATAGAATGTTGCGACTTAGGATTTGTGTAAAGAATATAACGGAGTGCCTATATATATATCTTGCATTTAGTCCATGATGTGGTATGATGTATATCTATTGTATGTCTTTGTAAGAAAAGATTCATGAACATGTATGTTTTGTATATCGTTTACTACCGTTCGGGCTGACATATTTCAGAAGTCATGTTAGTAAGCGTTCGAGGAGCCAGGACACTTTAACTCGTAAATTCACAACTCATCTCGACGGCTTACATAATGAACTCCTCACATGAGGCTCCCTACTATTGTAGTAGTTGATAAAATATATAGATATAAGTTTTAATCCGAAAAGTTACATGTCCGATATTTTGAATAAACTTAGGAAAGTTTATTAGTACATGAAGATTGTTATTAGGGGTAGTTTCATAAGTCTTGAATGACCATTTTCTCTTGGTAAAATCTCATGGTTTCCTTTTAAGTGAAGTAGATCCAAATTGCTTGTTCATGTTATCGCCAAATTCATTATTTCATGTTTACGCGTATGTAAGTTGTTATGGTCATTTCGTCATGGCCTAGCCATGACCTTTTGTCCTTGTTCCAAGGTCATGAGACCCAACCTTGGCTCTAGCCATGGTGGTGGTCTTGTTTATAGGTCATAATAACTCTTGTTCCTTTTAAAGTATAACCATAACTTAGTGACTTATTATATGTAAATAGCTGTTAAGAAATTGAGAAATATCTTACTCAGAAAGTGTTTTAAAGGCTCGAGCCTCTTTGTTCCTGAAGGAAAACGTGATTCCGGACAACTTTCGTGTTTTAACTTTTTCATGAAACGGACCAGAAAGGCCTCTTTTTGCGTGTTTTAGGTTCTGTCACAGAAACATTTAGGCAGTTTTGCCGGAAATCTTTGGTAACTTCAAATCGCCATAACTTTTGACTCGTATACTCTTTTTAGGTGGTTCAAATTGCTACGGTTTCCTTGTTAAGTCCTCTACTTTAATATGTAATAATCCAATATCATATTTTTACCATTTTGATCAGGTCTTACCAAGAAATTCACTAATTTGCTTGTTTTAGTAACTTGTTTCAACAATTCATTATAACAACATCTTTTACTCATTTTTATACACCATGGACATTCATACAAGATATAATATAGCAAGGATAACATGTAAATGATATGAACATGAGAAATTAATAAGAAGCATGTTAGGTTTAGGCTTACAACTTTTGGCTTTCTAATAAAGAAAGGAGTAACAAGTAAGGAAATGGACTTTGATAGACTTGCTTCAACCCTTTTCACTTCATGCAACCTTTCTACCCTTGGTATTCTTGAAAGATGGATGATGAAGGTTAAGGTGAATTGAGTGGATTTAAACTCAAGAGAAATCACCAATTATATTAGGGTTTGGAAGAGTTTTGATTACTAGAAACTAAGCTAGGGTTTCTATCTTGAACAATCACTTGAACCTTGCTTGAAATTAGAAGACTTAAAGCTAAATGTGAAGTGTTGTGGTGTGAGTTGTGGCCGGCCATAAGGAGAGGGGAGGGGGCTTTTATAGTGCCTTGAGGAGGTTACAAAATGAGACTAGTCAAAGCTTACATGACAAGCTTATACACATGTAACCATCCTAGGCCAATTTCCACAAGATCAAGCCACACCATGGGGTGACTCCCCCCCCCCTATTGGCGGTTTGCAAGAGCTAGGGGAGGTGAGGTGTGTGTTGGATGAAAATATCTAGATATTAGGATGAAACTTGACTCCGGGAAATGCCAACCGTAACTGATTAGGCCTTAAAACGTAAAACCGGGTGTCGTAAAATTATGAAACTTTAAAGTATTGTTAGACATGTCCATATGTCCCATAATAAAATATAAAATGAGTGATAAGTTCCATTTGGGTGGTAAACCCTGCTAAAAACTGGAAACACGGGTCTAAAACGCGTAATACGTAAAATGTACGAATATTGCGTAAAATTGAGAAAAGTAAAATGTTACTTTTCTAATATGATATAAATGATTTAAAATGATTTATAATGTCTAGACTGGGCTCAGTCTAGTGTCGGTTGGTATTAAATGTCTTTTAGACATCAAACCGGAAGCCTAAAAATCACGAAATGACTTATAAAATCAAAGAATGATTTTTAGTCAATGGAGGAGGGAAAAATATGTTGACTTATTTTAATAAGTTGAAAACTCAAATCGTCTTAGAAATGCGGTGCAGGTAAAGGCTAGGGTTACGGCTGAGTAAAAACGCGTAAAACTGAAAATTCCAGTTTTTTTCACGGCCGATGTTTATTCTGGTCATATTTTTCTCAGTCATGATTTATTCTCAAATAAATCATGAGTGTGTTAAACATTTTTCTGATGTGGGGTCACCTGACGGGATCAAATTTCGTTGTGCGTAGAATTTCTGATTGTCGTTTTACCCTAAAACGTATAGTTACGTGTAATTCCTTAATAACTTTCACGAAAATGATCTGACGAATGTCAAACATTTAATTTGCCATGGAAATGATTTATCACTCGAGAATATGAAATAAAAATCAACTTTCGGGAAAATTTCAAAAAGAAATGAATAGTAAAAATGAATAGTAACGTGAATAGTAAAAGTGAATAGTAAATTTTCCGGGAATAGAAATTAACCTGAAATTGCGAATTGTTACATAATTCCTTTGCTTGTGCATATAAGGCTCAAAACTTGAATGGTATTTCTGCATACTAATCAGTTCTAAGTTGTGAATGTTATTTGTTTTAAATTAGTCACTCGCTTTTTGTTGTAGTTTATTTATTTCGGGTAAATTATGAAATATAAAAATTAGTCAAACTATGGCTTGCGATGGACAAGTCCCAATGGCCACAATAGATGACTGATGATACAATAGTAACATTCAATCTAAGCTAGAGCGTACTGTCTATACTATAAACCAAGGTAAAACACATAACCAGCCCGCATAACACGACTTATTATCCAACTCAAGCAGAAGCATCATCCAAATACAAATACCACACATCAGCATATAGAGAAACTAAAACTAGGGCTAAGTAAGGGGGTGTTAGTTTAAGCTAATTTTTAGGCTTATGAGCTTATTTGACTATATGCTTAAATCTCATACGCCCATGTTTTCCGGCTTATCTTCAGACTTGTGAGCTTATTATGACTTAAAGACGGAAGATAAGTTCATAAGCTAGAAAATAAGCCGGATAAAGATGAGCTTATGGGATGTTTGTTTAAGCTTATTTTTAGGCATGTGAGCTTATTATGACTATGCTTATATCACATACACCCATATTTTCCGGCTTAATTTCAGACTTGTGAACTTATTATGACTTAAAGATAGAAAATAAGCTCATAAGCTAAACTATAAGACAGAAAAAAAATGAGGTTATGAGATATAAGCTGAAAGCCCAAACATAAGCTTAAACAAATCCAATTATAAGCACACAAGCTAAACTATCATAACCAATTGTAAGGGGATGTTTATTTAAGCTTAATTTTTAGGCTTATGAGCATATTTGACTATGCTTAAATCTCATACGCCCATATTTTCCGGATTATTTTCAGAGTTATGGGCTTATCATGACTGAAAGATTGAAGATAAGCTCATAAGGTAGAAAAAAGACGGATAAAGATGAGCTTATGAGATATAATCCGAACCAAATAAGATCATAAGCCTAAAATAAGATTAAACAACAACCCCTAAGTTCAAAGTTTGACCAGAGTAACCTCCAGTGAATAAAATTGGCAAACCACAATTAGTCGATACTTCTAATCAGCATCCCCATTCATGTAACACTAATAATAATATGAGTAGAGATTAATAAATTATGACAAGCAATCAGAGCCTAATTAATTAAACGATAAATAAAAATCATGCACACCTCTAAAACCTCTACCTAATCTAGCATTTTGATATAATCAAATTACACATATATATAGCCAAACACAATTTAAAAAATTAATAAATGAATTGAAGCATGTTTGTAAATTGCAAACATTGTATATATTATAGTGGGGTAAAGCTAAAGATACGCAACATATTTTTTTAAATAAACACAAATACGCAACGTGCTTTGTAAACTGTCAAAGATACGCAATATATTTTCAAATATTCTTCGATCTAGCTAATATGACAGGCTGCAGGTTACCAGGTTACGCAAGCTTAAAAGTTACACCGTTGGTCCCTAAACTGGACAAAATTTGCGCATTTGATCCTATTTTGATAACGCTCGTTAAAAAAAAAAAAAAAAAAAAAAAAAAAAAAAAAAAAAAAAAAAATTAACATTTTTTTTTTGAAATCTAGATAAAATATTTTTTTTAATTAAAATTTAGAAAAAAAAAAGTTAAAAAAATTTAAAATTAAAAAAATATATATATTTAAAAAAAATTAAAATGTATTAAAAAAGGTAAAAATTAAAAAAAAAAATAAAAGTTAAAATTTTTTTAAAAAATTAAAATTTTAAAAAAATTAATATTTGTGAAAAAAAATAAAAAATAATAATTTTTAAAAAACTGATTTTTTTTAAATTAATTTTATAAAAAATTATTTTTTTTAAATTAAAAAATATATTTTTTTTTTAAATTTTAACTTTTTTAAAAAATTTTAACTGTTTCTAAAAAAATTATTATTTTTTTTTTTAATTTTTAAAGTGACTCCTAGTGTCGAGTATGAAAAATAAAGTGATCTTAGTTGTGAATCGGGTTGTGATTGGTTAAAAAAATGGTAATGTTTTTTTTTTTTCCTAAAAATTGAATCATATTTATATGCTGCAAGTTTTGTTCTAAATGTAAAACCCTAGAGTTATCTGTATTGAATGCTGAACGAATGTACAATGCCCGATATAAGCT
Source organism: Artemisia argyi (assembly GCA_030686995.1). Taxonomy (NCBI): domain Eukaryota; kingdom Viridiplantae; phylum Streptophyta; class Magnoliopsida; order Asterales; family Asteraceae; genus Artemisia; species Artemisia argyi. The sequence continues at coordinate 200,709,369 of CM060683.1, read as the reverse complement.
ACTAATGGGCTACATATGAAAATTATAATACAAGCTAAGTAACCATTGGGCTAAGCCCATAGAGCACTAATCATCTGCTAACACTAAAAACATCATTACGGGGAGATGGAGATGATCAACAATTAAACACACAAAAATGCTAAATATATGACACTGATTAATCAATATCAATAACATACTTTTCCTATTTGTTTTTTCATACATATCTATAACAATTTTTATAGTACTGATCAATTTTCTAAGAGGGGAGGGAGTAATAACGCCGGAGAGGCGTTATAGCCTATGTGACATATTATCAACGGCGTTTTGGCGTTAAGACCACTCCCCAGTCCTTTGCGTTGGTGTTGCGTTGCCATAGCAACGTACGTTACTAGCATGAACTTGGATAAGTTATGGTGTTATGGTGTTAACATGGCAACTCAAGTTATCACTCCCCATTTGTTTTGTTTGTATTTTTCCCAACGCCGTTTCCATTTTTTGTGTTTTTTCATTTGTTTTTTTTAAGTGGGTCCCAAAAGTGGTGTTATTGGGTGTTATGATTTTCTGGTGTTTTTGGTGTTATGTTATTTGGTGTTAAAGTGATGTGGCGCTGACGTGGCAGTGGTGTTGGTGTTATTTCGTGTTATGACTCCCTCCCCTCTAAATACATAATATTTTTGCGTGTTTAAAGGGCCTCTTTTCTAGCTACACGCTTACACCCTGCAGGGCCTCTAAAGTCAACCGGACAGGCCTGTGTTATGTGGTGATGTTATACGATCTATTTCACTTACAATTACGAACATCAGAAGTACGCAACAAAGTGTGGCTACGAAAGACACACGTTAGTTACCTGTATACCATATATGCAAAATATAAGTTTAGTCTTCCATATCCCTAAGTCTTCTTAAAAGTCCCGTGTGATTAATTATACATGGAAAATAGTTGTTATAAGTCATAGGTTGTATAATTAATGTTATAAGTCTTCCCTATCCCAAGTCTTCTTAAAGTCTTGGTAAAGATGATAAAGGTATTTGTGGAAGCCATTCATTTCACCAGTCGCATGTCACGAATCTTAACATGCAAAACTATGTATAAAAAGCCAATACTTGTTCTCATAATTTTAAGTAAATTTTCAAAGATGAAGTCACCACAAGCAATAATTCCCTTATCATCTTCCTCTCGTATATCTTTTTTCTTTTATGGTCTCACGATAATATGTCTTACTTCCGCCACTGTCTCCGCTTCCTATGGCGGTAATGAGACTGATTATCTCTCGCTATTGTCATTCAAGTCAAAGATCACCCAAGATGCATACAAAGTTCTAACGTCGTGGAACTATTCCTTTCATTTTTGTTACTGGAGTGGTATTTCATGTGGAAAACGGCACAAACGAGTGACTGCTTTACGACTGAAATCGCAAGGCTTAGAAGGCTCGTTGTCTCCTCATGTTGGAAACCTCAGCTTCCTCCGTGAGCTTTCTCTCACGAACAAGAGCTTTCAAGGAACCATTCCTCATGAACTTGGTCGTCTATTTAGGCTACGTCTTCTTTTTCTTTCCGAAAACAACTTCAGTGGAGACATTCTAACAAACTTGTCTGGTTGTTTTAACCTCGAAGAGCTTTGGCTAGCTCAAAATAATCTAGTTGGAAGCATACCCAAGGAGATAAGTTTACTCTCAAAACTTGTTGGTCTTGTAATTGGCGACAATAAGTTAACAGGTGGAATCCCACCTTTCTTGGGGAATATTACATCAATGGATGTGTTCTTTGCAGTTAGGAACCCGTTTGGTGGGAGCATTCCAGATACCCTTTGTCTTTGGAAAAGCTTGACGGTATTAAGGTCTGGTGAGTGCAACTTACATGGAAGCATCCCTCCTTGCATTTTCAACCTCTCACTCCTAGTGTATTTATCCTTAGCGGAAAATTACCTCAGTGGTAGTCTTCCTTTGGAAATTGGTAATCAGCTCCCAAATCTTGAGTGGCTTCAGTTAAGGGCTAATGAACTGACAGGAGTTCTTCCACCTTCTATTTCTAATTGTTCTAAATTAGCAACGTTTGAAATGAGTCATAACAGTTTTAGTGGGAAGTTGACAATCGTTTTTTCAAAACTAAGAGATATTCATAGAATTTACTTAGCTAATAACAACTTCCGTGGACACGGAGAAGATGATGACATTAGGTTTATTGATTCTTTGAAAAACTGCACCAGATTAGAATATTTGATTCTTGTAAATTGTAACTTAATAGGAGTGCTTCCGATATCAATAGGTAATCTTTCTGATCAACTCACATTTCTAAGTTTAGGATACAATCACTTATTTGGAAGCCTCCCATCAAGTATTGGTAGTCTAGTTGGTTTGACCACTTTATTTTTAGGACCAAATAGATTCAAAGGAGAAATCCCTACTACCATTTTTAAACTTCAAAAGCTACAAATTCTTGGTCTATATAGCAATCAATTTTCAGGGCCTATCCCTGATGCCATTGGGAACTTATCACTGTTGACTAAACTTGATTTATATTCCAATAAATTAGAAGGCCATATTCCATCAAGCTTTGGGAAATGTAAAAAACTCAACTATTTAGACCTTTCATGCAATAGACTCAATGGAAAAGTACCTAAGCAACTTATTCAACTTCCAGCACTAACTATTTTGTTAAATCTTTCTCACAACAGCCTGTCAGGTTCACTTCCATCACAGATTAAAGATCTCAAGATGTTGAGTGAGCTCGATTTATCTCATAATAATTTCTCAGGTACCATTACTAGCAGCCTTGGAGAGTGTATTAGCCTTAAGTGGAAACATATTTCAAGGCATAATACCGTCCTCATTAAGTTCCTTGAAAGGATTAGAGGTACTCGACATTTCTAAAAATAATTTATCAGGTAAAATTCCTCAATTCTTAGAGAAACGGAATACCTTAGAATTTTTGAACCTATCCTTTAAAAACTTGGAACAATCAGATAGAAACTTGACTGGTCGAGATTAAAAGAAAAATCATTCACAAAGCCAGGCTTTTATAATACAACTCTTACAATTCTCTTTGTGTCATGATTTTGTATTTGTTGGACGTTTCTAATGTCTAACATGCCAAAGAGAACAAGATGGGTCAAAACATAAAGCCTGTAGATAGTTTCGGTTTGGGCCACAGGCCAACAAACCCAATAGGATTAGTAAACGGTTATTATTTTAGGTTTTAAGATTTGTAACGTTTAGTTTAGGTTGTGTCTTTTACTTTTATTGAAACGGTATGCCTCTTCTTTAACAGTTATGATGTATCAAGGCAGCGTTTCATCTTGTATAAATAGGTCTAGGATTCTGTAAACAATTGGTAACCCATTCATTTATCAATATCAAGTTTATTATGGGTTCATCCCATCTTCTTTGTTCTATTTATCGATTCTGTTTGTTTGCATGAATACATGATTGTTGTTTTGATCATATCGATCCTGGAATCCTCCCAAACAACCTGTGGAACAGTATTTAGAGGGTGTTCGTGATTGCTTAAAATTCTCCTTTTGTCACTACTCTAACCCAGGCTTTTATAGTACACACTGGAAGTGTCAAAAATTCCGCAACGGCAGGTGCCTTGCTTGTGCATCGTCCACATTTGTAATGCACCCTATTGATTCAATAAAGGTAAGGTATGTTTAAAGAAGTTACACTTGATATGTTCCACCACCAGTTTCATGATATCGCTTGTACCATTTTTAAATTTAAATGTTGGTAGGAGTTATTATTGTTTCCTTGTGTATATATACAGACTACAGTACAAGCATTAACTCTTTGCTTCCCATAAATGATGGCAAAACTTCAAGAAGTTGGATCTCATGAAGTATATAGAGGCTCCATTCCTACAATTATATGACAGTTATCAGGGTCCAATTTCATTTCAGTCTCCTTTGTTTTTGTCTTTCACTTGAATGTTATATAATTTCTCTTATATACTAATGCAACCATGGATTACTGACTGGAATCTTTGAAACAAGCAAGATCGTGTTGATAAATGATACTAGAACACTTCCAGGTTTGCAGAATTTATTGCAAATTTTGTTGGGTAATCTTGATGGATCAAGCCGGATCAAGGGTACGGGTAAGTAGTATGTGGGTCACGCGTCAGAGGAAACCAGTGATGCTCATTAGCATACCCTTATGAATATAAGGCCTGATTGGAATTCCTTACTGAGAGATGCTCATTTGTATATGTATCTTATACAATTATACATCACATGTGATAAGAGGAAACCAGTCTGACCCACTGAGTTATTAAAATGGGTCGAATGACGTTTGCATTAGCATACCCTTATGAATATACACACTTCCAAATATTTAGTGGATGTCTTCAAAAAAGAAGAACAAATTCTTTCATTGAACAGATAATGCAATTTAACAGTCAACCTCTAAGCGTCATTTAACATCCAGCACTAATGTTATTTCCAACGAATCAATAGCATCGTATTGACTATCAAACAAGTCATTGATTTAACATCACTGGAAGTTGTGAACATCTTTTGTCATTTTTCCTAGATTTTTATACTGCATGTTAATTCTGCACCAAAAGCATGATTGAATGTTTACAAGTTGCATCCTAAAAGTAGTTGGACCATTATCCCTTACAGTTATAATGCAATATAAGTCTAGTCTTCCCACTCCCAAGGTACTGACAAAAGGAAGGTGCATGTCAAGTTGCTAACATCTTGGACCATTATCCCTTACATTATAGGTGATGCTAGTCGTGCTACTTGGATGGCATGATTAAAGTTATAATATTGCAATATAAGTCTAGTCTTCCCACTCCCAAGTTTTCTTCAAAGTCTTTAATGATATGATTATCCATAGAAATCAGTTATTATTAGTCAAAGAATATGTGGAGGACAGACAAAAGGTGTTGCTAGTTGTGCTATATGTTATAATGCAATATAAGTGCAGCCTCCCGCCCTCCCCTACCCCAACAATGGGAAAGGGGGGGGGGGGGGGGGGGGGGGGATAGCCATCTGTACTATTGTTGTTTATTTTCTGGAACCTGTTAACAATGACCGAGGATTCTGGCTGGGTAAATCCGTCCCATTTACATAGTAAGCACTAAATCAATAGTTGTATACCTCGACAATGAAATTCTGAAAGTTTCGCCATTTGCTTGTATTCATAATTTATTAAAGTGCTTACTTCAAGAGCTTCATCTTAAAATTCTTGAGCTAAGTACAAATATACACATGAAGTAAGTGTTTCATAAGCATAATACACCAAACATGAAAAGAAATACACCATTTGCGAACAACTAGGGAACGCAAATAACATAAATCAAACGAAACCTCTCAGGCTCTATATCTTGCATAGCTTACAACCCCATTGGACCGGTCCAAATTCAGTTTGAGCATATGTTATAAAGCCATTGGAGGGAAAAGTAAAACTAGTGGGAATATCTCTTTTTGTTTCACACCTGATCTTCAAAAAGTATAACCAGCTTGTCCCATTTCCATACTTCAAACTTATATTCAACATTACCCTTCTTAAGACCTATAACAATCAATTAATCAAAATAAAGAATCTTTTGAGTCACCAATATATAAAATACAAAGTGCAATGAGGTATGCAATGTTGTTGTCCTACTCTTGTTTGTGGTTCCAAAATTTTGCTTATTCCAAAATTATAATGGCAGATTTAAAAAAAGTTAAGCTATTACTAATTTCATAAACATTAATATGCAGGACACCACCGAGAATCACTGGTTAGTTACTTTTTTTTTTACAAATCTAACATTAATGCAGACTAATAATTACTAATTGCTTAAATTACATTACGAAAAAAACGGACGAAAACGGATTAAAACGTGTAAAAATGTATGAAAACGTAAAAAAAAACTGACGAAAACATAAAAAACGGACAAAACCATATGAAAACGTAAGAAAAATGGACAGGAATGTATAAAAACGGATTAAAACGGACAAAAACGTATGAAAACGTAAGAAAAACAGACGAAAACGAATAAAAATGGATGAAAACGAATGAAAACGTATAAAAACGGATAAAAGCGAATGAAAACGTAAGAAAAACGGACAAAAACGGATTAAAACGTATTAAAATGGACAAAAACGTATGAAACCGTAAGAAAAACGGACGAAAACAAATAAAAACGAACGAAAATGAATAAAAACTAACGAAAACGTAATAAAACGGACAAAACCGAATGAAAACTTAAGAAAAACGGAATAAAACGGACAAAAATGTATGAAAACGTAAGAAAAACGGACAAAAACGACTTAAAACGGACGAAAACGTATAAAAACGGACAAAACTGATGAAAACGTAAGAAAAACGGGAAAAAAAATCGTGTAAAGGACTAACGATGCAAATAATCATTGGCTAAATGGACTAACGTTGCCACATGATAACTAACAGAACTGACGGCCGTTAGCTGAGGGGCGAATGGTGCAAATTCTGTGTGTAACGGTGAGGGTATTTTAGTCATATCATGTTTTTTTAACTAGTCAAACCTATGGTTAACGAAAATTGGACCAAAAGTGTTGTACCCGGTAAACCACGAGGACCAAAAATGTAGTTAACTCTATTTTTTAAGGATCCCTTTTTTTAACTTATGAAACATGCAATTTGCTTACAAAAGAAACTTATGAAATATGATCAAGGCAGTGCACATCAAGCATTAAAACTTGTACATCACTATTAATTTTGCACTAACTTCACTTTTTTTCTTATAACAAACAACTTAAAATATATATATATATATATATATATATATATATATATATATATATATATATATATATATATATATATATATATATATATATATATACTAACAATTAATAAAGAAAGAATATAACTTTTAAAAAATAAGATACATAACATATTCATCAAGGATCAAATCTGGTTCAACATTCCCTTTCTTCACTTTATCTAACCAATGGCATTTTTTTTACATCTCATTTTAGAGATTCGCTACCTAAAATATCAAATTTTCAAACTGTATATAATTCGTGTAGGGATATTGAAGCTACTCTAGAGTCTAGAACCTTGGACCATCACACTAAATTTATCATAATATCTTGCACTAAAATTATCCTCTCCATAGGTCGCTTTGATGACAAAATATCTTGATTCCATCTTTTTCTTTTTCACTATCACTTGAATGTGACCCACTCACCATGATGACAAACCCCCACCGCCGCCGGATCCTCTATAATAGATCTATGTTTTTAGATGTAGATCTAAGTATTTTTTTCATAGATCTATGTCTCTCTTTTTTAAATAGATCTTTGTAGCCACTGCCGGAATAATCTTACCTACCGATGCCGGAATCTGCTTACTCACGGCGGAATCTGCTTTGCCCCGCCGAAATCTACTTTGCCTCATCGGAGTATTAAGCTTCTTGTGTAAATCAGAAAATATTTGTGCATATGTTTGTGTTTGTGTTTGGAAAATGGATAAAGAGGAATTCACTTTCTCGTCGGAGTATTAATCGCCGTTGACCACAGTTGACCTATTTGTTTGACCCAGTTACATAAATCGGCAAGGTTGGTGGCCCTGTAGCGCCTAGGGGGCGATTAATCAGCCTTTTAGACCTTTTTTTGCAACATTGGTTTGTACCATTGTGTTTGCTTTAAAAGTATATGATTTGAAAAACGGACCATGCTTCCTATTGTTTTTTAATTTGGTTTGAATATATCATCATGTCATACAGGTGAAAAAGAAAGCCAATATTAAAAAGTAGACGGATATATTAATCGGTCACCATTTAATCCATAGGTTCCAAGTCAATAGGGCCCGTTAATTAAGTCAACGGTAAACCGGAAATTGATAAAAATGTTATAATCTGACACCCATTTCGCAACTATCATATTTTGCGGACTGTTCAATGAACCTAAAACGTTTTCCATAATGATTTCACTTAATATTTAAAATTACACCCCACTTAAACACAAATATAACCCAACAAAAATTATATAAGAAAAACACCCACACACAAACATATCACACGACTCGGTAGAGCAAACAAACAAGTCCTTGCAAAATACCATGCAACACGCGTCCTACCATGGCCTCCATAACAACACCAACACGTCAAAAATAGTGCCAAATCAAATGCAGACGCGTCCAAACTTGTAACAATTCGCAATTTCAGGTTAATTACCATTCCCGGAAAATTTCACTATTCACTTTTACTATTCATTTTTCCCGAAACTTTCCCGAAAGTTGATTTTTATTTGACATTCTCGAGTGATAAATCATTTCCATGGCAAATTAAATGTTTGACATTCGTCAGATCATTTCCGTGAAAGTTATTAAGGATTTACCCGTTTTAGGGTAAAACGTCATTCAGAAATTCTACGCACAACGAAATTTGACTCCGTCAGGTGACCCCACATCAGAAAAATGTTTGACACACTCATGATTTATTTGAGAATAAATCATGACTGAGAAAAATATGACCAGAATAAACCTCGGCCGTGAAAAACTGGAATTTTCAGTTTTAAGCGTTTTTACTCAGCCGTAACCTTAGCCTATACCTGCACCGCATTTCTAAGACGATTTAAGTTTTCAACTTATTAGAAAAAGTCAACATATTTTTCCCTCCTCCATTGACCAAAAATCATCCCTTGATGATATAAGTCATTTCGTGATTTTTAGGCTTACGGTTTGATGTCTAAAAGACATTTAATACCAACCGACACTAGACTGAGCCCAGTCTAGACATTATAAGTCATTTTAAATCATTTATATCATATTAGAAAAGTAACATTTTACTTTTCTCAATTTTACGCAATATTCGTACATTTTACGAATTACGCGTTTTAGACCCGTGTTTCCAGTTTTTAGCAGGGTTTTAGCACCCGATAGAACCTACCACTCATTTTATATTTTATTATGGACTATTTGGACATGTTTAACAATACTTTCAAATTCCATAATTTTACGACACCCGGTTTTACGTTTTGAGGCTTAATCATTTACGATTGGCATTTCCCGGAGTCAAGACTCATCCAATATCTTGGATAATATCAAGCAAGAACCACCTCATCCTTCCTAGCCATATCAAACCGCCATTAGGGGGGGGTTTTCACACTTGTGGCTTGATCTTGACCCTTGATTCCTTAGATGATCACATGTGTTCAACTTTGGCTCCAAGTAAAACTTGGTCACCAAGTTGTGGTAATATCCTAGTCATTTCCTAACCTCCTCATGACCATATATATACCCCCTCCCTCCCCTCTTTGCCGTGGATATCATACACACAAACACACCATTCATTTGCAAATTCTCTCCAAGTTCCATGCATGATTCAAGTGCTTCTTCAAGGTTGAAACTCTAGTTAGGTTATCATTCATCAAACACTTCCATAACCTTATATACTTGGTGATTTCTCTTGAGTTTAAATCCACTCAAGTCACCTAAACCTTCATCATCCATCTTTCAAGAATACCAAGGGTAGAAAGATTGCATGAAGTGAAGTGGGTTGAAGCAAGTCTATCAAAGTCCTATCCTTACATGTTAACTTCCTTTCATCTTTGAAAGCCAAAAGTTGTGAGCCAAACCCTAACTTGATTCTTGTTAAATAATCATGTTCATGTTATTTACATATTATTTGTGTTATATATTGTCTTGTTATCATGTCCATGATGTATAAAAATGACCAAAACAAGTTATTGTTATTGATTGATAAGACAAGTTCATAAAACAAGTAAACTAGTGACTTTGTTGGTATAACCTGATCAAAATGGTAAAAATTTTATATTGGATTATTACATATTACAGTAGAGGACTTAACAAGGAAACCATAGCAATTTGAACCACCTAAAACGAGTATACGAGTCAAAAGTTATGGCGATTTGAAGTTACCAAAGATTTCCGGCAAAACTGCCTAAACCTTCCTGAATCGCATTCTGACTTTTTGAAAGTCCCACTTCTGGTCCGATTCATCAAAAAGTTAAAACACGAAAGTTGTCCGGAACGACGTTTTCGTTCAGGAACAAAGAGGCTCGAGCCTTGAAAACACTTTCTGAGTAAGATATTTCACAATTTCTTAACAGCTATTTACATATAATAAGTCACTAAGTTATGGTTATACTTTAAAAGGAACAAGAGTTATTATGACCTATAAACAAGACCACCACCATAGCTAGAGCCAAGGTTGTGTCTCATGACCTTGGAACAAGGACCAAAGGTCATGGCTAGGCCATGACGAAATGACCATAACAACTTACATAGGCGTAAACATGAAACAATGAATTAGGCGATAACATGAACAAGCAATTTGGAGCTACTTCACCTAAAAGGAAACCATGAGATATTACAAGGAAAAATGGTCATACAAGACTTATGAAACATACCCTAATAACAATCTTCATGTACTAATAAACTTTCCTAAGTTTATTCAAATATCGGACATGTAACTTTTCGGATCAAAACTTATATCTATATATTTCATCAACTACTACAATAGTAGGGAGCCTCATGTGAGGAGTTCATTATGTAAGCCGTCGAGATGAGTTGTGGATTTACGAATTAAAGTGTCCTGGCTCCTCGAACGCTTACTAACATGACTTCTGAAATATGTCAGCCCGAACGGTAGTAAACGATATACAAAACATACATGTTCATGAATCTTTTCTTTCAAGGACATACAATATACATCATACCACATCATGGACTAAATGCAAGATATATATATAGGCACTCCGTTATATTCTTTACTCCGATCCTAAGTCGCAACATTCTATTATAGGTTGCTTGTAGAAACCTTCACGATTCAACCGTTACATTCATTACTTGCTATCTTACTTAAGGTGAGTTCATAGCCCCACTTTACATTACTTCAATGTTTTACAAACCCTTGGGGGGAATACATGCTATTATTTTCTACTCGAACACAATGCTTTCTATTGTATGCTATTCGACTATGTTTTATTATCACTAAGTAACAACCTTGCTAAACCGAGATCCCTTATTATGAACCATTTAATCACTAGCAATAGTGAGCGCAAATATTGTGAATAGGCCTATTGGGATTGACGAATCCCATTTGTATTGACTAAGTTCAAACAAATGCATTAATATATGAGATTTAGGTATGTTAGCAAAGTACCTACCGGGATAAATCTGCCGATCGATATTGGTACACGTTAACGTTATGGTGTCATAAGCTTAGTGTATAATAACTGTTCCGGGCGTATAATAACGTAGCCTACCTATTTTGTTTTCCAAACATTGGTGTGAGCCTATAACTCACACTACCATCATATTGTGTTCAAACGATTAAACAAACTCTATGAATATCACTCAACCTTTGTGTTGACCTCTCAAGCATGTATTTCAGGTTCATGACGATCAAGGATGGCACGGAAGGACACGGATACTCAAGAGGGCTATAAACTTTATTATCATTCAAAAACACATTTATTATACATTGTAAACATGGAACCAATTGGGACCTCATTTTGTAACCTCTGATATTTATATAATTTGAATGATAAATCTTTTAATACGACTCGGTTAGAGATCGTTTTCTATTATTGTGACTATTGTGCCGTCAAGTAACACCCAGTTCGATTTCCGCTGCAACCATGAATTGGGGGTGTTACAGATTGGTACCAGAGCCATGGTTATAGAGAAACGGGTCTAATTGAGACCTAAACTATAACCGCAATTACAAACAAAAACATTTTATAGCCTTCCGCTCTCCGTGTCTTCCATCCTCCAGAGGATTATGGATTTAGTAAGCATGTTATGATACACAAACATGTTAGTATATTCATATATACCCATTTTGAGCATTTCCCCGTAAGCATTAGTATATTGATATATAAACTCGGTTTATTTTCAATTATTTATCTAAACAATGGACTAAACATATCTGTGTATGCCTATTCTAGGGCATTTCGACACAATCACATTCTCCCAATCATGTTCCTACTCCAACATTTTATGTCCAAGACATTGTAACTGATTACAATGGTCTCGTCTATTTTCCAAGACATTGTATTATACAATGGTCTTAACCATTTCTCAAATGTTTTGAGTCACACAATGGTCGAATCTACTTCCCAGACATCGTGAATTACACAATGGTCTAACCTACTTCCGAGACATTGTGTTTTGCGCAATGGTCTCTAGAATTATTCCATCATATCATCAATATCATTTCTTATGATATCAAAAACCCGTTACAACCTATCGATTTCTAAATAAGAAATATGAGATTTCTAAAGGACAAACAAATCCATCACCTACAAAAGCTGAAGTTCAGCTTTACATTTATCAAAGTTTTCTTCTGAAACCTTCATTATAAAAAGTTCGTGATCCTGGCCAAGTATGTTCTATTTTAGAACTACTTAAAACTTCCCTTCCATACGTACCTACCCTTACTATTTTCTATGCAATGGAATATGAAAACATACGTTACAAGTCTTGTATGGACGGGACTTGCAACTTAAGGGTTGACATCGCCTTTGTTTAGTGAACAGTTTCCCAAAACCAATGGACATATCACAAGTATACCTAATTTAGGTATTTGAAAATTTTATCGAACCTCGGCTAAATATAGACTAGTCACCTATATTTAACCTAGGGACAGTGGAATATAGTCTGACTAACTATATTCGACTTAAAATTTTCAAATACTAAGAGTAGTTGTACTAGGGTTATGTTTAGGTTGATTTCCTACTTGAACTCGATAAACCACCAGAATACATTAAAACAATCTAGAGACACGATAGTGCCTTACCACTCAGCGAAATCTTAACACCTTATTTGTATGATCTAAATTCATTCTTGAAAATTTTCATTTATGAGATAATCCGAACTACTATCTTGGGATAGTTATCAATTATTCTTCTCATCAAGTAGAAGTACCATCCTGTTTAGGATACCATTCCATCATAAATTTTTAAAATCTCTTAAGATTTTTAAAGCAAACTCAACATCTATACCTAAGTGTATTAACATTAAGCATACACTAAGCACTTTTGTTCATCAACATATCACATCATTACCTTCACAACCGTGGCAAACACAAGCTCATTAACAGATCTTGATGCACTTTTAAAGATCAAATCATCCTTAGTTACACCACAAGTACCCTCATCAGCTTTACAAGATTGAATAGTCATCTTGTACTTTTGGAACACCAGTATCATCTCGTAATACCCTACCTTGTAACTCACCGACTAAGTATGAATGTTGTGTAGGATGATTTGTAATTATTTGAATGGATTGGGATGCCTTTTCATTTAAATAAAGACATTGTAAATCACTAAACCATAAGTTTATATTTCCCTATTTACATTGTTTGGGATGCCTCTCTATGTAAATAAAGAATTATAAACAAGTGGGCTTATTTGTATCCGAAATAACATAAGTATGAAGTCAATAAACACTAGGTACAACAACCGATTACCCACTAGGCTATGATTGCAATTACTATCTCAATTCCTATTAATATTCGACTGCTATATCAATTTCCTTTGATATTCGATTATTACCATACCTTTCCTACACAAAAAGTAAGCCTCATCTTACACCATACACTGAAATGACAAATCAAACTCCATCACCAGTAATCCCAGGCTTTAGTCCTCATAAGTAACCACACCTCTGCATCGACACCACTCCAACATATGACACACAAAGAACTTTGGGACGAAGTTCCCCGTAAGGGGTAGAGACTGTAACAATTCGCAATTTCAGGTTAATTACCATTCCCGGAAAATTTCACTATTCACTTTTACTATTCATTTTTCCCGAAACTTTCCCGAAAGTTGATTTTTATTTGATATTCTCGAGTGATAAATCATTTCCATGGCAAATTAAATGTTTGACATTCGTCAGATCATTTCCGTGAAAGTTATTAAGGATTTACCCGTTTTAGGGTAAAACGTCATTCAGAAATTCTACGCACAACGAAATTTGACTCCGTCAGGTGACCCCACATCAGAAAAATGTTTGACACACTCATGATTTATTTGAGAATAAATCATGACTGAGAAAAATATGACCAGAATAAACCTCGGCCGTGAAAAACTGGAATTTTCAGTTTTAAGCGTTTTTACTCAGCCGTAACCTTAGCCTATACCTGCACCGCATTTCTAAGACGATTTAAGTTTTCAACTTATTAGAAAAAGTCAACATATTTTTCCCTCCTCCATTGACCAAAAATCATCCCTTGATGATATAAGTCATTTCGTGATTTTTAGGCTTACGGTTTGATGTCTAAAAGACATTTAATACCAACCGACACTAGACTGAGCCCAGTCTAGACATTATAAGTCATTTTAAATCATTTATATCATATTAGAAAAGTAACATTTTACTTTTCTCAATTTTACGCAATATTCGTACATTTTACGAATTACGCGTTTTAGACCCGTGTTTCCAGTTTTTAGCAGGGTTTTAGCACCCGATAGAACCTACCACTCATTTTATATTTTATTATGGACTATTTGGACATGTTTAACAATACTTTCAAATTCCATAATTTTACGACACCCGGTTTTACGTTTTGAGGCTTAATCATTTACGATTGGCATTTCCCGGAGTCAAGACTCATCCAATATCTTGGATAATATCAAGCAAGAACCACCTCATCCTTCCTAGCCATATCAAACCGCCATTAGGGGGGGGGTTTTCACACTTGTGGCTTGATCTTGACCCTTGATTCCTTAGATGATCACATGTGTTCAACTTTGGCTCCAAGTAAAACTTGGTCACCAAGTTGTGGTAATATCCTAGTCATTTCCTAACCTCCTCATGACCATATATATACCCCCTCCCTCCCCTCTTTGCCGTGGATATCACACACACAAACACACCATTTATTTGCAAATTCTCTCCAAGTTCCATGCATGATTCAAGTGCTTCTTCAAGGTTGAAACTCTAGTTAGGTTATCATTCATCAAACACTTCCATAACCTTATATACTTGGTGATTTCTCTTGAGTTTAAATCCACTCAAGTCACCTAAACCTTCATCATCCATCTTTCAAGAATACCAAGGGTAGAAAGATTGCATGAAGTGAAGTGGGTTGAAGCAAGTCTATCAAAGTCCTATCCTTACATGTTAACTTCCTTTCATCTTTGAAAGCCAAAAGTTGTGAGCCAAACCCTAACTTGATTCTTGTTAAATAATCATGTTCATGTTATTTACATATTATTTGTGTTATATATTGTCTTGTTATCATGTCCATGATGTATAAAAATGACCAAAACAAGTTATTGTTATTGATTGATAAGACAAGTTCATAAAACAAGTAAACTAGTGACTTTGTTGGTATAACCTGATCAAAATGGTAAAAATTTTATATTGGATTATTACATATTACAGTAGAGGACTTAACAAGGAAACCATAGCAATTTGAACCACCTAAAACGAGTATACGAGTCAAAAGTTATGGCGATTTGAAGTTACCAAAGATTTCCGGCAAAACTGCCTAAACCTTCCTGAATCGCATTCTGACTTTTTGAAAGTCCCACTTCTGGTCCGATTCATCAAAAAGTTAAAACACGAAAGTTGTCCAGAACGACGTTTTCGTTCAGGAACAAAGAGGCTCGAGCCTTGAAAACACTTTCTGAGTAAGATATTTCACAATTTCTTAACAGCTATTTACATATAATAAGTCACTAAGTTATGGTTATACTTTAAAAGGAACAAGAGTTATTATGACCTATAAACAAGACCACCACCATAGCTAGAGCCAAGGTTGTGTCTCATGACCTTGGAACAAGGACCAAAGGTCATGGCTAGGCCATGACGAAATGACCATAACAACTTACATAGGCGTAAACATGAAACAATGAATTAGGCGATAACATGAACAAGCAATTTGGAGCTACTTCACCTAAAAGGAAACCATGAGATATTACAAGGAAAAATGGTCATACAAGACTTATGAAACATACCCTAATAACAATCTTCATGTACTAATAAACTTTCCTAAGTTTATTCAAATATCGGACATGTAACTTTTCGGATCAAAACTTATATCTATATATTTCATCAACTACTACAATAGTAGGGAGCCTCATGTGAGGAGTTCATTATGTAAGCCGTCGAGATGAGTTGTGGATTTACGAATTAAAGTGTCCTGGCTCCTCGAACGCTTACTAACATGACTTCTGAAATATGTCAGCCCGAACGGTAGTAAACGATATACAAAACATACATGTTCATGAATCTTTTCTTTCAAGGACATACAATATACATCATACCACATCATGGACTAAATGCAAGATATATATATAGGCACTCCGTTATATTCTTTACTCCGATCCTAAGTCGCAACATTCTATTATAGGTTGCTTGTAGAAACCTTCACGATTCAACCGTTACATTCATTACTTGCTATCTTACTTAAGGTGAGTTCATAGCCCCACTTTACATTACTTCAATGTTTTACAAACCCTTGGGGGGAATACATGCTATTATTTTCTACTCGAACACAATGCTTTCTATTGTATGCTATTCGACTATGTTTTATTATCACTAAGTAACAACCTTGCTAAACCGAGATCCCTTATTATGAACCATTTAATCACTAGCAATAGTGAGCGCAAATATTGTGAATAGGCCTATTGGGATTGACGAATCCCATTTGTATTGACTAAGTTCAAACAAATGCATTAATATTTGAGATTTAGGTATGTTAGCAAAGTACCTACCGGGATAAATCTGCCGATCGATATTGGTACACGTTAACGTTATGGTGTCATAAGCTTAGTGTATAATAACTGTTCCAGGCGTATAATAACGTAGCCTACCTATTTTGTTTTCCAAACATTGGTGTGAGCCTATAACTCACACTACCATCATATTGTGTTCAAACGATTAAACAAACTCTATGAATATCACTCAACCTTTGTGTTGACCTCTCAAGCATGTATTTCAGGTTCATGACGATCAAGGATGGCACGGAAGGACACGGATACTCAAGAGGGCTATAAACTTTATTATCATTCAAAAACACATTTATTATACATTGTAAACATGGAACCAATTGGGACCTCATTTTGTAACCTCTGATATTTATATAATTTGAATGATAAATCTTTTAATACGACTCGGTTAGAGATCGTTTTCTATTATTGTGACTATTGTGCCGTCAAGTAACACCCAGTTCGAATTCCGCTGCAACCATGAATTGGGGGTGTTACAAAACTAGTGCCATTACAGACAGTCTAATGCATCAAGACATAAGTGTCCTTGTTGGACTTTTCAAGGATATTGTTATTTCCAAAAAGCCCTTCTTTAATAAATTCTCACGAAAACTTCTAAGTATAGTAATATTGCTATCAATCTATAGCATTAAACCTTATAATAAAAAAATTAGTAAAGAATTAAATGGCAAATTCACTAATCTACCAATAATTACTAATTTAGTAAAGATATAAAGGTAAAGATATAAAGGTGAAAAAGAAAGCCAATATTGAAAAGTAGATGGATCTATTAATCGGTGACCATTTAATCCATAAGGTCCAAGTCAATCGGGCGTGTTAATTAAGTCATGGGTAAACGGGAAAATAACAAAAGTGTTATAATCTGACACCCATTCCACAACTATATTAATCGGTGACCATTTAATCGGTGAAAAAGAAAGCCAATATTGAAAAGTAGATGGATATATTAATCGGTGACCATTTAATCCATAAGGTCCAAGTCAATCGGGCGTGTTAATTAAGTCATGGGTAAACGGGAAAATAACAAAAGTGTTATAATCTGACACCCATTTCACAACTATCATATTTTGCGGACATTTCAAAATACTCAATTATCAATTTCTCTCACCCCATGTGAGGTTTTCAAAATTTTACGTGACTTTATTAGCCAAAGATTAAGCAACACTGTTGAACTCCTAGCAACACTCTTTTTGTGGCATTTAGTGACTCTTATCCAAATGTGATAAGTAAAATAAGTGTAACTAAAATTGCACATAACTGAAAAAAAAATAAACAAACAACGTTGTTAAGCATAAAAAAACTTCACACAAAATAATAGAAAAACTCTCCCAAAACTTAATCACTTGCACCAAAATATTAAAAACTCACAAAATACTAAAATAAAGTTGAAAACAAAAAATGAGTGGTTTATTAAAAATTTAAATATTTTGGTTATTTTTGTAAAAGAAAGTCATATACTTCATAGGTAAAGTTCAATATAGATGTCATATTTGTCATAGGTCCAATAAACTAATCCTGACCATTCATTTTTTTGATCAAAACAAAAAAATAAACTTTCACTTTCTAAAAAAAAATTAAATATCTCGCAAACCGTTAATCATTGTGTGAAAAAAATCATATCATCACGACGAAAATTAAATTATCAATCTATAGATATGCACTTCTCTATACTTTCGACGAACTTTTTTTTTCAAATTTTTCATCCAAAAAAATCACACGTGATTTGTAAAAATCACATGTGATTTGTAAAAATCACATGTGATTTTTTTTTACAAATTACATGTGATATTTACAAATCATATTTGATTTTTACAAATCACATGTGATTTTTCTAAGCGAAAATTTTGAAAACAAAAATTTGTCGAAAGTATAGAGAAATATAGATAGATAATTTAATTCTCTTCACGATGGTGTATTTTTGTAGCTTGAAGATTTACTATTTGAAAGATATGTTGTTTGAAAAAAAAAAGTGAAGTGATTTTTTATTAAGTTAGATGAAAAATGGATGGCTAAAATAGCTTCTTTGGATTTACAATAAATATGAGATTTTCATATGAATATCGAATGACCAAATAATTATTTTAGGCTATCAAAGTCTTGATGGGATATTAGATTAGTTTCAAAACAAAACAATAGAAGGAAAAATCAACGCATGCGAATATTTTTACGACTTTTTATTTTTAATTGGTCAAAGTCGACGGCAAGTCACTCGAATGTTATTTTCCAAATTGATAATTACGTTAGTTAGGTATATAGCGTCATAATGTTTATATTCTACTTATAATAATGGTTTATTACTGTATTGTTTATTCCAGTATTAACTAACATTATATGTGGGCCTATACATCCACCTTGTGGACCATTTATGTATTTTATGGTTTTAATCGATGCATCAACTCGATGGTCACATGTGTGCCTATTGTCAAGTCGCAATATGGCGTTTGCGAGATTACTTGCTCAATTAATAAGGTTGAGAGCATATTTTCCAGATTATCCTATAAAGACAATACGTTTGGACAATGCTGGAGAGTTTACATCCCAGACATTTAATGACTATTGTATGTCTATTGGGATAAGTGTAGAACATTCAGTACCTCATGTTCATACACAAAATGGGCTCGCTGAGTCTTTTATCAAGCGGATTCAGATGATTGCAAGGCCCATCATTATGAAAGTGAAACTACCAGTTTCTGCTTGGGGCCACGCTGTTCTACATGCAGCAACACTAATTCGTATCAGGCCAACGAGTCACCATACTTACTCCCCATTACAGTTGGTTTTTGGTCAGGAACCAAATATTTCCCATCTAAGAATTTTTGGTTGTGCGGTATATGTCCCAATTGCTCCACCACAACGCACAAAGATGGGACTTCAAAGGAGAATGGGAATATATGTTGGGTATGATTCACCATCTATAATTAGATATTTAGAGCCATCAACGGGGGATTTATTTACGGCTCGATTTGCTGATTGTCATTTCGATGAGACAGTATTCCCAACATTAGGGGGAGAAAAGAAACAGCTGGGAAGTGAAATAAGTTGGAAAGAATGATCATTATCTCATCTTGATCCTCGAACAAAAGAATGTGAACAAGAAGTTCAAAAGATAATTCATTTACAAGGGTTAGCAAATCAATTACCAGACGCGTTTACTGACCTTAAAAGAGTGACCAAGTCACATATACCAGCTGTTAATGCTCCTGTTAATATTGATGTTCCTAAAGAACATTCAAAAATTGCTAATGAGTCTAAGGTACGCCTAAAGCGTGGTAGACATGAGGGTTCAAGATGAACCTCGGGTACCCGAAAATGAAGAGATCTCAATAAATTATATCATGTCTAGAAAGGTATGGAACTGAAATGAAATCGACGTCGATGATGCTTTTGCATATAATGTAGCGCTAGAAGTTATGGAAAATGATGAGGATCAAGAACCAAAGTAAATTCCGGAATGCAAAAATAATGATTGGCCAAAATGGAAAGACGCAATTGAGACAGAATTAAAATCTCTTGAAAAATGAAAAGTTTTTGGACCGGTAGTCCATACACCTGAAGGTGTAAAACACGTTGGGTATAAATGGGTCTTTGTGCGAAAACGAAATGAAAGAAATGAAATTACGCGTTACAAAGCACGCTTGGTGGCACAAGGATTTTCACATAGACCGGGTATAGATTATGAAGAAACATATTCTATTGTGGTGGATGCAACTACTTTTCGTTATCTAGTTAGTTTGGTAATACAAGAAGGACTCGATTTGCGTCTAATGGATGTTGTGACAGCCTATTTATATGGCTCACTTGATACAGAAATCTTCATGAAGCTTCCAGATGGGTTTAAGCTACCTGAATCAGGTAAAACAAGTTCTCGAGAACAATATGCAGTTAAACTGAATAAATCTTTGTATGGGCTGAAGCAGTTTGGGTGAATGTGGTACAATCACCTTAATGAATATTTATTAAAGGAAGGATATAGAAATGATCCTATTTGCCCATGTATTTTTATAAAAAGGCCTGGATCTGAATATGTCGTAATTGCTGTATATGTTGATGATCTGAATATCATTGGAACTCCAGGAGAGCTTCCAAAGGCAGTGGAATGCCTCAAGAAAGAATTTGAAATGAAAGATCTTGGAAAAACAAAGTTTTGTCTTGGATTACAAATTGAACATCTAAAGAATGGAATCCTTGTCCACCAAAATGCATACACAGATAAGTTGCTAAAAAGATTTTATATGGAAAAATCCCATCCATTGAGCACCCCAATGGTTGTAAGGACTTTAGATGTTGAAAAGGACCCTTTTTGACCTCCAAGTGACGAAGAGGAAATTCTTGGTCCCAAAGTACCTTATTTAAGTGCCATTGGGGCATTGTTATTTCTTGTGAGTCATACACAACCCGATATATCATTTTCACTAAATCTATTGGAAAGATATAGTTCGTGTCCAACTAGGAGACATTGGAATGGGGTGAAACAAATATTTTGCTACCTTCAAGGTACAAAAGATATGGGATTATAATATACCAACTCATCCGAAAGAAATCTAGTTGGTTTTGCAGATGCAGGTTATTTGTTTGATCCCTATACCGGTCGGTCCCAAACTGGATATGTTTTCACAAGTTCCAGTACCGCCATTTCATGGCGTTCCGTGAAGCAAACAATGAGTGCAACTTCATCAAATCATGCAGAAATCTTGGCCATCCATGAAGCGAGTCAGGAATGCGTATGGTTAAGAAATGTGGTACAACATATTCGTGAATCATGTGGTATTTCTTCAGACAAGGAAGCTCCAACAATCATGCATGAAGATAATGCAGCATGCATTGCTCAGCTTAAGGATAGATACATCAAAGGTGACAGGACCAAGCATATTCTACCTAAGTTCTTTTTCACTCATGACTTACAAAAGAGCGACGATATTATTGTTCAAAAGGTCCGTTCAAGCGAGAACTTAGCAGACTTGTTTACCAAGGCACTTACCACTGCAACATTTAAGAAGTTGGTCCACGACATTGGAATGCGAAGACTCAATGAACTTCAGTAGTCTAATCATCAGAGGGAGAACATACAGGCTGCACTCTTTTTCCCTTAGCTATGGTTTTTTCCCACCGGGTTTTTCCAAGCAAGGTTTTTAACGAGGCAGCAGATCTAATCGTATGACAACTAATGATGGATAGCCAAGATGGAGTATTATGAATAATTAATGTGTGTCTATCCATCCATTAGTTGTACATCCATATGCTTATCACTTGAGACTAGGAGATAAGGATGATTAGTAGATGATTACCTTGATTTGTGGGTAATTAATACTAATCTTTTATAAACCTTCTAAGAACCCTATAAATAGAGGTTCATTTTATAGTTTGTAATCATCAATACAATGCATTCTACAATCTCCCTATTCTTCTAACTTATACTTCATTTCATAACAACTCCCAATTAGATAAGAAAATTTAAATGAAGAAGATATGGGCATTTGCGTCATTTACACTCATTTAGCAGTCATATTTAATGCCGTTAGAAATTTGGATCAGATCCGTAAAAGATCAATACCACAAGGATATGACATGCTGAAAAAAAAAGTACAAGGACTATATCTAAGAAACCCATCAAACCACAAGGACGATTTATGTGGTTAGATTCATTTCTCTCTACCTCATGTTTATGTTTACGTTAATAACCAAAATTTAAAGGATTACCATTAACTCTTCAAGCTTTTATCAAAATCAGATGAACACAACAATAGTAAAAATCAATTATTAATCCCTAGTTGCCATTCGTCTGAATTGAACCCACGTAATAAGTATGCATACCAAGTGTTTGATGCAATGTCTTTTTCTTCTGATTCTTTTTCTTCAAACTTTGTGTAATCCAACACTTCGCTAACCCTTTGAATAATCATTTCAGGAACTTATGGCTTCAAGCTGCATGCTACGGTTGTAGCAGTGGCACCTCCAGTGGAAGTACTCTCCGGAAGTGATCTAAAATTCCGCAACAGCAGGTGGCCTTGCTTGTGCATCGTCCACATTTGTAATGCACCCTATTGACTCGATAAAGGTAAGATGTGTTTAAAGATGTTACACTTGATATGTTCCACCACAAGTTTCATATATGATATCGCTTGTACCATTTTTCAATTTGAAAGTTGGTAGGAGTTATTATTGTTTCCTAGTGTATACAGTCTCGAGTACAAGCATTAACTCTTTGTTTCCCGTAAATGATTGTGAAACTTCAAGAAGTTGGATCTCGTGAAGTATATAGAGGCTCCATTCCTACAATTATATGACAAGGTCCACTTTCATTTCAGTCTCGTTTGTTTTTGTCTTTCATTTGAATGTTATATAATTTCTCTTATATACTAATGCAACCATGGATTACTGACTGGAATCTTTAAAACAAGCAAGATCGTGTTGATAAATGATGCTAGAACACTTCCACGTTTGGAAAATTTATTGCAAACTTTGTTGGGTAATCTTGATGGATCAAGCCGGGTCACGGGTATGGGTCAGTAGTATGTGGGTCATGGGTCAGTGACTTGGTTCTTGTTGTTTTGATTCGTGTTTTAATATACAAACCATTGAAACCCATCTTGCTGTTTTGATTAGCATTTACTGGGGTTGTGTTTTCGGGTTAAAGGGACTGATAACCTTCAAATTTTAGCTTTGAATTATGAGGATCCTTATGCAAGGTATTCTACAATTCTGCTTTTTTATAGGTACAAAGTATAAATAGTTTTTTCTACAAGAAATTTATTACTTTTACAAACCCCTTACATGGCTACATGTACATTACAGTAGGTAATTTGGTTCTTATACTATAGCTTGCACGTTTATCTTTTAAATATTGATGATTATCTTCATCGATTGTGAACTCAAAAGATTTCTTACTGTTTAGGATTTTATCGAAAGTGTTTATAAGGCCTGATTGGAATTCCTTACTGAGAGATGCTCATTTGTATATGTATCTTATACAATTATACATCACATGTGATAAGAGGAAACCAGTCTGACCCACTGAGTTATTAAAATGGGTCGAATGACGTTTGCATTAGCATACCCTTATGAATATACGCACTTCCAAATATTTAGTGGATGTCTTCAAAAAAGAAGAACAAATTCTTTGATTGAACAGATAATGCAATTTAACACTCAACCTCTCAGCGTCATTTAACATCCAGCACTAATGTTACTTCCAATGAATCAATAGCATCTTATTGACTATCAAACAAGTCATTGATTTAACATCACTGGAAGTTGTGAACATCTTTTGTCATTTTTCCTAGATTTTTATACTGCATGTTAATTCTGCACCAAAAGCATGATTGAATGTTTACAAGTTGCATTCTAAAAGTAGTTGGACCATTATCCATTAAAGTTATAATGCAATATAAGTCTAGTCTTCCCACTCTGATGATACAGACAAAAGGAAGGTGCATGTCAAGTTGCTTACATCTTGGACCATTATCCCTTACATTATAGGTGATACTAGTGCTGCTACTTGGATGGCATGATTAAAGTTATAATATTGCAATATAAGTCTAGTCTTCCCACTTCCAAGTTTTCTTCTAAGTCTTTTATGATATGATTATCCATAGAAATCAGTTATTATTAGTCAAAGAATATGTGGAGGACAGACAAAAGGTGTTGCTAGTTGTGCTATATGTTATAATGCAATGTAAGTGCAGCCTCCCCTACCCCAACAATGGGGGGAAATAGCCATCTGTACTATTGTTGTTTATTTTTCTGGAACCTGTTAACAATGACAGAGGATTCTCGCTGGGTAAATCCGTCCCCTTTACATAGTAGACA
Source organism: Artemisia argyi (assembly GCA_030686995.1). Taxonomy (NCBI): domain Eukaryota; kingdom Viridiplantae; phylum Streptophyta; class Magnoliopsida; order Asterales; family Asteraceae; genus Artemisia; species Artemisia argyi. Next base: position 200,684,901 of record CM060683.1, on the reverse strand, counting down.
CTAAATCAATAGTTGTATACCTCGACAATAAATTTCTGAAAGTTTCGCCATTTGCTTGTATTCATATTTTATTAAAGTGCTTACTTCAAGAGCTTCATCTTAAAATTCATCAGCTAAGTACAAATATACACATGAAGTAAGTGTTTCATAAGCATAATACACCAAACATGAAAAGAAATACACCATGTGCAAACAACTAGGGAACGCAAATAACATAAATCAAACGAAACCTCTCAGGCTCTATATCTTGCATAGCTTACAACCCCATTGGACAGCTCCAAATTCAGTTTGAGCATATGTTATAAAGCCATTGGAGTGAAAAGTAAAACTAGTGGGAATATCTCTTTTTGTTTCACAGCTGATCTTCAAAAAGTATAACCAGCATGTCCCATTTCGGTACTTCAAACTTATATTCAACATTACCCTTCTTAAGACCTATAACAATCAATTAATCAAAATAAGGAATCTTTTGAGTCACCAATATATAAAAAACAAAGTACAATGAGGTATGCTATGTTGTTGTGCTACTCTTGTTTGTGGTTCCAAAATTTGGCTTATTCCAAAATTATAATGGCAGATTTAAAAAAAGTTAAGCTATTACTAATTTCTTAAACATTAATATGCCATAAATATCCGTAAAAATACCAGATCATTTATTATGCCAATAAACATACGAATTCAGAAAATTGAATTGGCCCAATACACGTACATTCACATTAGAGACTTGAGACTTGAGAGTGTTGTCAAAGTTACAATGTCAATAAGCTTTATCGATTGTCCTAAAAAGATAAGTAAAACTGAAATGGGTCAAACAAATAATGTGGTAACATGTAACAGTAATATGAAATGGGTTAAACATGGAACTGTATACCCACTCTTGTGAAACAAACCAAAGAACAGCGAAAACTAAAACGGGTCAAATGGGTATAATCAAAAAAATATCTTTAACTGAACATGTCATTATTTTGTTTCATTACATATAAAACTTGCCATCATTATTAATATAGTAAACTTAAAAAGCTACAAAGGACATAAGTTATCGTAATAAAAGACTCTGTACTAAAAAAGGACATAAATACTGAGAAGAATGTATATCAGCTCCAACAAAATGAGTAGTAGTAGGAAGCAAATGGCCGGTATAGAACATGAAATCAGAAACAAAAGGTTGGTATCACAAGTCAAAAGCACAAAACGGCCCGGACTAAAACACAGAGTAAGTTTAATATGCTAATACGTCAAAGTTTGTGTTTGTATCTAGTCGATGGAATTCCACGTACATGGGTTGGTATTCTAAATGCTCCGTGAGGAAAGGATCGCATAAGGCAAAGAATAAATAGGCAAATAATTGAATTGGAAATAGGCTAGCTCCACAAAACTCCTGTTGATTTTGATTTTGTATCATATTATTGTTTCAAGACTCTACCTTCAGATATCTAAAGTCCAACTTTTTATGTGTTGTTTAAACTTCCATTAGCATAAGATTTGTCGCTCAAGGTTTAACCTGGAAGTTAATCTTATTAGCTTTTTAAGGTCAGATAATGTTGAAATCTCAATTTCATTGTTATTTTGAATCTAATCAAACTGGCAAAAAAATGCTTTTTTTTTTGTTTTTTGTTTTTTGTTTTTTTGTTTTTTGTTTTTTTTTTTTTTTTTTTTTTTTTTGTTTTTTGTTTTTTGTTTTTTGTTTTTTGTTTTTTTTTTTGTTTTTGTTTTTGTTTTTTTTTTGTTTTTTTGTTTTATTTTTATTTATTTATTTTTGGTTTTTTTTGTTTTTTTATTTTCAAACTATTTTAAATGTAAAAGTTCAACCTTCAAATAAATTCTCCTATCTTATAAGTTCGTATTCCTTCAGGGGCCACCAAGGATTTATGCTAAAAGAATAGTTAACAAATTGAATTATTTATTATTGTGTAAAGTATTTCATTGAGACATTTTATCAAACAGTTTATGTGCAAATTACAACTGAATGTTTGAACAAGAGAAAATAAGACTTGCTTCTAATTAAACAAAACAGCTTATAGTCTTCCCATTCCCAAGTTTTCTTAAAGTCTTCTGTGATTATACATACAAAATAGTTACAAAATATGAAAATTTTCCATATTCTTCATTTATATATATTATTTTTGAGTGTTTATTTGATGATGCTATACGTTCCATTTCACTTACAATTACCTGTCTACGTACAATATATGAAATATAAGTGTAGTCTTCCATCTCCCAAGTCTTCATAAAAGTCGATTATTGAGCATAGGTTAAAATAATTAATGTCATAAGTTTGCATATCGATCCCAAGCCTTCTTAAAAGTCTTGGTCTAGATGATAAGGAATTTGTGGAAGCCATTCATTTCACCACTTGCACACTTGCATGCCACAAACTGATAACATGCAAAAACTGAGTATAAAAAGCCAATACTTGTTCTCTTAATTTTAAGTAAATTTCCAAAAATGAAGTCACCACAAGCAATAATTCACTTATCATCTTCCTCTCTTATTTCCTTTCTCTTTTACGGTCTCGCGATAACATGTCTCACTTCCGCCACTGTCTCTGCTTCAGATGGCAGTAATGAGACTGATTATCTCGCATTGTTATCATTTAAGTCAATGATCACCAATGATCCGTACAAAGTTCTAACCTCCTGGAACCATTCCTTTCATTTCTGTGACTGGAGTGGTATTTCATGTGGAAAGCGGCACAAACGAGTGACTGTTTTACGGCTGCGTTCGCAAGGCCTAGAAGGCTCGTTGTCTCCTCATGTAGGAAACCTTAGCTTCCTACGTGTGCTTTCTCTATCAAACAACAGCTTTCAAGGAACCATTCCTCATGAACTTGGTCGTCTATCTAGACTACGTCGTCTTTATCTTGATGAAAACAAGTTCAGTGGAGTCATTCCAACAAACTTGTCTGGTTGTTCTAACCTCAAAGACCTTTGGCTCGCTCAGAATAAGCTAACTGGAAGCATACCCAAGGAGATGAGTTTACTCTCGAAACTTGCTACTCTTGAAATTCACTACAATAAGTTAACACGTGGAATCCCACCTTTCTTGGGGAATATCACATCAATGGAAGTGTTCTCTGCTGTCGAGAACCCGTTGGGTGGGAGCATTCCTGATACCTTGGGTCTTTGGAAAAGCTTGACGGAATTTGACGCAGGTGGCTGCAACTTATATGGAAGCATCCCTCATTCCATTTTAAACCTCTCGCTCCTAGTTAATTTTTCCTTAGCTGGTAATCAGCTTAGTGGTAGTCTTCCTTCAGAAATTGGTAATCAGCTCCCGAATCTTGAGCTCCTTCAGTTAAGGGATAACAAACTGACAGGAGTTCTTCCACCTTCTCTTTCTAATTGTTCTAAATTAGGATTTCTTGAAATGAGTCAAAACAGTTTTAGTGGGAATTTGATCGTCGACTTTTCAAAACTAAGAGATATTAATGTAATTAGCTTACGGAATAACAACTTCCATGGACGTGGAGAAGCTGATGACATGAGGTTTGTTGATTCTTTGAAAAACTGCACCAGATTAGTAAATTTGGTACTTAGTAATTGCAACCTTATAGGAATGATTCCAATATCAATAGGTAATATTTCTGATCAACTCAGCGTATTAAGTTTAGGAGAAAATCAATTATTTGGAAGCCTACCTACAACTTTAGGTAGTCTAGTTGGTTTGACCTTTTTAGATTTAAATTCGAATCGTTTCAAAGGAAAAATCCCCGGTAGCCTTGGTAAACTTCAAAAGCTACAAATTCTTGATCTACATAGCAATCAATTTTCAGGGCCTATCCCTAATGCCATTGGGAGCTTATCAATGTTGACTGAACTTTATTTAGATTCCAACAAATTAGAAGGTCATATTCCATCAAGCCTTGGGAATTGTAAACAACTTAATGGGTTACAGCTTGCGGACAATAGACTTAGTCGAAACATACCCAAACAACTTTTTCAACTTCCATCACTAAATTATTTTTTAGATCTTTCTTTCAACAACCTGTCTGGTTCCATTCCATCAGAGATTAAAGACCTCAAGATGTTGAGCGGTCTTGCTTTATCTAATAACAATTTGTCAGGCACCATTACTAGCATTGGTGAGTGTATTAGCCTTGTAGAGTTGTACCTTAGTGGCAACATATTTGATGGCATAATACCACCTTCATTCAGTTCCTTGAGAGGATTGGAGGTACTAGACATTTCTCAAAATAAATTATCAGGCAAAATTCCTCAATTCTTAGAGAAATGGCATTCCTTAGAGTTTTTGAACCTATCCTTTAATGATTTTGAGGGTGAAGTACCGGTTGTAGGAGTGTTTGCCAATATAAGTGCATTTTCAGTTTTGGGGAATGATAGGCTTTGTGGGGGTTTGGTTACACTTGAGTTACCCAAATGCAAGGAGACGGGTAGTAAGAAAAAAAGGTTTCCTTTCTTCATATTAGTCATCGTGATTGCACCGACATTGCTCATCATATTATGTACTGTATATCTTTTGTGTAAGAAGAAACGCAATAGTCAACCATATGAGTCATCAGGGAATGAAAGGTTCTTGAAAGTTTCATACAATCAGCTTCTCAAGGCTACTGATGGGTTCTCTGCAGCAAATTTGATTGGCGAGGGTGGGCACAGCTCTGTTTATAAGGGAATCCTCGATTCTATTGATGATAAATCTTTTGCAGTTAAAGTTCTACATCTTCAAAGTCGAGGAGCGCACAAAAGCTTTATAGCAGAATGTGAAGCATGGCGCAATATCAGACACAGTAATCTGTTGAAGATAATAACTTCATGTTAAGGCAATGATTTTAAAGCGTTGGTTTACGAGTTTATGCCCAATGGAAGTGTACACGATTGGCTTCACTCAAGAGCATATACATCGAAACTCAACCTCCTTCATAGAATACATATTCTTAGAGATGTTGCCACTGCACTTGATTATCTTCACAATCGCTGCCAAACAACGATTGTTCACGGTGACTTGAAGCCAAGTAACATTCTACTTGATGATGATATGGTGGCTCATGTTGGAGACTTTGGTTTAGCTCGACTACTTGGTACAGACTTAAAACCAAACAGCTCTACCGGGGTTAAAGGAACAATTGGTTATGCACCTCCAGGTAATTCCACTTTTATTCCATGATGCTTATATTTATTTCCAGGTTAAAGTTTGTAAATTAATTAATTGTTATTCATTTGTAGAGTATGGTATCGGGAACGAGATGACAAGTTGTGGGGACGTCTACAGTTTTGGAATATTATTACTAGAGGTGATGACTGGGAAAAGGCCGACAGATGACATGTTTAAGGAAGGTCTTAGCCTTCATAAATTTGCTTACATGGCATTACCAGATCATGTAGTCGATGTTATTGATGATGATGCAATTGTGTTGCAAAGTACGGAAGTGAATGCAAAGAAAGTAGCAGAATGTTTGGTTGCAACTATCAAGATTGGAGTATCGTGCTCTGTGGATTCACCACCACAGCGAATGAAAATAGAAATCGTTGTCAATGAGTTGCAGCGTATTCTCGATGTGCTTCAAAATATATAAGGTATTCTGTTCTGCCTTTTTGTAAAATCTTATTTTACATGAGTTTGTTAAAAATCATCACTAAAATGGTTTTATTTTTCAGCTCTTTCAGGCCTAAAGCTTGTATGGTGAAGTTGTGGGAAACTACAACAAGGAGGAGTGCATGTCGTAGTTAAATAAATGTTAAGTTGTTAAAGATGTTCGTAATTGTGGTTTAATATTCTTGTTGCATAAGTGTACGAGACATAAGAGTACGTTTACATTCTTGGTGACGTATCATATATGTATCAAGCATGTTTGTATGTGTGGTTTAATTTTCCTCAATACAATTTGTGGTATTGAATTCTACTAAGTGGTGTTTGATTCCTTAATGAACAGCCTAATGTTATTCGTGTTCTTTGACTTTCAATTTCATAAATTTGACTTTTTTATGAATATCCGAATGAGAAAGCTCAAGGCTTCCCCCTCTTCTGGTTTCGAGCAGTGTATGGTTCAATTTTATAGAAAGTTAACCTCATGTTTGGTTATACACTTGTACCATGCATTCGGCTAGTACAAAATCATTATTATTACTCTAAGTATACTGTATTCAAAATGGGTCAATAATGACCAAAGTGTATATCTTATACATAAATCAGCTCGTATATTAAGATACTATTGGTATTCGTTATACAGTTGTACAACTCTATTTTCTTCATCGGATAAGCGTTTGGATAAGCATTCCCAAATAGCCCTTTAGCAGTTAATGTGTAGCTTTATGGTCATCATTGTTTAAAACTACCCGACCTGACCCCTTTTAAGCTATTTTTAATTTTTATATCTTTTTTACAAAGCCTGAACCGACATGTAGGACCTGAATTTTAAGCTATGAAAGACCAAATCCGACATGTTAGACCTGTTTTCAAGCTATGTTTATATCTTTTTAATATAACCCGAACTGAACCATTTTATACGGGTTGATGTAGCCAGAACCTTTTTGTACGGGTCGACGTAGCCAGAAAAACAGCTCCAATGGGCTTGTTGCAGCTCTGTAAAATAAAGAAAAAATATCTATAATTTTTTTTTTTTTTTGATACTCTCCATTTATAAGTAGTCAGTATGTTAATTATGAGTACAAAAGCTCAATATATTTTATATCATTAAAATTATTTGATTTTGGGAGGTTCTATGTAATGGGCACCTTTTTTTCTCCAAGTTACCTTTTTATTTACCATTCAAAAGTAAAATGGGTCGAAATAGCCATATGTACTAGTGTTGGTAAGTTGCTATACTGACTGCTTTTGGAACCTGTTAACAATAACAGATGACTGTGTTTACAAAACAAGCATAACTCATAATGCTTTTAAAGGATGACTCGTCCGATATGGCTAAGATTTCAAGAAAGGTTCCAACCTTGTTCGTGAAGTTCAGGACACCACCGAGAATCAACAATTAGTTACTTTTTTTTTACAAATCTAACATTAATGCAGACTAATAATTACTAATTGCTTAAATTACATCAGGAATCCATAAAGATCCGTAAAAATACCAGATCATTTATTGTACCAATGAACATACAAATTCAGAAAATTAAATTGGTCCAACACACGTACATTCACATTAGAGACTTGATACTTGAGAGTTGAGAGTGTTGTCAAAGTTATAATGTCAATAAGCTTTATGGGTAGTAAAACACTGGAGTTTCAATGTTGCTTTATGAGATAATTTCAGCCATGAATGAATTTGTTGCTCTTCTTTTCCGAAATGAACATAGTATTGATTCAAATAAGGAAGATCCATTGACATTACATATGAGTTGATACATTAAGCTTGCCTACTGTATGACTACTCTTGCAAACAACACATCTAAAAAGACACAAGCCAACCTTATTAACTACTTGAGCAGAAATGAAAATAAAACATACACCATAGACGTCACTGTAAGTATCATTATCGTCACTGCCTTTGAATAACTCGAGAAAAACAGATGGGGTTTGATGAAGTAGATGTCGTCTCCAATGTGCCTTTAGAATTGAGAATCAGGCCATACGAAGTTGTTACTCTTTCAAAGGGAAGAAAATATTTACGTTGTTAAGAAACTGTTGAATACATAGAGGTCACAATTTCAAGCATTTTACTTATAAATGGATCAAGTTACGCTTCAATCATGCCTAAAAGATACTAAGACGTACTGTATAAGCACTTTGGCATAAGCTTAACTAATAAGCACTTTGGCATAAGCTTACCCATCCTGTAAGTTCTTTATACAAGCTTACCCAAACACCCCCTAAATCCCATATTCCCACGGCAGGTATCCCTCTCACAAATGCACGCTGCTTTACACATGATAATTAGGGGAAAAAGAAATACATTCCAATGTATAACGCACTTTGACATGAGCTTACCCAAACACCTTCAATAAGCTCTATACCTATTTTTATACCCAATAGCTTATTAACCTCTTAAAATAAGCCTACCGAGTGTTGTAGTTTATTTATTTTGTGCCATGTTATTTGTTTTAAACTAGTCACTCGTTTTTTTGTTGTAGTTTATTTATTTTGGGTAAATTATGAAATATAAAAATTAGTCAAAGTATGGGTTGCGATGGACAAGCCCCATGGCCACAATAGATGAGTGATGATACAATAGTAACTTTCAATGTAAGCTAGAGCATACTGTCTATACTATAAACCATGCTAAAACACATAACACGACTTATTATCCAAGTCAAGAAGAAGCATCATCGAAATACGAATACCACACATCAGCATATAGAGAAACTAAAACTAAGGCTAAGAAAGGGGGTTTAAGTTTAAGCTAATTTTTAGGCCTAAGAGGTTAATTGACAATGCTTATATCTCATACGCCCATATTTTCCGCCTAATTTTCAAAATTGTGAGCTTATTATGGCATAAAGATGAAAGATAAGCTCATAAGCTAGAAAATAAGCCGGATAAAGATTAGCTTATGGGATGTTTGTTTAAGCTTATTTTTAGGCATGTGAGCTTATTATGACTGTACTTATATCTCATACGCCCATATTTTCAGCTTAATTTCAGACTTGTGAACTTATTATGACATAAAGATGGAAGATAAGCTCATAAGCTAAACTATAAGACTGGAAAAGAAATGAGCTTATGAGATATAAACTGAAAGCCCAAACATAAGGTTAAACAATCCAATTATAAGCACATAAGCTAAACAATCACAACCAATTACAAGGGGATGTTTGTTTAAGCTTACTTTTGGGATTATGGGCTTAATTGACTGGTTATATCTCATATGCCCATATTCTCCAGCTTATTTACAGAGTTGTGAGGTTATAATGACTTAAAGATGGAAGATAAGCTCATAAGGTAGAAAAAAACCGGATAAAGATGAGCTTATGAGATATAAGCCGAACCAAATAAGATCATAAGCCCAAAATAAGTTTAAACAACGACCCCTAAGTTCAAAGTTTGACCTGAGTAACCTCCAATTAATAAAATTGGCAAATCCCAATTAGTCCATACTTCTAATCAGGATCCCGATTCATGTAAGACTAATAATATGAGTATAGATTAATAAATTCATATGTTGAATCTGAACTGTCCTATAGTTTGAACGATTGCTTCATTTGGCCCAAATGGGCGCAAAAGAGACTAGAAGATTAAATTTCTTTGTGCAATAACTTAATGGTTTGTATAAAAAGGTAACTCGAGTTCATGCAAATTATGACATATGAGAAAGATACTGATATTTGTACAACATAATGTATGGAAACATGGACGAATTGGGAAATGGGTCAAAACAGGATCAGGCTGAAATGTATCACTTTTAATAGTGCTTGAAACGAGACACTCAAGAATATGGTGCATGTGGATCTCTTACTGTAGGTTCATCATTGTGAGTAACGAAATCAGTTTGTTTTGGTCTCTTACTATACATATTTCTATCATCCATTTTTAAATGAGCATGGTTCACTGGACTATACCAAAACACATACGCACTGAACCAAATGGATTTACCAGTTTTGCACTCTCATAGTATCATCATTAGTCAATAAATAGATAAAAGTCGCCTACTTGGGAGTGAGTACACCAATCTATTTTAAAAGATGGCCAAGTAAAAAAGTAGAAACCATAAATGGGGACTGCTGATGAATTCAAGACTAGTCAATTGTTGCAGGATCTCATCCTGGTCCAACAATCACACACAAACAAACGACGCCTATTTAAGACGACACACAGTTGAAAAGGTACAGCACCCTCTAGAAGACATAGCCCAGCTACTACTCACTGGGTGACACATGAATAGAATGTAAAAAATCTCTTAAAGACCACAAATCGCGATTTTTATAAGCTACAATATGACAACACAAATAACAAAGCAAAGTAACTCGATAACCACAGCAACAGGAAGACGAAGATGGCGACAACATGACTGACTTTCAGACCCATACTGAGCAACTGCTGGACAACTCTGGACCTTCTTAAACATGTCCTAGTACTCACGGGAACAGTAGATACATAAACACATATTAATAAAAAAAAATAGCATGTGCTTCATTATAGCATAATTCAAAGCAACATTATAAACAAACGAGAAAGTAAATCGGTAAAGAAAGAAATTGACAAGAAAGTATTTCCGCTTTACATTCATAGGGACTGTAAGCAGGTAAAAACATTCGACAAAAACAATACAAACCTGATCATTGTTTTCTTCTTCTGTAGGGGAATTACGGGATTCTAATGGTTTGTCTGCACTGCAGTTCTGTCGGTTACATTTGGTCCCAAAAGGATAGTTTATGTTGTTACGTTTGGCACACTTCCAGCTCCCTTCTGGCAGGTCCGCTTCTGAAACAAAATAAGAAACATATATAAGTTTTAGAATCGGACATTAAATATAGGTAACCAAATATATACATGAAGTACTTACTGGAACTCTTGGCTGGCTTTGCAACCTGCATATTAGTGCCATAAAAATAAATTAGAAAGACACATTATATAAACATAGCTAAAAAGCGTGCAAAAATAGAGCTGGTATAAAGATGGCCTCTGAGACCTGAGATCCTGGTTTAGGTGTGTTGCATTTCCTCATGTTACAGACTGATGTTCTGAAGGAGAAATTGACATTTCCACATTTTGGGCATTCCCAGTCATTTTATCGTTTTCCATCTGGAAGAAGCAAGTGAAACAATGAAAAACGGATGATAAATGTCAATTCCAATTTTTCAAGAAGAAATTGACATTTCCACAACTCGTAATTTCATGTCCTGTTTCAAACGTCGAAATTCCAATTTTTATCTCGGGAAGTTACTATTCACAAAACACTATTCATGTCCGAAATTTTTATTGCATATTCTCGTAAGTTAAACTATTTTAATGGAAATCCGAGAGTTTGGCGCTCGTCGGATCATTTCTGCAAAAATCACGAAGCCGTGTCCGAGATTTACATTCGGGTTTAAACGTCCTTCCGGCATCCCGATATGTCTATAAATCATTATAAACAATAAAAATATGATTTTCTTTCATTTTACGACAATTCTAAAAGTTTTAGAATTTTACGTTTTCCAGTTCAGCGTTTTACGCGAATTACGCGTTTTTAACCCGCGTTTCCAGTTTTAGCAGCGTTTATGCAACCCGATGGAACTTACCATTCATTTTATATTTTTCTTATGGAGTATTTTGACAAGTTTAGTCATTCTTTCAAGTTTCATATTTTTACGATACCCGGATTTACGTTTCGCGATTTAAAACTTTACGGTTACCAATTAACGGAACCAAAACCGACTCCATGAACCAGATATCACCAAGCTTCCTACATACTCATCCATACATGTGCAGCCCCCCTCCCCATGTTATTTGAACTTCACCACTTATTTACCATAATGCCATTGAAATTAGATATTTTGTACAAAAACACCTAAAACTACACATTTAACTTATTTTACAAATCAAAACACAAGAAAAAAATTGTTTTCTCTTCTTCCTCTCTCAAACTCACGACCCAAACACCAACTCCATGATCCATCCATTGTTTTTCAAAGTACAAAGCATCAAAGTTGTTCATTTCATCATCCTAATCAAGAATCATAACATAAAAACACAAGTAATCCAAGGTTTCTCATCATCTCACCACCTATTATTACAAAGTGAGTTATCAAATTTATTTTCATGTTTTCATCTAATTAACATATGTATCTCATGGTATTCATGCTTAATTTCATGCACAAACTAGTTATACCACTTTATTTTTGTATACTTTTTGAACATACAAACCCTAGATTTTGATTTAGGTGTTCCTTTGTAAAATTAACATGATTACTAGTGATTAGGAACCCATGGCACCCTAAGAAGGTGTATGGTAGGATTAGTATAGATTTGTGGTGTTTGCAAGAGATTTGGTTGAAGTAAAAACTAGTTTTGAACCTTGGAAATGGATTTATAACAAGTAAATATACATTCTGTCCCATTTTGGTAAATTCTGAAAAATCAGTAAATACAAAGTAAACTTTGGCAAAATTTTTAGAAAATACTTTCAAAAACGAATCCGTAGGCGAAAGAACGGATTAAAACGAGTTTATAACGAAGGAGATATGATTTTTGCAAGTTTAACGACGAAAACTATTTTCTGAAAATTGTACATGCTGTCCCACGATTTTCAATGGGCAATCTGAGGTGTAAAACTTGATCTAGCCATCCCGACTTATCAAAAATATATTAGTATGTTGTCCCACGATTTCGGGGATATAAAGAACGTAGAAAACAAGCTTATAACGACCAAGATATACACGTTTCAAAATCGGCGAAACTCTATTTATTTCCATCAGCTTTTTAGCAAAATACTACTAAGTATAGAAAAACAGTTTTTGTAAGACATCATGTTGAGAGCCAATTTACTCATTGATAAACTCATTTCTGGAAAATTTACATAATTGACAAAAAGTTAGTTCATCCAGCCTAGTTTACAAAACATCCAGCCGTTTGTCAAAAGGATTTATAACGAACAACTTATGGACTTCCAAACTTTCCCAAAAACTGCCCAGAATCTGCCAAAACAGCCCAAATACCTCACTTGACGGCTAATTATCTTTATGATCGAGACCTGTATGGACAAACTTCACTTCTGTGACTTTTTAGATATGGTGAAAATCTTCTCAAAACTACTGAGCTTCTTTCCTAACTCTTAATATTCACTATTTCACGATAAGTTTTACGAGACCATTTTGTCACTAATAGAAATAATACTTCTACGTACTAAATCCTAGATTTTCTATAAATACTACCAAAGTGCCAAATTCTTAACCATCGAAGTACTTATGATTACAAGCTTATTTATACGACTATTAAACGTTATTTCAAGGTTTTCAAAGCAAGGAATTCAACACTACCATTTATATATATACGATATATATATATATATATATATATATATATATATATATATATATATATATATATATATATATATATATTACGACAAGTTTTATAAGTCTAGTTAGACTTATTTTTCCCAAGTTATGGAAAAACATATTACTTTAACAATAACAAGTGTTTTCAAGTTAAGAGTGGTATAGGAACATGTGCATGGACATTCATAACATCATTTCATGATCTAAAGTAGATCGTTCATCATTCATATTAGGTTGCGGCTAGTGTGCGCGCCTTGTTTTTCAGCTCATTACATGTTTATGGTACCATCATATCAGGTGAGTCATAGCCCCACTTTTACTGGTTTAATTACTTTACAAACTCTTTGGGGGAGATACATGCTTAAATACTCGTGTTATACTTTTATACAATTTGAATCCCACGGGGGAGAATACATTACATCAATTACTTTTGTACAATGCCAAAGTATTACAAATTCCATACATTGCTTAAGTTTCCTTATTACCACGTCTTGACAAGTCCCCTTTATTATCATGGACCGTTAATTTTAGTACTAAGCGAGAGTGAGTGAATAGATCTATTGAGGGTGACGCCTCCATTCGCGTTTGGGTTGCTCCAACGGGACGAATGCATTTCATGTCTTATCAAATTGAGTGCCTGGTAAGCACTCTGGTTGGGGCCATTACTATGTCTAGCTTCGGGGTCATGAGCTTAAGAGACAATGTAGCATTTTTGACATTTTTGTCGGTTTACTTTATACTTGTGGCTATTGTACATACGAAAATTACTTATGGAATTACGATACTTTTCCACTACTATTACTACTGAATTACGATGCCTTTGCATCAGCCTTATTACTGAATTACAATGCTTTTGTATCAAACTTATTACATTTGGCAGTGGGTTGTAAACACACAGGTTGCAAGTCTCTTATGGCGGGACTTGGAACTGAGTGGATTTACGATGCCTTTGCTGGGACAACTTCATCCATATGCATTACATTCTTTTTCACAAGACTCTATGAACTCACCAACCATTGTGTTGACACTTTAGCATGTATTTTCAGGTTTTAAGCAATGGAACGCTACAAGAGGTTTTGGTAGGGCATGGCATGGTCATAGAAGACTCTGATTTACTCATTTGGGGACCGTTCTAAATTATTTTTAGGGCCTACTTCCGCATTACTTTTAACAATATAGATTCAACATTTTTGATTAAACTATTTTATTCTAAATGATTGAAGTGAAAACATTTTTGTACTTGTGTTGTGATATCAATTGAGTTACACCCCAGCTGCATGTATGCTTCCGCTGGACCCGATTATGGGGGTGTGACAATAAATTACACTCATCTGAGTCTGTGTAGCAGTATATGCATAAGTTAGATATAACATGCCTTTCTTTTGAGATGGCTCTTCTGGAAATAATCCAGGCCGTGGTCCCTATATAAAATCAAAAACCAAATGATCTATCAACATAGCATCACATGTTTATATTTTAGGAAACTTTTTACTAGTTGCAATTAGTTGATTGATATAACAAAATTCAGACATACCATGGCAGCCAGAGCAATGGACAGTCGCAAACCAAATTGTTCCATCAGCTGAGGTAAACCATACAAAGCACCTGTAAAAAGGTTCAATGCTGGTTTCAGCAAAATGTCACAAAGTAGCAGGTAGGGGTGTCAAAAAAGCCAACCCGACCCAAACACGACTAAGCCTATTCGGGTCGGGTTACTCGGGGTAATAAACGTATTCAGTTTATTCAGGTCAACCCGAATGTTAAATAGGGTCGGGTATCAGGTAACATATTTTTGGCTACCTCGGTTTCGGGTCAACCAGTTTGACACGACTTTTGTTTTTTTTTTTTTTTTTTTTTTTTTAATATATAAATTATCTATCTAAAATAGAACAAATAGGCAATTTTATGACCATTTTACTCAAATTTGGGCTGACCCGACCTTAGTGGACCCGAACCTACCTAACCCCGAATGAACACCCCTAGTAGCAGGCAAGGCAAATCATCATAATGAGATACAAACCCGAATTAACACCCCAGCAGGCAAGGCAAATCATCATAATGAGATACAAAAGGCGATTGTGCAATTTCTTTTACATTGAAAATGAACAAAATAAGTATCAGAATACCAGAACTTCTGAACAACACACAGTAAACAATAAACCGGCCAAAATCAACCCAGCCAAAAAACACATACCAGTTCCTATCATGGGCCCACCTGAATAAGCAGTGTGGCAGTGAGTTGCAGAGGACGATAAGGGTTCCCTCCAGGCAGACGGCTGTTGTAGTTGTAATGATAAGCGGAACCATCATAAGGAGCCATAGATATTCCATTGAAGGGAGAAGCAGCATAAGTTGTTACACCCATATACATTGAAGAGGGTGCACCGGAACCAGCATAAGGAGAAGACGAGGAGTAGCCTAGTGGGGTCGGCATTTGCCTTGGAGCAGATTTCTGTAAAAAACATTTCGTTGAAAGACAGATTAATAAAGGTAACTATAGGACAAAATATACATCAGCAAACTGATACAGCATAACCAAATACTTTAAACTTGATTACGCTCATCGTAGGACTAAAATCCAGTATAAATTCAACTATTTGTTATCAAAACTATCAATATGCTTTGATGAGCAATCAGTTTCGTTACTGGTCCTGTTAAATGTCTATTCTCTTACGGCCAAAAAATGATTACTACAATATGTGTAGTAAACGGATTGTGTAACTTACTGAGTTATGATCAGCTGGTCTTGGCTGTGTACAGTTGCGCATATTGCAAGTTGTCTGAAAAGAAAAGTTGACATTCCCACAGCTAGTACAGGTCCAGTCATCTTCTCTACAACCACCTAATATCATAAGTACAACAAATAAATATGACTAAGTAAGTGTCATTTACACATAATAGATGTATGGGTCCATGTATAAACTAACGCGGGAATAAGTAAATGCTTACACTCCCAATGTGTTTCTAACCAGTAACCATGACGAAGCTAAGATTCTGTTTGATGCGGCATTCCTATGTTTGCAAAAGGCTGTGGACGAGGTATAATTCCTTTGGTTG
The DNA here is from genome assembly GCA_030686995.1 of Artemisia argyi. Taxonomy (NCBI): domain Eukaryota; kingdom Viridiplantae; phylum Streptophyta; class Magnoliopsida; order Asterales; family Asteraceae; genus Artemisia; species Artemisia argyi. Next base: position 200,668,963 of record CM060683.1, on the reverse strand, counting down.
TGCATATAATTAAGGCTCAAAAGTTGAATGGTATTTCCGCATACTAATCAGTTCTAAGTTGTGAATGTTATTTGTTTTAAATTAGTCACTCGCTTTTTGTTGTAGTTAATTTATTTCGGGTAAATTGTGAAATATAAAAAATAGTCAAAGTATGGGTTGCGATGGACAAGTCCCATGGACACAATAGATGACTGATGATACAATAGTAACATTCAATCTAAGCTAGAGCATACTGTGTATACTATAAACCAAGCTAAAACACATAACACGACTTATTATCCAAGTCAAGAAGAAGCATCATCGAAATACAAATACCACACATCAGCATATAGAGAAACTAAAACTAGGGCTAAGTAATGGGGTGTAAGTCTAAGCTTATTTTTAGGCTTATGAGCTTATAAAACTCTACTTAGATCTCATGAGCCCATATTCTCCGGCTTATTTTCAGACTTGTGAGCTTATTATGACTTAAAGATGGAAGATAAGCTCATAAACTAAACCATAAGAGGGAAAAGAAATGAGCTTATGATATATAAGCTGAAAGCCCAAAGATAAGCTTAAACAAATCCAATTATAAGCTCATAAGTTAAACTATCACAACCAATTATAAGGGGATGTTTGTTTAATCTTACTTTTGGGCTTATCGGCTTAATTGACTATGCTTAAATCTCATACGTCCATATTTTCCGCCTTGTTTTCAGACTTGTGAGGTTATTATGACTTAAAGATGAAATTAAACCCTAATTAATAAGATGATAAAAGACGGATAAAGATGAGCTTATGAGATATAATCCGAACCAAATAAGATGATAAGCCCAAAATAGGATAAAACAAATCCCCCAGAGTTAAAAGTAACCTCCAATTAATAAAATTGGCAAACCCCAATTAGTCCATACTTCTAATCACCATCCCTATTTGAACTCGGGTTTGAATATGAGTAAAACGGTCATAAAATTGCCTATTTGTTCTAGTTTAGATAGATAACTTATAATAAACCATATCAAAATATATATTAAAAAAAACCGTATTCAGGTCAAACGGGTCAACCCGAACCCGAGTTAGCAAAAAAAATCTAACCCAATACCCAATCCTATTTAGCATCTGGGTTGACCCAAACAACCCGAATAAGATTATTGAACAAAATAAGTATCAGAAGACCATAACTTCTAAACAACACACGGTAAACAATAAAATGGCCAAAATCAACCAAAAAACACATACCAGTTCCTATCATGGGCACAGTTCCTATCATGGGCACACCTGAATAAGCAGGTGTGGCAGAGAGTTGCAGAGGACGACAAAGGAGGCATAGATGTTCCATTAAAGGGAGAAACAGCATAAGGTGTTATACCCATATACATTGAAGAAGGTGCACCAGAACCAGCATCATGAGACGACGAGGAGTAGCCTTGTAGGGTCGGCATTTGCCTTGGAACAGATTTCTGTAGAGCAAACATTTCGTTGAAAGAGTCATTAATAAAGATAACTATAGGACAAAGAACACATCAGCAAACTGATGCAGCATAACCAAATATTTTAAATTTGAGTACACTCATCGTAGGACTAAAATCCTGTATACATTCAACTATTAGTTATCAAAAGTTCAAAACTATCAATATGCTTTGATGAGCAATCAGTTTCGTTACCGATCCTGTTAAATGTCTATTCTCTTACGGCCAAAAAATGATGACTACTACAATATGTGTAATAAACGGATTGTGTAACTTTAATTTCATATAGAGAAACTAAAACTAGGGCTAAGTAAGGGGGTGTAAGTTTAAGCTTATTTTTAGGCTTTTGAGCTTATTTGACTTTGCTTAAATCTCATACGCCCATATTTTCCGGATTATTTTCAGACTTGTGAGCTTATTATGACTTAAAGATGGAAGATAAGCTCATAAGCTAGAAAAAAGACAGATAAAGATGAGGTTATGAGATATAAGCCAAGCCAAATAAGATCATAAGCCCAAAATAAGCTTAAAACACGACCCCCTAAGTTGAACGTTTCACCTAAGTAAACTCCAATTAATATAATTGGCAAACCCCAAAGTCCATAGTTCTAATCACCATCCATATTCATGTAACACTAATATGAGTAAAGATTAATAAATTATCACATCCAATTAGAGCCTAAAACCTGTCAACCTCTAAAACCTCTCTTAAAGCCAAAAAAACAATAGTTACTGCGATATGTGTAATAAACGGATTGTGTAACTTACTGAGTTATGAGCAGCTGGTCTTGGCTGTGTACAGTTGCGCATATTGCAAGTTTTCCGAAAAGAAAAGTTGACATTCCCACAGCTAGGACAGGTCCAGTCATCTTCTCTACGACCACCTAAATCATAATCAAGACAAATTAATACCATAGAATAAACTTATGGTTCCCTGACTAAACTCACAAGACAAATTTTATGCATAAGTATTTATAGGCTTTAGAAAAAACGTAAAGCTTTATGGTGTATTTTGGAGCTGAAACAAAAAGAAACTAAACTGGGGCTAAATAAGGGGATGTTTGTTTAAGCTAATTTTTAGGCTTATGAGCTTATTTGACTATGCTTATATCTCATATGTCCATATTTTCCAGCTTATTTTCAGACTTGTGAGCTTATTATGACTTAAAGATGGAAGATAAGCTCACAAGCTAGAAAAAAGACGGATAAAGATGAGCTTATGAGATATAAGCCGAGCCAAATAAGAGCATTACTTTAGGCTGTTTAATGGGGTCGAATATACATGATTATTTATTCTTAGGTGCTAGAACAAGTGAAGAGATGCAAATTAGATAATTCCAATCTCTCCCACTAGCAATTACAAAATGTTACTATGGCTACTAATTCCAGCAGTACTAACATAAAGGCATGTTATAATCATAGTCGGTAATGCACTATTGATAACAGAAAAACAATGTTAACTAGTATGACTAAAAAGGCTGTTGACGCAATCGTATTACTCTTCTAGTAATCACTAATCAAATGTTAATGATCCAAATTTGCTTACTAAAAGCCTATTTATATACAATAACAACAAGAAAGACAGCATGACCAAAACTTACAAATCACTTATTTCAACATGTTACTCTATGTGTTTGACCTAATAAAGTGACTAACGAATAGAGTGACTACTAGTCAAATATAAAACTACTAGTCAATTATAGACGCTTAGCCTAACAATAAAATAACTAAGGGCGACCCAACATGATTTGCTTGTATAGACCATGGAAATTACTAGTTAATTAGAAGGAGCGTACAATTTTCAGCTTATAACATCATAAGCACAACAACTATGAAACACACAAAACAGAATCACAGTATACAATTATATTTATATAGGTCGGTTATTCTTAGTAAGTGGTATGGGATTACTTTGTTTATAACTACGTACGGGCTTAAAAACCATTTCAAATAATCAAACCCGGACATGTTTTAATAATTCAATGTGTAGGAGTGTATACTTAAGCGTTATACAAGCAGATAACCAAATAACTTAAACTTAATTATACTCATCATAGAACAAAAATCTAGTATAAATACAACTGTTGGTTACCAAAACTACAAAGAGCAATCAGTTTCTTTAGTGCGTTGGTTCTATGAAATCTGTTGGAACTCAATTAGAGGAATATAAAGCACACTTCCAAAAAAAAATTCAATCGTTAGATATATCTATCTCCTAACAGGAGTGAGAGACTGGTCTTGTAAACGCCTATTTTCTTAAAGCCAAAAAACGATAGCTACAGCCATATAGAAACTAAACTGGGGCTAAATAAGGGGATGTTTGTTTAAGCTTATTTTTAGGCTTATGAGCTTATATCTCATACACCCATATTTTCCAGCTTATTTAAAGATTTGTGAGCTTATTATGACTTAAAGATGGAAGATAAGCTCATATATTAAACTATAAGACCCAAAAAATGAGCTTATGAGATATAAGCTGAAAGCCCAAACTTAAACTTGAACAAATCCAAATTATAAGGGGATGTTTGTTTAAGCTAATTTTTAGGCTTATGAGCTTATTTGACTATGCTTAAATCTCATAAGCCCATATTCTCCGGCTTATTCTCAGACTTGTGAGCTTATTATGACATAAAGATGGAAGATAAGCTCATAAGGTAGAAAAAAGACGGATAAAGATGAGCTTATGAGATATAAGCCGAATCAAATAAGATAATAAGCCCAAAATAGAATTAAACAAATCCCCCTAAGTTAAAAGTTTTAACCTGAGTAACCTCCAATTAATAAAATTGGCAAAACCCAATTAGTCCATACTTCTAATACGAGTATATATCAATAAATTAGATCAAACGATGACTTGAAGTAACTAACTCTTACCTGAATCAAACGTTTTGACTAGCTACCACATCTCAACCAAATCTCTCATTTCTTCAAACTTTGACTACCAAACAGTTTTGAAGTTAAATTAGAGGGTTTGGGTTTTTAATTTTTATGCTCTTTAAATTTGTTTGGTAACATGGAATGAATTGAATTGTGGGCCCTTAGATTCTAAATCATTGTTTCCTAATCACATATTTTTAAGTCAAATATAATTATATATCTTTAATTAAATATATAAATAAATAATTATTAATTTTCTCTCTCCTATTTTTATTTTAATCCAATCCGAATTCGAATCCGATTCTAAACCCACTTACAAACCAAACGGGCCCTTAATTAACGGTCAACATAGTCAAACTTGGAATGAATGTTTCGCTTTCTGACTAAACCTGAAAAGTTTCACCGTTGGAATGAATGAACCAATTTCCTAACAACGTTAGTATCAGATATTTTCAGTCACATCCTTGACACACGAGGGTAGCACTACTACAAAATAGTAACATACTCGCACTTTTACAAATGTTCTGAAAGAGTGACTCAGTGACTCCAATAGCAAAAAAATTACCAATTGAATCTTTTATATAATAAAAGAATTACATCATTTCGGAGTGTTTCTGCAAATCCCTTCTTATTGAAAAAAAAAATAGACTAATAGGAGAGCTCAATTTTGTCATGTAGGCAAAATCGAGCAATATGATTGGTCAATAAAAAATTAAAATTAAATTGATTTTGGTCAAACTTAATCAATTTGGTGGTGAAATTTGGTTAAGAAAAAAAATGCATAAAAATGTAAGTGTCAAATTTATAAAAACAAAAACTTAAAAAAAGAGGAAGTAATTAATAAAACTTTGGTATTTGAATTTTAAATAAATTATATAGAGGTAAGTGTAAGGGGAAAAAAAAAAAAAAAAAAAAAAAAAAGAAAAAAAACCCTTATACTTCATACCCCCTATACTTTATAATATTAACTTTGTTTAAAATTACATGATTATTAGTATTAGTTTTTAGACTTTCGTTATTAAAATTACAAAATTTGGTAAATATGCGAATTAGTTTTAATACACGTTAAATATTTTTTTAAACTAATGTCAGTTTTAGACTTTTCTAAAATATTTTTTTTTAAATAAGGACACATGTTATTTTATTTAAAAGTTTAATTTATGCGTACACGGGTTTGAATATTAAATACGGCTAAATTATTAGTAACGGGAATATAAATATCAAATAGTAAGCACGAGTTAGTGTAATATGAAAATAAATATACGCGATTCAACTTATAACAACGACTCATGAAATTGTTATTTGAAATTTATATATGGATATCCATAAAAACATATTAAAAACTTTATGGAGCATAATTTAACTTTATCAACACTCATTATGTGCTACTAAACTCGCACATTTTGTACAACATGATATCAATAGTTAAAGTTAAATAACAATATCAACCTCAACATCAACTTCAACATGTCTATCAGTTAAAAACATTATACAAAGCTAATTATTAAAAAAAAAAAACAAAACAAAAAAAAACAAAAAAAACAAACAAACACACGGGTTAGATAGATAGTCATTGTTTAATGAAGATGTTCTCCTTAAATTATAAAAAAAAAAATGCACGCATCATAATTCTTATTTGATAACAATCACCTCCAAAATCAAAAAAAAGAAAAACTACGTGGGTAATAACCTAACTTTATTTATTGACGTGATGTTTCATCAAAAATAAATAAATAAACGTAATAGTTGGCTGTTGTAAAGGAATTAAAAGTATGTATATGAGAATTATTAAGCAAGTATATATAGTTTTTAATCAGGTTATTACGTTACTATACTGCGATAATGTTATTGAGTTGGTAATCACGGATGTGAGATACAACCATTCTTCTATACTTATGATTTATCTGTTAACCTCTTTTTGCTTCTGAGTAGAATCCGAAAGAGACCTCAACAGAACTTTGACTTATGCCTTATCTAGCTGATAGTTTTTAGTAACCTTTTTTTTATGGTTTAACTTTTTTTATACACACCAACTTTTAGTAACTTTTTTTTAATGTTAAAATTCTACACCTAATATTTGTGTTTTTACTATAAACATACTAAGCTATCATAGAATTAGTTGTGAGTTCAGGGGTTTTTTATTAAGCTTCTCAAAAAAGCTTAAAGCTTTATCATAAACTTATTGTGTTATAGTAATTGAATAAGCCAATAAGCACCTTCAATAAGCGTAATCAAACACCCCTTTAGTTTTAATCTGAAGTTTTCTTATTTGATTTTAGGACTAACTTTGTTGTTATCCTCACTATAATGAAACATGTTAGTGGTGTTTTCAGTTTTATGATCTTATCGCACACACTAAAATGGAAAGCAATTTGTTATGTGCGTTTTTTAGAGGAGGATTAAATATCAACACATGATTGTCGTGGAAGAATTATCTACGCCTGCTCAAGGTATGAATGTATAATTAAGTTGAGTTGCTAATTTAGATAATATATGAATGTATTTTAATGTACCAAAGATGTGTTTTTGTGCCTATATGAGGGATTTTATGGTAGAAATTCTTAGCAGGTGTCTTTGAATGAGTTAATGAAACTGAGCAGGTGTTTGTTATCATTGATAACACTATAGGTGTCAACCAACGGTCTAAATATGGGTGTCTTTTACCTTGATGATTTATGCTAATTGTGAAGAAAGTTACACTAAAGTGAAAGGTCGGTAAGGATTCAAACAATCCTAAAAGACTTGCGAATGTACTCTTTGCCGTTTTTTCCATGCATTTATAATTTACTTATGCAAGTAATAATAATTTTCTTATATAGTTCGGTCTTACAGAAAAATATTCTTATACCTTATACATAAACGTATTCTGTAACAATTCGCAATTTCAGGTTAATTACCATTCCCGGAAAATTTCACTATTCACTTTTACTATTCATTTTTCCCGAAACTTTCCCGAAAGTTGATTTTTATCTGATATTCTTGAGTGATAAATCATTTCCATGGCAAATTAAATGTTTGACATTCGTCAGACCATTTTCGTGAAAGTTATTAAGGAATTACACGTTTTAGGGTAAAACGTCATTCATAAATTCAACGTATAACGAAACTCGACCGCGTTAAGTGACCCCGCATCAGAAAAATGTTTGACACACTCATGATTTATTTGAGAATTAATCGTGACTGAGAAAAACATGACCAAAGACTTCCCAGCAGGTCACCCATGTCGGTACTACTCTCACAAGAGCACGCTTAACCGAATGGGCGATTAACCGTTAGACCACAAAACGAGTTTCTAAGACGTTTTGAGTTTTCAAACTTATTAGAAAAAGTCAACATAATTTTTCCCTCCTCCTCTGACCAAAAGTCATTTCTTGATTTTTAGGCTTACGGTTTGATGTCTAAAAGACATTTAACACCAACCGACACTAGACTGAGCCCAGTCTAGACATTATAAGTCATTTTATATCATATTAGAAAAGTAACATTTTACTTTTCTCAGTTTTACGCAAAATTCGTACATTTTACGTATTACGCGTTTTAGACCCGTATTTCCAGTTTTTAGCAGGGTTTACCACCCAAATGGAACCTACCACTCATTTTATATTTTATTATGGGACATATGGACATGTCTAACAATACTTTAAAGTTTCATAATTTTACGACACCCGGTTTTACGTTTTGAGGCCTAATCATTTACGGTTGGCATTTCCCGGAGTCAAAACTAACAAATATCTAGATTTTTTCATCCAAGCCAAGCCACCTCCCCCCCTTATCCCTTGTGAACCGCCATATGGGGGGGGGGAGTCACCCCTTGTGTGGTTAGTAAATGTACCGAGGACGATAAAGTTCAGTATGCCACGAGTACTCTGTTGAATGAGGCGTTGTCCTGGTGGAACTCAATTGCTCAACCCATGGGCATTGAGAATGCCTACAAAATTACTTGGGCTAATTTGAAACAAATGATGATCAAGGAATACTGTCCTCGCAGTGAAATACAGAAGTTGGAGGTTGAATTCTGGGATCATACGGTTAAGGGAAATGATATCATAACCTACAATCGTCGATTTCAAGAATTAAGGATACTTTGTCCAACAATGGTTTCCCCAAAGGAAAAATTGTTGGAAAGATATATCTGGGGACTTCCATCCAGCATACAGGGGCATGTAACTTCGGCAAATCCAAAGGAACTTGATGAAGCTATGCGGATGTCCCGCAGCCTCATGGACCAAGTGGTACGAATGACAGAAACCCGAAAGCAAACCAACCTCAACACCAACAACAACACCAACAACGCCAGCAATACCAATAAACCCAACAACTCCAACTACAACAATAATAATAGGAACAACAACAAGCGACCATGGGATGGTAACCATGGAAGTAACAACAATAACAACAACAACCAAACTCAAAACAACAACCAGCAAAACAAAAGACAAGAGACCACAAGGGCTTATGTGGCTGCACCAACTAGAGGCGCAGGATATACTGGGAATGCTCCACTATGCAATAAGTGTAACTTCCACCACTCAGGTCCTTGCCCGGCTAAGTGTCGCAACTGTCAGAACACTGGACACCTTGCCAGAGATTGTAGAGTCAAGGATGTAGCTACCGGTAGCAACACACAACCGATAGTTATATGCTTCGGGTGTGGAGAAAGTGGACATTACAAGAACCAATGTCCCCAAAACCAAGGTCAACAAGTTGAAGACAACCAAGGGTGAGCATATATGATAAGAGGAGATGGAGCTTATCAGAATCTCAACAACACTGCAGAACAATGAAGTTTAGAACTTAGCAGTCATATTTATTTATGCACTTTGTTGTACTATGTGTATGTCATCCCTAGTAATGGGAGTTTTATGACTTAAGAATATTTATTGTTCAATAAACGACTCTTTGTGATAATTCTCATCTATTGTACTTTCTATCTCCAAACCAATTTGATTGTTAGCAGACTATTACCATTCTATGAGACTTACTTAGTTATCTTTTAAACCATTCAACAAATTTTACTTCAAGCTAATTTGTTATCACTTTATTGTTTCACATCATTTTACTCCAAGATATTCTACCACCATCCTAGAAATCATTTCGTTGATACCACACTATAAATCAATATCATGCCTTCATTTCCAACTTTCATCACAAACCACTAAATCTCAACATACCAAAATGAAGAACACAAACCTTCTTAACCTTCTCACCATCATCATCTTCACAACCCTTAACCCCACAAGCTCACTTTCTGATATTGATGCACTTTTAAAGCTCAAATCATCCTTAGTTACACCACAAGCAAACTCATCAGCCTTACAAGATTGAATACCATACGTGACTAAACCGAACATCACATTATCGGTCCTAAATTATACATAGCCTGATCACCTATGTCTAATTCAGGAGGGATCATGTTATGCTGGGAGCAGTCACCTGTATGTTTTCTTAGAAACAAACTTCTCATAAGTAAACTCATCCTACGCCATACACTGAAACGACAAATCAAACTACATCACTCTAATCCTCATAAGTAACCACACCTCTTCATTGACACCACTCCAACATATAACACACACAGAACTTCGGGACGAAGTTCCCCGTAAGGGGTGGAGACTGTAACAATTCGCAATTTCAGGTTAATTACCATTCCCGGAAAATTTCACTATTCACTTTTACTATTCATTTTTCCCGAAACTTTCCCGAAAGTTGATTTTTATCTGATATTCTTGAGTGATAAATCATTTCCATGGCAAATTAAATGTTTGACATTCGTCAGACCATTTTCGTGAAAGTTATTAAGGAATTACACGTTTTAGGGTAAAACGTCATTCATAAATTCAACGTATAACGAAACTCGACCGCGTTAAGTGACCCCGCATCAGAAAAATATTTGACACACTCATGATTTATTTGAGAATTAATCGTGACTGAGAAAAACATGACCAAAGACTTCCCAGCAGGTCACCCATGTCGGTACTACTCTCACAAGAGCACGCTTAACCGAATGGGCGATTAACCGTTAGACCACAAAATGAGTTTCTAAGACGTTTTGAGTTTTCAAACTTATTAGAAAAAGTCAACATAATTTTTCCCTCCTCCTCTGACCAAAAGTCATTTCTTGATTTTTAGGCTTACGGTTTGATGTCTAAAAGACATTTAACACCAACCGACACTAGACTGAGCCCAGTCTAGACATTATAAGTCATTTTATATCATATTAGAAAAGTAACATTTTACTTTTCTCAGTTTTACGCAAAATTCGTACATTTTACGTATTACGCGTTTTAGACCCGTGTTTCCAGTTTTTAGCAGGGTTTACCACCCAAATGGAACCTACCACTCATTTTATATTTTATTATGGGACATATGGACATGTCTAACAATACTTTAAAGTTTCATAATTTTACGACACCCGGTTTTACGTTTTGAGGCCTAATCATTTACGGTTGGCATTTCCCGGAGTCAAAACTAACAAATATCTAGATTTTTTCATCCAAGCCAAGCCACCTCCCCCCCCCCTTATCCCTTGTGAACCGCCATATGGGGGGGGGGGAGTCACCCCTTGTGTGGCTTAATCTCCATACTTGTGCTCTAGGATCCTTACAAGTGTTGAACTTGTTCACCAAGCTTTGACTAGTCATGTTTTGTAACCTCCTCAAGCCCATATAAATACCCCCCTCCCCTCCTTTGTGCCGTGCATCCCCAACCCCAATACCACTCCACACTTAGCTTATTTCTTTCAAAGTTCTTGCAAGGTTCAAGAGTTAGTTCAAGATAGAAACCCTAGTTAGCTTATTTTTCACCAAAACTCTTCCAAACCCTAATATACTTGGTGATTTCTCTTGAGTTTAAATCCACTCAACTCACCTCAATCTTTATCATCCATCTTTCAAGAATACCAAGGGTAGAATGGTTGCATGAAGTGAAAAAGGGTTGAAGCAAGTCTATCAAAGTCCATTTCCTTACTTGTTACTTTCCTTTCATCTTTGAAAGCCAAAAGTTGTAAGCCAAACCCTAACATGCTTCTTGTTAATTTATCATGTTCATATCATTTACATGTTATTCTTGCTATATTATGTCTTGTATTGATGTCCGTGATGTATAAAAATGAGTAAAAGATGTTGTTATAATGAATTGTTGAAACAAGTTACTAAAACGAGCAAACTAATGAATTTCTTGGTAAGACCTGATCAAAATGGTAAAAATATGATATTTGATTATTACATATTGTGGTAGAGGACCTAAAAAGGAAACCATAGCAATTTAAACCACCCAAAACGAGTATACGAGTCAAAAGTTATGGCGATTTGAAATTACCAAAGATTTCCGGCAAAACTGCCAAATACCATTCTGATCAAATTTGGGTTTTGAAAGTCCCACTTCTGGTCCGATTCATCAAAAAGTTAAAACACGAAAGTTGTCCAAAACGACGTTTTCGTTCAGGAACAAAGAAGCTCGAGACCTAAAAATGCTTTCCGGGTGATAAAATTCTTCAAATTCTAAACAGCCCATTTTTAGGCGAAAGTCACTAGTTTATGGTTATACTTTGAAAGGAACAAAAGGTCTTATGACCTATAATCGAGACCACAACCATGGCTAGAGCCAAGGATGTGTCTCATGACCTTGGAACAAGGACCAAAGGTCATGGCTAGGCCATGACGAAATGATCATACCAACTTACATAGGCGTAAACATGAAACAATGAATTAGGCGATAACTTGAACAAGCAATTTGGATCTACTTCACTTAAAAAGGAACCATGAGATATTACAAGGAAAAATGGTCATACAAGACTTATGAAACTACCCTTAATAACAATCTTCATGTACTAATAAACTTTTCTAAGTTTATTCAAATATCGGACATGTAACTTTTCGGATCAAAACTTATATCTATATATTTCATCAACTACTACAATAGTAGGGAGCCTCATGTGAGGAGTTCATTATGTAAGCCGTCGAGTTGAGTTGTGGATTTACGAGTTAAAGTGTCCTGGCTCCTCGAACGCTTACTAACATGACTTCTGAATTATGTCGGCCCGAACGGTAGTAAACGATATACCAAAACATACATGTTTCATGAATCTTTCTTTCCAAGACTTATACTATACATCATACCACATCATGGACTAAATGCAAGATATATATATAGGCACTACTTCATATTCTTTACTCCGATCCTAAGTCGCAACATTCTATTATAGGTTGCTCATAGAAACCTACACGATCCAACCATCACCTTCATTACTTGCTATTCTACTTAAGGTGAGTTCGTAGCCCCACTTTCTATTGTTTAACTATTTTACAAACCCATGGGGGGAATACATGCTATTATTTTTCTACTCGAACACGATGCTTTCTAATGTATGCTTCACGACGATGTTTTATTATCACTAAGTAACGATTGCCATGTTCGAAGTCCCTATATCATGAACCATTAGTCACTACCTATAGTGAGCGCGAATATTGTGAATAGATCTATTGGGATTGACGGATCCCATTTGTGTTGAACAACGATGAGTTCACACAAATGCACTATATTTGAGATTTAGCGGTATAATGGCAAAAGTACCTCGATAGGGCTTCTATAATGCCAATTTTGTTGGTTCGATGTTAATGTTTTGGTTGCATGAGCTTAGTGAAATAAAAAAAACGATTTTGTTTTCTAACTATGAGTGTGAGTCTATAGCTCACACTACGACATATTGTGTTCAACGATTTAACTAAACTCTACGAATTCCACTCAACCTTTGTGTTGACCTCTCAAGCATGTATTTCAGGTTCATGACGATCAAGGATGGCACGGAAGGACACGGATACTCAAGAGGGCTATAAATTTTATTATCATTCAAAACTCATTTAAATTGTAAACATGAAACCATCTGGGACCTCATTTTGTAATCTCTGATATTTATATAATTTGAATGATAAATCTTTTAAAACGACTCAATTGGAGTTCGTTTTCTATTATTGTGACTATTGTGCCGTCAAGTAACACCCAGTTCGAATTCCGCTGCATCCATGAATTGGGGGTGTTACAGATTGGTACCAGAGCCATGGTTATAGAGAAACGGGTCTAATTGAGACCTAAACTATAACTACAATTACAAGCAAAAACATTTTATAGCCTTCCGCTCTTCGTGCCTTCCATCCTCCAGACGATTATGGACTTATTATGCAAGTTAGGCTACATAAACATATTAGTATATTGCTATATATATGCTTGCCATATTTTGAGCACTCCCCATAAACGATAGAATTATATTAACATTGTAATTCTTCTTATAGAAATCATGTGCATACCCACTTCTCCCGATTATGTGCCCACTCTACCTAATAACTTCCAAGTCTTACCACCCTCACCCGAGTTCGGATTTGACTTCGTAAATGCCTTCGCTTTTGATGACGAAGAAGAACCTTTCGAAGATTCAACCGACGAAGAAGAGGATAATGAATACGAATATGTACTAGAACCATTACCACCACCACTATCACTTCCTTTTGATATCCCTACATGTGATGAATTGGATCACTCACTATGGATTGTACCTCGACCACCATTGATCGAACAAGAAAGTCAACATGAAAACTACAGCTTCTCAAATTTCATCGACTCGTACCTCTATGACACACTAAACCAAAAAGTTGCCGATCAATCAGAGCTGCTCGGACCTTCTAATCCACAATAGACTAGTGTGATGATACTAGTTAACTTTTGTACTACTAAACTGATTAGACTCAGTTAGTAAGTGTTACGAAATCTATGTAATAACTAGCGATAGTAAAAACGTTGTAATTACTAAACTGAAAGTATCAGTTAGTAAATTTTGAAGAAGCTTGTAATAAGTTTCGATTTTGTAAATCAACCAACGTTGTACGAATAAAACTCTTGTTTTATACTATCATGTGTTATGCCTTTAAATCTTCAACATTATTATCCTATCATTCTTATCAAAAAAAAATTGTGCTCATCTCACAACTCTCTAATTACAATGTACCTTTTGAACAATAGAATCATGGCGCCAAAGAAACAAACACCACCAACAATGACGCAAGCCGCCATCCGCAAACTGGTAAAGGACACTATCAATGCAGCACTTATCACGGAACGAGCAGCCATAGCTGCAGCAGCTGCCGAAACCGCCACAGCTGCTGGTGCTGCTGATGCTGCAGCAGCTGCTGATGCTGCAGCAGCCGCAGAAGCCGCCACTGCTGCAGAAGCTGCGATAGCTGCAGAGGCTGCCAGAATTGCCAGTCTTAACCTTGGAGGACCTACCCCTCCGGTGACCAATGTTACTACAGTACCAAAGGGTTGCTCGTTCATTTCCTACCTGAAATGTGAACCCCTCAAATTCAAGGGTACTGAAGGGGCTGTAGGTTTGACCCGTTGGTTCGAAAAGGCGGAGTCGGTGTTCTTGGTTAGTAAATGTACCGAGGACGATAAAGTTCAGTATGCCACGAGTACTCTGTTGAATGAGGCGTTGTCCTGGTGGAACTCAATTGCTCAACCCATGGGCATTGAGAATGCCTACAAAATTACTTGGGCTAATTTGAAACAAATGATGATCAAGGAATACTGTCCTCGCAGTGAAATACAGAAGTTGGAGGTTGAATTCTGGGATCATACGGTTAAGGGAAATGATATCATAACCTACAATCGTCGATTTCAAGAATTAAGGATACTTTGTCCAACAATGGTTTCCCCAAAGGAAAAATTGTTGGAAAGATATATCTGGGGACTTCCATCCAGCATACAGGGGCATGTAACTTCGGCAAATCCAAAGGAACTTGATGAAGCTATGCGGATGTCCCGCAGCCTCATGGACCAAGTGGTACGAATGACAGAAACCCGAAAGCAAACCAACCTCAACACCAACAACAACACCAACAACGCCAGCAATACCAATAAACCCAACAACTCCAACTACAACAATAACAATAGGAACAACAACAAGCGACCATGGGATGGTAACCATGGAAGTAACAACAATAACAACAACAACCAAACTCAAAACAACAACCAGCAAAACAAAAGACAAGAGACCACAAGGGCTTATGTGGCTGCACCAACTAGAGGCGCAGGATATACTGGGAATGCTCCACTATGCAATAAGTGTAACTTCCACCACTCAGGTCCTTGCCCGGCTAAGTGTCGCAACTGTCAGAACACTGGACACCTTGCCAGAGATTGTAGAGTCAAGGATGTAGCTACCGGTAGCAACACACAACCGATAGTTATATGCTTCGGGTGTGGAGAAAGTGGACATTACAAGAACCAATGTCCCCAAAACCAAGGTCAACAAGTTGAAGACAACCAAGGGTGAGCATATATGATAAGAGGAGATGGAGCTTATCAGAATCTCAACAACACTGCAGAACAATGAAGTTTAGAACTTAGCAGTCATATTTATTTATGCACTTTGTTGTACTATGTGTATGTCATCCCTAGTAATGGGAGTTTTATGACTTAAGAATATTTATTGTTCAATAAACGACTCTTTGTGATAATTCTCATCTATTGTACTTTCTATCTCCAAACCAATTTGATTGTTAGCAGACTATTACCATTCTATGAGACTTACTTAGTTATCTTTTAAACCATTCAACAAATTTTACTTCAAGCTAATTTGTTATCACTTTATTGTTTCACATCATTTTACTCCAAGATATTCTACCACCATCCTAGAAATCATTTCGTTGATACCACCCTATAAATCAATATCATGCCTTCATTTCCAACTTTCATCACAAACCACTAAATCTCAACATACCAAAATGAAGAACACAAACCTTCTTAACCTTCTCACCATCATCATCTTCACAACCCTTAACCCCACAAGCTCACTTTCTGATATTGATGCACTTTTAAAGCTCAAATCATCCTTAGTTACACCACAAGC
Organism: Artemisia argyi; assembly: GCA_030686995.1. Taxonomy (NCBI): domain Eukaryota; kingdom Viridiplantae; phylum Streptophyta; class Magnoliopsida; order Asterales; family Asteraceae; genus Artemisia; species Artemisia argyi. Next base: position 200,652,736 of record CM060683.1, on the reverse strand, counting down.
AAACTCATCAGCCTTACAAGATTGAATACCATACGTGACTAAACCGAACATCACATTATCGGTCCTAAATTATACATAGCCTGATCACCTATGTCTAATTCAGGAGGGATCATGTTATGCTGGGAGCAGTCACCTGTATGTTTTCTTAGAAACAAACTTCTTATAAGTAAACTCATCCTACGCCATACACTGAAACGACAAATCAAACTACATCACTCTAATCCTCATAAGTAACCACACCTCTTCATTGACACCACTCCAACATATAACACACACAGAACTTCGGGACGAAGTTCCCCGTAAGGGGTGGAGACTGTAACAATTCGCAATTTCAGGTTAATTACCATTCCCGGAAAATTTCACTATTCACTTTTACTATTCATTTTTCCCGAAACTTTCCCGAAAGTTGATTTTTATCTGATATTCTTGAGTGATAAATCATTTCCATGGCAAATTAAATGTTTGACATTCGTCAGACCATTTTCGTGAAAGTTATTAAGGAATTACACGTTTTAGGGTAAAACGTCATTCATAAATTCAACGTATAACGAAACTCGACCGCGTTAAGTGACCCCGCATCAGAAAAATATTTGACACACTCATGATTTATTTGAGAATTAATCGTGACTGAGAAAAACATGACCAAAGACTTCCCAGCAGGTCACCCATGTCGGTACTACTCTCACAAGAGCACGCTTAACCGAATGGGCGATTAACCGTTAGACCACAAAATGAGTTTCTAAGACGTTTTGAGTTTTCAAACTTATTAGAAAAAGTCAACATAATTTTTCCCTCCTCCTCTGACCAAAAGTCATTTCTTGATTTTTAGGCTTACGGTTTGATGTCTAAAAGACATTTAACACCAACCGACACTAGACTGAGCCCAGTCTAGACATTATAAGTCATTTTATATCATATTAGAAAAGTAACATTTTACTTTTCTCAGTTTTACGCAAAATTCGTACATTTTACGTATTACGCGTTTTAGACCCGTGTTTCCAGTTTTTAGCAGGGTTTACCACCCAAATGGAACCTACCACTCATTTTATATTTTATTATGGGACATATGGACATGTCTAACAATACTTTAAAGTTTCATAATTTTACGACACCCGGTTTTACGTTTTGAGGCCTAATCATTTACGGTTGGCATTTCCCGGAGTCAAAACTAACAAATATCTAGATTTTTTCATCCAAGCCAAGCCACCTCCCCCCCTTATCCCTTGTGAACCGCCATATGGGGGGGGGAGTCACCCCTTGTGTGGTTTAATCTCCATACTTGTGCTCTAGGATCCTTACAAGTGTTGAACTTGTTCACCAAGCTTTGACTAGTCATGTTTTGTAACCTCCTCAAGCCCATATAAATACCCCCCTCCCCTCCTTTGTGCCGTGCATCCCCAACCCCAATACCACTCCACACTTAGCTTATTTCTTTCAAAGTTCTTGCAAGGTTCAAGAGTTAGTTCAAGATAGAAACCCTAGTTAGCTTATTTTTCACCAAAACTCTTCCAAACCCTAATATACTTGGTGATTTCTCTTGAGTTTAAATCCACTCAACTCACCTCAATATTTATCATCCATCTTTCAAGAATACCAAGGGTAGAATGGTTGCATGAAGTGAAAAAGGGTTGAAGCAAGTCTATCAAAGTCCATTTCCTTACTTGTTACTTTCCTTTCATCTTTGAAAGCCAAAAGTTGTAAGCCAAACCCTAACATGCTTCTTGTTAATTTATCATGTTCATATCATTTACATGTTATTCTTGCTATATTATGTCTTGTATTGATGTCCATGATGTATAAAAATGAGTAAAAGATGTTGTTATAATGAATTGTTGAAACAAGTTACTAAAACGAGCAAACTAATGAATTTCTTGGTAAGACCTGATCAAAATGGTAAAAATATGATATTTTATTATTACATATTGTGGTAGAGGACCTAAAAAGGAAACCATAGCAATTTAAACCACCCAAAACGAGTATACGAGTCAAAAGTTATGGCGATTTGAAATTACCAAAGATTTCCGGCAAAACTGCCAAATACCATTCTGATCAAATTTGGGTTTTGAAAGTCCCACTTCTGATCCGATTCATCAAAAAGTTAAAACACGAAAGTTGTCCGAAACGACGTTTTCGTTCAGGAACAAAGAAGCTCGAGACCTAAAAATGCTTTCCGAGTGATAAAATTCTTCAAATTCTAAACAGCCCATTTTTAGGCGAAAGTCACTAGTTTATGGTTATACTTTGAAAGGAATAAAAGGTCTTATGACCTATAATCGAGACCACAACCATGGCTAGAGCCAAGGATGTGTCTCATGACCTTGGAACAAGGACCAAAGGTCATGGCTAGGCCATGACGAAATGATCATACCAACTTACATAGGCGTAAACATGAAACAATGAATTAGGCGATAACTTGAACAAGCAATTTGGATCTACTTCACTTAAAAAGGAACCATGAGATATTACAAGGAAAAATGGTCATACAAGACTTATGAAACTACCCTTAATAACAATCTTCATGTACTAATAAACTTTCCTAAGTTTATTCAAATATCGGACATGTAACTTTTCGGATCAAAACTTATATCTATATATTTCATCAACTACTACAATAGTAGGGAGCCTCATGTGAGGAGTTCATTATGTAAGCCGTCGAGTTGAGTTGTGGATTTACGAGTTAAAGTGTCCTGGCTCCTCGAACGCTTACTAACATGACTTCTGAATTATGTCGGCCCGAACGGTAGTAAACGATATACCAAAACATACATGTTTCATGAATCTTTCTTTCCAAGACTTATACTATACATCATACCACATCATGGACTAAATGCAAGATATATATATAGGCACTACTTCATATTCTTTACTCCGATCCTAAGTCGCAACATTCTATTATAGGTTGCTCATAGAAACCTACACGATCCAACCATCACCTTCATTACTTGCTATTCTACTTAAGGTGAGTTCGTAGCCCCACTTTCTATTGTTTAACTATTTTACAAACCCATGGGGGGAATACATGCTATTATTTTTCTACTCGAACACGATGCTTTCTAATGTATGCTTCACGACGATGTTTTATTATCACTAAGTAACGATTGCCATGTTCGAAGTCCCTATATCATGAACCATTAGTCACTACCTATAGTGAGCGCGAATATTGTGAATAGATCTATTGGGATTGACGGATCCCATTTGTGTTGAACAACGATGAGTTCACACAAATGCACTATATTTGAGATTTAGCGGTATAATGGCAAAAGTACCTCGATAGGGCTTCTATAATGCCAATTTTGTTGGTTCGATGTTAATGTTTTGGTTGCATGAGCTTAGTGAAATAAAAAAAACGATTTTGTTTTCTAACTATGAGTGTGAGTCTATAGCTCACACTACGACATATTGTGTTCAACGATTTAACTAAACTCTACGAATTCCACTCAACCTTTGTGTTGACCTCTCAAGCATGTATTTCAGGTTCATGACGATCAAGGATGGCACGGAAGGACACGGATACTCAAGAGGGCTATAAATTTTATTATCATTCAAAACTCATTTAAATTGTAAACATGAAACCATCTGGGACCTCATTTTGTAATCTCTGATATTTATATAATTTGAATGATAAATCTTTTAAAACGACTCAATTGGAGTTCGTTTTCTATTATTGTGACTATTGTGCCGTCAAGTAACACCCAGTTCGAATTCCGCTGCATCCATGAATTGGGGGTGTTACAGATTGGTACCAGAGCCATGGTTATAGAGAAACGGGTCTAATTGAGACCTAAACTATAACTACAATTACAAGCAAAAACATTTTATAGCCTTCCGCTCTTCATGCCTTCCATCCTCCAGACGATTATGGACTTATTATGCAAGTTAGGCTACATAAACATATTAGTATATTGCTATATATATGCTTGCCATATTTTGAGCACTCCCCATAAACGATAGAATTATATTAACATTGTAATTCTTCTTATAGAAATCATGTGCGTACCCACTTCTCCCGATTATGTGCCCACTCTACCTAATAACTTCCAAGTCTTACCACCCTCACCCGAGTTCGGATTTGACTTCGTAAATGCCTTCGCTTTTGATGACGAAGAAGAACCTTTCGAAGATTCAACCGACGAAGAAGAGGATAATGAATACGAATATGTACTAGAACCATTACCACCACCACTATCACTTCCCTTTGATATCCCTACATGTGATGAATTGGATCACTCACTATGGATTGTACCTCGACCACCATTGATCAAACAAGAAAGTCAACATGAAAACTACAGCTTCTCAAATTTCATCGACTCGTACCTCTATGACACACTAAACCAAGAAGTTGCCGATCAATCAGAGCTGCTCGGACCTTCTAATCCACAATAGACTAGTGTGATGATACTAGTTAACTTTTGTACTACTAAACTGATTAGACTCAGTTAGTAAGTGTTACGAAATCTATGTAATAACTAGCGATAGTAAAAACGTTGTAATTACTAAACTGAAAGTATCAGTTAGTAAATTTTGAAGAAGCTTGTAATAAGTTTCGATTTTGTAAATCAACCAACGTTGTACGAATAAAACTCTTGTTTTATACTATCATGTGTTATGCCTTTAAATCTTCAACATTATTATCCTATCATTCTTATCAAAAAAAAATTGTGCTCATCTCACAACTCTCTAATTACAATGTACCTTTTGAACAATAGAATCATGGCGCCAAAGAAACAAACACCACCAACAATGACGCAAGCCGCCATCCGCAAACTGGTAAAGGACACTATCAATGCAGCACTTATCACGGAACGAGCAGCCATAGCTGCAGCAGCTGCCGAAACCGCCACAGCTGCTGGTGCTGCTGATGCTGCAGCAGCTGCAGAAGCCGCCACTGCTGCAGAAGCTGCGATAGCTGCAGAGGCTGCCAGAATTGCCAGTCTTAACCTTGGAGGACCTACCCCTCCGGTGACCAATGTTACTACAGTACCAAAGGGTTGCTCGTTCATTTCCTACCTGAAATGTGAACCCCTCAAATTCAAGGGTACTGAAGGGGCTGTAGGTTTGACCCGTTGGTTCGAAAAGGCGGAGTCGGTGTTCTTGGTTAGTAAATGTACCGAGGACGATAAAGTTCAGTATGCCACGAGTACTCTGTTGAATGAGGCGTTGTCCTGGTGGAACTCAATTGCTCAACCCATGGGCATTGAGAATGCCTACAAAATTACTTGGGCTAATTTGAAACAAATGATGATCAAGGAATACTGTCCTCGCAGTGAAATACAGAAGTTGGAGGTTGAATTCTGGGATCATACGGTTAAGGGAAATGATATCATAACCTACAATCGTCGATTTCAAGAATTAAGGATACTTTGTCCAACAATGGTTTCCCCAAAGGAAAAATTGTTGGAAAGATATATCTGGGGACTTCCATCCAGCATACAGGGGCATGTAACTTCGGCAAATCCAAAGGAACTTGATGAAGCTATGCGGATGTCCCGCAGCCTCATGGACCAAGTGGTACGAATGACAGAAACCCGAAAGCAAACCAACCTCAACACCAACAACAACACCAACAACGCCAGCAATACCAATAAACCCAACAACTCCAACTACAACAATAATAATAGGAACAACAACAAGCGACCATGGGATGGTAACCATGGAAGTAACAACAATAACAACAACAACCAAACTCAAAACAACAACCAGCAAAACAAAAGACAAGAGACCACAAGGGCTTATGTGGCTGCACCAACTAGAGGCGCAGGATATACTGGGAATGCTCCACTATGCAATAAGTGTAACTTCCACCACTCAGGTCCTTGCCCGGCTAAGTGTCGCAACTGTCAGAACACTGGACACCTTGCCAGAGATTGTAGAGTCAAGGATGTAGCTACCGGTAGCAACACACAACCGATAGTTATATGCTTCGGGTGTGGAGAAAGTGGACATTACAAGAACCAATGTCCCCAAAACCAAGGTCAACAAGTTGAAGACAACCAAGGGTGAGCATATATGATAAGAGGAGATGGAGCTTATCAGAATCTCAACAACACTGCAGAACAATGAAGTTTAGAACTTAGCAGTCATATTTATTTATGCACTTTGTTGTACTATGTGTATGTCATCCCTAGTAATGGGAGTTTTATGACTTAAGAATATTTATTGTTCAATAAACGACTCTTTGTGATAATTCTCATCTATTGTACTTTCTATCTCCAAACCAATTTGATTGTTAGCAGACTATTACCATTCTATGAGACTTACTTAGTTATCTTTTAAACCATTCAACAAATTTTACTTCAAGCTAATTTGTTATCACTTTATTGTTTCACATCATTTTACTCCAAGATATTCTACCACCATCCTAGAAATCATTTCGTTGATACCACACTATAAATCAATATCATGCCTTCATTTCCAACTTTCATCACAAACCACTAAATCTCAACATACCAAAATGAAGAACACAAACCTTCTTAACCTTCTCACCATCATCATCTTCACAACCCTTAACCCCACAAGCTCACTTTCTGATATTGATGCACTTTTAAAGCTCAAATCATCCTTAGTTACACCACAAGCAAACTCATCAGCCTTACAAGATTGAATACCATACGTGACTAAACCGAACATCACATTATCGGTCCTAAATTATACATAGCTTGATCACCTATGTCTAATTCAGGAGGGATCATGTTATGCTGGGAGCAGTCACCTGTATGTTTTCTTAGAAACAAACTTCTCATAAGTAAACTCATCCTACGCCATACACTGAAACGACAAATCAAACTACATCACTCTAATCCTCATAAGTAACCACACCTCTTCATTGACACCACTCCAACATATAACACACACAGAACTTCGGGACGAAGTTCCCCGTAAGGGGTGGAGACTGTAACAATTCGCAATTTCAGGTTAATTACCATTCCCGGAAAATTTCACTATTCACTTTTACTATTCATTTTTCCCGAAACTTTCCCGAAAGTTGATTTTTATCTGATATTCTTGAGTGATAAATCATTTCCATGGCAAATTAAATGTTTGACATTCGTCAGACCATTTTCGTGAAAGTTATTAAGGAATTACACGTTTTAGGGTAAAACGTCATTCATAAATTCAACGTATAACGAAACTCGACCGCGTTAAGTGACCCCGCATCAGAAAAATATTTGACACACTCATGATTTATTTGAGAATTAATCGTGACTGAGAAAAACATGACCAAAGACTTCCCAGCAGGTCACCCATGTCGGTACTACTCTCACAAGAGCACGCTTAACCGAATGGGCGATTAACCGTTAGACCACAAAATGAGTTTCTAAGACGTTTTGAGTTTTCAAACTTATTAGAAAAAGTCAACATAATTTTTCCCTCCTCCTCTGACCAAAAGTCATTTCTTGATTTTTAGGCTTACGGTTTGATGTCTAAAAGACATTTAACACCAACCGACACTAGACTGAGCCCAGTCTAGACATTATAAGTCATTTTATATCATATTAGAAAAGTAACATTTTACTTTTCTCAGTTTTACGCAAAATTCGTACATTTTACGTATTACGCGTTTTAGACCCGTGTTTCCAGTTTTTAGCAGGGTTTACCACCCAAATGGAACCTACCACTCATTTTATATTTTATTATGGGACATATGGACATGTCTAACAATACTTTAAAGTTTCATAATTTTACGACACCCGGTTTTACGTTTTGAGGCCTAATCATTTACGGTTGGCATTTCCCGGAGTCAAAACTAACAAATATCTAGATTTTTTCATCCAAGCCAAGCCACCTCCCCCCCCCCTTATCCCTTGTGAACCGCCATATGGGGGGGGGGAGTCACCCCTTGTGTGGCTTAATCTCCATACTTGTGCTCTAGGATCCTTACAAGTGTTGAACTTGTTCACCAAGCTTTGACTAGTCATGTTTTGTAACCTCCTCAAGCCCATATAAATACCCCCCTCCCCTCCTTTGTGCCGTGCATCCCCAACCCCAATACCACTCCACACTTAGCTTATTTCTTTCAAAGTTCTTGCAAGGTTCAAGAGTTAGTTCAAGATAGAAACCCTAGTTAGCTTATTTTTCACCAAAACTCTTCCAAACCCTAATATACTTGGTGATTTCTCTTGAGTTTAAATCCACTCAACTCACCTCAATCTTTATCATCCATCTTTCAAGAATACCAAGGGTAGAATGGTTGCATGAAGTGAAAAAGGGTTGAAGCAAGTCTATCAAAGTCCATTTCCTTACTTGTTACTTTCCTTTCATCTTTGAAAGCCAAAAGTTGTAAGCCAAACCCTAACATGCTTCTTGTTAATTTATCATGTTCATATCATTTACATGTTATTCTTGCTATATTATGTCTTGTATTGATGTCCGTGATGTATAAAAATGAGTAAAAGATGTTGTTATAATGAATTGTTGAAACAAGTTACTAAAACGAGCAAACTAATGAATTTCTTGGTAAGACCTGATCAAAATGGTAAAAATATGATATTTGATTATTACATATTGTGGTAGAGGACCTAAAAAGGAAACCATAGCAATTTAAACCACCCAAAACGAGTATACGAGTCAAAAGTTATGGCGATTTGAAATTACCAAAGATTTCCGGCAAAACTGCCAAATACCATTCTGATCAAATTTGGGTTTTGAAAGTCCCACTTCTGGTCCGATTCATCAAAAAGTTAAAACACGAAAGTTGTCCAAAACGACGTTTTCGTTCAGGAACAAAGAAGCTCGAGACCTAAAAATGCTTTCCGAGTGATAAAATTCTTCAAATTCTAAACAGCCCATTTTTAGGCGAAAGTCACTAGTTTATGGTTATACTTTGAAAGGAACAAAAGGTCTTATGACCTATAATCGAGACCACAACCATGGCTAGAGCCAAGGATGTGTCTCATGACCTTGGAACAAGGACCAAAGGTCATGGCTAGGCCATGACGAAATGATCATACCAACTTACATAGGCGTAAACATGAAACAATGAATTAGGCGATAACTTGAACAAGCAATTTGGATCTACTTCACTTAAAAAGGAACCATGAGATATTACAAGGAAAAATGGTCATACAAGACTTATGAAACTACCCTTAATAACAATCTTCATGTACTAATAAACTTTTCTAAGTTTATTCAAATATCGGACATGTAACTTTTCGGATCAAAACTTATATCTATATATTTCATCAACTACTACAATAGTAGGGAGCCTCATGTGAGGAGTTCATTATGTAAGCCGTCGAGTTGAGTTGTGGATTTACGAGTTAAAGTGTCCTGGCTCCTCGAACGCTTACTAACATGACTTCTGAATTATGTCGGCCCGAACGGTAGTAAACGATATACCAAAACATACATGTTTCATGAATCTTTCTTTCCAAGACTTATACTATACATCATACCACATCATGGACTAAATGCAAGATATATATATAGGCACTACTTCATATTCTTTACTCCGATCCTAAGTCGCAACATTCTATTATAGGTTGCTCATAGAAACCTACACGATCCAACCATCACCTTCATTACTTGCTATTCTACTTAAGGTGAGTTCGTAGCCCCACTTTCTATTGTTTAACTATTTTACAAACCCATGGGGGGAATACATGCTATTATTTTTCTACTCGAACACGATGCTTTCTAATGTATGCTTCACGACGATGTTTTATTATCACTAAGTAACGATTGCCATGTTCGAAGTCCCTATATCATGAACCATTAGTCACTACCTATAGTGAGCGCGAATATTGTGAATAGATCTATTGGGATTGACGGATCCCATTTGTGTTGAACAACGATGAGTTCACACAAATGCACTATATTTGAGATTTAGCGGTATAATGGCAAAAGTACCTCGATAGGGCTTCTATAATGCCAATTTTGTTGGTTCGATGTTAATGTTTTGGTTGCATGAGCTTAGTGAAATAAAAAAAACGATTTTGTTTTCTAACTATGAGTGTGAGTCTATAGCTCACACTACGACATATTGTGTTCAACGATTTAACTAAACTCTACGAATTCCACTCAACCTTTGTGTTGACCTCTCAAGCATGTATTTCAGGTTCATGACGATCAAGGATGGCACGGAAGGACACGGATACTCAAGAGGGCTATAAATTTTATTATCATTCAAAACTCATTTAAATTGTAAACATGAAACCATCTGGGACCTCATTTTGTAATCTCTGATATTTATATAATTTGAATGATAAATCTTTTAAAACGACTCAATTGGAGTTCGTTTTCTATTATTGTGACTATTGTGCCGTCAAGTAACACCCAGTTCGAATTCCGCTGCATCCATGAATTGGGGGTGTTACAGATTGGTACCAGAGCCATGGTTATAGAGAAACGGGTCTAATTGAGACCTAAACTATAACTACAATTACAAGCAAAAACATTTTATAGCCTTCCGCTCTTCGTGCCTTCCATCCTCCAGACGATTATGGACTTATTATGCAAGTTAGGCTACATAAACATATTAGTATATTGCTATATATATGCTTGCCATATTTTGAGCACTCCCCATAAACGATAGAATTATATTAACATTGTAATTCTTCTTATAGAAATCATGTGCATACCCACTTCTCCCGATTATGTGCCCACTCTACCTAATAACTTCCAAGTCTTACCACCCTCACCCGAGTTCGGATTTGACTTCGTAAATGCCTTCGCTTTTGATGACGAAGAAGAACCTTTCGAAGATTCAACCGACGAAGAAGAGGATAATGAATACGAATATGTACTAGAACCATTACCACCACCACTATCACTTCCCTTTGATATCCCTACATGTGATGAATTGGATCACTCACTATGGATTGTACCTCGACCACCATTGATCGAACAAGAAAGTCAACATGAAAACTACAGCTTCTCAAATTTCATCGACTCGTACCTCTATGACACACTAAACCAAGAAGTTGCCGATCAATCAGAGCTGCTCGGACCTTCTAATCCACAATAGACTAGTGTGATGATACTAGTTAACTTTTGTACTACTAAACTGATTAGACTCAGTTAGTAAGTGTTACGAAATCTATGTAATAACTAGCGATAGTAAAAACGTTGTAATTACTAAACTGAAAGTATCAGTTAGTAAATTTTGAAGAAGCTTGTAATAAGTTTCGATTTTGTAAATCAACCAACGTTGTACGAATAAAACTCTTGTTTTATACTATCATGTGTTATGCCTTTAAATCTTCAACATTATTATCCTATCATTCTTATCAAAAAAAAATTGTGCTCATCTCACAACTCTCTAATTACAATGTACCTTTTGAACAATAGAATCATGGCGCCAAAGAAACAAACACCACCAACAATGACGCAAGCCGCCATCCGCAAACTGGTAAAGGACACTATCAATGCAGCACTTATCACGGAACGAGCAGCCATAGCTGCAGCAGCTGCCGAAACCGCCACAGCTGCTGGTGCTGCTGATGCTGCAGCAGCTGCTGATGCTGCAGCAGCTGCAGAAGCCGCCACTGCTGCAGAAGCTGCGATAGCTGCAGAGGCTGCCAGAATTGCCAGTCTTAACCTTGGAGGACCTACCCCTCCGGTGACCAATGTTACTACAGTACCAAAGGGTTGCTCGTTCATTTCCTACCTGAAATGTGAACCCCTCAAATTCAAGGGTACTGAAGGGGCTGTAGGTTTGACCCGTTGGTTCGAAAAGGCGGAGTCGGTGTTCTTGGTTAGTAAATGTACCGAGGACGATAAAGTTCAGTATGCCACGAGTACTCTGTTGAATGAGGCGTTGTCCTGGTGGAACTCAATTGCTCAACCCATGGGCATTGAGAATGCCTACAAAATTACTTGGGCTAATTTGAAACAAATGATGATCAAGGAATACTGTCCTCGCAGTGAAATACAGAAGTTGGAGGTTGAATTCTGGGATCATACGGTTAAGGGAAATGATATCATAACCTACAATCGTCGATTTCAAGAATTAAGGATACTTTGTCCAACAATGGTTTCCCCAAAGGAAAAATTGTTGGAAAGATATATCTGGGGACTTCCATCCAGCATACAGGGGCATGTAACTTCGGCAAATCCAAAGGAACTTGATGAAGCTATGCGGATGTCCCGCAGCCTCATGGACCAAGTGGTACGAATGACAGAAACCCGAAAGCAAACCAACCTCAACACCAACAACAACACCAACAACGCCAGCAATACCAATAAACCCAACAACTCCAACTACAACAATAACAATAGGAACAACAACAAGCGACCATGGGATGGTAACCATGGAAGTAACAACAATAACAACAACAACCAAACTCAAAACAACAACCAGCAAAACAAAAGACAAGAGACCACAAGGGCTTATGTGGCTGCACCAACTAGAGGCGCAGGATATACTGGGAATGCTCCACTATGCAATAAGTGTAACTTCCACCACTCAGGTCCTTGCCCGGCTAAGTGTCGCAACTGTCAGAACACTGGACACCTTGCCAGAGATTGTAGAGTCAAGGATGTAGCTACCGGTAGCAACACACAACCGATAGTTATATGCTTCGGGTGTGGAGAAAGTGGACATTACAAGAACCAATGTCCCCAAAACCAAGGTCAACAAGTTGAAGACAACCAAGGGTGAGCATATATGATAAGAGGAGATGGAGCTTATCAGAATCTCAACAACACTGCAGAACAATGAAGTTTAGAACTTAGCAGTCATATTTATTTATGCACTTTGTTGTACTATGTGTATGTCATCCCTAGTAATGGGAGTTTTATGACTTAAGAATATTTATTGTTCAATAAACTCTTTGTGATAATTCTCATCTATTGTACTTTCTATCTCCAAACCAATTTGATTGTTAGCAGACTATTACCATTCTATGAGACTTACTTAGTTATCTTTTAAACCATTCAACAAATTTTACTTCAAGCTAATTTGTTATCACTTTATTGTTTCACATCATTTTACTCCAAGATATTCTACCACCATCCTAGAAATCATTTCGTTGATACCACCCTATAAATCAATATCATGCCTTCATTTCCAACTTTCATCACAAACCACTAAATCTCAACATACCAAAATGAAGAACACAAACCTTCTTAACCTTCTCACCATCATCATCTTCACAACCCTTAACCCCACAAGCTCACTTTCTGATATTGATGCACTTTTAAAGCTCAAATCATCCTTAGTTACACCACAAGCAAACTCATCAGCCTTACAAGATTGAATACCATACGTGACTAAACCGAACATCACATTATCGGTCCTAAATTATACATAGCCTGATCACCTATGTCTAATTCAGGAGGGATCATGTTATGCTGGGAGCAGTCACCTGTATGTTTTCTTAGAAACAAACTTCTCATAAGTAAACTCATCCTACGCCATACACTGAAACGACAAATCAAACTACATCACTCTAATCCTCATAAGTAACCACACCTCTTCATTGACACCACTCCAACATATAACACACACAGAACTTCGGGACGAAGTTCCCCGTAAGGGGTGGAGACTGTAACAATTCGCAATTTCAGGTTAATTACCATTCCCGGAAAATTTCACTATTCACTTTTACTATTCATTTTTCCCGAAACTTTCCCGAAAGTTGATTTTTATCTGATATTCTTGAGTGATAAATCATTTCCATGGCAAATTAAATGTTTGACATTCGTCAGACCATTTTCGTGAAAGTTATTAAGGAATTACACGTTTTAGGGTAAAACGTCATTCATAAATTCAACGTATAACGAAACTCGACCGCGTTAAGTGACCCCGCATCAGAAAAATATTTGACACACTCATGATTTATTTGAGAATTAATCGTGACTGAGAAAAACATGACCAAAGACTTCCCAGCAGGTCACCCATGTCGGTACTACTCTCACAAGAGCACGCTTAACCGAATGGGCGATTAACCGTTAGACCACAAAATGAGTTTCTAAGACGTTTTGAGTTTTCAAACTTATTAGAAAAAGTCAACATAATTTTTCCCTCCTCCTCTGACCAAAAGTCATTTCTTGATTTTTAGGCTTACGGTTTGATGTCTAAAAGACATTTAACACCAACCGACACTAGACTGAGCCCAGTCTAGACATTATAAGTCATTTTATATCATATTAGAAAAGTAACATTTTACTTTTCTCAGTTTTACGCAAAATTCGTACATTTTACGTATTACGCGTTTTAGACCCGTGTTTCCAGTTTTTAGCAGGGTTTACCACCCAAATGGAACCTACCACTCATTTTATATTTTATTATGGGACATATGGACATGTCTAACAATACTTTAAAGTTTCATAATTTTACGACACCCGGTTTTACGTTTTGAGGCCTAATCATTTACGGTTGGCATTTCCCGGAGTCAAAACTAACAAATATCTAGATTTTTTCATCCAAGCCAAGCCACCTCCCCCCCTTATCCCTTGTGAACCGCCATATGGGGGGGGGAGTCACCCCTTGTGTGGTTTAATCTCCATACTTGTGCTCTAGGATCCTTACAAGTGTTGAACTTGTTCACCAAGCTTTGACTAGTCATGTTTTGTAACCTCCTCAAGCCCATATAAATACCCCCCTCCCCTCCTTTGTGCCGTGCATCCCCAACCCCAATACCACTCCACACTTAGCTTATTTCTTTCAAAGTTCTTGCAAGGTTCAAGAGTTAGTTCAAGATAGAAACCCTAGTTAGCTTATTTTTCACCAAAACTCTTCCAAACCCTAATATACTTGGTGATTTCTCTTGAGTTTAAATCCACTCAACTCACCTCAATATTTATCATCCATCTTTCAAGAATACCAAGGGTAGAATGGTTGCATGAAGTGAAAAAGGGTTGAAGCAAGTCTATCAAAGTCCATTTCCTTACTTGTTACTTTCCTTTCATCTTTGAAAGCCAAAAGTTGTAAGCCAAACCCTAACATGCTTCTTGTTAATTTATCATGTTCATATCATTTACATGTTATTCTTGCTATATTATGTCTTGTATTGATGTCCATGATGTATAAAAATGAGTAAAAGATGTTGTTATAATGAATTGTTGAAACAAGTTACTAAAACGAGCAAACTAATGAATTTCTTGGTAAGACCTGATCAAAATGGTAAAAATATGATATTTTATTATTACATATTGTGGTAGAGGACCTAAAAAGGAAACCATAGCAATTTAAACCACCCAAAACGAGTATACGAGTCAAAAGTTATGGCGATTTGAAATTACCAAAGATTTCCGGCAAAACTGCCAAATACCATTCTGATCAAATTTGGGTTTTGAAAGTCCCACTTCTGATCCGATTCATCAAAAAGTTAAAACACGAAAGTTGTCCGAAACGACGTTTTCGTTCAGGAACAAAGAAGCTCGAGACCTAAAAATGCTTTCCGAGTGATAAAATTCTTCAAATTCTAAACAGCCCATTTTTAGGCGAAAGTCACTAGTTTATGGTTATACTTTGAAAGGAATAAAAGGTCTTATGACCTATAATCGAGACCACAACCATGGCTAGAGCCAAGGATGTGTCTCATGACCTTGGAACAAGGACCAAAGGTCATGGCTAGGCCATGACGAAATGATCATACCAACTTACATAGGCGTAAACATGAAACAATGAATTAGGCGATAACTTGAACAAGCAATTTGGATCTACTTCACTTAAAAAGGAACCATGAGATATTACAAGGAAAAATGGTCATACAAGACTTATGAAACTACCCTTAATAACAATCTTCATGTACTAATAAACTTTTCTAAGTTTATTCAAATATCGGACATGTAACTTTTCGGATCAAAACTTATATCTATATATTTCATCAACTACTACAATAGTAGGGAGCCTCATGTGAGGAGTTCATTATGTAAGCCGTCGAGTTGAGTTGTGGATTTACGAGTTAAAGTGTCCTGGCTCCTCGAACGCTTACTAACATGACTTCTGAATTATGTCGGCCCGAACGGTAGTAAACGATATACCAAAACATACATGTTTCATGAATCTTTCTTTCCAAGACTTATACTATACATCATACCACATCATGGACTAAATGCAAGATATATATATAGGCACTACTTCATATTCTTTACTCCGATCCTAAGTCGCAACATTCTATTATAGGTTGCTCATAGAAACCTACACGATCCAACCATCACCTTCATTACTTGCTATTCTACTTAAGGTGAGTTCGTAGCCCCACTTTCTATTGTTTAACTATTTTACAAACCCATGGGGGGAATACATGCTATTATTTTTCTACTCGAACACGATGCTTTCTAATGTATGCTTCACGACGATGTTTTATTATCACTAAGTAACGATTGCCATGTTCGAAGTCCCTATATCATGAACCATTAGTCACTACCTATAGTGAGCGCGAATATTGTGAATAGATCTATTGGGATTGACGGATCCCATTTGTGTTGAACAACGATGAGTTCACACAAATGCACTATATTTGAGATTTAGCGGTATAATGGCAAAAGTACCTCGATAGGGCTTCTATAATGCCAATTTTGTTGGTTCGATGTTAATGTTTTGGTTGCATGAGCTTAGTGAAATAAAAAAAACGATTTTGTTTTCTAACTATGAGTGTGAGTCTATAGCTCACACTACGACATATTGTGTTCAACGATTTAACTAAACTCTACGAATTCCACTCAACCTTTGTGTTGACCTCTCAAGCATGTATTTCAGGTTCATGACGATCAAGGATGGCACGGAAGGACACGGATACTCAAGAGGGCTATAAATTTTATTATCATTCAAAACTCATTTAAATTGTAAACATGAAACCATCTGGGACCTCATTTTGTAATCTCTGATATTTATATAATTTGAATGATAAATCTTTTAAAACGACTCAATTGGAGTTCGTTTTCTATTATTGTGACTATTGTGCCGTCAAGTAACACCCAGTTCGAATTCCGCTGCATCCATGAATTGGGGGTGTTACAGATTCTACCATTACATTTTTTTTTTCTATTTATGTAATAGAGAAGCTATAGTATAAGCATCTATGTTAATTTGGTAATTTTATGATCAAACATGAGAAGTAAATAGCACAAACTTATGAAAATACAGTTTTTCAAACAAAAATGTACATTGGTAAACATGGTATGATGGTTATTCATAATAAAGGAAATGAATCAATATTCAGAACTATCTAAATATGCTACATATTTTAACGAAAATATAAGTAAAAGAAATACCACAATTACAAAACACATCGTAAATTGATATCACGGGTTAGCAAAACTAAAAGCATATGTCACTAACATCTTATGCAAGTCAATTATCGTCATGTGATTTTGCTTGAATAACAAAATATTATTTTTAATCCAAAAGCATTCTGCTAAAATAATAAGTAGATTATAACATATATAGATATGGTTTTTTATTTTTAGTCCACAAAGTAAAACCATTTAAAACATGTTAAATGATTCATTTCTTAATCGATAATAATATATAATCAAAAAGAAATTTTAAAAACTCTGTGCGTGCACAGGTATTATAACTAGTTTTTATAATAAAACTTGAATGAATTAAGAATTTATTAGTCTGAATTTATAATTGGGCCTATGACTCAATAAGTATAACGTCATTAGGCTTACATTTATAAAATTTATAAAATAAAAAGAACTCAAAAATATTTGTTATAGGAACAAATGAGAAAAGTAAATGAAAACAATGACAAAAGAAAGAGAGTCACCAAATTGTTTAGGGTCCTTTTCCATGCCAAATCACACAGAAGCACAATGAATGACGGCAAAAAGATTGCCATCAAATGCCCAGCCTTTGACCGATTAAGAACTTTGGCACTTAACTAATTCATTAAGAAGTAATCAAACACCCCTTAGTGTTTTAAAACAATTCTTCACACTTTTAAGTGTGATGATTTTGACTTTGAAATTATTCTTCTCACTTTTAAACAGGGTTAATGGCATGAAATAGCAATATACTTTCCCATTTGTTCTATTATCAGATACGAACAAAAAATAATACCACAATACCCATCCAACTTTCAAATTTTGTTTCATTATCATACGTTTTGTTTGCACCGTTAGTCCTTTTGACTAACGACCATTTGTAGTTAACTTAAAAATATGTTTTTCTTACGTTTTCATATGTTTTCTTAGGTTTTCATACGTTTCTATCCATTTTTACACGTTTTCGCCCATTTTCTTTACTTTTTTTGCACCGTTAGTCCTTTTGACTAATGACCATTTGTAATTAACTAAAAAATAAACTCAAACATTCTCTTAATCATTTATCCCATAATTAAATGTTTTTTGGAGTCTTTCAATATTATGTGGTAGTGGTTTTGTTTTCTTGTCTAGAAAATAGGAAGTATCTTGTTATGTAAGCTTTTCGCCTATGTAACGGGCTGAGATATGGGATTCACTCATATCCGTTGTACTTAAATGTTTTTTGGAGTAATATATTTACCGGGTCGTTGACCTTTTACCCAAAAAAATAGTATATTTATTTCTTGGCACTATCTGAGACGTTATTGGTTCAATCACTGTAGATTCATTTAGCTCGTGGAAGTAAAATTAACTTCCAAATGTATATTAAGAGGTGGCTTAAGGGATCAGGGGCTGAGAAATTCTTTGACGCTTAAGGTATACAAATCTTTGTCGGCTTATGAGTGTCAAATTAACGATATCTGAAATAGTATGATGAATGTGTTTTCCCTTGTATGCAGATAATGGGTACGTCTCAGTTGTCCAAATCTCCGTGATGAGAAGCTTGAAATTCAGGTTTTTTTGTCTCGAATATATATGCACATTCAATGTAGAGGGCGACCATATTGAGCACCTACTTAAGGTTTTTGTAGTCAAAAGTAATAATGCAGGGTCATGGCTCCTCCTTTCATGCTTACACTTGTTTGTGTACTTTTATACTAGTAGTTGTTTAGATTGTTAAAAAATAAAGATAATATAAATTGACCCATTTACACCAAAGTGGGTAGAAATCTCCACTTTATTCACATTTCACAGTATTTATATATGCGAGCTTATTTGTTTTGTTTTATTGTTTAGTTACAATCCCAAAAAAGGCTATGGACAGTTGAATGCCAACGAGTTATTCAAGGTCTGTTCTTAATATACTGTACTTTATAACAGTAAATACTAAGTATTTAGTTATGTTTTCGTTTATTGATATTTTGTGTATGTTACTTATGATCTCAGAATCTATATTGCAGATTTGAGGCTTAAAAGGTTATAGTGAAGCTTCAGTTGCTATGAGCATCTCATTACAAATATTGGTAAATCTTTTGGCAAGTTATAATGTTGATCACATTTGTTGCTGCCACTTGATTATGCTATTGTTAGCCATTTTTTGCTTATAAATATGGTCTCAAGTTTTGCGCTTTCTTGTAGGTTGAGTTCAAAGCTTCCGGAGAACTCTGGTTTGTTCCTTTGCAAACTTGGGTTTTGAATTCATTTGCAGAAAATTCTTGATGATATAGATATTTGATTGATGTATAGTTGTCCTTTTTTTGTGGTGTCGGTTTGCAGGATAAACACAATACAGATCAGGTTTTTGCTTAAATAATTATGATGTGGAACTTATGTGAGTTTATCTTCAATTATGAAACCAATTGATATCATTTTACAATTGAATTTGTGTATACTTTTATTCAGGTTGTTGTTTGTAAGATAACAATGCACAGGTGTCGTGGCTCCACCTTCATGCTTAACTTTTTTGTTGCAGAAGTTTGGGAATTGGTACAAATTGTGAAAAGGGCCAAAAACTGGAATTTTATGCCAGGCATGGTGGCTAACTCCAGCTTTAGTGACGATGTTCGTCTTTTTATTTTATTTTATTTTATTTTATTTTATTTTTTTATGGAAAAGGAATTGAAACTTTGATGTATGAATTTAGTGGTTATATTCTAAAATTTTTGCGATTCTTATTGCATCATGTATGTTTGTAATGCTATCTGCAGTTGTGTATGTGTAACTTTTATGGGATTAAATTTTACCGACAAATGAGCAATGCAGCTGGCAACTAAGCAAAAGAACAACGACCAGAATATCGACTTAACTAGTGATATCTTTAGAAATAGCGACACTAATATCGACTTAAGTTGCGACATTTTTAAAAGTAGCGACGTATATAGCATCTTTGTTAGCGTCGTGTCCTACAACTTGCGATGCAAATTGCGACATAAACCGGTGATGTCGCTATTTTATATGCGACGCATATTATGATGTCGTTATACGGGTCGCTGTCATTAGCGACTTCATTCTAGAGTCGCAAAAATCAGCGACTCGTTTACAGCGACTTAGCCTCTCATGCGCTAACAATGTCGCTGGCAAAAAATATGTCGCTAGACAAGTCGCTAAACATGACGCTAAAAGGCAATTTTCTTGTAGTGATCAAATATTTCATTTTACGCTAGAAATATGAATTTGGTAGCCATAAATGCATTGTTATCCATTTATGAGGGTAGAACATAAAGCTTGACGTTTGATTGTTGATAAAAAATGAAAACATACCAAGTACCTATCTCGTTAGATATGTCAATAGACATATGCAAACACATAGAAAAACAATTGTTGACAAGCGAATGAGCAACCAGGAATCACATATTTCATCCAATAAACATTCATATATTCATAAGTATTTCTTTTAATATTTTTTCTCCTTAACCTTTTGAAATATACATAACAAAATTAAGCAACTGTCATCTAAATATATTAATTCTTCATAATATGTTTAGAGTTTTGAGTGTTATTTGATGATGTTATACGATCTATTTCACTTATAATTACGTAAACGAACATTAGAGGTGCACAAGCGTTAAACATTAAAGTTAAGGAATATTCGTTATTATAATGATAGTGGACGCATATTTTTAGCCAATTATTGCTATAAAAACATTCACTAGCTAGTATCTATATATTCTCAATCAAATGTTTTAGTCAAGATGATAAAGAATTTGTGGAAGTAATTCATTTCACTAGTAGCAAGTTATTAAAAACGTTAACATGCAAAACTAAGGATAAAAAGCCAATACTTATTCTTATGATTTATGTAAATTTCCAAAAATGAAATCACCACAAGCATTAAGGGTAGTAGTAGTCGCAGCGGTTTGGCCCATACCGGCGGTATACACCGCCGCCACCTAGGCGGTATGCTTCAGAGGTATGGTTGAGCGGCAAAGAATGATTCAACGGTTTGGAGGAGAAAGAGACGTTGGGGCAATATGACCGTTAGGTAGAAAAAAAATCTTTCTATATATACTAAACCAAATATATCCTAAAAAATCACTTTCAATAAAATTTAACACATACAATTCACATATTTTTACAATGGTTTCATCCTCTTCTTCTTCATCCAACTAGATATTTATTCCCGCCGAATCGTCCGAACTATGGTTATCCGGTAGTACCCTATCAACCTTTTTAGCCGTGTACGATTCAATTAAAGACACGACAAGCTCTACCGAAACTCGGGAGTCTGTAACCCGTTTTCGTGAAAAAGCTTTACAAACCCTTATGAATGACTATTTTCGTGGAACGACCAAAGTTTGCCGACCATGTTTTTCGTGATAGGTTTCGTATGAATAAAAGCTTGTAGAAGCTCAAGACTTACCATACCTCGATGACTAGTTATTTTTATTTATTTTTTAAGTATTATGTAATTTTCTTTTAATTATGTTTTTTTTAGTATTATGTAATTTTCTTTTAATTATTAATGAAATATTATGTTTTTATTAAATTGTTTAATATAATTTATGAAAATAAAAATAAAAAAAATAAAATTAGTTGAGGTATGGAATCATGGTTGCCACTAAAAAAGGGTTGTGATGTATGAAAAAAATATGAATGAGATGAAATGATATTATTGATGGGTTGGGAGGTATGGGGTTTTTTCAGAGGCATGATTACCACCACCCTAAGTTAGGTGTCGTTTGTTTTTTCACATTAAGCACTTTTTCCCTCTTTTCACTTCTTTTGTCTGCAGGAGGGCAGAGGTTTCTATTTGTTTTTTGCAGACATAAGAGCTTCTTTTCACATCTTTCCTCTTCTAAATTTCAGAAATTATCTTTCAATTCTTACCTCTTCTTTCACTTCTTACATCTTCTTTTGCAAACTCTACATCTCTTTCTCAATATCCGTTTTATACGTTTTCATCCCTTTTTTTACGTTTTCGTTTTTTTACGTTTTTGTCCGTTTTTTACGTTTTCACCCGTTTTTTATGTTTTCGCCTGTTTTATTAAGTTTTCATCATTTTTTTACGTTTTTGCCCGTTTTATTACGTTTTCGTCGGTTTCTTTACGTTTTCGTCCGTCTTTTTTTTTGTAGTTGTCCGTGTTTTTACTTTTTCGTTCGACTTTTACGTTTTCGCTCGGTTTTTTACGTTTTCGTATGTTTTTTTACGTTTACGTACGTTTTTTTTGTTTTCGTCTGTTTTTTTTTACGTTTTCGTCCGGTTTATTATGTTTTCTCCCTTTTTTTTTACGTTTTCGTCCGTTTTTTTTGCGTTTTCGCCATTTTTTTTACGTTTTCACCTGGGTTTTTTTACGTTTTTGCCCGCTTTTTTAAGTCTTCGTTCGTCTTTTACGGTTTCGCCTGTTTTTTTACGTTTTAGCTGTTTTTTACGATTTTGCCTGTTTTTCACGTTTTTTTACGTTTTCCTCTGTTTTTTACGTTTTTGCCCCTTTTTTACGTTTTCGTCCGTTTTTTTTACGTTTTCGCTCGGTTTTTATGTTTTCTTCTGTCATTTTAAGTTTTCGTATGTTTTTATATGTTTTCATCTGTTGTTTAACGTTTTCGTCTTTTTTTTACGTTTTCGTTTTTTTCTTACGTTTTTGTCCGTTTTCTTACATTTTTGTCTTTTTTCTTATGTTTTCTTACGTAAGATAATTTAAGAAAACGTACAATAACGTACAAAAACTTACAAAATCATATGAAAACAGACGAAAACGCAAAAAAACTGACTAAAGCGTAAAAAACAGACGAAAACCTTAAAAAAAAACGTTAAAAAACGGGTGAAAACGTAAAAAAATGACGAAAACGTAAAAAAATTGACGAAAGCATAAAAAACGGACGAAAACGTAAAAAAACGGATGAAAACGTAAAAAAAAAAAAGGAGAAACGTAGAAAAATGGTCGAAAACGTAAAAAACCGTACAAAAAACAGACGAAAACGTAAAAAAACTTTTGAAAAAGAAAAAGGAAAAGAAAAAAAAGTAATTCAATAGCACATAAAATAGTATTGAAAAAAAAAAAAAAAAAAAAAAAAAAAAAAAAAAAAAAAAAAAACCCTACTTCAATGGCACAAAAGATACTAGTGACAAAAGAAAGGGAAAAGAGTACTTCAATAGTTCAAAAAACAAATGGTTTTCTTCTTGCAGATGAAGAGCTTAAATGTACCTCTTCTTCTGCAGACATGGTTTGCAGATAAAGAGGTAAAAGCTCTGAAAAAACAAACGACACCTTACTTAGCTACAAAAGAAGTTATCATATGTAACCAGTACAATATTAAAGCTTTTATGGACACTTAGCTATAAAGGAATTCGGTTTTCTAAACAACAATTTATAATACAATTAAGTGTCCAATATGCTAAAATGTCATATTAGCCCACTAGTTATAATATCCGCGCACGCGCGGGTTTTTTTTTTTAAATTTTTTGAATCATATTTTTTTATTTATTAAAAAACAAATAATTTAATCTTTGTTTTGTTTGATTTATGATGTTTAATTATAATTTTTTTATTATTAAAGATAATTATTTAAAATTTTTTTTTCCTATTGTTAATTCCATCTTATCTATATTTTTTGTAGTTATCTTCTACTTGTGTTATGGATAAATATAAAATATTACTTAAGAAAATAATTTTTTTAAATAAAATTATTACTAAATAAGGTATGATTTCAATTTTTTTGAAATGAAAAATTTCCAATATGGGTTTTGTTTTATTATATAAAAGATTAGCTCATTAACCTATCAGACTTTGTTTTTAACATTCTTCACATGACCCTTTAAGTTTAATTAACCACCAAATTATTCCCTAAACTTATAATTCTTTATATTTGTCATCTTATTAAGTCTAGCAATATAACAAATTTTCATCTTCACCTTGTAAACTCTTTTCTTTACATCATTTTCTTTATTAGTGTTACATTTTTTCTTCGAAAAATAAATATATCATTGTTATAACTATATTTTTTAACTTCAAAATAAATGTTTTCATACCCGCTGCAACACGCGTGCCAATAAACTAGATATTTGTATATGGTTATCTTATGTGTTTAACTTATTTTTTATACCTACGCACTAGAAAATATGCATCTGTTGGACTAATTTTGATCGTGTCCTCCTTTCGTGAATACTTAACATAAAATGCAACAAGAACAAGAACACCCAATCCATCATAAAAATGATAACTAAACCCAGCTGGTTCATTTCTTGATTGAAATCCTAAAAGGGTATGAATCATAACAACCCACCTTCCAATTTAACAAAAAACATTTCTTGATTGGTTGTGTTTTTTCAGTCGGGCATTTTATAATCAAACATATGCATGGCAGACTAAAAACAAAACAGCTTTATGAGTCTTTTGGTAAGCATTGGCTTTTTATACTGCTAGTTGCTTTGGGTCCTTATTGGCGGGCTAATGAGTCTTTTGGTAAGTTTCTTCCATTGTTCTATTGTTTAACGTTATCTAATAGACATCTTGGGTCGTTATTCCATAAATTAAAGTCTTCCTTCTGCCAAGTTTTCTTCATCAAAGAAACGCAATACCGTGATTAATAAATTGCAGCATTTGTTTGTATAGAACTTCTGTACCAAAATGCATGATTGAATAAAGAAATGCGGCACTTTCAACGTTATCTAATAGACATCACAATAATTGCTAGAGACAAAAGTAAAGATGTAATATACAAGATCCCCTGTACCAAAATGCATGAATGTTTACAAGTTGCATCCCATAGGAGTTATTAAAAATTCATATATATTATATAGAAAAGAAGTAGTTGGGTAAGAAAAGGAAGGTGTCAAGTATGTTCTCAATGAAAAGTTTTGGTCAAGTTGACAAGGAATTTGCGCACACCATTCATTTCACCAGTTGCATGTCACGAACGTTAACATGCAAAACCAAGTATAAAAAGCCAATGCTTGTTCTTATAATTTTAAGTTAACTTTCAAAAATGAAGTCACCACAAGCAATAATTCACTTATCATCTTCCTCTCGTATTTCTTTTCTCTTTTACGGTCTCGCGATAACATGTCTTATTTCCGCCACTGTCTCCGCTTCCTATGGCGGTAATGAGACTGATTATCACGCATTGTTGTCATTTAAGTCAAAGATCACCCATGATCCATACAATGTTCTAACCTCGTGGAACCATTCCTTTCATTTCTGTGACTGGAGTGGTATTTCATGTGGAAAGCAGCACAAGCGAGTGACTGTTTTACGACTGGATTCGCAAGTCTTAGAAGGCTCGTTGTCTCCTCATGTAGGAAACCTCAGCTTCCTCCGTGAGCTTTCACTCGCGAACAACAGCTTTCAAGGAACCATTCCTCATGAACTTGGTCGTCTATCTAGGCTACGTCGTCTTTTACTGTATACAAACAAATTCAGTGGAGTCATTCCAACAAACTTGTCTGGCTGTTCTAACCTCGAAGAGCTTAATATCGGTCCAAACATGCTAACTGGAAGCATTCCCAAGGAGATTAGTTTACTCTCGAAACTTGCTATTCTTGTAATTGAGAATAATAAGTTAACAGGTGGAATCCCACCTTTCTTGGGGAATATCACATCAATGGAAGTGTTCTCTATTACACAGAACCCGTTGGGTGGGAGCATTCCAGATACCTTGGGTCATTGGAAAAGCTTGAAGGCATTTCACTCTGGTGACTGCAACTTATATGGAAGCATCCCTCATTCCATTTTCAACCTCTCACTCCTAGTTAATTTGTCTTTATCTACTAATCACCTCACTGGTAGTCTTCCTTCATCAGAAATTGGTAATCAGCTCCCAAATCTTGAGCTCCTTCAGTTAAGGAATAACGAACTGACTGGAGTTCTTCCACCTTCTCTTTCTAATTGTTCTAAATTAAGACATCTTGAAATGGGTTACAACAATTTTAGTGGGAAGTTGAAAATCGATTTTTCAAAACTAAAAGATATTTATAAAATTAGATTACATTTTAACAACTTCCATGGACGCGAAGAAGCTGATGACATGAGGTTTATTGATTCTTTGAAAAACTGCACCAAATTAGTATGGCTGGAACTTGCTAATTGCAACCTTATAGGAGTGCTTCCGATATCAATTGGTAATCTTTCTGATCAACTCAGCGTATTAAGTTTAGGAGAAAATCAATTATTTGGAAGCTTACCTACAAGTATAGGTAGTCTAGTTGGTTTGACAGTTATAGATTTAAATTCGAATCGTTTCAAAGGAAAGATCCCCAGTACCATTGGTAAACTACAGAAGCTACAGTATCTTAGTCTATATAGCAATCAATTTTTAGGGCCTATGCCTGATGCCATTGGTAATCATTGTTGTCTCAACTTTATTTATATTCCAACAAATTAGAAGGCCATATTCCATCAAGCCTTGGGAATTGTAAAGGACTTAATGCTTTAAGCCTTGGAGACAATAGACTTTTAGTGGTAAAATACCCAAGCAACTTTTTCAACTTCCATCACTAACTATTGGTATAGATCTTTCATTCAACAACCTGTCTGGTTCCATTCCACCAGAGATTAAAGACCTCAAAATGTTGAGCAGTCTTTATTTATCTTATAATAAATTATCAGGTACCATTACTAGTAGCCTTGGTGAGTGTATCAGCCTTGTAGAGTTGTACCTTAGTGGCAACATATTTGAAGGCATAATACCACCTTCATTCAGTTCCTTGAGAGGATTGATGGTACTTGACATTTCTCAAAATAATTTATCAGGTAACATTCCTCAATTCTTAGCCAAATGGAATTCCTTAGAATTTTTGAACCTATCCTTTAATGATTTTGAGGGTGAAGTACCAGTTGTAGGGGTGTTTGCAAATGCAAGTGCATTTTCAGTTTCGGGGAACAATAGGCTTTGTTGTGGTTTGGTTACACTTGAGTTACCCAAATGCAAGGACACGGGTAGTAAGAAAAAAAGGTTTCCTTTCTTCATATTAGTCATTGTGATTGCACCGACGTTGCTCACCGTATTATGTTGTGTGTATCTTTTGTGTAAGAAGAAACGCAATAGTCAACCATCTAAGTCATCATTAGGGAGTGAACGGTTCATGAAAGTTTCATACAACTAACTTCTCAAGGCTACTGATGGGTTCTCTACAGCAAATTTGATTGGCGAGGGTGGGCACAGCTCTGTTTATAAGGGAATCCTTGATTCTAATGATGATAAATCTGTTGCAGTTAAAGTTCTACATCTTCAAAGTCGAGGAGCACACAAAAGCTTTAGAGCAGAATGTGAAGCATGGCGTAATGTTAGACACCGTAATTTGGTGAAGATAATAACTTCATGTTCGAGTACTGATTTCCAAGGAAATGATTTTAAAGCGCTCGTTTACGAGTTTATGCCCAATGGAAGTGTACACGATTGGCTTCATTCAAGTGCATATACATCGAAACTGAACCTTCTTCAAAGAATAAATATTCTTAGAGATGTTGCCACTGCACTCGATTATCTTCACAATCGCTGCCAAACAACGATTGTTCACGGTGACTTGAAGCCAAGTAACATTCTACTTGATGATGATATGGTGGCTCATGTCGGAGACTTTGGTTTAGCTCGACTACTTGGTACAGGCTTAAGCCAAAACAGCTCAACCGGGGTTAAAGGAACAATTGGTTATGCACCTCCAGGTAATTCCACTTTTATTCCATTTTGCTTATGTTTATTTCGGTTAAAGTTTGTAAATTAATTAATTTTTATTCATTTGTAGAGTATGGTATCGGGAGCGAGATGACAAGTTGTGGGGACGTCTACAGTTTTGGAATATTATTACTAGAGGTGATGACCGGTAAAAGGCCAACAGATGACATGTTCAGCGATGGTCTTAGCCTTCATAAGTTTGCATACATGGCATTACCAGATCATGTAATCGACGTTATTGCTGATGATGCAATTGAGTTGCAAAGTACGGAAGCGAATGCAAACAAAGTGGAGGAATGTTTGGTTGCAATTATCAAGATCGGAGTATCGTGCTCTGTGGATTCCCCACCCCAACGAATGAAAACAGAAACTGTTGTCACTGAGTTGCAGCGTATTTTTGAACGATTTCAGGTCTAAATGCAACAAGGAGCGGTACATGTCGTAGTTATATAAACGTTAATTTGTCAAATATGTTTGTAACTGTGTTTTAATTTTCTTGTTGCATAAGTACTGTAAGAGACGAAGAGTGCATTTACATTCCTGATGACTTATCATATGTATCAAACATGTTGATGAATAAGTGTGTTTATTTGAATGAGAAGCTTAGCGCTTTCCCCTCTTTTGATTGGAAGCAAAGTTTGTGGTTACATCATTGGGGGCAAAGGTTTTTTTTTTTTTTTTTTTTTTTTTTTTTTTTTTTTTTTTTTTTTTAGAACGGCAAATTTGTTACAACCTACATCACCTATCTCACAAATTCTATCTCACATGTCTTCAACGAGACTTGAACCCACAACCTACAGGTTGATGGACTACTCACATACCGATGTGCCAAGAGGCCTTTGGTAAAGTTTGTTTGTTTTATTACTGCATGTACACTTTACTTTTGATTTTATTGGTATTTTGTTAGGCGTTCGTGTTTAAATTGTTTTTATTAACAAAGTTCAAGTATATCTGACCCTTGACATCTTAGTGTATCTGCATAGTGAATATTGTTGATAGTTGTAGTCAGATTACACTAACTTAGCTAAATTTAGGTCTTGTAGTTTGTTTGCTATTAGGCCCAGTACCTGTTACAACATAATGCATGGAAACATGGACGGGTTAGGTAACGGGTCAAAAGACGATCAGGTTGAAATGTATCATTTTTAGATTCGGTTGTTTCTTGTTTACTATTAGACCATGAATGAAACTAAACAAAAGCTAAATTTTGGTCTTGTAGTTTGTTTACTATTATGCCTTGTTACCGTCTTTTTACCAAAAACGCATACAAAAAAGAAATGCTTCGACAACCCCATCCCAGAAACCTGGAGGGTGAATCTGGGGAACATACTTTTGCTTCTGAAGTCGTCAAAAATAAAAAATTTACTTGATATCGTACATCGAAAAGGTTTGTACGACATAATGTATGGAAACATGGACGGGTTGGGAAATGGGTCAAAACAGGATCTGGCTGAAATGTATCACTTTTAATAGTGGTTGAAACGAGACACTCAAGAATATGGTGCATGTGGATTTCTTACTGTAGGTTCAACATTGTGAGTAATGAAATCAGTTTGTTTTGGTTCTTACTATACATATTTCTACCGTCCATTTTTCCACTTCATTTTTTGTTGTTATAGTGGAAAATGTTGCAAACATAGGAAAAGATTCATTCGTATACAACCAAATACATGCTAAAACTAGCAGCATATAAGAAAAGTTATACCACACCCGGTCGGGTTCGTTCATGTGTTTTGGGTGTATAGGACTGTAATCCATTCAAAAACAAGACCATGCCATGAATTTACCACAAACTTTAGGCTACTCGTCAAAGACTCGTGTATGGCCTAAATGAGCATGGTTCACTGGACTATACCAAAACACATACGCACTGAATCAAATGGATTTACCAGTTTTTCACTCTCATAGTATCATCATTAGTCGATAAAAAAAATATAAAATAAAAAAAAAATAAACTCAAACATTCTCTTAATCATTTATCCCATAATTAAATCCAAACACCCATTCTTTGTTTTACACCAAACTCATCAATAATGCAAACACTCATGTTTCTTTCTACCAATCGAAGCACTATTCTTTTCCGATCTAACCATCACCAGTGACGGGCGACGGTTTAGCCAGATCCGGCCAAAAAGACCCATAACGGGTGTTGAGGTAGTGGTGTATGTGTGATGGTTTTGTGACGGTTATAGGTGACATTTTTAGGTGATAATGGGTGATGAAATGATAGTTGGTGAATTGAGTGTTGGTTTAATATAATATTTTTATAGAAATAAAATATATAAAAATGATATAATTACCCTTCTATTTAGCTATCAAATTATTGGGTTAACAGTCAAACTAACATGTCAAGGGACCAAACCCGTTACGGCACGGGTCAAAATCATATGGAGAGAATCCGAGAAAAATAAAGTCTATTGAACATTTTCGTTAAACCTGATATCCCAAACAAGCAAATCCGACATCATACCGACCTACTGACCGCCCCTCAATGTATCTTCTCCATTAGGACACCATATGAAGTCCTCATGATTTCTAAGGGTCAGATTGGTTGGACTCAGCCACAAGATTCCCAAAAGCATCCTTCGTTTGTGGCGTGATACTACCATTATGACTTGTGCAACATTTGACCACAAGACACAATTTTTTTACTACTTAGATAATAGGTATCATGTGCTCACATTTTCTGTCAAAGATAACAAAGTGAAACCTTTTCCTTACCCGCTCAAGGCCAAGAATGTAGACAACCTGCCCTTTCATTTTGTTGACGATCCTTTTACTGAAGCAATCAGGTTTTACAAGCTTCATTATGACAAGAGACCCTTTTCAGCTTCAAGAAGGCGAACCATTGAATCTTCGCAGTCTTCACAGTTTTACACTAGACAACTTCCGCCCCAACTGTCATTATCAACATTTGTTTCCGAAACAACATGCAAATGCTTATCCTACTAAAAAGACATGACTGACAGGCTAAAGACTCTGACAAGCGATGGGGTGTATGGATTCAGCCACAATTCATTCAAACTCAGCCTGACCATCATTGTTGTTTGGTTTAGCAGTCAACTAAATAACATAATTATCAACAATTTCGGCTTGTAACATACTTTTAATCTCCTTTGAGACTATAAAAGTACTGCTTATATAACACTGCGATCATATTTCATACAACATAGATAATCTAAGGGTAGATTTTTAACCTTTTGGATTTGATTGTTAAGAAAGACAAACGACGTGGAGCATCTGCGAAGGCATAATCAATTCCAGCTTTCACAATTTTCAAAATCACCGCACTAAACTCTTCACTTGCAGCACCAACAAAGAAAGAAGAAAGCCGACTCGCCAGCTCTTTACATTCCTTAAGTCTTTTGGCAGATAAAGATTCATCATTGGAAGTAGAAAAGGCAGTTAGGTAGTGTCCATGTGCCTAGCCAAAAAGCAATAACTATTCAGAATAAGTTTGGCTGTAATCAATCTTAAACAGGAAAAAAGAAAGGCTTTAGCTAGAAATTGAAATGAGCCAAATGAGCTAAAAGTTGCCAAAACGCATACAACCCCCTTTCTCTGCAACTAGTACTATAGGAAAGCCAAATGATAAGCATGTGCTTAGTTATGTATATAATATGGGTAAAAAAAGGCATTATCAACCTGTCTCATGTATATGTTAGTACCTACATGGCTTCTTTCCTGCACTCATCATAATATTAATAAGAGCTTGAGTCAAGACTTAAAAATTATCCTTGTGTAAGTGAAGGGTTGAAAAAAAACACCACTTACCGAAATTTAGCTCCAAAAAACTAGAAAAGCATATAAAAAGGTATTTTGTTAGGTAAATGTTAGTCTTACCTGTTTCAATGCCTCCAGAAATATATCAGAGACATCAGCCTCCTTTTGATACTGGTAACTAGACATTTAACTACTCCGGTTACAGTTACCCCATGCATCACATAATGAGAAATTATATCCAGGGAAAGATACTCCTGCATGCATTTGCAATCAAAACTAAAATACGTCAAACAAATCTAAAAGCATAAAGAGTGAGAAACTGTATATTACAAGACACCTCTAATAAACACTACTGGTGAATTTCAGACATTTGCACTGAACGGTTTAATTCTGGGTGAGTTTTACCTCTAACTGGTTACAATGAAATGTAGCAGATGGGTTGAATGACTCAAAAGTAACCTAAAAGTGTGATTTAAATGAACTTAACACTCTATATCATTGTTCCGAATAATAAACTTTGTAAACAACATGTTTGACACGCTGAACATTTATAGAAGAATTAGAGACTAAAGATGAGCCTGTTCGATCAACTCATACCAAAAATTACCCGATTTTACCATAACCCATGCTGATACGTTGCAACTTTTATGCATCATAAATGCAAACAACTAACAATAACAGCTGAATTTCCATACGTACTCTTGCCATATGAAATTAAAACTACAGTTTTAAATAAGTACAGCATGATAACCTTGTGAACAGCTCCAGATGCAACTAATTTGGCTGCAGCAATCATAATAGTATCTCGATTTGTCTCTTCCACATACTCTTCGTTAGCATCTTCGTCTTCAGTCTCATCTGCAGGTTGGTTCAAGGATCAGTTCATAGACGCAAAAACTTAAATTCCTGTTTCCCTACACTGTCAATACTAGTAGAAAAAATCAGTTTTAGATATAGTTTTGTTAGCTGGGACAATCTGGTTGCGCAGATTTCCAGAGCATGTTCCAGAGGTTGCTTCTATATAGTGGTGGCAATTTTATCCATTTACTTAAAAACAAGTCATTTTGTGGTATACTTAAAACACCTAACAGTTCATGAGTTCAAATGGGTTAAATGCCAAAATTATGAAATAAGTATGCAGCATGAAATACAGAGGTGCCTAACTTCATATCAGATGGAAAACTGAAACAATCTCACTCACCCTCTGAGCTTTAGTGTGATTCGGCTTTCAATGATCAATAGTAGGAACAATCCTCTGTCCAACAGCCTTCTTAGATTCACAGAACAATCGAGTCAATTGAAGGATTCTCATCCAGCAGCATTGTGGTAATACGCTTCTAGTCCTGTAAAACATATATTAGAACTTGTTTAACTCGAGAGTTGAAACCATTACACCACAAGGATGATGAAAGAAGAATAAGAGTAAAATTATAAGACATGTCTGTGATATATAACTTACTTTCATGGCATCCATGAACTCCCAAATGTCATCAATGACATACAAACTCAGTACTTGATCTGTCAAGAACTCTCTTAATATTTGCAGCATTCTAAGAAGATGGATCTGTGACTGATCACCTTCATCACCTGCACAAATCAAGCTCACCAACATGAAAAGCTAACTCAACAATGTCAGAAAACAAGACAATTGGTGCCATCAGCTAACCTGATAAACGAGACTGTGAGCTATTGAACTTCTGACCAATTACATGATCATACACAAGCGCCCCAACTGATGTCTGCAATGCGCACCAATCAATCAATAGATCAAAAAATTCACATTTAACTAATTCAAAACATCAAAAATGGTATGCCGATAGATACCTCAATACTTTACACTACTCTGATCACTTCAACTTTGAGTCCTTAATTAATAAAAATTTATGATTATCCTTTTTTAACAGAATTTTAAAACAACATTGACATGAAACTAAAAGTCTACAGCCTGCAACTGTATATAAAGAAACAATGTTTACACGTCACAAACATACTTCATCTCGTATTCATTAAATCAGTTGTACAACTAACATTAACACGTCTAATAACAAAAACCGCCTACTACATTCCGTATTTACTGACTTAGCATCAGAACTACCGTTTTCGGCACAGATGATAATGAAAGCCGCCTACTACATTCCATATCCGCTAATTCAGCATTACAATTACCATTAACAGCACATACAATAGTGAAAGCCGCCTAACTAATAACATACAAAAATTTACAGTTTTCCTTCTATGTGACAATGATAAAAACAACCTTGACATAAAATTACAACCTACAAGTATACACAAAGAAAGCCGCAATTTTGTGGCTTATCAAAACCCCTTATATAAGCTCATAAGCCAACTTATATAAGCTTAGCCAAACACTTGGTTTAGGCTTATTTGACACATATAAGCTAATACATTTCTGATTAAGACCATTATAAAAGTGAATGAAACTTGATAATGTGAAGGTGATTGTGTTTATGTGGAGATAAAATGTAAAATTAGGTGGACAAATGAGAGCCCATCATTAATTTGGTCAAACGAATGGTTAATTTCTAACGCAGTAAACTTACTTTTTTTTCTTAACCTAGAAAAAAAAGCCAGATAAAGAAGACCTTATGGGATATAAGCATAAGAAATGAATTGAAGCATAAGAAGAAAGAGAAGGTACCATCGCTTTTATCAACATCAATTTAAAAGCACTTGTGAAATGAGTGAAACAAACAAGAAATGGAGATCGATGGTTTTGGTGAAGAGGTGGTGAGTAACCACCAATTAATATGATTGGCAAACCCCAATTAATCCATAGTTTTAATCACCATCCCGATTGATGTAAGACTAATAATAATATGAGTAAAGATTAATAAATTATGACAGCCAATTAGAGCCTAATTAATTAAACGATATATTAAATCATGCCCACCTCTAAAACCTCTCTCTAATCTACCAGTAAGGCCGTATAAAACTAGTTTAAGGATTAAATGAAGCACAAGAAAGAGAACGTACCATCATTTAGACCATCGCTGCTAAATTATACAGTAGTTACTGTGAAACAAACAAAAAATGGAGAGTGGTGATGGTTTAGCAAAATAAACGGCTGTTCAGAATGAACGGCAATTGGTCAAAGGCCGTTTAATTTGACGGAAAAAAGAAGAAAATTACCAACCAGCCCCCCCAAAGTATGTAACACGTTGTGAAAACTACCCCCTGAACGTTTTACTATTTACAATTTTTTTTATATAACAAACTTTGTTTACTAAATATCTAACAAATATTTTGTTACTTTGTTAATAAAAAATATATTGTTGAAAAGGTCTCTACGTTTACAAATAAAACGAGCCCAATATTGATATGGTTTTGACATACGTATGATTTTATAAAATATTTTGAAGTTTAATAGTATATATATAATTTTTTTTAAAAGAAAATTTCAAAATGCACCATTAGCGTATCAAATAACTTTAAAAACGACCTTAAAGTTTATTTAAAAAGAATTTTAATTAATAAAAATAGGATAACAATCCTGTAATTTTAGCTATTTATGTTTTTTTATAACAAATTCTATTTATCAAATATCTACCCATTTTGATATAATCAAATTACACATATAGCCAAACACAATTTTGAAAAATAAAATGAA
Source organism: Artemisia argyi (assembly GCA_030686995.1). Lineage (NCBI taxonomy): Eukaryota > Viridiplantae > Streptophyta > Magnoliopsida > Asterales > Asteraceae > Artemisia > Artemisia argyi. The sequence continues at coordinate 200,617,581 of CM060683.1, read as the reverse complement.
TTGAAGCATAAGAAGAAAGAGAAAGTACCATCGCTTTTATCAATATCAATCAAGTCCGCTGCTGTGAAATGATTTTCAGTGAAACAAAAAAAAAAAATGGAGAGGTGGTTAGTGAGATTGGACGGTGGTGATTAATTACAGTCGAACAAAATAAGCTTAAGCAATAATCCAATAAATAAAATTTGTAAACCCCAATTAGTCCATACTTCTAATCAACATCCCGATGTATGTAAGACTAATAATATGAGTAAAGATTAGTAATAAATTATGACAAGCAATTAGAGTCTAATTAAACGATAAATTAAATCATGTCAACCTCTAAAAATTTAATTTAAAATTAGTTTAAGAATTAAAGAAAGAGAACGAACCATCAGTTCTGGCAGAGGAGTTTCTGTGAATGGTGGATTGCCAGCAAAAGGAAATACCATCTCAACTACTATTTGTTAAATCACACAATTGGTCCCTTGACATCTAAAAACGCGAAATCTTGCTTTTTTAATCCAGGATTTAAAAAACATTACGCCGATGGTCCAATTTTCTAACCATTCAGTCACATACCAGGCACATGAGGATGCGCATAAGGGTAGGTTGGTCTTTTCATTATTTTTGTTCTTTAATGCCTTTTTTTTGTCTTTTTATTAATTTTGTTTTATTTTTTTTGTTTGTCTTATTTATAAATAGGTCTACCACCAACACACAATATTCTTCTTTTTCTACCTCACTACTCTTCTTCAACCTCCATTCCTCCTCACCACCGTCACCTACCACCACCATCTCTGTCACCATTCTATATTCTTTTACCCTGGAACTGTCTTTTTTACCACTGTCACAACCGTAAGTGATCAAATAATAATGTCTTTTTCAGTTCGTCATTATATACTCATTATAAATGTCTGGTCTTAAGTTGCATTTATAAGGAACCTATATGCTAAAGATGTCTAGTCTTAGAAATAGTCAAACACAAATATTAAAGTTTAGTAATTATTAATTAGCATGACTATAAACAATTTGATATTACAAGTATAAGAAAATTAAAAAAAAAAAATCATTATTAGCAACAAACATATAAACAATATAAACAAGCTCATCAAATCGCACCATTAAACAAGCTCATCAGATCGCTCCATTAAACAAGCTCATTAGTTTCACCACCATTAAACATATAAACAATTTAATCAATGTATTTTGAAACAAGCTATCAGCTTCACCACCATTAAACAAGGCCTGATCAGGTCGTAAAATTAAATGTTGTCAACCTCTAAAACCCCACTCCATATAAGCAGTAAGAAAACGTACCGTCAGTTCTGTTATCGATGTCAGTCAAATCCGCTGCTAAAAAAATTGGAGAGTGATGGTTTTGGTGAATGGATTGGAAGTGTGGGGCATTGTGTATAGACGGTGGAGATTAATTATTAGAGTCAACTATTTTTGTTTAGATGGGATTGCCACCGTGGTAACTACAAAATAGAATACTACACCAACAGCTGTATTTTGAGGGGAAAAACAACGGATAAAAAAAACTTTTTTATTTTTTTTTCTTTAAGAGTAAATTACATAAATCGTCCTTTTGGTTTGTATTTTGAGGGGAAAAACAAAAATCACAATCTTATACTCTCACGTTATGCATCTATATCACGTTGGACATGACCGGCCGGAAAAAAAACATAGGGACAATATATATGAAACCTGGTGAACCTTAAGGACCAATTAAGTAATTCACTCATTTAGTTAATTACAATTTTACTCTTACACATAAATGGTTGGAACATTTAATAATGTAGTATTTTATGCCTTCGAATCCAAATTCTGTGAAACAAAATTTTTATGTTATTTTAATTATGTTCACTTTCGATATATTGTAGCTTAAAAATCGAGTTACTGAGCTAGTGCTAAGTTAGTTTTACTTTAGTTTTATCAGAGTAAGGATCAAATGAGAAATAAAAGTAAAATGAGAAGAATAAGAAGCGATTACAACCGCACATTTCAGATGTACCTACAAAATAAGATGCATCTCCCATGAAATTCTCCTTTCTCATTTGAAATGTGTGGCTACAAACATTTCTCATTCTTCTTATTTTATTTTCTCTTCTTATTGGATGCATTCCCAGTTTTATCATGGTAATAGTTTTTGATAAAATTCATGCTTTTTAATGGCAAGATATTGGAAAAATTCATCGTTAGATAGATATTTATGTTTAATTTGATGATAACGATTAAAGGTCAATAATTTAGCATTTTACCTTTGATTATATTGGATTAACACAAAAACCAAAATAGTTTAATTAATATACTCGGATCAAAATAACTAATTAAAATCTCCAATAACCCAATTTGATAACCCAATTAAGTGAACGGTAAACGGAGATATGGCCTCTTTGAGTCTAGTGAAACTACAAGTCAATTTTGTGTCCCTTATTGTTCATACACACTTATTGCTTCAAAGCATCGTAAGTATCTTACCTCTTAAGGATACTTAGGGTGCGTTTGGTATACATGATGATTGTCTAAATACTTATCATTTCTGCCCCATTTAAACTACAAAAATAGTTAAAAAAAACACTCAGATACACCACATAATATTGCAAATATCCTTGGAGTGTGTTTTTATATGTTTCAGGTACAAAATGATTGAAAACAGATGAAAAACGAGCAAAGTCTGCATAATTGGCAGAATCAGTCCTTGAACTTTCAAGAAATGTCAGAAATAGTCTTTGGAAGAATTATATTGAATAAAAGTCAACAATAGTCCCCCAGGAATCAAGGAATGACAAATTTTACCCTTGAAATTTAAGTTTGCAAAAATGGCAAAACAGGCCCCTCAAGTTCAGAAAACTACAGAATTGGTCCCTGGAATTTCAAACATGGAAAATAACAAAGGAGGTCCTTGTATTATTCAACCTTGGAAATTTTCACCCTCATGTCAACTTTGGAAAGATTGCCTTTTCAGACCCTCAAGTTTCCTGAAATTGCATAATTGGTCATTGTGAAATTTATAAATACCAAACGGACCCCTTTGTTATTATTACTAAACAAAACCAAAATTCCAATCCAAACCAAAACCTGGTCCAGTCCATCATATAAAGCCCACTCCCTACCTAAGCCCAATTTCGTTTTAAATAAAAACGCAGGGTCAACCCCCACGGTCAACATCTTCTTCCACCTCCCAACTCCACCTCCTGCTACCTCTCCTTCCTGTTCCTTCCATCCACCACCTCCTACTCCACCTCAATACCCTTCTGTCACCCCCACAAACAAACCCCATCCCCTGGTAAAACTTAATTATTAAAGGATTGAATTTTGAACCCAACCATTTCCCCACTTCAAGCCCAACCCGTTCAATAACTCTTCTTCTCCGCAACTTCACACACTAAAAACACACACTAGTACCATTCAGCCATTGCTAAGATCTCGGAGGTTGTCTCTCCTCTCCAATCCCTAGTTATTTCATTAACTTGTATTTGTTTGTGTTTTATGTGCTTATTTCATTATTAATCTGATTGCTTATATCAGTTAACTGGTTTAGCGTATCAATTGATTACAAGTTATATAATTAAGTTTAACAACCTAATTTAATATGCTAGTAAAGTCAAGATCGATATTATGAGCTTTTTTTTTTTTTTTAAAGTAGTAGAGTATCTAATATTATGTGAAGGTTGGGTGATGGCAGAAAATGTTGCCAACTGTTGGAGCAGGGAACAGAAGGGGTGCTAACTGGGTGATGGGGTGAGTAGTTGATTATGGTCAGTATTAACCGATTAGGGGGGAAATAAAATTGAACTATGAAATGATGAAAATTATCTCGAGAGGACGAATCTGTCTTAAGGAAACCGTGGGCACCACATGCCTCAACATTTTCCTTACTTGTGTTTTTTGTGTCTCAACAATCAAAAGGTTTAAGGTATCATCATCTACACTTTTTTATGGTTTCATATATTGTTTATTTGATTTTATTTGTGGCTTATAAATAATAGTAATTGAGTAGGGATATAGATGATGATGCTGGTCATAGGATAAGGGTGTCTTAACTGTGTTCAAACTGAAAAACAGGTTTTATTGGATGACTAGGAATTATTGTTAGTGTCTCAAATGATAGACAGATAGACCCGCGTATGATATATGTATACAAGATGAGTATAACAGGTTTCTAGAATTTGTTTTGAAATGTCTTGGAAAAATGTGATGCTTTCATAGTTTCATGTTACAAAAGCTATTAAACTTGCAATTAGCTATATGTTAGTTGTTTTCATTTTATTTGCTGAAGAGTTTTGTAGTCAATATGTCACTCTCGGTCCTTTGCAAAATGCACATGTCATGCCTTAACATTAAAATGATATATGTCTTTGACACAATTCTCTGACAACATTTGATGTACTTTTTCAACTCGCATTTTGTCTTTGACATATCTTTCTATAATATTAGTTAATTAGCAAAATCATGTAGCAATTAGTGTTCCTTCTTTATGTTTATATTTTCTATTGACCGAAAAAACTGTTTTTGATCAGACAATCATATTAGTATGCTCGTAGGAGGGTGATGTTGTTCTAAGATCTCTAGTAAGGCCTGATAAATCAAGAATAAGTTACCAATATGATAAATATCGTATATTTCGACTTGTTAGATAGGAGGTCATGGGCTATTAGGTCTGTTGGTGTTCGTGGAGCCGTAAGTCTTGATTAATTATGTGAGATAGGATGCTCTTGAGCTCACTCATGCATTCGGCAATGCTAAGAGAGGCTGCTGGTCTTGAAGATGTAGAGAATTAAAAGTCAAAATTTTAGCATAAAAGATAATTTTGACCCTAATTTATGCTAAATGGGTGAATATTGGAGTTCTATTTTAATTAGTGATTCTTGCTATATCGGTCTTTTGAATCATGAACCAGTATCCTGTTGATATTGGAAAGTATCCTCTTGTTTGTATCATATGTTGTAGCAGGCTTATTAACAGCTAAATGTAGGAGCATGAAAAGGTAAGCTGTTAACGTCATTCACATTATTTCGATGTGGTTCACAACGTCAACAAGACACTAATCTAATGAAGCCACTTGCAGACAACCAGACCATTGTTCAGAATTCAGATGGCCTATTATGAACTATTAATACCTTTGGTTCTGGAAAGGTTTGTGAAAATGTTAGAAGAGTTTGAATTTTTAGTTGGGTTGTTGGATTATAGGAGGAAACGTTAGCTGTTATAAAAATTTAATTATTATTAAAGGTTAATGTTATCCCCTTGTTTCCATATCTTGGACATCTCAATGCGACTTTAGACCCGATATCAAACCTTTGAGGGTGTGTTTGGTTTGTAGACGTGAATCACTATAGGTTTAGGTTTGTTAACATAGTGAATGGGAATGGGTATGACTTTTTAAACCCACCAAGCTAGATGGGTTTGAGCAAAGCTTTATTTTGTAGGTTTCATTCCCGGTTTTAAAAACCATATCTATAAAACAAACATCATTTATTAATTTTATTCTCATTCCTTATTCTTAAACCCATATTCCAAACACACCCTAAATTTTTCACGTGTACGGGTTGGCTAATGTTTTTAAACAGACGGGTAGGTTTCGTTTTGTTATTGGGTCAAAAGGAGTCGGGTCATTCTTATATATTTTGACACATGATACAAAATGATTTTCAAGCTATATAGATCATTGGTATATCTTTTAGGAAATAATTGTGTTTCAGTAATTTTTTTATTACTATTTTTAATTGCATACTTGGTATTCTTTTCTGGCAACATCGCTCATATATCCATTTATATCATTGTAAACTAGTTTTCTCTTTGCTATATTAACTTTGGAATGAGGATCCTGGAATTTAAGCTCGTATCGGCTTAGAGGTTTTTGAACGATCCGTTAATAATTATAAATTACTATTTACTTAGGAGGTTAGTAAAGCATGAAAATAAAGTGGTAGCAGTTGCATAAAGACACCTAAGGTATGTCGTATTCTGCCTAAACTATGAATCACGGTACTGTGGCCATGGAAAGCCGACATCGTCTTATGCCAAATATATGTCTGCTGCTCTTGTTTGTGCATGCTTCTCCTGTTATTTTTCTATGTAGTGTTATTGTGAAGTTTACATTTAAAACTGAATATTTCTTCTATTATGCAGTGTTGATATATAAAACTGAATAACCCTTCTTTTTCTTATAATTTCACAAAAAATAAGCACTGCAAATAAGCAGAACAGATTTTTAATGAGGTTCCACGTACTGTTGGCGCGAAGTCAGTTGCAAGGGTAATTAACATGGTAAGTGTGATGAGATTGTAATAGTTTAAAACAATATGTTTTCCTTTTGTTATAACTGTTAACTATAATTTGAAACAGAAAAGAAAACAGGGAGAGGAAGTGTCCGTAGTTTAAGATACACCACTATTCAATAAAAAGCTAGCAATGGTCAACGATAAGGCTGATGAAATTTTGGTATTTTCAACTACCGCATCTTTGGTACAACATTCTTTATATTGATTTCTCAATGCCTAGGTGTTTAAAAAGATATGCTCTTTTGTCGAAATGGTACTGTTAATACTAGTAATAATTAGGGGTGGCAATTTCTGACCCGACACGAAACCCGACCTGAAACCGACATGAAAATTAACAGGTTCGGGTTGAGCTAAATAGATTGTGGGTCAGGCGTGGAAGCGGTGTGGCCGGAATTTAGGCCGCGGCTAGGGTTGGAATAAGGAGGGTGAAAGAGAGATAGATGAGAGAGATGAGGGATCAGGATGATGTTTGTTTGTGTGTGTGCCATGAAAAATACCACAAGGACCAATATATTGCTACTCCTTTTATTTCATTTTTACAACAATTACATCAATAATAATAAAAGAGGAGGGGAGTGGGTCGGCTAAGGTGTAAACACAAGGACCAATCGTGTAAAATTTTTAAAGTAACTCGACCCTCGATTCTCAAGTCCATACTCATTACATTTTAAAACTTCTCAATACGTACGTTAAATATATAACCACAACCGTTAATCAAAATATTTCAATTCATTAGGTTTTCCTAGTGCCGGAGTCAACGTAGTGCCTAAAAGACGTCTCAACAATAAATCACAACATATATTCCATATCAAATCAATAATTCCAATTAACCTCCTCATATAATTCATAATTCAAAATCACGCGTTTAAAATTTTCAAATCCACTGAGAATAAACTCCAAACATTTTATATCATTAAATTTTAACGTAATGCGGGTTTCAAAATAGCTCCCTAAATTGCCAGTTGTCACATACAGTTTTTGTGCTAGTCATACAACTCCTATCCATGAGACGCTTATTAAGGCTAAAGCTTCACTCCTAAATGTTGTAAAAAAATTTAAATTTTGCGCTAAAATTGCCCTAACAAGTATTTTTCACAGTTTTATTACACACCTACTATCAAACAAACAAACTCAAGTGTAATAGTATTCTCTAAGGTATCATTGTTTACCCTCTCCTTACACTTAGGGGGTTGGCAACGCATGCGGGGAGGCACGGCACGGGAACACTGCCGCCGGTGCCTCCTTACCGCACGGTGGTCTTCATTTGCGGTAAACCTTCCCGAGTGAAAGTAGCCGTTGCAAAGTCAAAAATTGGAACGTTGGAGATGATCACGTTGTATATATACTTGCATGAAACAGACACACAACATAAAAAAAAAAAAAAAAAAAAAAAAAAAAAAAAAAAAAAAAAAAAAACATGGCAGTAACATGTTGGAGATGTTGGAGATGATCACGTTGTCAGCGAGGGATGGCAGTAACATGTTGGAGATGATCACGTTGGAGATGTTGGAGATGATCACGTTGTAGATGATCATGGAGGTGTTTGGGTTTTGTGGTGATGGCAGTAACATAGTAGCAGCGAGGGAAGAAGAAGAAAAGAAAACAAAATGATTTTGTATGGTGATGGTGATGTATGAGTTTGAGAGAGAAGAAGAAATAGAAACAGAGAAGAAGAAATAAATATATAATTAAGAAGAAGAAAAAAGAAAAAAGAAAATAAAAAGAAGTGAGTGAAGGGTGAGGGGTGTGATGCCTACAAAAAGTGAATGAGTGAAGGGAAAAGTGGGAGGGTGATGTGGCATAAGGGGATTGGTTGTTTGTGAGTGAAGGGTAATGAGGTGAGTGATGCATTGCCAAGGGCCTTAGGCCGAACATTGTCCCTAATGTTCAATTAAAAGATGTAAAAGAAATGAAGGTAAAAGAATGAAAACAAATACTCCCCTGATTCGTTCGGTGTGGATAATGTGTCAACAATGTTAGATCTTCTTCCAAGAATATGAACTTTGAAAGCTTCCCTCCAGAAATATAAATCATCCTCTTGTCCAATGTAACATGTTAAACCTGAGAAAACAATCAAGGCAAACCTCGCGTAAAATCGGCAGTAATCTATATATACAAAAAATACTAATAAAGCAAATTAAGATATAATGCTTGTGGAATGAATGTTTGCAGATTTTTTGGAGTTTATAAAACTAAAGAATCAACCAAAAATTTTAAGACTCCGGTATAAACAAAACTTGCAAAAATTTTCAGAATTTTTGTACCTGACGCCGTCCAGTTATAACCTCTGATGCCGTCAGAATGTTCCTGCAAAAATCTCATGTTAAGTTTTCGGAAAATTTCTGGAAAAACTTATGCCTTACTTCCTGGAAAATCCTGCAAAACATCATTATGACTCGATACAAGCATTTAACTCAAACAATTACTAATATACATGTTCATTTAATATTGTTGTGGTTCATGCTCAATTTCATTCTTATAAACAAATTTGTGTTTCCCTTACACTTAGCTTTTGCAAAATACCTTTACATATAATTAAAATGAAGTTAAAAACAAAATAAAGCATTTTCATAATTTACTTTGAACCATGATCTACAAACAATAAAAATAAAACACGCATACGGAAACAAATAAAATCAAACAAACACACAATCAAACAAATAAAACAAATAAAACTTGGGTTGCCTCCTAAGAAGCGCTTTTCTTTATTTACGAGTCTTGTAGCTAGACTCAAGGTCACGGGCTATCATGTGACCTCATCATTGGTCACGGTCTCTAGGTCATCCTCAATCTTAGTTTTGTACTCCAGACCTAATTGCAAGCATTCCTTATAGAAACCAAATATTCTACTCATAACATAGTCTACTCCTCTACGTCTATCCTCGTCATTTCTATAGTAGACCGCTTGCTTGTGTTCCTTTTCGATGTTTGACAAGAGTTGGAATTGTTCAATCTTATATGGCATTTGGTAAACTATCTCGTCGCTCTCATCCTTGAACCTAACTATCCTTAGATACGGGTCATAATTCATTTTAGAGGCCTCAACAAATGGCTTTCTGAACACTACTTGACTCAAACAACCATCTATTACCGGACAAATATCTTCTACAATCACAAAGTCGGTAATGTATGTAAAGTTTCCTACAAAAACGTGCAATCCTTTTACTCTTCCCACGAAGTTACTCATCCAACCCGTGTTGGGAAATATCCTAGGTCCAAATTGCTTTTTCATCACCCAATTGTAGTGGATCCTAGTCATAATATTTATGGGAGATCTAAGATCGATATAGGCTTTCCACACATGTACATGCCCAATGTTGCATGGTATATTGATGTTAGAGGGATCACCCGTTTTAATGATTGGTGAACCAAGGAAGTAAGGTGTCTCGGGGTCATCAAATAGATTCTTGTGATATTCCCGTTCTTCCTTGGTGGATAACCTACTGAAATAATCCTCTATATCTTCTAACTTTTCTTCCTTTTTATCCTCAACTTCCTTAACCTCATCCTTAGGTTCAATTTCTATTCTAACTTCATCGCTATCACTTCCTTCAATATTTTTATCGTTTGGCTTAATAGTGACAACATTGAAAAAGTGGACATGTTTGGATGATGAGGGGTCCTTAGTTTGAGTCCCGCTACTAGTGTCCTTCCTAGGTGTAGTTAGCACTTGGTTGTTGAGGGCTTTCAACAAGTTGTCGATTTTATTGTTCATCTCCGTTTGTTGTTGATTGAATTCGGATTCAAACTTAGCTATGCGAGCTTCTTGAGATGCCATAAACTTGGACATCAATCTTTCAAGATTATTGGTACTACAATAGTTATTGGAAGGATTGTTGTTGAAAGTACGTTTAGAGGGTGGACCGTTTGGTTGGTAACGATTAGGTGGATTGGAAGAATTGTTTTAGGGCACGTTTTGGTTTGGTTTCCACCTAAGGTTCGGGTGATTTTTCCAAGAGGGATTGTATGAATCACCGTAAGGGTTTGGCTCGGGTTTGAAAGTGTGCCACTTATCTCCCGCTCCGTCGATACGCGAGAATGCGTAATCCGCAAAAGCTTGTTCAGGGAGTTCCATGCAATCACGAGTGTCGTGGGGACCACTACACAATTTGCATGAAGAAGTGATTTTGTTTACTTGGCTTGAAGGCTTAGGAGCTTCGTAGGATTTCATAAGAAACTTGACTTGATCTTCAAGTTCCATAATCCTACGGTCGGAAGTGCTTGAATTGTTTGAAGGCAAAGATATTGCCTTGACCATTTTGTTCAAATCACGGGGATCATTCCAACTTTCGTTGTCATAGAGAGCAAGATCTTCTATGAGTTACCTTGATTCTTCCGCACTTAGATCACGTAGCTTGCCACCAGCCGATTGGTCAATGGTTTGCCTTGTGGAGAGATCGATATGGTCATACAAAATTTGGACTTGGAGCCAAAGATCTATGCCATGATGAGGGACTTTTTGGAGCAAGTCCTTGAAACGAGTCCATGCTTCATAAAGAGTTTCACCTTGACGTTGTTGGAACATCAAGATGTCATTTCTAAGCTTAGTAGTTCTCCCCGGTGGGAAAAATTAAGCAAGGAAACGAGTTGTGAGATCATCCCAAGAGGTGATGGATCCCTCGGGTAAATGCTAAAGCCATTGACTAGCTTGGTCACGTAGAGAGAATTGGAATAGACGCAATCGGGTCGTCTCTCGAGTTTCAACATCAAGGTCTATGGAGTCAACGATTTTAAGGAAATCCTTGAGATGTTGATTAGGATCTTCGGAACGAAGTCCATGGAATGCACATCCGCTTTGCACCAACCGGATGGTGTCGGATCGCAAGGGAGACACATTGGCTTCTTGAGTGAGCTCAATGGTGTTTCGATAACCTTGGTGGCTAGGACGGGAATACTCTTCTAAAGTTCGGGGTCTAGAAGGTTGATTTGGTTGTGGTGGGTTTTGTGGATGGTTTTGAAGTGGTGGGTTAATAGGGTCAAAGGGATTACCACCTTCCATGATGGCGGATGATAAAGGTTACGAACAAAGGAACGAAGAAAAAGATAGACTAAAGAAAACCTAAAAATAAAATAAAAATCTTACAATATAAAAGGTAAAGTTATATTAATTGTATAAAGATTTATATGTTTGATTAGCTTATACAATAAGCATATTAATATGTATCTTTTATGTAAGGGGTGTTTTTTTTATAATATTAAATGGGGAGTTGAAAAGTCAAATGGTTGAAATTTATTTTATTAGATGGTTGTACTAATAGCCTAACTAATTGTATTTACTTAACTTTTATTTTAGGAAATCTTAAAATTTATTAGGAGTAAGGGTGCTAAATGTTTTATAAGTAGTATATATATATATATATATATATATATATATATATATATATATATATATATATATATATATATATATGCACTTTAAGAACTAAATGAAAGAGAAGGTACCACAAAAACAAAATGCCGATTAAAAAAAACAAGTCAATTGTGTTTGGTGAATGGTGGGGTGGGATTGGAAATCTAGGGCATTGTGTTTGGACGGTAGAGATTAATTATTAGAGTCAACTGATTTTGTTTTGATGGGATTGCCACCGTGGCAAAAGAAATACGTCATCAACTGCTGTATTTTGAGGGGAAAAACAACGGATGATTTTTTTTTTTTTTTTTTTTTTTTTTTTTTTTTTTAAAGAGTAAACTACATAAATCAGCCTTCGGTTTGTATTTTACATAGCATCTATATCATGTTACTCATTTTTTAATGACCGTTTAAACGTCGTTAGTAAATTAGACATGACCCGTAATTTTTGCATACCACAAGGACATGACCTGCTGAAAAAAAAAACACACGAACAATATATATGAAACCCAGTAAACATTAAGGACCAATTAAGTAATTCACTCAATTAGTTATTTACAATTTTACTCTTACACATAAATGGTTGGAACATTTAATAATAGTATTTTATACCTTCGAATTCCAATTCTGTGAAACAAATTTTTTATGTTATTTTAATTATGTTCACTTTCGATATATTGTAGCTTAAAAATCGAGTTAGTGAGCTAGTGCTAAGTTAGTTTTACTTTAGTTTTATTATGGTAATAGTTTTTGATAAAATTCATGCTTTTTAATGGCAAGATATTGATAAAATTCATCGTTAGATAGATATTTATGTTCAAATTTATCATAATGATTAAAGGTCAATATTTATGTTCAAGTTTAAAAGAAAAATTGTCAAAAAAAATTTAAAAATATTATGACAACTTTTTAACATGTTTTTTGTTTCTTTTTTTTCCCTTTTTTTAATTAAAATTTTTTGATCCATTACCTGTCAAAAAATAAAATTGGTCAATTGAAAACAAGAATACGACTTGTAAATTATATACCAACAACCGAATCATAGTATTTTGAGTTAACTACATAAATAGTCCCCATCAAAAACATTTATAAAATTGAAAAAAGAAATCTTGTAAAAAAATCTACCATGAAATTTAACAAAAATCTAGTAAAAAAATCCGCCAAAAAGGTTTTAAAATACTTTTGTCAAAAAAATTTATAAAAAATTTGAAGAAAAAAAAAGAAAAGAAAAAAGAAAGAAAACAAACCACATGGACCTCACTTTTAAGGGTATTTATGTCATTTCTGCTATATAAAACGGTCAACTAACGGAAAAGTGGTCAAGGGACCAAACCCGTTATGGGTTAACACCACAGGGAGAGGATCCGGGAAAAAAATTTAAGGACCATTTTCGTTATACCGGACAAACCGCAGTGACGATTTAATTAATTAACTAAAAATATAAAGAAGAATAATAAAAGCTTCACTTATTTTTAGTAGTGGGCTTAATGAAGAAAAAGGTCTAATGGGTTTTATGTATTTACTAGGCCCAACTGTAATGTAAAAGTTGGTAATTATTAAAGGATTGAATTTTGAACCCAACCATTTCCCCACTTCAAGCCCAACCCGTTCAATAACTCTTCTTCTCCACAACTTCACACACTAAAAACACACACTAGTACCATTCAGCCATGGCTAAGATCTCGGAGGTTGTCTATCCTCTCCAATCCCTAATTATTTCAATAACTTGTATTTGTTTGTGTTTTATGTGCTTATTTCATTATTAATCTGATTGCTTATATCAGTTAACTGGTTTAGCGTATCAATTGATTACAGGTTATATAATTAAGTTTAACAACCTAATTGATCAATATTATGAGGGGTTTTTTTTTTTTTTTTTTTTTTTTTTTTTTATATATTTAATTAGTAGAGTATCTAATATTATGTGAAGGTTGGGTGATGGTAGAAAATGGTGCCAACTGTTGGATCAGGGAACAGAAGGGGTACTAACTGGGTGAGTAGTTGATTATGGTCGGTATTAACCGATTAGGGGGGAAATAAAATTGAACTATGAAATGATGAAAATTATCTCGAGCACCGCGGAGAGGACGAATCTGTCTTAAGGAAACTGTGGGCATCACAGGCCTCAACATTTTCCTTACTTGTGTTTTTTGTGTCTCAACAATCAAAAGGTTTAAGGTATCATCATCTACACTTTTTTATGGTTTCATATATTGTTTATTTGAGTTTATTTGTGGCTTATAAATAATAGTAATTGAGTAGGGATATAGATGATGATGCTGGTCATAGGATGAGGGTGTCTTAACTGTGTTCAAACTGAAAAACAGGTTTTATAGGATGACTAGGAATTATTGTTGTTAGTGTCTCAAATGATAGACAGATAGACCTGCGTATGATATATGTATACAAGATGAGTATAACAGGTTTCTAGAATTTGTTTTGAAATGTCTTGGAAGAATGTGATGCTTTCATAGTTTCATGTTACAAAAGCTATTAAACTTGCAATTAGCTATATGTTAGTTGTTTTCATTTTATTTGCTGAAGAGTTTTGTAGTCAATGTGTCACTCTCGGTCCTTTGCAAAATACAAATGTCATGCCTTAACATTAAAATGATATATGTCTTTGACACAAAATTCTCTTACAACGTTTGATGTACTTTTTCGACTCGCATTTTGTCTTTGACATATGTTTCTATAATATTAGTTAATTAGTAAAATCATGTAGCAATTAGTGTTCCTTCTTTATGTTTATATATTCTATTGACCGAAAAAACTGTTTTTGATCAGACAATCATATTAGTATGCTTGTAGCAGGGTGATGTTGTTCTAAGATCTCTAGTAAGGGCTGATAACTTATGAATAAGTTACCAATATGATAAATATCGTATATTTTGACTTGTTAGATAGGAGATCATGGGCTATTAGGTCTGTTGGTGTTCGTGGAGCCGTAAGTCTTGATTAATTATGTGAGATAGGATGCTCTTGAGCTCACTCATGCATTCAGCAATGCTAAGAGAGGCTGCTGGTCTTGACGACGTAGAGAATTAAAAGTCAAAATTTTAGCATAAAAGATAATTTTGACCCTAATTTATGCTAAATGAGTGAATATTGGAGTTCTATTTTAATTAGTGATTCTTGCTATATCGCTCTTATGAATCATGAACCAGTATCCTGTTGATATTGGAAAGTATCCTCTTGTTTGTATCATATGTTGTAGCAGGCTTATTAACAGCTAAATATAGGAGCATGAAAAGGTAAGCTGGTAACGTCATTCACATTATTTCGATGTGATTCACAACGTCAACAAGACACTAATCTAATGAAACCACTTGTAGGCAACCAGACCATTGTTCAGAATTCAGATGGCCTATTATGAACTATTAATACCTTTATTTCGAATAACAATCTTACCATTTTGAATAATTCTCCGTTATTCGACGACCTTCTTGATGACATCACCCCGTGGCTCCATTTGAAGTAAACGGAGTTACATTTCAAAAAGGGTATTACCTTGTTGACGGGATTTACCCAACTTGGGCAGCTTTTGTCAAATCATTTTCGGTTGCAAAAACCAAGAAAAATGCCATGTTTAAACACTCCTTACCCCCTTATGGTTTTGACTCGTAAAAGGTTTGGTCCCTTGACTATTAATTCTATTAGTTTAATCATTAATTACATCATTTGCAAATCATGTAAAAGGTATTCTGGTCATTTTGATCCACACCCTACACATAAACCAAACACTCCTTATCACTTTCTTCTTATTCTTACATTCTCCGTTTAACACCCACACAAATTACAATACAAACCTCACTTAAACAATTGCGGTTTCAAACAATGTTGTGTTTGTGTAAATTTTGGTTCATGTTTGTTATGGGGATTAATGTAAAGAAATATGATTAACGGGTTGGCTAATAATGGTGGCCGCAAAATGCATGTGGCTGTAACTTGTAATACGTTGTAGGTGGCCATAAAGGTTATCCGGAATAAGATAAAAATGTTGTGTTTGTGATGATGAACTCACATGGTATTTATGTAAATAGCAGAAAAGAAAAAGGTTATTCTTGTTCTTTAATTCATTTAGATATGTTCTTATCGGTCAAGCTAATAGAATTATTGGTCAAAAGATCAAACCCATTACGGGTCAAAACCATAAAGAGATGATCCAAGAAAAATAAAAAGTTGAGGTAGTAACTCTGTTAAACCCTACATACCAAGTAGACCATTTAAGAGGGTGTTTGGCTAACCTTATGAATTGGGCTTATGCTTATGTTATATAAGCGATTTATGGCTTATATATCATAAGCTAAGTCTTTTTATATAAAATCCTTATATAAGCCACCTCTCTCAAATAAGCTACAAAATTTGAGCTTATCAAAACCCTTTTGTATAACCTCATAAGCCCATTTATATAAGCATACACAAACACTTAGTTTAAGTCGCTTATAAGTACAGCGAAACACTCCCTATCTGCCTAGGTTATCTCTTATCTCTAATCCCTAATTATTACAAACTAATCTTATGAAGATATATGATCAGTATTATGAGTTTCGTTTATTAATTAGTAGAGTATCTAAAAATATGCGATAGTAACACCTGAGTACTTGTCCATCAGGTTGGGTGATGGCAGAAAATGTAGCCAACCATTGGAGCAGGGAGGAGAAGGGGTACTAACTGGGTGATGGGGTATGTAGTTGATTATGGTCGGTATTAAACCGATTTGGGGAGAAATAAAATTGAACTATGAAATGATGAAAATTATCTTTATGGTCACGTACTCTGTTTAGAAACAGATAAGTGAAATGAACTTAAAGACATGGAATTGGGTTGATATTGAGTTTATTTTTGGCTTATAAATAATAATTGAGTAGGGATATAGATGATGATGTTGGTCATAAGATGAGGGTGTCTTAACTATGTTGAAACTGAAAAACAGGATTTATAGGATGACTAGGAATTATTGTTCATAGTGTCTCAAATGATAGACCTGCATAGGATATATGTATACAAGATGAGTATAACAGGTTTCTAGAATTTGGTTTGAAATGTCTTGGAAGAATGCGATGCTATTAAACTTGCAATTAGCTATTTGTTAGTTGCTTTCATTTTATTTATTTGAATCCGCTAGAATTCTTATAGATTTGCTTACCGAAGAGTTTTGTAGTTAACGTGTCACTCTCGGTCCTTTTCAAAATACACATGTCATGCCTTAACATTAAAATGATATATGTCTTTGACACAAAATTCTCTTACAACGTTTGATGTACTTTTTCGACTCGCATTTTGTCTTTGACATATGTTTCTATAATATTAGTTAATTCGTAAAATCATGTAGCAATTAGTGTTCCTTCTTGATGTTTATATATTCTATTTACCGAAAAATCTGTTTTGGATCAGACAATCATATTAGTATGCTTGTAGCATGATTTTACGAATTAAGAAGGAACTTGCTTCAGCATATGTTGTTCTAAGATCTCTAGTAAGGCCTGATAACTTATGAATAATTCGTAAAATCATGTAGCAATTAGTGTAGCATGTCTTTGACATATGCTTTTATTTTATCTCCTATAATATTAGTCCAGTGAGATGCTTCAGCAAATAGAGACCTCTTTTTTGTTCCAGCCAGTTTTCCACGTTGTAGTGCACCATATGGAAGAACTTGCTTATCTCACTTGCCCTGTACTTAGCCACAAATGTAGGATGTTCTTCCAGATCCCCTTGTTTCCATATCTTGGACATCTCAATGCGACTTTAGACCCAATATCAAACCTTTGAGGGTGTGTTTGGTTTTTAGACGTGAATCATTATAGGTTTGGGTTTGATAACATAGTGAATGGGAATGGGTATGACTTTTTAAACCCACCAAGCTAGATGGGTTTGAGCAAAGCCTTATTTTGTAGGTTTCATTCCCAGTTTTAAAAACCATATCTATAAAACAAACGTCATTTATTAATTTTTTTTCTCATTCCTTATTCTTAAATCCATATTCCAAGCACACCGTAAATTTTTCACATGTTCGGGTCGGCTAATGTTTTTAAACAGACGGGAGGTTTGGTTTTATTATTGGGTCAAAAGGAGTTCAGGTCATTCTTATATATTTTGACACATGATGCAAAATGATTTTCAAGCTATATAGATCATTGGTATATCTTTTCTAGCAACATCGCTCATATATCCATTTATATCATTGCAGACTAGTTTTCTCTTTCCTATATGTAACTTTGGAATGAGGATCCTGGAATTTAAGCTCGTGTCAGCTTATAGGTTTTTGAAAGATCTATTCATAATTATAAATTACTATTTACTTAGGAGGTTAGTAAAGCCTGAAAATGAAGTGGTAGCAATTGCATAATGACTCCTAATATATCTAGAACAAACCTAACTAATAAAGTACGGTATGTCATATTCTGCCTAAACTATGAACCATGGCACTGTGGCCATGGAAAGCCGATATCCTCTTATGCAAATATATGTCTGCTGCTCATGTTTGTACATGCTTCTCTTATTACTTGTTTATGTAGTGTTATTGTAATGTTTACATATAAAACTGAATATATGTCTTCTGTTATGTAGTGTTGATGTATAAAACTAAATAACCCTTCTTTTCTTTTTAATGAGGTTCATGTACTGTTGGCACGAAGTCAGTTGCAAGGGTAACTAAATGATATGCTCTTTTGTCGGAATGGTACTGTTAATAATAGTAATGGTAGCGTCTTTTAGATATGTAGAGGTTATTAGTTTTTGACTAAAGACGTCAAAAGGTATGGTCAGTAGTCGGTACTTAATTGAATGGAATATGTAGAGACCGATAAGTTAACTGAACTCGTAGTTAACTGAACACTTAGGAAACTTAATAAGAAACAGTGTTTGGCGACCGTTTTTGAAAAATACTGTTTAGCCATGAGGGTTTAGCTTTTGAATTTTGTTTAAACACTCCTATTGGAAACACGATAAGTAGATATGTTTAGCTTTTATGTCAATCTACATTTTATAATTACTCTTGCAACTACGATATACAATATATGTGTAGTCTTCCATATCCCAAGTCTTTTTAGAAGTCTCCTGTGATTTATTATACATGGAAAATAGTTATTATCAATCAAATTGTCTTGGCCAAGCTGGGAAGGAATATGTGGATAATAGACCATAGGTTGCATAATTAGCGTTAAAACCCTATCCCAAGTCTTCGGTGATTATAGACCATAGGTGATGCTAGTTGTGCAACTGTTGCATGATTGATGTCACAATGAAATTTAAATGTCGTCTTCCCAATAAGTCTTCTTTAAAGTCTTCTCTGAGCATAAATACAAACTAGTTATTATCAATCAAAGTTATAATGCACTATAAGTCTAGTCTTCCCACTTCCAAGTTTGTACATGCTTCTCATGTTATTTGTTTATGTAGTGTTATTGTAATGTTTACATATAAAACTGAATATATGTCTTCTGTTTGTAGTGTTGATGTATAAAACTAAATAACCCTTCTTTTCTTTTTAAGGAAGTTCATGTACTGTTGGCACGATGTCAGTTGCAAGGGTAACTAAATGACATGCTCTTTTGTCGGAATGGTACTTATAATACTAGTAATGATAGCGTCTTTTAGATATGTAGAGGTTATTAGTTTTTGACTAAAGACGTCCATAGAGGAACAAAAGGTATGGCCAGTAGTCGGTACTTAATCGAATGGAATATGTAGAGACCGATAAGTTAACTACAAGTTCAGTTAATATTTATGAAAGTATGGTCGGTAGTGTGGTTTCCCTTTCAAAACGTTCCACAAGGACCATAGTTTTCTTTTATTTCATTGATGTCAATAGAGCAATAAAAGGTACTGTTGGTAGTCTGGTTTCCCTTTTAAAACATTCCACAAGCTAGGATCTTAGTTTTCTTTTATTTCTTAGATGTCTCATGAGGATCACAAGTCACAATAGTGACCTTTTGTGAGTGAATCTGTCACGAAATCCCGATAACAGCTGCAAGCCTTTGTGCCCTTGACAATTTATGCATTGTTGCCATTATATTATCATGTTAAGCTAATACTATCGGGGATAGTTTGTTGGATAGTTTTTGTTTTTTGTTTCTTTTTTTTTTTTTTTTTTTTTTTTTTTTTTTTTTTTTTTCACATGATTTTGAGGTAGGCAGTATAAATTTATCTTGACTTTGTCCTTTGTATGGTTTGTTTTTTGTTTTGGTTTTATAATTGTTTTTGTGCTTTGAATTTACTATTTTTATGTAGGGGACTGGGGTATGAAGATTACGTTGAGGCTCGAGATGATGTGTAGCTGAAGTTTGGATGCTTGATACATGGGTAGAAGTAGATTCGCCACATAGGGATTCTACAATTGTTGTCAAACAACTTTTTCTTTCTTTTATTTTGTACCATTATTGTTGAAAACATATGTAATAAAGATTTTACTGTCGCCACTAAAGCCCTTTTTCTTGTAGTGGATCATGTAAACGCCAAACTTACACGCGCAACACACGTATGCATGTATCGCATCATGTACTTATTATATATGTTGCCATTCACATTCGTTCACTGATTTTGTTTCTACTAATTGTTTGTTGTTACCTGTTACTACTTTATGAAACTATATATCCATGTCTCAGATATCTGATAATTGTGCTTAGGAGATTTAATAAGAAACAGTGTTTGGCGACTGTTTTTGAAAAATAGTGTTTAGCCACGAGGGTTTAGCTTTTGAATTTTGTTTAAACACGCCTATTTGAAACACGCTAAGTAGATATGTGTTTAGCTTTAACATCAATCTACATTTTATAATTACTCTTGCAATTATGATATACAATATACGTGTAGTCTTCCATATCCCAAGTCTTTTTAGAAGTCTCCTGTGATTGATTATACATGGAAAATAGTTACTCCAATCAATCAAATTGTCTTGGCCAAGCTGGGAAGGAATATGTGGATAATAGACCATAGGTTGCATAATTAGCGTTAAAACCCTATCCCAAGTCTTCTTAAAAGTCTTTGGTGATTATAGACCATAGATGCTAAACGTGCAACTTGGGTTGCATGATTAACGTCACAATGAAATTTAAATGTCATCTTATTCCCAATCCCAAGTCTTCTTTAAAGTCTTCTCTCAGTATACATACAAGCTAGTTATTAGCAATCAAATATTGTTTTGTTCAAGCTGATAAGGGATTTGTGGATGGTCCTCACAAATTGCGTGTCGCGAACGTTAAACATTAAATTTATAAATATCAGTCTCTTTGAGTTTGAAGCTTCTACTAGATATGTGTCTCAACAGCAAATATAATATAAAGGAATTTATGATTTTCTTATCAGTTATTGTTTATACTAAACTTTTCATTTTTATATAACTATTCTAATATTGGTGCGTCCTATATATAAACGATTGTACGTGTCTTTATCGCCAATAATTGCTATAAAACTCTGGCTAGCTCCTATATTCTCAATGAAAAGTCTTGGTCAAGATGATAATTAGAAATTTGTGAAAGCCATTCATTTCACCAGTTGCATGTGACTAACTTTTAACGTGCAAAAACTAAGTATAACAAGCCAATACTTTTCATAACTTTAAGTTTTCAAAAATGAAGTCACCACAAGCAATAATTTACTTATCATCTTACTCTCTCATTTCTTTTCTTTTTTACGGTCTCGCGATAACATGTCTTACTTCCGCCACCATCTCTGCTTCAATTCATATGGCGGTAATGAGACTGATTATCTCACGCTGTTTTCATTCAAGTTAAAGATCACCCATGATCCATGCAAAGTTCTGACCTCGTAGAACCATTCCTTTCATTTCTGTGACTGGAGTGGTATTTCATGTGGAAAGCAGCACAAGCGAGTGACTGTTTTATTTTTATGGCTGGATTCGCAAGGCTTAGAAGGCTCGTTGTCTCCTCATATTAGACTAATCAACTACGGATTTTGATAATTTAAAGTATGAAATGGATATTAAATGTCGATGTAGAACATCCCGGGGCGCAACATGGATACTCAGCTAGTCGATCGGCTAGTATAACTAGTAATTAAATATATCAGTTTAAAATTTAATACAAAATTTAAGTTAAAGCAAATAAGGAATTGGTAAAAAATAAAATTTTATTTTATTTTATTAGTTTCCAAACTTTATATAAGTAGCCAAAACCCACATTAACACAAATACCACCTTGTTGTATTCTATCAAAGTTTTAGCAAAGGAGTCGTATTCCACGTATCAAATGAGGACACATTTTAGCAAATTAACTAAAATTGAAAGATGCAATTGCTCATGATGGTGTTGGTCGAGCTCATGTAAACCCCAAACTTACACGCGCAACACACGTATGTATCGCACATCTACTTATTAATTGTTTGTTGTTACTTGTTACTACTTAATGAAACTATGTACCCATGTTTCACACGTCTAATAGTTGACCTTAGGAGACTTAATAAGAAACACACGGTGTTTGGTGAACGTTTTTGAAAAATAGTGTTTAGCTTTTACGTAATTTTATGTTTCATAATTATACTTGCAAAGTGTAGTCTTCCATATTCCTAAGTCTTCTTAAAAGTCTCCTCTAAGTATACGTAGAAAATAGTTATTATCAATCAAATTGTCTTGGCCAAACGGCTAAGAAAAATGTGAATAATAGACCATAGGTTGCATAATTAGTTTTATAAGTCTTCCGTGTCCCAAGTCTCCTTAAAAGTCTTCGGTGATTATAGACCATAGATGCTAAACGTGCAACTTGGGTTGCATGATTAATATTACAATGAAATCTTACTGTTTTCTTCTGATCCCTAGTCTTCTTTAAAGTCTTCTCTAAGTATACATACAAACTAGTTATTATAAATCAAATATTGTTTTGCTCAAGCTGATAAGCAAATTGTGGATGGCATTCTCTTCACAATTTGCGTGTCGCGAACGTTAAACATTCAATTTAGAAAATAACATAGTCTTTTTGAGTTTGAAGCTTGTACTAGATATATGTCTCAACAACAAAGTATAAAAAAAAAAGGAATTTATGATTTTCTTATTAGTTATTGTTTATACTAAACTTTTCGTTATTATAACTAGTCATCTTATTTGCTAATATTGGTTCGTCCTATATATAAACGATGGTCTCCATAACAACAAACGCGTCCAAACTAATGCCAAATCGAATGCAAACACGTCCAAACTAGTGCCATTATGGACCGCCTTATGCATCAAGACATAAGTTTCCTAGTTGGACTTTTCAAGGATAGTGTTATTACTAAGAAGCCTTCTTTAATTAATTCTCACAAAAACTTTTAAGTATAATAATAATATTGCTATCAGTCTATAGCATTTAACTCTATAATAAAAAAGAATTAAATGGCAAGTTTACTAATTTACTTATAACGAGTCATTTAGACCGGCCAGTGCGATACACCCAGATTGTACCTAGTTGTTCATTGTAACTGTTTGTGTGAATTTTTTAAGTACATTTAATTGAAACGTGGTTTGTAATGCATGTGTAGTTAAATAGTTTAAAAGTAAGTTGAGTTACAAGTTGTGTTAAATGAAGATTAAATGCATTGACCCGTGCGATGCACGGATTTTGTTTTTCGTTTATCTCCATTTAAAAATTTGAGATAATCGAGTTCGGGTCAAATTATATATAAAACATGCTCGCTGAGAGATGTACATGTTATATTGACCTCTTATATTGACGCCTTGTTACTTTTTAATGAATATTTCTAGATCCACTCACAATTTACAAAAAAAAACCCACTCGCTGACGTGTCAGTGAGCTGATTGGTTGGTTTTTTGTGGGCCACAAAAAAACAACCAATCAGCTCGCTGACACGTCAGCGAGTGGGTGTAGCACACCTCCTTTTTAATATGTGCAAACTTATGGATGTCTTTTTACCAAA
Source organism: Artemisia argyi (assembly GCA_030686995.1). NCBI lineage: Eukaryota > Viridiplantae > Streptophyta > Magnoliopsida > Asterales > Asteraceae > Artemisia > Artemisia argyi. The sequence goes on along the minus strand of CM060683.1, from coordinate 200,594,094 downwards.
TTCTGAATTCTGATGTGAGTAGATCAAAGCAAGTTCTAAATGTCAATTTGATTTTAATGTGTCAACATTTTATCATGAAACATTACTCAAACTTTTAATTTTGTGTTTATTATCTTTCCCTACAGCTCAGACATCATTGTTAAAAGGTCATTTATATGTTGATAGTTTTGTTGGTTAAAAGTGTAGATTGGCAGGGACACCTCAACCCTGGGTACCATAATGGTACCCATCAACCCTACCCAGCAAAGGTTTGATGCCTGTGAAATACCTCCACCCAATACTCAACCATGCTTGCGGAACGGAATCGAACTCGCGTCCTTCAGTTGGTTAAGACATCACATGGTTGGGCCCGGCTTCTGAGGTAGCTGGTTGATATTATTAGAGCTTATGGTCCCCATGCGAGGACTTCCCAATTGGTCACCCAACTCGGTACTACTCTCACCTAGGCTCGCTTAACTTAATAAGCTTCACCCAATGGACCACAAATATCGCATAGCTTCTGGTTAACCATATAACATTAGATAATCTATCAAAACAAATAACTCTTCTTAAATAAAGATATGATGAAAATCATTATTTATTTTACACTGATATCAAATTATCAACCACCAGTACTTGCCTTGAATTACGCTTCATGTTTAGGGAATTAACTTGGTCAGCTTATGTAGTTATGTTAGATAAATATGAATTCGAAAAGGAGAAAATGAGCTAATAATCATATAAGGAGTAAGTGGGTATTACCTATTGTTGTTGGTAGATTGAAATCAAATGCCATTGAGGGGATGTTGGCACCTTTTTTGGATTTAGGTGCAAGGTGAATTTATATTAATAACTCCAAATATGTACAATGCTTAGCATAATTATTCTGTTTTGGATACACCTACCCAATGGGTAGTTTACTCGGATGAGGTGGCATTCAGTCATTGGGAGAGAAGGAACAAAGCATTAATTGTGTTTTTATTCCTTTCATGCCACATATTACAAGCAATACCACATTGTTTGCCAAATCACATGGGTAGACTACCTAGTGGATGAATTAAGTTTCTCCGAAGATTAAACATTGTTTGCTATGTAATGGAATGCCTTTTTATAGTTTAAAAAAAAACATGTTTTCTTAGGTATCTAACCTTAAAAGGGAGTAACTGATGCAATTATGTAAAGAAAATGAAAGGATTTGTCTAGCTTTTGACTATCACTAATAGAGGTCAAGGGTTCGATCCTCACCTTTTGTAAGGCCGGAGGTCCTTTTCTATTGTTGATAGAACCGGAAGCAGTCTCTCTACCTTAGGTAGGGGTAAGGCTGTCTACGTCTCAACCTCCCTCATACATCGTGGAAGACGGTATTAAGACTCATAACCCATGAAAGACGGTATTGGGAGTTACTTTACTCTTTTTTTAAATTACTCATTACTAAGTTGAAAGGAACAGAAGATGTTATAGTTAAAGATTCAAGCTTATTTTAAAATTTAACAATAAATAAGAAGGACCGAATCTTTTAGCATATATATAGATAATTATATGAAATAAATTAAAAATAAAAATAATAATATTAATCGGTGACCATTTACTCCATAGAATCCAAGTCAATAGGGAGTGTTAATTAAGTATTGGCTAAACGGGAAAATGACAAAATGCTATCATCTGACACCCATTTCACAACTATCATATTTTGCGGACTTTTCAAAATACTAAATTCTCAATTTCTCACACCCATGTGAGATTTTCAAAATTTTGTTAGACATTGAATAAACCTGTACTAATGGTCGACTTTTGTTGACTGGTATCAACGGTCGGCTAAGTCGACTGATAACAAAACCGTACCAGCAGTCGACTTTAGGACTAGTACCAACGGTCAATTTTAGTCGACTGGTAACAAAGCCGTACGATTCAATCAACTAACAAACAAACAATAAACCGGATAAACCAAAGTATCCGTACCAAACTAGATAAACCAAAGTATCCATACCAAACCGGATAAATTAAAGTATCCGCACCAAACCGGATAAACCAAGTATCCTTACAATAAAAAACAAAATTTTTTTTCGAACATTAGAACCCCGTCAATAGTTAGGGTTTGTATGTGGAATATTTGAAGACAATTGATGCCATGCAAGTGACCTTAAGGGTATTTGTTTGTTGATAAATGCATGAGTTAATGACGTGAAGGGTTTGTATGTGGAATATTTGAAGACAATTGATAAATGCATGAGTTAATGACGTGAAGGGTTTTTGCTTATTAATTAACGAATGAGAATTGTGGTAATGAAAAATGAGAATGACGGCAAAGGTTATTAGGTTTCGATGTAAACTGACAGCAGTTTGTTGTGTTTTTGTGATTCAGGTTTGACGGGTGGCTTTGGGGAGGCGACTCATTATAGCTAACTAGGTCTGAGGATTAGACATGTTCTGATACCATATTAGAAATTGAATAAACCCGTAATCTCATCTTTATTAATCATATTTATAGAGTACATATGAGACGCAATATTAAAACCCTAATGGACCCTAACCCACACACGGACTTGAGCCAACTATCTATTGACTAATAAATTTTACGTGACTTTATTAGCCAAAGATTAAGCAAAACTGTTGAACTCCTAGCGACACTTTCTTTGGTTTTTAGTGACTCTTATCCAAACATGCTAAGTGAAATAAGCGTTGCTACAGGAAAAAAAACTTCACACCAAATATTAGAAAACTCTCCTGAAACCTTAATCGCTCGCACCAAAATATTAAAAACTCGCAAATACCAAAATAGTCATATATTACATATGAATATCGAATGAGAAAATAATTATTTTAGGCTATCAAAGTCTTGATGGGATTTTAGATTAGTTCAAATATTTTTATGACTTTTTATGTTTAATTGGTCAAAGTCGCTGGCAAGTCACTCGAATGTTATTTTCCAAATTCATAATTACATGAAGTTGGGTAGAGTATAGCGTCATAATGTTTTTATTCAACTTACAATACTTTATTTTATTTTTTTAATTCCAGTAAGGTGGCTTAACTAACATTAATAAGAAAATTGTACTTTGTAATAAAACTAACCATACTAATTCTTAATATTATAATATCTGTTCCATTTTTTTTATTAATCACCTAAAAAGAAAATAGTACTTCGTCACACACACACAAGAAAAAAAAAAAAGGAGAAAAAGAAGCAAGAATCTATCTATTGGAAAATTGATTTTAGCACATCATTTTGTGAAAACAAATTTGGAAAATTTTAATTGACATAGCATTCGTTGGGTAAATAACAAACTATGCCTCATTTTGTTTTAATTTAATTGTCACTTTTATAGTAAAATGTAAAATTTTAATTGACATAGCATTCTTGTGTAAATAACAAACTATACCTCATTTTGTATTAATCTGATAACAAACTATACCTCATTTTGTATTAATCTGATTATCACCTTTATAGTAAACTCTTTCTCTCTCTTTTAACTGTAAAAAGGACGAGGGATGGACCTATTTGATTCAGATGTTTGTGACCTCACCTGTTTAATTCTGGATTGTTTTCGACCCTTCCCTGGCCACCTCCAAATGTACATTTTAGCAAGATGTGAACACTTGACTTCTTATGAGAAAACCAAAAAAACTTACCGCTAGGCCATTTGATGGTGGTTACTTCACTATCTCTTCTCTTAGTTTAATAGCATAATATTTTCTTAATCATATACTATTCAAATTTGTGACTTTTCCTTTCTTTTCATATTTTTATTTGTATCATTTTTTTTTATTTAGTCTTAAATTTAAGCCCTTTTTTTAAAGTAAAAATGAATATGACATCAAGTTAGATAATATTTAGTTTGCAGTATGTGTGTGCTTATTTAGGCAAAACAAGTCTTTTGAGGTCTTGCCTTGGCATGTGTCATATATGCTTGGCAACTTGGGCGTGGTTTAATTAATTAATTTTTTTTAATAACACCAAACCAACGACATAGAATGTTAACGATTTTTTTCTTTTTTTCTTTTTTTAACCTTTACGTTTTAAGGGCTAGGAATTGATTCTAGTTATGTTAGTTTGAAGAGATAGAGTGTGAGTGTGTATAGTTTAGGTTACTGTAAAATATGGGTAAAGAAGAAATTATAATAAATGAAAGGTTTATGATTGGTTAGTTGTTTTAGTCTTAAAGTTGAATTAGACTCGCAACTTAAATAATTTTTCATGTGGTATAAAGAGGTGTGAAAAGTTTTACATGCATGACAAATTCTCTAAAGATATTTTACTAGTGAAACCCTTTATCAAAAAGATTCATTAAAGATTAAATAGACAAATCGCGATGATTCATTTTTTTATCAAATTAAAAAAATTCACTTTCATCATTTTTTTAAATTAAATATCTCACAAACCGTTAATTATTACACGAAACGAATCACATCATCGCGACGGGAATTAAAATTTGATTTTTGAAATCACACGTGACTTTTAAAATAGCAAATCACAAGTGATTTCACAAATCACATTTGATTTTTCAAAGCAAAAAATTTCCACACCAGAATGATTTCACAAATCACATGGTATTAGTGATTTAAGAGACAACGTCTAAATTTTAGCTATAATTGGATGCCAAATATGTGTTATTTCTTAAAAAATAGAGTAACACAATATTGACAGAGGCTTTACTAGTTTTCTTCTACCTCTTACGGATGGGTGACTTTTATTTATTTATTTATTTATTTATTTATTTATTTATTTATTTTTTGAAAAACAAGTAAAGGAAAATTTAAAGATCGTTTCATGCTTAGGATAATAGCATTGTCTTTTCTCTCTTCTTTGGCTAAGAAGAGGAAGAAAGCAATAAATTACAACTTTAGAACTTCATTTTACAGCAACTTTGACACTGGTCAATGAAGCCCAACATGAGAACGGAAGATAAAACCGAAGTCACTAAAGCACGACACAAAATTAGATATTCCGATGTATTTTTCTAAAAGTGATTGTTGTAAAATTCAATTCAATTGAATTCAATACATACACGTTACGATTTACATAGCTAATACGGCCTTAATTGTTAATAAGGACATAAATGTATCATAGGGAAATTGTCAAACGACATAGATTTGTCATGGAAAAATGGATGAAACATACCGGATATATAGAAACCATGAAGATGTAAAGTCACCAATATAAGTATTTCGAACATGTAGTTCACAATTACTTTTTATTCATAAAGTCAGATCTTGTTTCAACTAGATGAATCACGCTGGACTAAAAACACAACTTACTTTTGATTAGTGCGACGAGATCTATAGATTAACCATAGTGTATTGACGAGGTCTAAGTTTGTAATCTCTTGTAGTGAAAAAGGCTTCGCTTTGAAAACTTTCTAAAGGAACTCACCGTTTAACATTTGAGATGAGTTTTCTAGGAACAGACTTTGGGTTTGGTTAACATAGATTACAGATTTTCTGGTAACTATAAACAAGGACAATGAAATCATAATACTTCGCAATTCGATCATAAATATTATCACAACGCAACGACTGATCTGTCATGTGTATCGAATTTACATTAGGTTCGTAATAAAATCGCATTTTATCACATTCATAGTTTTTGCTTTGAAATGATATTTGAGATAAAAAAAAAAAAAAGTTAGATTTAGTAACTTATGGTAGTTGCAAAAGCTACAAATGTAGCTTCAGTTAGGCGTCACATATTGAACACACCAAACATATGTATTAAATATATATAAAAAAAGTCATAGTTTTAACAATATGTCACAAAGTTGAGTCAAACCGGAAACAAGTGTCAGCTTCAGTATCATAAATGCAAATTTTCTATAGATATAGGTATACATATTTAAGAATTAAAATGAAAGGCAAAAAATAACAAAGGAATAAAAATAAGTGTTTTAGAAATTCTCGACGGCTAAGTTTCAACCAGCAATTGACGCGCCTCGGTTATTACCTCATTAGCTGCGTCATTGCCCCAATCGAAAAGATAAAATAAGTGTTTTATAATGTAGTATAGACTAGGTATGTCCACGGCCATGCTTAAGAACGGCCGACAAACGTCTAATAATCTTTTAATTATGGTCTTACATATGTAGGAGAAAAGGATTATACGCGTTGCGTATGTTTGACCTTGCTATCATGTCTCATTATCCTTAGATTTTAGTTCATGCATCTCCATAAAATTGTCACCGTATGATTAGAGGAGTAAATAAATTTTCTTTCTTAACAAAACAATGTTCACATACTTGGTTCTCTTTTAAACATGAAAATGTTTGGATAGTTGTGTACGTATCTTTTCTATAAGTATGAGGATTGTTTTAGGTTGAAGCAACACTTTTTGCATATTAAAAGAAAAGTGAGCTTTTTAACTTGTATAAAATTTGTTAACAACTTGCTTAAATATAATTATTTTTTCCAATCAACAATAAGCCATGTGTCAACAAATTAAGTAATGATGCACGAAGATTAACATTTATATCCATAGCATATGTTTATACTCCATTCTATTTTGTGAAAGACATGGTCATAGTAAAATAACTACCAAGTGCATCTATATGGTCAAATAGACACTGTATATTATTTTAATTAATTCCCTCATTTCAAAATCTTTAAACCCCTTTTCATTTTCTATAATATGCTAGAGCCAAATTGCTCCTGTAACTTTTCTGAAACAGGGTGAGCCAGTCATATAATTTCTGTTGGGCCATACTTGTCCCTCGACAAAATATTCACAATATATACACAATCTTCACAATCTATCATGTCATATATTTTCAATTAGGCCATACTTGTATCTCAACAAAGAAACGGAGCAAATAGTGTTTGCTCTATTTACTTTGTGTTTGGTTTTTATTACTGTAACGTTAGTTGGCCTTTTGAAAAAGAAAACTCATATACAGTATGACTGTATGAGAGTACTATTTGATTTATATATATAAATCTTTATACGATTATGATGTTAGTGTAAATCTTTATAAGATTATATGTTGTCATTAATTAAACTGGTAAATGGCTTATAATGATGACCTGAAATTTATATTTATTGACCAAAATACAACACATATATAGTTATACCACATATCAATCCAAGTATACCATCCAAACCACATTTATAATCCGTTTGCTAGACACATCTATAATAGCTCTAACTGTTTTCTTCTTCCAAAGCTATCATCAAAATAGATGATCAAGATACGAAACACAACCTCCAATAATTAACAACTATGCAAAAATACCCTAGAAAACGACAATACACAAGAACTGTGAGCGAATGATATATCTAGAGCAACTACAAAATGAATTTTAGTTTACCAAAGATGTAATTCACATATGTAAGTTTTTAGACTTGTTCAACTTTTTTCTTTTCTTTTTTCTATCTCTTATATATGTACCTTCTGTTGTAAGTACACATTAGATTTTATATACTTCATTATGTTTTTTTTCATCTTCATAATGTTGTACTGCCAGTAGTTGTGCCATAAAGATCGGGACAAAAAAGAGTGTCTAAACAATGGAATGGTTCATGAAGATATTGTTGAAGGCCATGATGGATTGGTGCTTTAATACTAGAAGGATTTTAAATTCTCATTCTAATTCGTTTGTGTTTAAGTTGAAGTTAGATTTTTGTTGTTGTTGTTGTTGTTGTTGAGAGTAAGAATTAGACAAATCTAGAGAGTGAAATTTAGATTAGAAACTTTTTGTCAATGCTGTGGTAACTAAAAAAGTTACTATTGTATTTATACATTTTATACAAAAACATGAACACAAACCCCTTTTTTCCTGTCCCTTACATTACTCTTAATATCCAAAAAGGGTAAAATCAGGGCCGTCTCGGGAATTTAGAGGGTCATGTGCCTTATTACATTGGAGGCCCTTTTACAACATCCGCTACAAAATCAATAACCTTAACTAGCTAGACACATTAGATTCTACATTAACAGTAATGTATATACTTTTTTTTTTTTTATCATTTGATGATAGACCTTATGTTTTTTTTATAAACATAACCCATTAAATTTCTCAAAACTTCTTAAATTTTTCTGTAAAGTCTTAAAAATTACTTCTTATATATCATGTGATAGAGCGTGTATTATTATTATTATTATTATTATTATTATTATTATTATTATTATTATTATTATTATTATTATTATTATTATTATTATTATTATTATTATTATTATTATTATTATTATTTTATAAAACATCACTTTCATTAGAAACAAAACTATAGGATTACAAGAAATTAGTGGGGAGCCTCGAAACTATCTGGGCCCCCACACCTTTAGCAATGACAAAGCTAATCCTACTGAAGATATGAATAGCAGCACGCGCTTCAATGTCTTGAGTAATGGAGAACTTCCGGATCCGTTTTATTATTATTATTATTATTATTATTATTATTATTATTATTATTATTATTATTATTATTATTATTATTATTATTATTATTATTATTATTATTATTATTATTATTATTATTATTATTATTATTATTATTATTTCAAATGCACGATTAATTTTCTTGAAATATAGTTATAGCAAAAATTCCTTTTACACATTACACGATGATAAATTATTAGGATAACTTCTGAAGATCAAAATTACTATCTTGTAGATAGATATTTCATAATTGGGTTGTTATGACTACCATAAAATGAAGCTAAACAAAATATTATAGACTCATGACTTAATTGATAAAGTGTAGACTACAGGGGCTAAACATGGAATATAGCATAAACGAAGGTAAACTTTTGGAATCTATGTCATTTTCTTCACTGGACAAACCTTGATATTCACTCCATTAAAAACAAATTTTGAGCTCCATTTCTCCGATGTGATGCAAATCACTAAATTACAACATTATAAAACGTATTAATTTCATCATAAAACATCATTTGCTTGGGTAAAAACTTCCAAAATTGAGTTTATACTAAGGTTACTGATTTAGAAATTGGGGCCCTAAGAAAATGGAGGCTCTGTGCCGTTGTACACCCCGCACATGCTTAAATCCGGCCATGGGTAAAATTCAATTAAAAATGACCTGATTTTACACATGGCGAACAAAAAACAAAACAACTTTTGTTTTAATAAGCGAGAGTTAATTCCATTTTTTTAACATATCGAGAGTTAATTCATACATTGAAAGAGCTGCTTTTATTTTCTATAATACTTCTAATATTGAAGTTCTATACCAAAATGCATGATTGAATGTTTACACTTTACACGTTGCATCCTAAAAGTAGTGAGGTACAGCCAAAAGGAAGGTGTCAAGTTGCTAACATCTTGGACAATTATCCCTTCAATTATAGGTAGTCTAGTCTTCCCACTCTCAAGTTTCTTTCAAGTCTTTTATAATATGATTAAAGTCAGGGTTACATTATAAATACCCTTTCCTTCAAGTCTTTTATAATATGATTAAAGTCAGGGTTACGATATAAATACCCTCTTGGTTCACAAGAAAAGTATAAAAAGTATAAAAATATGTGTTTTTTCCCTAGTTTACAGTATAATATAGTTCTTATCAGTTTTTGCTACATATTTTTTGTCAGTTTAATATTTTTACATAATTATTAAAATAAAAATAAAATAAAATAAAAACCAAAAAATTTAGGAGAGGTGTAACTTGTAAAAATGGGAGGGTAATAACCTGCCCCTTAAAGTTATAATGCCATGATTGGTTATTATCAATCAAATTGTTTTGCTCAACGCGAGGATAAAAAACCGGCTTATTCTTATGATTTTAAGTTAATTTCTAAAAATGAAGTGACTTCAAACAATAATTTGCTTATTTTCCTCTCGTATTTCTTTTCAGCTCATATGTGATTATACATAGAAGGTAGTTATACTCAATCAAATCGTCTTGGTCAAGCTGTAAAGTAATTTGTGGATCATATCAGCATCTTGAGCTCGAAACAAAATATAATAAAGGAATATAAGATAGTTTTAGTTATTGTTTATACTAAAACTTTCAGTACTATTCTAATTTATTCAGTTTAGTTGTTAATGTTAATATATACATATAAACGATTGTAGACTTATCTTTATCACCAATAATTGCTACAGTATATAAACTTTGACTAGTTACAGTAACATGATAAGAAATTTGTGGAAACCATTCATTTCACCACTTTGACTAGTTACAGTAACATGATAAGAAATTTGTGGAAGCCATTCATTTCACTAGTTGCATGTCACAAACTGTTACAGTAACATGCAAAAACTAACGATAAAAAGCCAATACTTGCTCTCACAATTTTAAGTAAATTTCCCAAAAATGAAGTCACTACAAGCAATAATTCACTTATCATCTTCCTCTCTTATTTCCTTTCTCTTTTACGGTCTCGCGATAACATGTCTCACTTCCGCCACTGTCTCTACTTCATATGGTGGTAATGAGACTGATTATCTTGCGCTGTTGTCATTTAAGTCAATGATCACCCAAGATCCATACCAAGTTCTAACCTCGTGGAACCATTCGTTTCATTTCTGTGAATGGAGAGGTATTTCTTGTGGAAAGCGACACAAACGAGTGACTGCTTTACGGCTTGGTTCGCAAGGTTTAGAAGGCTCGTTGTCTCCTCATGTAGGAAACCTCAGCTTCCTCCATTACTTTGATCTATGGAACAACAGCTTTCAAGGAACCATTCCTCATGAACTTGGTCGTCTATCTAGGCTACGCCATCTTTATCTTAGCATAAACAAATTTGGTGGAGTCATTCCAACAAACTTGTCTCGTTGTTCTAACCTCGAAGACCTTTGGCTCTCTCAAAATGAGCTAACTGGAAGCATACCCAAGGAGATGAGTTTCCTCTCTAAACTTACTAATCTTGTAATTGAATACAATAACTTAACAGGTGGAATCCCACCTGTCTTGGGGAATATTACATCAATGGAATTGTTCATTGCTGTCAGAAACCCGTTGGGTGGGAACATTCCAGATACCTTGGGTCATTGGAAAAGCTTGGCGGAATTTGATTGTTATGGCTGCAACTTATATGGAAGCATCCCTCATTCCATTTTCAACCTCTCACTCCTAGTGAATTTTTCCTTAGCTGGTAATCACCTCACTGGTAGTCTTCCTTCAGAAATTGGTAATCAGCTCCCGAATCTTGAGTTTCTTCTGTTATGGGGTAATGAACTGACCGGAGTTCTTCCACCTTCTATTTCTAATTGTTCTAAATTAAGACTTCTTGAAATGAGTAACAACAATTTTAGTGGGAAGTTGACTATCGACTTTTCAAAACTAACAGATATTTATAGTATTGTATTAAATCATAACAACTTCCATGGACGCGGAGAAGCTGATGACATGAGGTTTATTAATTCTTTGAAAAACAGTACAAGATTAAGTGTTTTGCAACTTGCTGGTTGCAACCTTATAGGAGTGCTTCCGATATCAATAGGTAATCTTTCTGATCAACTCAGCTTTCTAGGTCTAGAAAACAATCAATTATTCGGAAGCCTCCCTTCAAGTATAGGTAGTCTAGTTGGCTTAACCGTTTTAGATTTAGGACCTAATCGATTCAAAGGAAAAATCCCAACTACCATTGGTAAACTTCAAAAGCTACAAGTTCTTGATCTAAATAGAAATCAATTTTCAGAGCCTATCCCAGATGCCATTGGGAACTTATCACTGCTGACACTACTTTACTTAGATTACAACAAATTAGAAGGTCATATTCCATCAAGCCTCGGGAATTGTAAAGAACTTAATGTGTTAGACCTTTCATACAATAGACTTAGTGGAAACATACCCAAACAACTTCTCCAACTTCCATCATTAACTATTTATTTAAATCTTTCTCAAAACCGCCTGTCTAGTTCAATTCCATCAGAGATTAAAGATCTCAAGATGTTGAGCGAGCTCGATTTATCTTACAATAATTTATCTGGCAACATTACTAGTAGCCTTGGTGAGTGCATTAGCCTTACAACATTAAAACTAAGAGGCAACAGATTTCAAGGTTTAATACCATCTTCATTCAGTTCCTTGGGAGGATTGGGGGTACTCGACATTTCTGAAAATAATTTATCAGGCAGAATTCCACAATTTTTAGTCAAATGGAAATCCTTAGAGTATTTGAACCTATCCTTTAATGATTTTGAGGGTGAAGTACCGGTTGTAGGAGTGTTTGCCAATGCAAGTGCATTTTCGGTTTTGGGGAACAATAGGCTTTGTGGTGGTTTGGTTACACTTGAGTTACTCAAATGCAAGGAGACGGGTAGTAAGAATAAAAGGTTTCTTTTCTTCATATTACTCATTGTGATTGCACCGACGTTGCTTGTCGTATTATGTTGTGTGTATCTTTTGTGTAAGAAGAAACGCAATAGTCAACCGTCTCAATCTTCAGGGAATGAAAGGTTCTTGAATGTTTCATACAATCAGCTTCTCAAGGCTACTGATGGGTTCTCTACAACAAATTTGATTGGCGAGGGTGGGCACAGCTCTGTTTATAAGGGAATCCTCGATTCTAATGATGATAAATCTGTTGCAGTTAAAGTTCTACATCTTCAAAGTCGAGGAGCGCACAAAAGCTTTATAGCAGAATGTGAAGCATGGCGTAATATTAGACACCGGAATCTGTTGAAGATAATAACTTCATGTTCGAGTACTGATTTCCAAGGGAACGATTTTAAAGCACTAGTTTACGAGTTTATGCCCAATGGAAGTGTACATGATTGGCTTCATTCAAGTGCATATACATCGAAACTCAACCTTCTTCAGAGAATAAATATTCTTAGAGATGTTGCCACTGCACTTGATTATCTTCACAATCGCTGCCAAACAACGATTGTTCACGGTGACATGAAGCCAAGTAACATTCTACTTGATGGTGATATGGTGGCTCATGTTGGAGACTTTGGCTTAGCTCGACTACTTGGTACAGACTTAAACCAAAACAGCTCAACCGGGGTTAAAGGAACAATTGGTTATGCACCTCCAGGTAATTCCACTTTTATTCCATGATGTTTGTATTTATTTACAGGTTAATGTTTGTAAATTAATTCATTTTTCATTTGTAGAGTATGGTATCGGGAGCGAGATGACAAGTTGTGGGGACGTCTACAGTTTTGGAATATTATTACTAGAGGTGATGACTGGTAAAAGGCCGACAGACGACATGTTTAAGGAAGGTCTTAGCCTTCATAAATTTGCTTTCATGGCATTACCAGATCATGTAATAGATGTTATTGATGATGATGCAATTGTGTTGCAAAGTACGGAAGCGAATGCAAAGAAAGTTGAAGAATGTTTGGTTGCAACTATCAAGATTGGAGTATCGTGCTCTGTGGATTCACCACCACAACGAATGAAAATAGAAATCGTTGTCAATGAGTTGCGGCGTATTCTCGATGTGCTTCAAAATATATAAGGTACTCTGTTCTGCCTTTATGTAAAATCTTATTTTACATGAGTTTGTTAAAAATTATCACTAAAATGGTTTTATTTTTCAACTCTTTCAGGCCTAAAGCTTGTATGGTGAAGTTGTGGGAAACTGCAACAAGGAGGAGTGCATGTCGTAGTTAAATAAATGTTTAAGTTGTTAAAGATGTCCGTAATTGTGGTTTAATTTTCTTGTTGCATAAGTGTACGTCATATGTATCAAGCATGTTTGTATGTGTGGTTTAATTATCATCAATCCAATTTGTGGTATTGAATTCTACTTAAGTTCTACTTGGTGTTCGATTCCTTAATGAACAGCCTAATGTTATTCGTGTTCTTTGACTTTCAATTTCATAAATTTGTCTTTGGGAGGTTCTATGTATTGGGTACTGTTTTTTTTCTTCTCCAAGTTACTTTTTTATTTACCATTCAATAGTAAAATGGTTCGAAATAGCCATATGTACTAGTGTTGGTTAGTTGTTGTACTGACTGCGTTTGGAACCTGTTAACACCAACAAATTACTGTTTTTACAAATAAAACATTTCAAGAAAGGTTCCAAACCTTGTTCGTGAAGTTCAGGACACCACCGAGAACCACCAGTTAGTTACTTTTTTTACAAATAAAACATTAATGCAGACTAATAATATTGACATTACAAATGAGTTGATACATTGACATTACAAATGAGTTGATAATTTCAAGAAAGGTTCCAACCTTGTTCGTGAATTTGTTGCACTTCTTTTCCAAAATGACCATAGTATTGATTCAAATAAGGAAGATCCATTGACATTGCAAACAACACATCTAAAAAGACACAAGCCAACCTTATTAACTACTTGAGCAGAAATGAACATAAAACATACACCATAGACGTCACGTCACTTTAAGTATCGTCATCGTCACTGCCTTTGATGAAGTTGATGTCGTCTCCAATCTGCCTTTAGAATTGAGAATCAGGCCATATGACGAATACATAATAAATCTTGACTTTACCCATTCAAGTACAAGTTCCAAATAACTAGCAATACACCACATTAACCACCTGCACAAACTAAAACAAACAAACTTTATCATTCTTTCGATCTTCAAACATATGAATGGCAGTAAATGTTAAGCCTTGGCATTGGTGATATCACTGAGCCCATTCCAGTAATTTGTGCTCTTTCAAAGGGAAGAAAATATTTACGTTGTTAAGAAACTAACTGTCGAATACAGAAGTCGCAATTTCAAGCATTTTACTTATAAATGGATCAATTTACGTTATGTTATATTTAATGGGTTCAACAGGCTGAAAACTTTCATTAATCATTATTTTTAAACAAGTTTAAGAAAAGGACAGACCACGTTTGCAGGTCAACCTGATCCAGTCCAGACTAAAAATACCAGTTTGACTTGTTTCCCAACCAGACTAGCTGCCCGTTATGGAACACCTATAGTTTAGATCATGTGTTACCTGTAAGGCTCCTAAGCCTGCATTTCCAAGGGTCCACATCTACGGTGTGACTGATAAAGCATTAGCCAATGCTTTTCTCCAATACTATGTCAAAAACAACCATTTACAGTAGCAAAATCGAGGATCTTGCAACAAACGTCAAACATATCAATAATGTTTTAAACACATAATTTTCTTGTGGAGCTGAAGTAATAACTTCTGGAATCCGCTCAGTTATATCACCAATGCCAAGGCTTATCATTTGTTAATCAGGGTATTTTAGCTTATGTGCAGCCATTCTTCTACGAATCTGTAATTCCACCAACACATTTCATGTATCTATGTCTCATGTCCAAATGAAAAATATCAAGTTTCTATATCCATGTCTTTATTTATAAGAAACATGTGACAGTGATGCCGATGTAAACCTGAATTAGTGACAAAAAATCGAGCCGTAATTTGACAAGTACACTTGTATTCAGTGTATATATAGGCTTTCATTTTCATGTTCTCTTTGGTCAACCTTATCTCCAAGCCCTCATGTTCTGTGATATCAATGAAAATGACAAGCAAGTGTTGAGAGATGAAATGCCTACAATGCTAAATTTACTCCACTAGCAGATCTAAACATAAAACATTACATATACAATTGAAATTTACAGTTGGAATATTATGATTAAATGGATGTCAGAGGAAGATTGCATACCTGGTTGTTGAAGATTTTCGAACTCAAGCCGTCAATTGAAAACGTGTAAAAAGTAATTTAAGGGTTTATGTTTATGTGGTCTAGGTGAAAAGAAATAAGAAAGCAAAGCGAAAAAAAGAAGGGGGAGAAATCCCGCTCAAAAGGGAAAAGTTAAAACAGGGCTTTATTTTGTGGCCAATAGAATTTCGGTACCAAGGTACATAGCCATCTGACCAATCTTCAAACCCAAATACTCCTTTAAAGATGAATGCCATTTAATAACCAGATATTTCCAAATCTAACCAGTTAATCACTCGAGGCAAATTATTTCTAGCAGACAAGTTCATGACATTTTCCAGCCTGCAAGCCTTTTATCCATAACCATCCAAATTAGTGATCATTTCATTTCCAAATCTGTCAAAGAAAATTTTAGATAGAACGTATTAAAAGTGTCTATATATACAACAAAACTGAATCTTATTAAAAAGTTCCATGTTAATTCCATACTTTTGACTACTACTACAGTGACCTGCAAATAAAAAACCTAACAAGCCCATTCTTAAAGTGTTTTGCTAAGCTATTTTGAATACAACATAAACTTGGCAATCTTGAACCAACCCGAACCAGTTGACCAACGACCCGTTTGACCTGTGTTTCCATTTGACCCGTTTTGACCCATGACCCATTTGACCTATAACTAAACCATCAAGGTAACAACTAGCTCAACATTTTGCCTATTAAACTAAACATGTTAAAAGAGGTCACAAATTCTGAAGCAGATGTAGCTCATCTAGTCTGCATATAATTTTAACCTACTTTTAGTTTTTATATAAGTGAACAGCTACAGCTGATTCAGCGATCTATTTATTTAGATTAATTACTATGTGTAATGTGGACCAAAAAAAAATACATATTAATAACATAACTAGATCACATCCTGATGTAGTTCAACACTCGGCATATCTAAACTGACAACCTGACAGCACATATGGTTTAATGCAAGCAGCGCCTGCTTCACATTACCATATCTATAAGATTCAACTTATTCAGCAAGGTATCAACCATATCGAAGTTAGGACAAGAGTTCCAGTTTGTTTTGTGTACCAAAAATACAACTAGATAATCGAATGGTGTGCTGATAGCAATAAACAGTTTGGCTGATAAGAGAGGGGGAGTCACAATATGCATATATTATAGCAGCAATATCACATTTCATATGTATTACTTTTCAGGTTATATATTTCATAACTGAAGTTTCTTTGCCAATTCCTCATGCCTATTATAGCCGGAAGCTCTACCAGCCACCTCATTTACATGATTCATCCTCTGAGTAACTTCTGCCTATAGAAAGAAATAGCATACAATGTGATTAATAAGTAGGAATTGAAAACCAGATTTCAATGCACCTGAGCGTTCAGGTCCTATTAGTTGGTTCGCAGCAAAAGTTAGGACAAAGTAATTCGGGCTGCATAAATGATATAATATTATATTCATTGACAATCATAAACAATTAAATAGTATTTACTTGTTGGTACACATTGCCATGATGCAAAAAAATTGCAAGCCTTACTTTGGATACAAATAAGATACAACAGATAGACAGTCGCTCTGCACAAATAGACCAAGCAAGAAGTAGAGTTGACTACTTGACTTTGTCCATTTCATCCTTATAAGGGGATAGGTAAGCATAACTAACTGTAAATTTGTTGTAGTTGTAGGACATTGATGCAAGTTTTCAGTCAATAAATATAGTTTAAAGATACATACAACAAGCAAGGACACACATGATGCACGGAAATAGCACTATTAACATATTACATGTCTGCGCCACATCATTAAGTAAAGAGAAAAAGTTTCAAGCATATGCTACCAAATTGTTAATGTGTACGTTATTATGAAATAAAAAACCTAGCCAAAAAGAAAACAAGATAAATTTAAGCTAAACAACAGAAAGAAGGGTATAAACTTGACAATTTCGTGAAACCACTTAAAAAGGAGAATGGCCAATAAAGTTTTAGTTAAGAACTAATTCAACTGTTAGTTAATATCCGGGTCGCATAACATAATTAAATATATGTTCGCATTATGTATCAATTAATTACATAATTAGAGCACATCTTAATGTAATTCGAACAATTATTTAAAATTAAACCTGACTTCATATGAGGTTTAATACAAGTAGCATCTACTTCACGAGATCTCTTGATGCATCTTGAAC
Organism: Artemisia argyi; assembly: GCA_030686995.1. NCBI lineage: Eukaryota > Viridiplantae > Streptophyta > Magnoliopsida > Asterales > Asteraceae > Artemisia > Artemisia argyi. The sequence continues at coordinate 200,576,407 of CM060683.1, read as the reverse complement.
TTAAGATCCTTCTGTTGTTTTATGTAAAATCTCAAAGAGCTCGACATAATGTTGTGATCTTTCGTTCTTCGATTTCTGTGGAATATTAAGTATAAGTCATCATATTACATTACAGTAGCATGTTTAAAGAGATCTTTTCATACAATAAAGGTTACACATTCATATTTCATAAGTAATGTAAACTAACTTGATATATAGGAAACTTGAATATACTCGATAAAACAGTTAACAACTATCATTCACAAGAAGGCAGCAGTATGATGATTCAACAAGAATCCTAATGAACCTAAAAAAAGGATAACAGCCAAGCAGAAATTACTTGTTTTTCGAGCCCCTGTTATAGGTTCTATCCATATATGTTCTGATCGACAACTCGTACATTCAAAGCCTTCCAATACGTCTAAATCACACAAAGTGTGACTTTCGACACATTCAAATTGTTCCCTTAGAAACTAACTCATTCCTTTTCCCCTGTTTGACCCATTGTAAGAGAAACCCAAACAAGAGTTGGCCTATTTACATGTAGATGAATCAAAAGTCCCCCCTCTAATTCGTTTTACAAATTTAAAAGAGCTGAAAAAAACATTAAAGTTGACCATATTTAGTTTGCTCGAAAAAACTACTAATGTCAGTCCGTGTATCAGTATCCGTCACTTTCAATACCCGCTCCAAACTCATAAAATAATATATGAAAAGTAAAAGTAAACATGGAAAATTTCTAGGAGAAACTGTGTTTTATGAACTAATCTCTCACTCGAATGGCTCTTTAGCGCCTATTGTACAGGCAGTCCACATTGGTAAGCTGGATCGGTTTCACACATAATATCTACTATAGTATCTTACTTGATAATTGATATATATACACTTTATGTTATCAATCAGAGTAGTACATAAAGCTCTGATGCTTGCTTTGTTTATATAATGAAGCATATAAGCCCCTTTCATTCTGTCTATTTATTCTTTTTTTTCATTTTTCAGTCTGGGTTGACGCAAGAATAAACGGATGATTAGCTCATAAATTAGAAAAATCAGAGGTAAATAAACAGTTATCCAAACTATATATCCTTTCTACATGCTAAAATGAATGAAAATAGTAAAAAGTATGTAATGATTTGGTATGTATTGTGGTGCTTCGCCTAATTTCATTATCAATATCACATGAAAACTATAACATTCTTATCTCCATTAAGCTAGACTTACCTATATGCAAACTTAATACTAATTCATTTTATGCTGTAAAAATTCTTTTATATTGTCAATATCGAACAATATTTCTCTTAATCTATATATTAGGTCTTTGGTTTTACACATATTAAAGTGCTCATATGTTTATAAAAAAGTTTTCAAATAACATAAATATGCTACGCACACAAGATAATTTCATGTTATCAGCAGTTACCCAACCCACCCATTTTGCTAACTTTAAGCATCTATTAGCCCACAGGCTGGCTGAAAGTCGCCGTATAGTGCAGGAGCGCTCACATTTTTTGGCTTACTACTGCACTTGAATTTCAAAATCTGGCTTTGAAATCGACGGATTTTCCTATTACTATAAATTTCATTGTTGCCAGTATTGACTGGTGCATCTAATAAGTTTGACCTACTATTGGATTTGAACCAATGACTCGCGTGTTATGCGCCTGCCATGGTAAAGTTTATGTGACTGCAAATCACATGAAAACTAATGTAACACTGTTGCTAAATTTGCAGTTGCATTGGTAGATATGTATAGACATGTTAACAGTTACTCAAAGAACAGCACACAAAATGCCCTTTTGCTCCAGAATACATGAGGGCAATTTAAAAAACAATATCTGTCGATTCAAACAGTAAGTGATAAACTAGCAAGTAGATGCGAAAACGTAACAGCAAAACTTCCCACTTCTGCAACTGAGAGGCAAAACTAAACCTAAAACAGAGAAGAGCAAACTGTAGATTCGAAATGCAACATGAAAGTTGAATCACAATCATCATTTCACCCCTATTATCCAATGACTAAAAATGTTTTCGGAGTTGGTTATCATACACTAACGACTAAAACTTATTACTTCATTCTAAAAGACACGCCAACGAATTTTTGCATGTCTAAATCTAGCGAAAAATATTACGCAAGTATCATTCTCTAATGGACATTTCATCAAACACCTTTCGTGCACAACCTAAATCACCATACTAACCCAGAGCTTCAAACCAAACCATATCACAAATCTCCATAACTAACACATAACTGAAACAAACACAAAAATCAACGAATTCAGATCAAAAGTATACCTCAGAGCATCACAAAATCAGCAACTTCAGCTCATGATTAACCGAATCTTTTTGAATCGTTAGGGTTTGTTATCTTTTTTTTATAGCCAATAGCTTATTAAGCTCTTAAAATAAGCCTAAAGCTCGGGCTCCAAATCCATCTCACCAAATCTCTCATTTCTTCAGCCTTCCACTACCAAACAGCTTTGAAGTTAAATTAGAGGGTTTGGGGTTTTAATTTTTATAAAAATTTGGGGATTTTGTTTAAATTAGAGGGAATTTATTAAAGCATCAGGGTGGTGGCTGCCGGAGATGATGGTGATAATGAGGAAAGAGGTTGGAAGGGTTAGTTACTGTAGTATTTGTTTTGTGGGACCTTTTATTTTGTTAGTCCCTCTGTCCACATTTTGTTTTTGAATGTCTCAATTTAATTGTCCACTACTAAAAATGGATAGGGGAGTTTAACCAAGTTTACTATATTACCCTTGTTCAAAATTATTATTACATAACTTAAAGAAGACTTTAATTAATTACCTAAGGGCAAAATTGTCATTCTGTCAAAAAGTAAGAAAGAGAAAACTATAATAAATGTACTTTTCTTAAACTCTGTATTTTTTGTCGAGGGATAATAATTTTGGGACGCATGTATGAAGAGACCAAAATACCCTCTTAATTAACGGTACTTCTTTTGTGGGAAGCTACTGTTAGGTCAAATGTAACCCCTCTAATTAAAGACAGTGAAAATATTTTTTATGTGATTTATGAAGAGAGTGTTTTTGTTTTTAAAATGAAAGTTGAAGGGGTAAAAGTGTAAATTTAAATAAGACGAATGATAAAAAAAATAATAGTAATGGTATTTTCTTATGCTATTTAAAGTGCGTTTTTACATGATTCAAAAGTAGAGGTGGCAATACACGACACGACACGACAAACGATACGAATCCAATACGAAATTAAATAGGTTTTTAGTTGAGGATAAACAAGTTTGGCTCAAAAATAGGTTAACCCATCTTACCCATTTAATAAACGGGTTGTGTTTTGGTTGAGCAAATATTAAACTAACAACCCGTGAACCTGTTTAAGTATGTAAGTCTTAAAGAAATAAAATATGTAACTTGATTTTTATGTGGAATTTGAATTTAAATGTACTCAACTAGGGATTAGGCTTTCGCGCGTTGCGGCGGCGCATTTAGAGTTACGTAATGTTCATAGTGCTTCTCGGACGCCTTAATCCGTTGCAAATCTGCTTTCTTATGAAAATTCAGTTATATATGCATAAATTTATTTATAAATTTAGACAAAGTAAGGTTTTGTACTTGTTATCCAAATGTTACATAATTGAACAAAAACTATTCACATCATTTACAATCTTGGGCGTATCAACTTGAGTAACATAGCCACCCTATAAAATGAAAAGCTAATGAAAATGAACACAATTACACCCTTATAATCGGGTAAGGAATTAAATTAATGATACATATCTAAAATACATATAGCAATATTCCAATTTTTTCTATTTCGGTAATGCGTTTTCTGGGATGCCATATTTCGTCCAGAGACTATGTTCATTGTTCCAAACTTGAAGGTACAACTCATGTCCATGTATCACCATGGCCAGATTTTAGACCTCAGATTCCACATGCTATTTACACTCCATGATTTAGGATGATAGTTTCTTTGATCCCACTCGGTGTTCCTTTTCCATTTACTTCCAACGAGGAGCAGATTACACAAAAAAAACCTAGGACAATGAAGAAAAAAAAGATATCTCGGTAACCAAAACTTAACCATGGTTGCTAATCAACAATAATGAATTTTCTATAAATGATACGAAAAGACTGTTACCTGCACAGCGTGTCTTGTGATAGTATCGTTGAGATTTTAGAATCTCGTCCTGAGTGTCGGGTCCTATACACCCGATTCGAAGCTAAAAATTTTGTATTATTAGTTTTAGTTCACTTTTAGAAAGACATGAAGAAAAATAAAGAGGCTTGCCCAACAGTCCAGAAATCTGTAGATAAGGAAGGTATCTCAGCAGATCATTATCTGCAGCTTATGACCACAGCTTATACACAACTTATAGCACTTATGGCCACATATACACTTATAACCACATGTTATACACAACTTATGACCATAGCTTATACACAGCTTTAAAAATCACCACTTATGACCTTAACTTATAGCAAAAATCGTTATTTAACAGTCATATTTAATGCCATTAGAAGTATGGATCATATCCTTAAAATATTAATACCACGAGGATATGACCTGATGAAAAAAAATGCATGGACTATATCTGAGAAACCCATCAAACCACAAGGATAATTTATGTGGTTAGATTCATTTCTTACCTGGTTCTAACTGGTATTGGCCAGAATACCTTAGTCTTACCTTGTTCGAACTGGGTCTTGGCTAGAATAGCCGAGTCTTACCTGTTTCTAACTGGGTTTTGGCCAGAATAGCCGAGTCTTACCTTGTATTGGCCAGAATACCTTAGTCTTAGCTAGTTCGAACTGGATCTTGGCCAGAATAGCCGAGTATTACCTGGTTCTAACTGGGCCTTGGCTAGAATAGCCTAGTCTTACTTTGTTCTAACTGGGTCTTGGCCATAATAGCCGAGTCTTACCTGGTTCTAACTGGTTCTTGGCCAGAATAGCCGAGTCTTACCTGGTTCTAACTGGGTCTTGGTCAGAATAGCCGAGTCTTACCTGGTTCTAACTGGGTCTTGGCCATAATAGCCGAGTCTTACCTGTTTCTAACTGGGTCTTGGCCAGAATAGCCGAGTCTTACCTGGTTCAAACGGGGTCTTGGCCAAAATAGCCGAGTATTACCTGGTTCTAACTGGGCCTTGGCTAGAATAGCCTAGTCTTACCGAGTCTTACTTGGTTCTAACTTGGTCTTGGCTAGAATAGCCGAGTCTTACCTGGTTCTAACTGGTTCTTGGCCAGAATAGCCGAGTCTTACCTGGTTCTAACTGGGTCTTGGTCAGAATAGCCGACTCTTACCTGGTTCTAACTGGGTCTTGGCCAGAATAGTCAAGTCTTACCTGTTTCTAACTGGGTCTTGGCCAGAATAGCCGAGTCTTACCTGGTTTTAACTGAGTCTTAGCCAGAATAGCCTAGTTTTACCTGGTTTTAACTGGGTCTTAGCCAGACTAGCCGAGTCTTACCTGGTTCTAACTGGGTCTTGGCCAGAATAGCCGAGTCTTAACTGGTTTTAACTGGGTCTTGGCCAGAATAGCCTAGTCTTACCGAGTCTTACCTGGTTCTAACTGGGTCTTGGCCAGAATAGCCGAGTCTTACTAGTTTCTAATTGGTTCTTGGCCAGAAAAAACCCACAACCCGCGGATACCCGCCATAAATGGGTGGGTAAACGCGTCAATTTTCACCCACGGGTTGGTCGTGGGTGAAAATCTTTACCCATCAGTGGGAGGCGGGTGGGTGACGGGTGAGGCATACCCATCGCGGGTAAACCCATGACACCCATTTAAAATACCCACGGGTATACCCGTCAACATACCCGTAGGTGTACCCATAAACCCATGTTAAAATTAATTATACTAATTAAAATATTTATAATGTTGCAGGTATACATTTAACAGTTACCACCAAGTCTCAAAAAAAACACATTAATCTAAAAGTTTGTTTGAGTTTCAAAGACTAAAAAGAGAGTATGAAAGATCAAATAATCAAAGCTGTTTTGGCAAATTGATTGGTATCTTATTACGCAGTTTTATAGTTAGTTTTCATAGCATCGCTTTGTAATTTTGTTGCATAATACTAACCCATGGATTTACCTATAGGCAACAAATACCCGCGGGCAAGGGCATGGGTAGAAATTTGTACCCATTGGTGGGTGACGGGTGGGTGATGGGTGAGAAAAAAACTACGTGGGCGGGTGACGGGTTAGAGGTAGCCGTGCCCATTGCCCACGGGTGCCATCCCTATCTAAAAGTGGTCATGGTTCAAGACATTTCTATTCAAATTTGACTGATCACTATAAAGTTACCACCATTTTTTGCCCCATTATAATTGCAAACTGATATCTAACATTCAAGGGTTGTTTAGTGGCAAAAGGGCTTGTGACTATAACTTAAAAATGTATGAGGTCTCAAGTTCAATTCTTGCTAGGTGCAAACAATCATGAAGCTGCCACACCAACCTCCTAAAAAGGGAGGGCTTTACCTGATTTGAGTATGTGTGGCAGTGGGTTCAAACCCCGTAGATTAGTCAGTCAAAATGTCGAAAACCACGGTAACCAAAAAACCAAAAAAAAAATAAAAAAATAAAAAAAAATAAAAGGCAAAAACTTAATTTGACCTTTATTATGTAGTTTTGTACTTGTATGTACTATCATCATATCTCATTCATATTCAAATATATTTCGGATACTACAAAATCCATATGATTGTGATTCACTTTTAACTAATTGTATAAGAGAATTAGATATTGGTTATTAAGAGGGGTAAATTCACTTTTGATTAATTGTAAAAAAGAATTTGTTATTGGTTATTAAGAATGGTAAAATAGTCTATAAATATCAAATTGATAATTATTAAGTTTTTCAAAATTTTAAAATGAATAAATTTGTAAAATGGGTAGATTTGACAAACTTTGTGTGTAAATTTGGTATATACGATATTATGGGTTTTGGTTAGGTAAATATGATATTTTAGAGTTCCAATTGAGGATATATAAAATTAGAGGAAGCGATTGACACACTTTAACTTTTTATTAGGACACTTATGATACAAGCAGTTAAAACAGTTTACACTAAAAATACAGATGTTTAATTCATAATGAGGAGTTTCCCAATAAAAATTAAAAGTGTGACAATCACTTTCCATAAAATTAACATTTGATAAAAAGTAAAAATTACTTTGATTTCAGTCATTGTCTGTTAAATTTTGCAAGGTTGCAAAAAACGTAAATCGGTAGTCGGGCGGTCGACCCGCCTATAGCTTGTAATCGGTCTAGGCGGGATTAATCGGTGATTAATCGGATTGACATTTTTGATAAGTTTTATGTATTTTCGGCAAGTTTTAGGTATTTCCGACAAATTTTAGATATTACTCGCAAGATTTTTCTCAAAAAACATCTTGAAATATATATAATATCAACAAGTATAACTTATTAAACAATTTTACGGTGAGTTTTGGGTATTTCCAGCAAGGTTTGATGGTTTCGGGCAAGCTTGACCACCTTTGACTGTCATTAACTGTTGTTGACCACGGTTGACCGAGTTGTTTGACCGATTTACACAGAAAGGTTGATGGCCTTGTAGCACCTAATCGGCGATTAATCAGCCTTGTAGGCCTTGTTTTGCAACATTGAAATTTTGTGTATAAAAAACATCAAAAAAAAGAGCATACGTGTCAAAAATATGAAAAAAACAAAATTACAAAAAAGCGGCCTTTGTTTTAGAAAACTTCAAGGGTAAAAAATCCACTGAAATCAATTCCTTCTTTGAACCCCAAAACCAAATACCCTTAATTCTATTGTTTTCAAAGACTGTTTAAAGATATGAAATTAGATGAAGAAGAATGATACGAATTTTTTGGCTGTTGTTTTACATTTAAGTAGAATCAAATACTGATAAGGTATATAAAATTTTATAAATAATTAGTGTTTTACAATTTATATAATCGATATGGGTTTGTTTTAAATTGCGATTGTTCATATGGGTGTTTGATTTTGTTACTTTAGTTGATGAATTAAGGTGTTCATTAGTGGTTTATATATGTATGCACACCAAGTGTTTGTTTTTATGCCTCAATAAAATAGATTGTTTGGTTAGTGCCCAAACTTTTTTTTGTCTGCAATTCTATTATGCACGTAAGTACAATAGAACCCAAGGTGTAGAGACCAAAACCAACAGTAAAGAAAATAAACAACGACCAACACCTGTATCTAAGAACCTATTAATGTAGTAGCCATTGAAATTCTTGTGTATTATTTTAGCCCAACTGGAAATCTTTATGGTGAAATCTCCCATTGCTATTCTTTGTTTGTTTGTTGTAGAATAGATAAATGTGTTATACAGATTATTTCATTACTTCTATAGAAGTATGTTGTAAGTGTTAGGTATTTTATTTTATTTTATAGAATATGTAGGCTATAAGCATAGTTGGTAAGTTAATTAACTGCAATTGTCCTCATTGGTTTCCGCCGGCCCTACGGACCTGTAAAAATCCCTTCGATTATATAAATCGCCATTGAATATTTAAAATCGTTATGCAATGCAGCCTGTGGTTGTTGTTGTTGTTGTTGTTGTTGTTTTTTTTTTTTTTTTTTTTTTTTTTTTTGCCACTTATCATTAGTTTACTTTACAAGCTCAAGCTTTGAGATTCTTAGAATGTATATAAGCATGTTAAGACAGAGTCCTTATTTCTGAATGACAACCGTAAGTTATGAAATCATCCTGTGTCCTATAATTAAAGCTACTATACATTTTGATATACTTCAGAATGCGCATTATTGGCACTATTTCTTCATATTCATTAAACCTACTATAAATTTTGAATGATACTACATTTTAGCACTTTTGTAGCTATGTATTGTTAACCTAATTTGCTTGCCTTATCTTCTCTTTGGGTCAAACGTATCAAAATTCGACAAAAGTTTTAGTAGCTTATAGAATTAGCGCAAAAGTCTATCTTTGTTAATACGTAAACATTTGTTTTACTTTACCCAAAGAAAAAAGTATATCTCTATTACAGTAATACATAAACATAACCCTAAATTGACCCATTCCTAACTAAATGGGTCAAAGTTGCTACATTAATTACGTATATTAAAGATGTGGTATTTAAAGCACTTAAATCATATAAGCCTATAAGAGTCATTGTTATATAGGTATTCTGAAGATGGGTCATGGGAATTGAAATATTAAGTGCACCCCATATTTACCGGGTCTTTTGACCTTTTACCCAAAAATGTATGCTGAAAAGAATGAATGATAATTTGTTGTCTCCGAAGGACTTATTGGAGTAGGAAGTATGAACGACTAACGACCCTCCAAGTTCTGCAACTTAAGAATGCAGCTTATCTGCATACTATAGGTGTTTGGATTCTGGTATAATTTACTATGGTTTTACTTCTGCGAGAAATCATTCTATGAATACTTTATACATGTGTGTTATGCTTAATCTATCAACTTCGTATATCTATATCAGGTGTGAGAATCACGATCAAAAGTAGTAGCTTGGTTAAGCATTAGCTCGGTCCAGAATATTGCCTAATCTTCACGTTTACTTGAAACTATGAATGTAGTAGCATTATTAAGGAAGTGGTGAAGTAGATTAACTGCTTACTACGTGAACTCGTAAAGGATGGAATGCAATAAGGATGAAGCGACAAGGGCGAAAGAAATCGTTGAATGTAAAAGGTGCCAAGAAATTTGCTTTAAAGGCCCAAAATTTGTTTCCTGGTCCGGAGGGTATTTCCCGACTATTAGCAGTTCTGGATGTGCATGTTGCTGCCGAAAACAAACTAAGCGGTGAATCAGATTATTATGGGATACTTGGTGTGAACCCGTTAGCAGATGATACTATGAAGAAACATTATAGGAAACTAGCTTTATCACAAACTAAGCGGTGAATCACATAAGGAATTTGTGGATGGCATTCTCTTCATAATTTACGTGTCGCGAATGTTAAACATTAATATTTGAAGATATCATAATCTCTTAAAAGTCTTGGTCAAGATGATAAGGAATTTGTGGAAGCCATTCATTTAACCATTGCATGTCGATAAAACAAAGATAAAAAGCCAATACTTATTCTTATAATTTGAAGCAAATTTCCAAAAATGAAGTCACTACAAGCATAAACTTACTGATCATCTTCCTTTCATATTTCGATTCACTTAATTGGTTTTGATTAATCAAAAACTTGAGTTTTGTATGGGTACGGTAATTAGTGCTCTTTGAGTATAATGTCTTATATTCTTTTGCGGATTTGAATAATGTTGAGTTAAATGGGACATGTATTAGTATTGTTTTCTTATGATCTATATGATTATTGAACATTTGATATAATATACATGTAGTATAAAAAATTGTTTGCGTCGCGGCTAGTGTTTACACAATATAGCACTACATCTCCTATATTTTGTGTATTTAGGATTTACTTTAAATCAAGAGCGTAGCCAGGTAAAGCTTATAGTCTAGTCATGAGATGCAGAGTGCATATTTGTTCTAACTAGCTTGATGCCGCCGTAACTAAGTGCGTGAGTCAAGGGGGCCACGCCCCCTTGCCGGGTCAAGGGGCAGATCCCCTTGTTGGGGTCCCGTTTTTCCCTCCAACCATTTTTTCGCACCAAAAGACACATCTTTAATTCCCAACAGGTGTGATTCTTTTTGCCAACTACTTTTTAACAGAATTTAACTAAATTTCGGGTATGTTTTCCATATCAGAACTTATCTCTTTCAAACATAACGAACATAACAACTTTTAGTGTATTATTATTATTATTATTATTATTATTATTATTATTATTATTATTATTATTATTATTATTATTATTATTATTATTATTATTATCATCATTATTATTATTATTATTGAGTCAAAAATTTTCGTTGACTCAAGACATTGGAGCACGTGCTGCTGCTCATATTTTTAGTAGGATTAGCTTCGCTATAGCTAGAGGAGTGGGGGCCCAGTTAATATCTCGGCTCCCACTAATTTCTTGTAAATCCTTTGATTTTCTAATAAAATGATGTTTTATTATTATTATTATTATTATTATTATTATTATTATTATTATTATTATTATTATTTTTTTTTTTTATTTTTTTTATTATAAACCATCACTTTTATTAACAATAAACCATCACTTTTATTATTATTATTATTATTATTATTATTATTATTATTATTATTATTATTATTATCATAAAACTAACACTTTATTTGAACCATGAAAATTTACATGAAGTTGGATGGGAGTTTAGACACAAGCTGTGCTCCCACCCCTTTCTGAATACAAAAGCTTACTCGATGAAAAATAAAAACACCCCTCTTAGCATTATTAGAGTGGCTAATGGCAATACACTTATTATTATTATTATTATTATTATTATTATTATTATTATTATTATTATTATTATCTAAAACATCACTTCATTAGAAAATCATAGGATTTACAAAAAATTAGTGGGGAGCTGAGATACTAACTGGGTCCCACTCCTCTAGCTATAGCAACGCCAATCCTACTAAAAATATGATCAGCAGCACGTTGTCACGGACTTGTCTCTACAAGGTCTCCCGTGCGGCACTTAGTCTCGACTAAGCTCAGCCTTACTCGAACACTCAACGATGTCTACAACTAAGAAAGCTTCAAAGAAAGGATACAAATGGAATAAAGTAAATGCTTTGTATTACTAGAGAACTCTACAAGATTGATTACAAGAGAACTTCTTGGATAATGCCTACAAATGACACTACCTCTATTTATACTACTATGTACAAGGTTCTAGATACTTCTATGGAAGCTTTTAGGATTTCTATAAGCTTCCATGATTTCCATAAGCTGCTAGGACTTCTAAGAGGTTCTAGAGCTTCTAACATATTCCATCCACTTCTAAGGGCTTCCAAGATTAACCATGATGTAAAACCCTAAAATCTGAAATCCTAAAATAGGGTCTAATTTGAAAATTCTTAAAGTTAAGGGACTAATTGGTAACTAAACCTTAAACCTTATGTTATATGACTAATAAAGCCCTAAAATTTAAAACTTTTGAATTTCCCAAATTATCCCTCAAACTTTGAATCTACAAGAAGCATTATAAAATCAAAAACCTAAGTTATATAAATCTTTAAATCCCTGATGAGATTACTAAGACTTAAAGCTATATACTATCTAATAATTAAAAGACAAAAAAGCTACCTAAGATCATGTCACACATTTATATATTATCTTTGAGCCAATTTCTAATTGTCATAACTTTTTAATATAACCTTGGGCCTTAATACTTGAAGTTAGCACGCAAAACTTGGCCCATTCACACCCTCCAGGAAGATAACAATTCACTAAGTCAATAAGATCCCAATAATCACGAAATTCTGATTCTCCCATTCATTATACACGCTCCTCATTCCATTTTTGGTCTCACAAAACTCACGGCTCTCTCTCACAAAATAAACTACACGACTACAAAACCCTAAAACAACTTGGCGGCTTGGTTTCTTTCTCTCATCTATTTTTCCAAATCAAACAGGTGCAAGGAGGTACGAATTGGAGTTTATTGGTGGTCCTTGATCCTGGTTTGTTGTGGTACGAAGAGGGTTTTTTTTTGTTTGTATTCGGATTGGTTTTGGTCCTTGATTCCTTGTTCTATTTTTCCATTCGATTCATCAAAAGGTACCATGTATCAATCTTGTTCTTTCCTTCTTGTTTTGGTTTCTTTTCATTCGAACGATGACATGTTTTGATCATTCTACTAATCGACTTTAAAGGATATAAGGTTATACATATAATACTTCACATAAAAATCATAATATATATCACATAAAATAACGATTTGAGCACTTTCACTACAACAGTGACCACTTTCGGCGGGGACAAAACTGCCCCTTTCTACGGGGATGTCTCCCCACCAAATACTTTCCGCAGGGAAATGTCCCCGCCAAAAGTCCCTCGCAAAAACCCCCTCGCTGTTAACTTTCGGCGGGGACAGTTTGATTTTTGGGCGTGGACATGTGGGACTCACACTGCCAGCGTGGACATTTTGGTCTGGTCAAACGTTGCTAGCGTGGCATAACTTTTAGCGGGGACATGTCCCCGCGAAAAGTAGTTTACACTGCTATAATTAGTGGCTTAAACACATATTTAATTAATATTAAACACCCTTTTGGTGGGGACATCTCCCTGCAGAAAAGTGTATCCACAGTACTCTGTCACACTTTTGGCGGGGACATGTCCCCGCAGAAAATTGTATCACCAGTACTTTGTCATTTTTTTGGCGGGGACACGTCCCTGCAAAAAACTGTAACACCAGTACTCTGATCACAATTTTGGCGGGGACATGTCCCCGCCAAAAGCATCTGATCCATTTTGCAGCATATTGCTGCAAAATGAGTACTTTCCATATTTTTTCAGGAAAAAATCCACAACATTACAACCTGTATATAATTATGCTACAACACCACAAAAGACACTCACATCACAAATTTACCAAACATAATATTATACATATACAAATTCGCTAAAAGTTTACATAATCATGCATTAGTATCCAAATTCGCCAAAACGGTTCAAAGACCGTTATCACGTGTGTGGAAAACTAGAAGAGGGTTGAATAGTTTACCGTTTTTAATTTAATTATCTTTTGAAACTTTCGTGTAATCAAAGATCTAAACAAAACATAATATATAATATGCAAGTATAAAGAAAGAAACGATCAAACCACAACACGAGTATTTATCGTGGTTCGGCTACAAGGACTCTTTTTCCTTGCCCTACGTCCACGCCCCGAGTATCCAACTCGAGAGTTTCTTTCACTAGTCAACAAGCTCCTTTCAGCGGCGGAGAAAACCTTACACGTCGCTTACACGATTACCGACACTAAGCTAGATGTCGAGTTCTTTTACAAGGGTACAACCATTCCCGTTAGTTCTTTTACAAGGGTACAACAACTCCCGTCACACTATGTATTTTAAGGCTTAAAATACTAACCGATCACAACTGAAAACACACAATCAAATGAGGTGTAAACTACACAAAGTCTACACGATGCTAAGCTAACAAGTCTTGCAACGTTGTGTTGAATACTTGTAACTTTATATGTACTTGTGAACTTCTTTGCTACAAAAGCATCTTCACACAAAAATGAAATGTTAAAGGGTTAGATGAATGATATGAATGTGTATGTGTAAATATATCTAGAAGTGATAAAAGAAAAATCTAAGAAATGGCTTGGTATTTATAGCAAGACTTTCAGCAGCTCTGACGGATACGGCGGAACCCTCAGAAGGGTTCCGCCCGTGTACCTCCAAGGTTCCCCAGGTCTGACAGTAAGCTTTGCAATAAATCAAACCAAACCAACCAAAGTCACATCAACTTATTTATAGTCAAACACAAACTTGTGTAAGAAGACTTATGGTGAGTCAAACACACAATCTTTCCTTAAATGCATATTGATGTGTTTGACACAAACTTACCATAAATGGGATGTGACATTTCTATTTTAAGAGATACAAAAATGTTGTGTTTTATATGAAATGTAAATGTAGCAAATGTCTAATTATGCAAGTCTTTAAACTAAAATTATGTTTTACTAAAAACTAAAGTTTATACTTTGTCGTTAACAAAACTTAGCAAAGATCGTACATGTTACAATGTGACCGTTTGAAATCGACCATGTGTGACGAAATGCCATTTTTGTACCAGTGTTAGTAGATCGCTGGCACGAGTCTTTGACGCTTCAACTAACGGATGGTCACTAGTGCACTTCTCGGATCGCTGGTGCGTTATTTTCATAACGGATGGTCACCAAGTTATATACTAGATCGCTGGCACGTTAGTCAATTAATCTAGTACTTGGATGGTCACTACCTTATATATATATATATATATATATATATATATATATATATATATATATATATATATATATATAATTTTTTTGAGTGGTACGGTTTTTTTTTGTGCTAGTCATATAACTCCAATCAATGAGACGCTTGTTAAGGCTAAATTTTCACTTCTAAATGTTGTAAAAAATTTTAAATTTGGCGCTAAAATTGCCCTAGCAAATATTTCTCTGAGTTTTATTACACACCTACTATCGAACAAACAAACTCGAGTACAATTGTATCCTATAAGGTATCATCATTTACCCTCCCCTTACACTTAGGATGAACATTATCCCTAACGTTCACTAAAAAGATGTAAAAGTAAAGCAGGTAAAAGAATAAAAACAGATACTCCCCTGATTCGTTCGGTGTGGATAGTGTGTCAACAAGGTTAGATCTTCCTCCAAGAAAATGAACTTTGAAAGCTTCCTTCCAGAAATGTAAATCATCTTCTTGTCATACATAACCTGTTAAACCTGAGAAAACAATCAAGGCAAACCTCGCGTAAAATCGGCGGCAATCCATATATACTAAAAACATATCCTAGAAAACAAATTAAGATATAATGCTTGTGGAATGAATGTTTGCAGATCTCCTAGAGTTTATAAAACTAAAGAATCAACAAAAACTTTAAGACTCCGGTTTAAACGAAACTCGCAAAATTTTTCAAAATTTTAGTACCTGACGCCGTCAGGTTGTAATTCCTGACGCCGTCAGAATGTTCCTGGAAAAATCTTTTGTTAAGTTTCCAGAAAATTTCTGGGAAAACTTATGCCTTATTTCCTGGAAAATCCTGCAAAACATCATTATGACTCAATACAAGCATTTGACTCTAACAAATACTTATATACATGCTCATTTAATATTATAGTGAATCATGCTCATTTTCGTTCTTATAAACAAATTTCGGGTCTCCCTTACACTTAGCTTTAGCAAAATACCTTTATATGTAATTAAGACGAGGTTAAAAACAAGATAAAGCATTTTCATAAATTATTTTGAAACATGATTTACCAACAATAAAAATAAAACACGCATACGGAAACAAATAAAAATCAAACAAATAAAAACAAATAAAACTTGGGTTGCCTCCCAATAAGCGCTTGTTTTTGTTCGAGTCACGAGCCTGACTCTACCTCCATTGTATCTAGTGGGCTTGTGTGGTACTTAGTGGGCTTGGATTGTCCACCTCATCCTCCATTGTATCTAGATTACGTATGTGTTCATCTTGTATTATGGTGGAATCAAACCACTCCATGCACATAGGTATCTCATCTATAGGCTTATTATCCCCAAACAAACTTCTTGCTTGTTCCCTCAAACTTGCGATCAATTGATCTGTAACAACGTTTGTTGGGTTGTCCATTTTTTTGGCAAGTATGGCACAATTCTCTATGGACTTAATCCCCAAAGGTCCCCATCTGCGGCATGGTCAATGTCCATTTTGGTATAGTCGTCGACACGATGGTAAAATATTTCAATTTGGGACCACAAATCGAAACTATGATGAGGGACTTTTCGAAGTAAATATTTAAAACGAGTCCATGTATCATAGATAGGTTCATCTTGATGTTGTTTGAACATCAAGATGTCATTTGGAGTGGGTGAATTACGTGGTTGGTAGTATGGTGGATTCGCGTTCTCCATAATGCTTAACGGAATAGTCAATGGAAAGGTTTTTACAAACAAAGACACAAAGTAAAGATAGACTAAAGAAGACCTATAAAATAAAAACAAAAATCTTACTAGAAAGGAATCTAGCAAGTAGACATAATAAAAAGAAATTCTAACCTAGACAATAACTATTCCCCGGGCTGCGGCGCCAAAAACTTGATACGTGGGGATTGCGCCCTCGCAACAGGTTTTACCTCTCAAGGGATCTTGAGAAGCTTGCAACCCCCACCAGGCAGTGTACCTGATCGTTGTAGTATAGTATAGTGACAAGTACCGGGGATTGATCGTTCAACTCAGGAATAGTGTTCGCTAGGATTAGATAGTCTACTAAACTAGGTCTAGAGGTGAAGGAAGATTCTTTTTGTATTTTTATATTTTATGAAAAGCAGATAAAATCTCGGGTTTTGAAGGAGTGGGCGGAATTAGTTGGTAGTCAACTAACCCAAATAACTAAAGATGCAATCAAAATAAAATAAAATAAACTTAAACTAATTGTGGTGGAAACAATAATGAGAGAAAATGTGTTTACTTATATTTCATTACTCCCTAGATATCTTTTACCGGTTGATTAGCTTGTTACAATTGCATGGATGACGGGTTATATTCCTTAATATTAGTCGTAGGGCCGTGTACAACATTCCCTAACCCTATAAGCTCCTACTTCACTCCTATGTCGAGCCGGCTAAGAAGCTCCTAACATGGGATCACTACGCTTATGCATTAAATACAACCAAAAATCGTAGTACACCTCCGATCATGTTTCTTAAGACCTTCAAACAAGTTACTAATTGGAAGTCTGCCAGTTTTCTTAAGCCTAACATTGAATATAATCATCCAAAAATAATTATTAACAAACCATCAACCGACAATCAACAGCTAGGTTTCACTACATCTAAGCAAACACAATAAAAAACCTAGCCTAACATGTTAAAAGAAAGACAAGCATAAGATAGAATCAAACAATACATAGACATATTGTATGATTATTAGAGAACTTATCTTTATTAAAACATGGAAGAAAGAAGGGTTTGAAACCCCTTCAATAAGCAGGAAATTCGACCTAGGGTTTGTGTTTTAGTATTCCACAACTTGTTCCACACTTTTCAATGAAAAATTGGAAAAATATATATAGATAATACACTCTAACGGCGTCACGTTGTAAATTGTGACGCCGTCAACTCGCCGCCAAGATAGAAATTGTATTGCCTAGATCCACATGTGACGTCGTCAAGAAGAAAACGAGCTCTGGGTCGTCACGTTCATTATGACCCTGATGGTCTTGGTGACGCCGTCAGGTCCAATGCACTAAAAGAGTTCTGGGCCGTCACGTGTATTTTCCACTTCCACCTCTTTTGCCAAGCTTGACGCCATCATGTATTAAGTCTTGACGCCGTCAGGTATTGCTCCCAGCAAGGATTTTGAGACTTTGCCGTTTTCTTCACTTTTATGCTCCATAAACGTCCAAAATGCTTCCTTTTCTGAATTTCCTCTCAAAAGTACCTAAAATGACAAAAGGAACGATTTAGGGTAATAATTGATCAAATAATCTCGAATTTGGGCTTAAATAACCCCCTAAAAGCGGTACACTTTTCGCCTTATCAAATACCCTTACACTTGAGATTTGCTTGTCCTCAAGCAAATGCGCTTTTATTCTAATCAAAATACAAGTTAGGGGTCATTTAACACTAATATAAAAGTAATTACAACAAATAATCATTCCACTAAAAACCAAAAACAAGCACGGAGGTCATACACTAGCACATCACAAATAGTGTTTAGATACTCACATCTCTCGGGTGTAATAAAGTATATATCACAATATGGAAATGGAAAACATCTCTCACTACCTGTCATAGCAAATAGATTACCATAGGCTTGGGAAATGATCAAACCTCCACCATTTGGCGTAAGCACTTAGGATAAACTATCAAAGAGGTCTTTTAAAGGGTTATAACGTTATGTGTAGGGATATCGAAAACACGGTTTTGTTGGATAAAGGCAATATTTACTGGTGGCGAGTTAATCATCTTGGTTAATTACATGTACAATATAGCGTTGCTAAGCCAAGACTCGACTCGAATTAAGCTAATAAATCAAAAATAACAAAAACTATGAAACAAACATAGAATGAAGCGAGATGGTAGTCCGTACGTTTTTCTCTTTTTCTTTTTCTATTTTCTTTTCTTGATTTTTTTTTATTATTATTATTTTTTTTTGCATACACTTTTACCTACCATACAAAATAATACATCATAGGGGATTTACATCCCCCTTACACTTGAATTTTTACATACTTTACAATAAACTATTCTAATGACTCGAATCAAGATAATCAAAACACTTAGAGTACTTTTTGATATTAACACACATATGGGGGTAATAAATGACGTCTTCCCCATTAATCCATATCACTAGTACTTTACCCATGAGTCCCAATCGTCCCAAAATAATATGTACAAAATATGACTCGACTTAGCAACCATGTAATCAATTAGATAATTAACTAAGGGTTTAAACATGTAACAATAATGCACTAAAGATGAGTGCATACAAGGAAGGCTAAGGCGATTTAGTTGCACATTTGAGTGGATTGTAAACAAATTCTACCTTTAAGTAAGATGCTTAAAGGTGGTTGTTAGAAATTGTTTTAGAAAGTGATAATGAGGAAAGAGGTTGAAGGGTGTGTTAGTTACTGTATTTTTTTTGTGAGACCCTTTTATTTTGTTAATAAAAAACGAAAATACACTCTTAATTAATGGTCAACATAGTCAAACTAATGGTGCCTGATAAAATTAGACCAAACTTGGAACGAATGTTTCACTTTTTATAACCCAATAGTCGATGTATTTAATTATAGATCGTATTTAATGTAGGGTGCTTCTATTAATTTATATAAGTTGAAGGGTTAAAAGTGTAAATATTGTTATAAGATAAAGGATAATGAACATTACAACATACAACGACAATACTTAATCACGTCGAAGCAATTTATGGGGAGGTGAGATGTAAACAATGACACATCTAAATAGAGATAGTGAAAATGTTTTTTTATGTGATTTATGAAGGGAGTTTTTTGTTTTTAAAATGAAAGTTGAAGGTGTAAGAGTGTAAAAGTAAAGGTGTTTTCTTATAAAGGAAAAATCCAAAAGTGAAAAGTGAAAAAACTTAAAACTAATTTAGAAAACTAAATTGTTCTTTTACTTATATAGAAGGCTGAAAACTAATTTAGAAAACTTAAAACTAATGTATCATATTTCCTGGATATTGAAATTAGCTATTTATTTATTTATTATTATTATTATTATTATTATTATTATTATTATTATTATTATTATTATTATTACATAAAATCATTATATAATTTACAGTTACATTGTGATTTTTTTTACGTTGTATGAATAAATGTTATACAAAATACCTAACCAAAATATCACAACCATAATTATGTGGCGCGATAAAATCTCATTACTATGCACGGGTACTCGTATAGTATATATATAATAAAACAAAACCTTTTTGAAATTCCCTCCCATCCCAGTTGCGTAATGTTTATAGTGCTTTTCGGATGCCTTAATCTGATGCAAATCCGCTTTCTTATGAAAGTTCAGTTATATACGCATAAACTTATTTATACATTTGGACAAGTAAGGTTTGGCACTTTTTATCCAAATGTTATATAACTGAACCAAAATTATTCACGTCATTTACAATCTTGGGCATACAACTTGAATAACATTGTCACCCTATAAAATGAAAAGCTAACGAAACCGAACACTCTTACACCCTTGTAACAGGGTAAGGAATAGAATTAATGATACATATCTAAAATACATATGGCAATATTCCAAGTTTTTCTACTTTGGTGGTGCCAGACCACATCTTAATGCGTTTTCTGGGATGTCATATTCCGTGCGGAGACTATGTTCAGTGTTCCAAACTTGAAGATACAACTCTTGTCCCATGTATCACGATGGCCAGATTGTAAACCTCGGATTACACATGCCCTTTACACTCCTTTTAGGACGCTAGTTTCTTTGATCCCACTCGGTGTTCCTTTTCCACTTGCTTCTGATAGGGAGCAGATTACCCAAAAAATACCTAGGAACAATGAATAAAAATATATATCTTGGTAACAAAAACTTAACCACGATTGCTAATCAACAACAATGAATTTTTTATAAATGATACAAAAAGACTATGTTACATGCACAGTATGTCTTGTGATAGCATCGTTACAGATTATAGAATCTCCTCTTGAGTGTCGAGTCCCATACACCCGATCCTGAGTGATGGTTTTGGTGAATGGTGGAGAGGTGGTGGTGCGGATTGGAAATGTGGGTCATTGATACTCAAAGGGTGGGTTTGGACGGTGGAGATATGAGTCAAGTATGTTTGGATGGGATTGCCAGCATGGCAACTACAAAAGGAAATACATCAACTACTGTATTTGTTTGTAATTTCATTATTTTTTTCTTTGGGATTATCTATCCAAACGCCGCCCAACTATTAAATATTTTACTTTTAGGTCACTTATTTTCTTAAACTAACTTATAGGCCACCCAAGTATGTATTTTTTTTTCTTTATACCAACCTCGTTCAAATTCTTGCCGGATTGGGAGTATGGGTCGTTGATTTTGAAGGGGTTAGATACGACGATGGAGATTAGAGTCAAGTGTTTTTGTTTCAAATTCTGAAAGGTTTTGATGGGATTGCCATCGTGACAACTACAAAAAGAAAATACATCAACTATTTGTTTGCAGAGGGATGTTATATCCATAAAAGGTTTACAAAATATTTTTTTCACAAAATAATGTGGTACTCATTGAAAATAAATGATAAATAAATAAAAATAAATAATAAATGTTAGACATTATACATTACTAAAATAACGATACAAATATTTTTTTCTCTCTCGTTAGATCCACGTAAAATATAACGAAGAATTAGTTTGCATAGTTCGTCCTTAGGAATGTATGGTAACTGATTTTTACGAACGGATGGATGTAAATGTGCCAACTTATCTACTCAATAATGTATGGGGCAATTACATATATACCACTAAAACTTGCATATTTACATATATACCCAAAACATGCTTAAACATCATTGTACATTGTGCATTAAAAACTTGTGGTTTGAGGAAATATGCAAATATTCATGTTTTAGTGGGTATACATGCAATTCCACGATAATGTAGGGTATGGTTTCAAAAAGGCAAATTTTGGACTTTGCTTTCATTAACTTTTGCCACGTGTCAACAACTCAGCAATTTGTATTTTTGTCAAGTATTAACCCAAAAACAACTGTTTCCTTCACCTCTTCCCCATTCAATCACATGGCTTGACCGATTCACACCTTTAGCGTTTAAAATTGGTAAGTATCGATTCAATTATAATTTATGTAGGGTTTCGATTTATTACTTTTTTTAATTTGCCTATTGTGTGTATTCAATCTATATACAATCAAAGTAATTTTGCTTATATTTAATTTTAAATATTTGATTTTTTTTTCTCAAATAAATCAAGGGAAATGGAATTCATGTATTATTTGGGTGTGCATTTACATCTATGATTTGTTTTTTTTAAACTATTTTTATACTGGATTAGCCAAACACTTGGTTTAGGATTATTTAACACATATAAACTGATTATAAGGCCCTCATATAAGCTTAGCCAAACACCCCCTTAATGGGACTCTGGCGATCTTATTGTGATGGTAGTTTTTATGAAAGTATAAGCTTACAAACACACACCTTATTATTTATGTGTTATGTTACTGAACGAGGGTTGCGTCTTGCTGGGGGCTTAAACTGTAAGGCTGAGCATAGGTCCAAAACCGAACCGAACCGAAACCGATTTTGTGAAAAAATGAACCGAGAACCGAACCGAAGTGACTCGGTTCGGTTCAGTTTATATGGTTTAGGTGTGTTTTTGTCGGTTTTGGCTCGAACCGAACCGAAACTGGAAACCATTAGTATATAGAACCGAAACCGAACCGAATATGGTCGGTTCGGTTTTCGGTCCACTTTGCTCAGGGTGTTGAACTACAAAACCGAAAGATTTAGTTACAACTGCCATCAATTTGGTTACATACAACTGAGCATGGTGCTGTTTATTCTGTACAAAAGACTACAACCTGGTGCATTCATTTTTTAATGCAGGTTGCTGACTATAATGTAACAGTTGCGCATCAGGGTATTGGTTATATAAATGAAGTTGGCAAGATTTCAAAGAAGGTTTTGCTTAAATTTTGTTCACTTTCTTAAGTAACATGTATTCACCTTTTATATGTGCCAAACGTTAAGTTTTTGTTTATTTCCTCATATCCATAGGACGAGAGCCTTAACATTAGCAGAGGTGTGTCGTGTGAGGGTATGCAACCGGCATTACTAAAGATGCTTGAAGGAATTTACTTTTCTGTATGTTAAAATAATTCAGCTCTATTTTAATAACTGTGTCGATGTCAAAACTAAAAATTAAAATAATGTTTTCATGACATCAATTATTTCAGATTGTCAATGTCCCCTAAAAGGGTGTAAGAAAGCATCCTAGAGGAGACAGCATTCAGGTGAATTGTATTCTATTCTGAGTAACAATTCAGAAAAGATGGATAATGTCCTCGAAAAGTTTATTTTATGTTTTTGTTTTGAAGGTGGAGAAGCCTAGAGCAGAGCAACCCATTGATGAGAACGAGTTCCCAGTTACTAGCTAAGGGAGGATGCGAAGCTATATTACCTATGCCATGACTTTGCTTCAGGTAGCCTCATTGCTTCTAATTCATAATGTGGTTGTTGTTTAGGCTTATGTGTGGTTTATGAGCTTTCTAATGGAATGTGGCTTAAAGGTGTTTGTTTTGGTTGGTGGAGCAACACAATTGTCGATAGAAAGGCTGCCTCGCAGGCTGCAGAGGTAAGTTTGGTGTTTGAATTCTCATTTAAATTACTCCGTATATCAGTTACTGATGGTTCCCATTAACCATCTACAGGAGTTTATCACCAGCAATAACCGGCCAAAAGCCACCCGTGTAACACGAGTAATTCAATGTTATGAGTCGCATTCTTTCAAGTCTACCTTTTGACTCCTGGCCATCATCAGTTGCACCTTCTGCTGAGAATAGAGGAAAAGTAGCCGAGAATAGAGGAAAAGAATCAGGTAATATGAATGGTCAATTTGAGTTGTGTTTTATATCGTGCGGGTCAAATAGGAAGAACTGGACCTACACTAAAATAATGATCCACTTTGACTTTCTTATGCTACTTTTGCGTTGTAGCTCTACTGAAGCAACAACAAGGTGGTGGACCAATTTTTCCTCCTTTGCTTGAAGTGAACGGAAAACTTGAGGTTTATGTAGGTATGGTGTGAGTGGTTATCCAACAATCAAGTTCTTCCAAAGACTAACAAAGATGGTGAAGACTATGAAGGCGGATGTGATATAGACAGTTTTTTGACCTTCATCAACGAGAAGTGTGGTACCAGTCGTGATGCGAAGGGCTAACTCACCTCCACTACTGTTAGTATTTAACTTAATGAGCTATTTTGTAACATTGATAATCTAGTTTATTGTAACATATTGGCTTAAGATGTTGTATGCATTGCGACTTCACTTTCGTGGACTTAAGACCTGTTCCATCTGTTTCGGCTATTTATACCAGGTTACTCATTTTTCCCGGCAGAGGCGAAGTGTAACTTTATTTGACCTATTAATCATAAAACAATCTAAAAAGAATGTTGTCTTACACCTTGAAGAAACTGTAAGTTATGTAAAAATGAGTGGTTTGGGAAGTTTGGGTAAAAAGTTAAAACAGGTCGAGTTGGGGTCACCGAAAACTGTGTCAAATATGATTACAAAGTTATATATTGGATACAATGATTTTTCATATATGTTTGGCCAATCTCTGTTCGCTTGGTTCAGTTCCTTTTAATATATTTCAATAGTTACCCGTTTTGACATGTTAAAGATAAAACATAACCTAACTCACACATTTATAAGATAAACAAGTAGAACTATTGCTGACTCTACATTTTGTGTAGGTGATCGCGGAAACGCTTTCAAAAGAAGAAATTGGCAGACTAAAGGAGTTGTTCAAAATGATTGACACCAATTACTTTTGAGGAACCGAAAGAGGGTCTGAGACAAGTGGGTTGGGTTCTGAACTCATGGAGTCCGAAATCAAGGACTTGATGGATGCAGTAAGCACATCTTTTCCCCTTGCTTCCTATTTTGTTTGCTACTAAAACAATGCTGTAAATATTTGTTAGTAGAATTCGTTTAAGGAGAGAAAAATGAAAGAAAAGCTCGAACCATTTGCTTGTCAATGGGTCAATTTAGAGGGTGTTTAAGGAGAGAAAAATGAAACAATGTCTTCCATAAAGTTATACAATAAAAGTCACTTTAGTTAACTGAATGTATTCCTTCAAGGATGGATTTCAGTCACATTGTTTCATGTGTTAGGATACGTTTTTTTTTTTTATTGTTACAATGATTGAAAGTCGTCTATAATTGTATTGCTGTAATTGTTGTTGTTTTTGTGATGATTACAATGAGATACATGATCCCTATTTATACTAATCTAATAGACACCTTCTAACCATCATAACTCTTCAAGGAAAAGTCATGATCTTTTGATGAATCTTGATTGGCGCCTCTTTCTGAATTGGTATATCTCCAGGATGGTGTCGATACATTCTGATGGAGGTTACCATCTTTGGTTCTTGTCATATTTAACCCCTAAATATACTATGCTTTATTTACTCCAATACCCCTTATACTAATATTTCTGTTTAGTTTAATATTCCAATACTCATCTGCTTAAGAATTTCTCCAAATTCAGGTAATATTATTTTCCACCAAGCGTCTTAACATCATCGCTATGTGTATGGACTAATGAAATATTCAATGTGTCAATAAGTGTCATCTTTCTATAGCATCCTCTCTTTTTTGTTGGTTCCTTTTTTCTGCAGCATGTTACAACTACAGGTGTTGCACTTTTTATTGGAGCAGGAACAGTGTTGGCAAGAAATTTAAAGCGTTCACTAAAACTATACATGTTAGACATTATGGCGCCCTATAGGTCAAGTTCATTAAATGGTAGCAGGAAAAGGCTGAATAAAGGGATTCTAAGTTTCTCACTGTTGATTTTAGGAACTTGAAGCAATTGCTTGGTTGTTTAAAAGTCTTTACATATGTGGTGATACTAGGATAAAAGATGGTTGTATTAAATTTTGGACAAATCTTCCCATATGTGATACAAGTTATGCATGTAATAGATATATACATTGGTTTCTGCTTATTGTAGTCCTTCGTCTTTTTTTTTAACGACAAATTTTATTGAGACTAACAAGAAGCTAGAAGCAAAACATGACAAAATAGATGTGCAAGCCAATCTCGGATTCAAGATCCAATCAATCCATTCGGGACTGAATTTCTATTCCTGTGAAGCAACCAAAAATGAGAGATAACTTTTATTTCTTCTTCAAGTGTGTTCTTACGAAGCCAACTTTGGATCAAATTACACAGGATTGTGATATCTCTAAATAGTTTATGCATCAAACTTTGTTTTAAAACACAAAGATTTACATGTAAAATTGAAATATTAGTCTAATGTTCTTCTATATGTATAGAAATCTTTTATATAATAAAACAAAACCTCTAGTGGGTACTTTCGTATTTCGAAAAAAAGAATATTTCCTTTTTATTAGGTAATATTTTAATTATTATTTTTTAATTTAAATTTTTAAAAATTTGTCTTGTTAATATACTACACAAGTAGCAGATAATTACAAAAAAATATAGATAAGATGCAATACTACACAAGTAGAAGATATATATAAAAAAATATAGATAAAATGCAACTAACAACAATATTAAAATTTTTAAATGATTATCTTTAATAATAAACAAATATAATTAAAATCATGAATCAAACAAAAAAAATATTAAATTATTTGTTTTTTAAAAAATAAAAATATATTATTAAAAAAACTCGCGCGTGCGCGGGTATTATAACTAGTAACTCTTAATACTAGAAGCGAATTGTTTATATTACATAAATAGATGCATGGTGAAATGATTTTAAACTCCTTTTATATCATTCTTCGTTTATTACAGTTAGTTTGTTTGTGGACCGTTCATAACAAAATGGTTCATATTTGGCACTATCATTTCTTAAGGTTTTATGCATATAGATAGTTGTGTCTTATTCTTAACTACCGTATTCAGATGACAAAAAGTGCAATTGTGTACCAATAATAATGCTACGAATAGGCTCTTATAATATTCACCAAAGAGCAAAATTTCCACTTCCATTTAACAAAGCAAATGGCGATTAGCTTTTATATACACGATTTATTAATTAACTTCTTAGGAAAATTGTTATCGTTCATAATTACAACACAAAGTAGTGTCATCGTTTAAAAACTAAGTTGAACAAAACAAAACAAAACCGTGTGATTTGCTCTCCAAGACTATCTATCACTTTCATTTAGGTGTTCACGGAATGAACATGGACTACTCAAATGTTTAACGTTTAATGCATAGTTTTGCTCTTCAAGACTATCTACCAGTTGGAGAAGACGATATATGCACATTTATTTTCTTAATAGTTACTAACCAACTTGTTTATCGTATCATTGACATATTACTTATTATTTTCTTCAAAAAATAATAGAATCTATTTACGTTTATTGTTCTTTATTAATTTATTTACAATTTTTTATATATCAAGTTTTATTTATCAAATACCTAACAAATATCTACCGATTTTTTTATATAAAAAAATATACTAATAAAAAATACTTATAAATTGCAAACAAAATGAGCTCAATATTGCAATACTTTTGATTCACTTACGATTTTAAAAAAGTTATTTAAGTTTAATACGGAGTATATGTTTTCTACAAAAATAAAATAAAATTAAAACTATCTAATAGTTTACGAAAACTACCTTAACCTTAACCTTTTACTTTTTTTTTTTTTACAATTTTTACAGCAAATTTTATTTTTCAATATATAATAATAAATATTTAGTAGTTTTTCAATACAAAAATACCAATAAAAAGTCTCTAAATTTCGAGTAAAAGATGGGTCTTCTAGAAGAATGGGATAGCTTAGCTACGCGCCTACACCAATATGTCATTTTAAGGTATAAAATATCAAATGTTATGCCCAATTGACATTATAAATCACTGTCACTCAATAATATTCCAAAACTAACATCTATTATTAACATTTACACTTAGTCATTTATCGTTGTAAATGTAAGATGTTAGTAGCCATTTTTTAGACTGAAACTACATTCAAAAACACACACATAAAAATTTGCAATAATATCAAATAATAGATGTTGGAGGTGATGGATTAAGTTTTTTTTGAATGAAATAAGAAAATACTCCGTTACTAAAATATGAATTATACAGTCACTAAAATACTTTTAATGATTGTACGTTTTATAATATGATTTCTTTAACAAAATTTTTATTAAATACGATACAAATACGTAAAAACTAAAAGTATGATACTTAAGTCTAAAACTTGTTTACTTGAACTTTTACTTAATGCGGTTTTGTATTTTATCAAGCAACTCGAACTCGAGTCTAGCTTTTATCAAGCTTACTCCCAAGCCAATAAACCAGCTTGAAAGACATAACGATCCGTGCGCGTGCTCGAGCTTTTACTAGATTGAACTCGAGCTTTTTCGAGCCTTTCAAAAATATTTTTTTTATTATACAACCTAAAGGCTAACGTGACTATTGGTATAATAATAAATAATTAAAGAATGGTTATTTAAACCTTAATTCTCCTGAATGTTTTGTATAAGTTCTTTGCTCTTGCGTTTATCGCGTATTTTATTAAATTTATTGATGAGTTTGGTTATCGAATTTAATGTTTATATATAAATTCAAGCTTTTCTAGCCAAGCTCGAGCCGAACTCAAGCCTGTATGGTTGAAGCTCGTTATGCTATCAAGTCAAGTTCTGTATTTTAAACTAATTTTGATTTGTGTTAAATAACGATAGCAAACACAACCAAATAATTTGTGTTTTTATGGTATCTTTTATTGTGTCAAAAGCTCTCTAAATAAATGATCATGTGTTCAAGTACTTGTTTATAACATCTGAGATAAGTTTGTGTTGTATATTAAGAAATAGTGTTATCATTCCTAAAAAGAAGATATCAAGCACAAGTAATATCTTTCGAGAAAAAATAACAATAAAAAATAAAAAATAATATCTTAAAAAATTAACTAAGATTAGTATATATTTTTTAATAAACATAAATGTACTATACAAAAGTTACAATTCTTGTATTTATTATAATAAGAAAACTTTTTTTTTGAACAAATTATAGTAAGAAACTGAACATAAGATATTGTAAAAGCTAACATATATATATATAAAAATACATAAATATTTAATTCATCAAGTTGCACATCCATCAAGTTGCCTATGTCGTACGTTGTATGTCTTCCCTGTCTTCCTAGCTATCCCAAGTCTTCTTAAAAGTCTTTTGTGACATCAATCAAATTTTAGTCTTGCTCAACTTGATAAACAATTTATGGATGACATTCTCTTCACAATTTACGTGTCATGTACGTCACACATTAAAACTAGAAAAATATCAGCGTCTTGAGATCAATGTTTGTACTAGATATCTATCTCAACAATAAAATATAATAAAGGAATTTATGATAATCTTAGTTATATATTGCTTATACCGAAGTTTTTATTCTAATAATCTATACATTTCATTTGCTAATATTGGTTATTATATTCTGAATGAAATGTCTTGGTCAAGATCCGGATGATAAAGAATTTATAGAAGCCATTAATTTCACGACCAAGTTGCATGCCACGAACGTTAACATACAAAACTAAGGATACAGGCCAATTACTTATTCTTATAATTTTAAGTAAATTTCAAAAAATTAGAAAATATCATAGTCTCTTTGAGTTTGAAGCCTTGTACTAGATATATATGTCTCAACAACAAAGTACTGTATAATAAAGGAATTTATGATTTTCTTATTAGTTAATGTTTATACCAAACTTTTTGTTATTATAATCTATTTATCTTATTTGCTAATATTGTAGACGTGTTTTTGTCGCCAATAATTGCTATAAAAATTTTTAGTTAGTACATTCTCAATGAAAAGTCTTAGTCAAGATGATAAGAAATTTGTGGGCGTCATTCATTTCATCAGTTGCATGTCACGTACGTTAACATGCAAAACTAAGTATAAAAAGCCAATGCTTGTTCTTATAATTTTAAGTAAACTTTCAAATATGAAGTCACCACAAGCAATAATTCACTTATCATCTTTCTCTCTTATTACTTTTCTCTTTTACGGTCTCACGATAACATGTTCCGCCATTGTCTCTGCTTCAAATGGAGGTAATGAGACTGATTATCATGCTTTGTTGTCATTTAAGTCAATGATCACCCATGACCCATACAAAGTTCTTACTTCGTGGAACCATTCCTTTCACTTCTGTGACTGGAGTGGTATTTCATGTGGAAAGCGGCACAAACGAGTGACTGTTTTATGGCTGCAATCACAAGGCTTAGAAGGCTCGGTGTCTCCTCATGTAGGAAACCTCAGCTTCCTCCGTAAGCTTTCTCTCGCGAACAACAGCTTTCAAGGAACCATTCCTCATGAACTTGGTCGCCTATCTAGGCTACATATTCTTTATCTTGGCATAAACAAATTCAGTGGAGTCATTCCAACAAACTTGTCTGGTTGTTCTAACCTCAAAGGCCTTTGGCTCTATCAAAATGAGCTAGTTGGAAGCATACCCAAGGAGATGAGTTTACTCTCGAAACTTGTTTTTCTTGGAATTGACGACAATAAGTTAACAGGTGGAATCCCACCTTTCTTGGGGAATATTACATCAATGGAAGTGTTCGATGCTAGCAAGAACGCATTGGGTGGGAGCATTCCAGATACGTTGGGTCATTGGAAAAGCTTGAAGGCATTTGGCTGTGGGTCGTCCAACTTATATGCATCCCTCATTCCATTTTCAACCTCTCACTCCTAGTAAATTTAACCATAGCTGAAAATCACCTCACTGCTAATCTTCCTTCAGAAATTGGTAATCAGCTCCCAAATCTTGAGTGGCTTCAGTTAAGAAATAACGAACTAACCGGAGTTCTTCCACCTTCTCTTTCTAATTGTTCTAAATTAGGATTTCTTGAAATGAGTCAAAACAATTTTAGTGGGAAGTTGACTATCGACTTTTCAAAACTAAGATATATTTATTCAATTAGATTACAGAATAACAACTTCCATGGACACGGAGAAGCTAATGACATGGGGTTTATTGATTCTTTGAAAAACTGCACCAAATTAGTAGATTTAGGACTTTCTAATTGCAAGCTTATAGGAGTGCTTCCGATATCAATAGGTAATCTTTCTGATCAACTTAGCTTTCTAGCTGTAGGAGACAATCAATTATTTGGAAGCCTCCCTTCAAGTATAGGTAGTCTAGTTGGCTTGACCTTTTTATCTTTAGGACAAAATCGATTCAAAGGAAAAATCCCCACTACCATTGGTAAACTTCAAAAGCTACAAGTTCTTGGTCTAAACAACAATCAATTTTCAGGTCCTATCCCTGATGCCATAGGAAACTTATCACTGTTGACACAACTTTACTTAGATTACAACAAATTAGAAGGTCATATTCCATCAAGCCTTGGGAATTGTAAACAAATTAATCTGTTAAACCTTAGAAACAATAGACTCACCGGAAACGTACCCAAACAACTTTTCCAACTTCCATCGCTAAATTATTTTTTAAGTTTCTCTCAAAATAGCCTATCTGGTTCAATTCCATCAGAGATTAAAAACCTCAAGACGTTGAACAATCTCGATTTATCTTACAATAATTTATCAGGCAACATTACTAGTAGCCTTGGTGAGTGCCTTAGCCTTACATCGTTAAACCTAAGAGGCAACAGATTTCAAGGCGTAATACCATCTTCATTCGGTTCCTTGGGAGGATTGGGGGTGCTCGACATTTCTGAAAATAATTTATCAGGCAGAATTCCACAATTTTTAGACAAATGGAAATCCTTAGAGTATTTGAACCTATCCTTCAATGATTTTGAGGGTGAAGTACCGGTTGTAGGAGTGTTTGCCAATACAAGTTTATTTTCGGTTTGGGGGAACGATAGGCTTTGTGGTGGTTTGGTTACACTTGAGTTACCCAAATGCAACAAGACGGGTAGTAAGAAAAAAAGGTTTCCTTTCTTCATATTACTCATTTTGATTGCACCGACATTGCTCATCGTATTATGTTGTGTGTATCTTTTGTGTAAGAAGAAACGCAATAGTCAACCATCTCAGTCATCAGGGCGTGAACGGTTTATGCAAGTTTCATACAGTCAACTTCTCAAGGCTACTGATGGCTTCTCAGCAGCAAATTTGATTGAAGAAGGTGCGTTCAGCTGTGTTTATAAAGGGATCCTCGATTCCGATGGTGACAATTTTGTTGCAATCAAAGTTCTACGTCTTCAAAATCGAGGAGCTCACAAAAGTTTTCTAGCAGAATGTGAAGCTTGGAGGAATATTCGCCACCGTAATCTGTTGAAAATCATAACTTCATGTTCAAGTGTTGATTTTCAAGGCAATGACTTTAAAGCTTTGGTTTACGAGTTTATGCCGAATGGAAGTGTACACAATTGGCTTCATTCAAGTGCAAATACATCGAAATTGAACCTTCTTCAACGAATAAACATTCTTATAGATGTTGCAAACGCACTTGATTATCTTCACAACTGCTGCCAAAAAACGATTATTCACGGTGATTTGAAGCCTAGCAACATTCTACTTAACGCTGATATGGTGGCTCATGTTGGAGACTTTGGTTTAGCTCGGCTACTTGGTATAGAGTTAAACCAAAATAGCTCAACTGGGGTTAAAGGAACAATTGGTTATGCGCCTCCAGGTAGTATTCCATGATGCTTATATTTACTTACAAATTAAAGTTTGTAGATTAACTAACTGTTTTTAATTCACAGAGTATGGTCTCGGGAGCAAGATGACAAGTATTGGGGATGTCTACAGTTTTGGAATATTATTACTAGAGGTGATGACCGGGAAAAAGCCAACAGACGGCATGTTTAACGATGGTCTTAGCCTTCATAAATTTGCTCACATGGCATTACCAGATCATGTAATTGATGTTATTGATAATGATGCAATTGTGTTGCAAAGTACGGATGCGAATGCAAAGAAAGTGGAAGAATGTTTGGCTGCAACTATCAAGATTGGAGTATTGTGCTCTGTGGATTTCCCAACCACAACGGATGAAAATAGAAATTGTTGTCAATGAGTTGCAGCGTATTCTGGATGTGCTTCAAAATATATAAGGTACTCTCTTCTCCCTATTTGTAAAATATGATTTTACATGAGTTTGTTAACAAATCATCACTAACTTAGTTTTATTTTTGAACGATTTCAGGTCAAATACCAAGCTTTCTTAGTGTGATTTGAAAGTAACTGCAGCAAGGAGCAGTGCATGTCGTAGTTATATAAACGTTACTTTGTCAAATATGTTTGTAAGGGTGTCTTAATTTTCTTGTTGCATAAGTACTGTAAGAGAGACGTAAGAGTGTATTTACATTGCTGATGACTTTTCTTGAATATTTGAATGAGAAAGCTTAGCGCTTTCCCCTCTTTTGATTGGAAGCAATAAGTGTTTCGAGGAGAGTATGATTCAATTTCATAAAAAGTTTAAGTTTTCATGTTTGGACCCAAAATTGAAAAATTGGGGGCAAAGTGTGTTCGTTACATCATTGGATGAAAACTATGCAAAAGAGTTGGGCAAAGTATCATTTCAGGGCTCAATATGTTTGTTCTATTACTGCAAGTTCACTTTATTTTTTATTTCATTGGAATTTTTTTAAGTCA
Organism: Artemisia argyi; assembly: GCA_030686995.1. Lineage (NCBI taxonomy): Eukaryota > Viridiplantae > Streptophyta > Magnoliopsida > Asterales > Asteraceae > Artemisia > Artemisia argyi. Next base: position 200,543,001 of record CM060683.1, on the reverse strand, counting down.
TCTGTCAAACATGTACTTGGAGATTATGGGTGTTTCACTGTTCCGCTAGGCGTATCTGCATAATGAATATTGTTGAAAGTTGTAGTCAGATTACTATTAGGTATTTGTAGTTTGTTTACTATTAGGCCCGGTACCTGTTACCGTCCTTTTACAGAAAATTGAGTTCGTGGACCCGCCACTTAAACATACCATTCTTAACTACATGTATCTAGTATGGATAATGGGAGCATTAAACAACACAGGAAGTCTGACTGATATTGGGCTAAAAGTGACTAAGTTCCCGTTGGGCCCACAGCTCACTAAACTGCTTTTAACATGTGAAGAATTTAGTTGCATAAACTAAGTTTTACCGATTGTATCTATGCTCTGAGTCCCGTCTGTATTCTTTAGTCCAAAAGACCGGGCAGAAGAAAGTGATGCTGCACATGCAAAAAATTTCATGCCTGAATCCGATTATCTAACATTACTCAACATCTACAAACAATGGGAAGCTAACAAATACTTGATATCTTGAAAAAGCTCATGATCTGGCTGACATCATGTGGGTTGGGACATCATCAGAAAAGCGATATGCTCAGTTTACTTCCATAACGCAGCAAAATCTAAAGGAATCAGAAATACATAAGTATTATGTACTGTGAACAACTTTGTTGGACATGTCCACTTATACATTGCTAGTTTGCACAATTAACCCAAAACAGAAACAATAACAAAACCTACATAAGCTGATTTTCAGCTACATTCCTAAAAAGATGCCGTTACCAATTGCTTTTCTTTGCTCAACATCAACTATTTGTTTGTAATTCATTGTTTTTTCTTTCGATCCTTGGCAAGAATGTTGACACATTAATTTGTTGCAAAAATGAACATAGCTGTTGTTGACCAGCTATACTTGGTCCACTACGAAATATTGGGAATAAGTGGAGGCATGGCTTAGCTCCTAACTGGAATGAACGAATATGTAGCCGCGGGCACTGTTTAGTTTTTACTAGAGTAGTAGCAATTTTGCCATCTTACTGTAATTCATCTACTAACTCGGTTCTGGTTAATCCTAAACTTGAATTTTGTATGGGTAGTTAGTGCTCTTTGAGTATAATGTCTCATGTTCTTTTTGCGGATTTGCATAATGTTGGGTTAAACCGGATCATGTACTAGTATTGTTGTCTTATGAACTATATGATTACCGCATATTTGATACAATATATGTGTAGTATAGCAAATTGTTTGCGCCGCAGTTGGTGTTTACAGTATAGTACTACATCTCGGTAGAACATAAAGCTTGATGATCATCATTAACGAATAGCCTTTGTGTAAATAAGCTCTTACTCTTTGCATTTATTAATATATGGATATGTTTAGTTTATGTTTAGCTTTGGCCCATGGATGTTTTGCCCATGACTTATTTACTTCTCTAGTTCTATTTCAACAGTGTAATGCGATTATTAACTAATAGCCTTATGCCTTTCCAATTTTATGCTAGAAATATGACGTTTGGAGCTATAAATGCATTGTTGTCCATTTCAGAGGGTAGAACATAAAGCTTGCCGATTGATCGTCGATAAAAAAAGAAAACGTACCACCTATCTCATTAGATATGTTAGTAGATATATGCCCACATATAGAAAAACAATTGTTGACAAACGAGTGAGCAACCAAAATGACATATTTCATCGTTTAGGACCACTATTACATCCAACATTCACTATATACATTGGCATCTTTGATTCCTTGAATTGTAGACTCCTTAATGTGGATTCAAAAGTATAGTCAAAGTACTACGCTTAACCCGTACTTTTTTTTTCTTGTATTTATGGATATTGTGTCACATTGTCACGGTGAACAGAAGATATGGCCTCTTTGAGTTTCTAGTGAAACTACAAAATTTTGCGTCCCTTATTGTTCATACACTCATGGCTTCAAAGCATTTCATAGTAGTTATACAAGAAACCTTATGTTGTCGACAATAATATATAAAATGATGTTATATAAGTTTCTGGTTTTGTCACACTCGTGAATCATCTCCAACGCAACTCAGTATATAGACAAAGACCAACAATAGCCATATACTAACCGGATGAAAAAGTAGCATCTGACATGATTAACTGTTTCTTCTGCTGTTCTAAATTGTAAAAGCAGACCATAAATAAGCTCACAAAACAACCAGACTTGAAAATTAAACTAAAATTACAAGCACACTGTCAAACCATCATATTTATGATTCATCTTTCTCCCCCGTTGCTGCTTCATTGAACATGTACAGGCTTTGATACTCGATCGGGTACAATGTAGATCTTTTCACATCCCGAAACAGCTCATAAACTCACCTCACATCTTCCATTTCCACAACCTTCCTTTCCTCCTCTAGCAAGCCAATGCAGCTGATGTGATCAAGTTTATGGCGTACCGCAGAGATGTCTCAACTCCAATTTGTATCAGTAAAACCTTTGCCTCATCAGATATGTCAACATATTCCTCTTGACACCTTATATCAAGAATCTTGTGAATGTCGTCTTCTATGTACGGTTGTGTGGAGATGATGCGAAGGCGATCCAGGAAATCGATTGCAATCCCATGGGGGGATTTGTAGATTGTGCCTCGAATAGTTGTGATTCCTCGGTTGGTGGCAACAACAAGTATTGGTGCCATGTCATTTTCTAAGGCACGGCTTAGGATTGAAAAACACTCGATATCAAGCATGTGGACTTCATCTATGAACAAAACACCAGGAATGATCTTTGCCTTTCCTTCCTCTTGCCACTTTCAACCTTTGTATCGATCTGTTCCTTCACTTCAGCTCGTATTTCTCCGGTGTCACCAGTGAAAAGAGCAAGAAAACCATGTGTTCTGCATTTGATAACAAAAATAATTAAGTTTTCAGAAAGATCAAGTACCATAGTTGCTCTGACCCCCTGCCCCATAGACAACAGAAACTACTGCTGCACAAAAAACAACACTGCTTCATTATCATTTGTCCCATTTTCGTCATTGTACGTTTTTTGTGCTTCTGTGTCAAACAAATCTTATTAAAACCAAGACAAGGATTTTACAGATAATGACACTTCTTAAGAAAATGTCAATATCAGAGGTTACAAAATAACCAAGAAGTATCAATATTACAGGTTGGAAAAGTCATCATTTTAGCGACTGCTGGACAACTCTGGACCTTCTTAAACATGTCCTAGTACTCACTGGAACAGTAGATACATAAACACATATTAATAAAAAAAATAGATGGATGACAATGTGCTTCATTATAGCATAAATGCATAATACAAAGCAAGATTATATACAAATGAGAAAATAAACTGGAAAAGAAATAAATTGACTAGAAAGTATTTCCGCTTTACATTCATAGGGGCTGTAAGCATGCAAAAACATAACTTAATAAAACATTGGACAAAAACAATACAGACCTGATCATAGTTTTCTTCTTCTTCTGTAGTGGAATTCTGGGATTCTAATGGTTTGTCTGCACCGCAGTTCTGTCGGTTACATTTGGTCCTAAAAGGATAGTTTAAGTTGTTACATTTGTCACACTTCCAGCTCCCTTCTGGCATATCCGCTTCTGAAACAAAATAAGATACATATATATGATTCAGACTCAAACGTCACTAACAGGTAACTAAATATATACATGAAGTACTTACTGGAACTCTGGTTTTGCAACCAAATTAAAATAGAGCTAAAAACAAATTAGAATGACACGTTATATTAAAGATAGCTAAAAAGCTTTTCAATGTGTCAAAAATAGAGCTGGTATAAAGATGGTGTCTCAGACCTGAGATCCTGGTTTAGGTGTGTTGCATTTCCCCATGTTACTTACAGACTGTTCTGAAGGAGAAATTGACATTTCCACATTTCGGGCACTCCCAGTCATTTTCTCCTGTTCCATATGTAAGAAGCAAGTGAAACAATGAAAAACAGATCATAAATTACAATCATCTGCTAGTCTCTGTAGCAGTATATGAATAAGTTAGATATAACATACCTTTCTTTTGAGATGTCTCTTCTGGAAAGAATCCAGGCCGTGGTCCTTCTAAAAATTCAAAAAACAAATGATCGATCAATATATCATCAAATTTACTAGTTTTAGTTGATTGATATAACAAAACTCAGACATACCATGGCAGCCTGAGCAATGGGCAATCGCAAACCAAATTGCTCCATCAGCTGAGGTAAACCATACAATGCACCTGCAAAAAAGATGTAATCCCAGTGTTAGCAAGATGTCATAAAGTAGCGGGCAATGCAAATCATCATAATGAGATATAAAAACCGATAGTGCATTTTCTTTTACATTGAAGGTGAACAAAATAAGTCTCAGAATACCAGAACTTCTGAGCAACACACAGTAAACTAGGGGTGAGCAAAACCGCCCGAGTCCCGACAACCGACCCGATCCCGACATAAACCGATAGTCCCAAAACCGAATAATAGCTTCTTGGGTCGGGAGTCGGGATGGATTTTTAGCATTTTTGGGATTCAGGACGGGTCGGGACGGGCCAAAAACCAACAAAATACAAGTAAAAACCGACTACTTTCGGGACGGTCAGGACGGGCCAAAAACCCGATTACTTTCGGGTCGGTATTCGGTTTACGATTTAGGTGACTTTTGGGATCGGGATCCAGCCCGATGCTCAGCCCTATAGTAAACAATAAAATGGACAAAATCAACCAAAATATACATACCAGTTCCTATCATAGGCCCACCTGAATAAGCAGTGTGGCAGAGAGTTGCAGAGGACGATAAGGGTTCCCTCATAAGGAGTAAAGGAGACATAGATGTTCCATTAAAGGGAGAAGCAGCATAAGGTGTTACACCCATATACATTGAAGAAGGTGACTGGAACCAGCATCATCAGGAGACGACGAAGAGTAGCCTTGTGGGGTCGGCATTTGCCTTGGAACAGATTTCTGTAGAACAAACATTTCGTTGAAAGAGTCATTAATAAAGATAACTATAGGACAAAGAACACATCAGCAAACTGATGCAGCATAACCAAATATTTTAAATTTGAGTACACTCATCGTAGGACTAAAATCCTGTATACATTCAACTATTAGTTATCAAAACTATCAATATGCTTTGATGAGCAATCAGTTTCGTTACTGATCCTGTTAAATGTCTATTCTCTTACGGCCAAAAAATGATGACTACTACAATATGTGTAATAAACGGATTGTGTAACTTTAATCTCATATAGAGAAACTAAAACTAGGGCTAAGTAAGGGGGTGTAAGTTTAAGCTTATTTTTAGGCTTTTGAGCTTATTTGACTTTGCTTAAATCTCATACGCCCATATTTTCCGGATTATTTTCAGACTTGTGAGCTTATTAAGACTTAAAGATGGAAGATAAGCTCATAAGCTAGAAAAAAGACAGATAAAGATGAGGTTATGAGATATAAGCCAAGCCAAATAAGATCATAAGCCCAAAATAAGCTTAAAACACGACCCCCTAAGTTGAACGTTTCACCTAAGTAAACTCCAATTAATATAATTGGCAAACCCCAAAGTCCATAGTTCTAATCACCATCCATATTCATGTAACACTAATATGAGTAAAGATTAATAAATCATCACAACCAATTAGAGCCTAAAACCTGTCAACCTCTAAAACCTCTCTCTTAAAGCCAAAAAACGATAGCTACTACGATATGTGTAATAAACGGATTGTGTAACTTACTGAGTTATGAGCAGCTGGTCTTGGCTGTGTACAGTTGCGCATATTGCAAGTTTTCCGAAAAGAAAAGTTGAAATTCCCACAGCTAGGACAGGTCCAGTCATCTTCTCTACGACCACCTAAATCATAATCAAGACAAATTAATACCATAGAATAAACTTATGGTCCCCTGTCTAAACTCACAAGACAAATTTTATGCATAAGTATTTATAGGCTTTAGAAAAAACGTAAAGCTTTATGGTGTATTTTGGAGCTGAAACAAAAAAAAACTAAACTGCGGCTAAATAAGGGGATGTTTGTTTAAGCTAATTTTTAGGCATATGAGCTTATTTGACTATGCTTATATCTCATATTCCAGCTTATTTTCAGACTTGTGAGCTTATTATGACTTAAAGATGGAAGATAAGCTCACAAGCTAGAAAAAAGACGGATAAAGATGAGCTTATGAGATATAAGCCGAGCCAAATAAGAGCATTACTTTAGGCTGTTTAATGGGGTCGAATATACATGATTATTTATTCTTAGGTGCTAGAACAAGTGAAGAGATGCAAATTAGATAATTCCAATCTCTCCCACTAGCAATTACAAAATGTTACTACGGCTACTAATTCCAGCAGTACTAACATAAAGGCATGTTATAATCATAGTCGGTAATGCAATCATGGCTTCTGATGTTTTATAATGCACTATTGATAACAGAAAAACAATGTTAACTAGTATGACTAAAAAGGCTTTTGACGCAATCGTATTACTCTTCTAGTAATCACTAATCAAACGTTAATGATCCAAATTTGCTTACTAAAAGCCTATTTATATACAATGACAACAAGAAAGACAGCATGACCAAAACTTACAAATCACTTATTTCAACATGTTACTCTATGTGTTTGACCTAATAAAGTGACTAGCGAATAGAGTGACTACTAGTCAAATATAAAACTACTAGTCAATTATAGACGCTTAGCCTAACAATAAAATAACTAAGGGCCACCCAACATGATTTGCTTGTATAGACCATGGAAATTACTAGTTAATTAGAAGGAGCGTACAATTTTCAGCTTATAACATCATAAGCACGACAACTATGAAACACACAAAACAGAATCACAGTATACAATTATATATAGGTCGGTTGTTCTTAGTAAGTGGTATGGGATTATTTTGTTTATAACTACTTACGGGCTTAAAAACCATTTCAAATAATCAAACCCGGACATGTTTTAATAACTCAATGTGTAGGAGTGTTATATAAGCAGATAGCAAATTAGCAAACACTTGCTTGTTAGCAAAATACACATCAGCAAAAGAATATATGATAACCAAATAACTTAAACTTAATTATACTCATCATAGAACAAAAATCTAGTATAAATACAACTGTTGGTTACCAAAACTACAAAGAGCAATCAGTTTCTTTAGTGCGTTGGTTCTATGAAATCTGTTGGAACTCCATTAGAGGAATATAAAGCACACTTACAAACAAAAATTCAATCGGTAGATATATCTATCTCCTAACAGGAGTGAGAGACTGGTCTTCTAAACGCCTATTTTCTTAAAGCCAAAAAACGATAGCTACAGCCATATAGAAACTAAACTGGGGCTAAATAAGGGGATGTTCGTTTAAGCTTATTTTTAGGCTTATGAGCTTATATCTCATAGACCCATATTTTCCAGCTTATTTAAAGATTTGTGAGCTTATTATGACTTAAAGATGGAAGATAAGCTCATATACTAAACTATAAGACCGAAAAAAATGAGCTTATGAGATATAAGCTGAAAGCCCAAACTTAAACTTGAACAAATCCAAATTATAAGGGAATGTTTGTTTAAGCTAATTTTTAGGCTTGTGAGCTTATTTGACTATGCTTAAATCTCATACACCCATATTTTCCGGCTTATCTTCAGACATGTGAGGTTATTATGACTTAAAGATGGAAAGATAAGCTGATAAGGTAGAAAAAAGGCGGATAAAGAAGAGCTTATGAGATATAAGCCGAACCAAATAAGATCATAAGCCCAAATTAAGCTTAAACAAAGAGCCCTAAGGTCAAAGTTTGACATGAGTAACCTCCAAATAATATAATTGGGAAACCCCAATTAGTCCATGGTTCTAATCAACATCTCGATTGATGTAAGACTAATAATAATATGAGTAAAGATTAATAAATTATGACAACCAATTAATTAGAGCCTAATTAATTAAAGGTTAAATTAAATCAAGCCTCTATCTAATCTAATCTAATCATTTTGATATAATCATTTTGATATAATCAAATTACACAAGAAAAGAAGCACAATTTAAAGAATAAAATGAAGCACGAGAAAGAGAAGGAACCATCCGTTGTGGCAGATAAGTTTCTGTTATCATCAAGTCCACTGCTGTGAAACAAACAAAAGATGGAGAGGTGGTGGGTGGGAGGATTGGACGGTGGAGATTTAATTACAGTCAACTATGTTTGCCAGCGTGGCACCTACAAAATGGAATTCATCCGCTGTTTGTTTGTAAGTTCAAAAACTTTTTTTTTTTTTTTTTTTTTAACTGCATTTTTTGTTGTGATTTTGTTGGCCTTTTTACTTTTGGTTAGATATTTTAAAAAGTTTTGAGTTCAGACTAAAATTGAAACATCTGTTTCATAGGGGGTGATAGTCGGTTCGGGTTGATTGGGTTCGGATCAATTCGGCCGACGCTAAAAACATACCCGAACCCCATTCTATTTAACCTTTGTTAATCACGTTTGGGTCTATTTGTGTCTGGTACTAAATAGAGCCTAATTAATTAAACGATAAATTAAATCATGTCAACCTCTAAAACTTCTATCTAATTTACCATTTTCATTTAATCAAATTACACATATAGCCAAACACAATTTAAAAAATAAAATTAATCGAAGCATAAGAAAGAGAAGGTACCATGGCTTTTATCAACATCAATCAAGTCCGCTGCTGTGAAATGATTTTGAGTGAAATAAACAAAAAAAAATGGAGAGGTGATGGGTGAGATTGGACGATGGTGATTAATTACAATCATACGTGTTTGGATGGGATTTGCTAGCGTGGCATATTAAAAGTGGACATTTAATATGGGACGGAGGTAATATATGTTTTTCTTATTATTTTATCTGTCACTAGCGTGTTATAAAAGTCGACCCGACCTGAACCTGACATGAACTCGAACCTGAATATGGATTTTCAGGTCGAGTCAATCGGGGCAAAAATTATATTCGGGTCAATCAGGTCAACCCGAATTGACCCGAGTTATAAACAAGGTCGGGTTCAGGTATGTTTTTATTAGCCTCGATCCGAATTGACCTGAATCCAACTAACCCAGCTCAACTAACACTTTTACAATGTAAAAATACTCGGGTTGACCCGAAGCCGAGTTGACCCGATCCGAGTTGACCCGAACCCGAGTTCTAAACAAGTTCGGGTTTGGGTATGTTTTTCTTGAGTCTTGACCCGAATTGACCCGACCCGATTGACCCGAACCCGAACGAGTCGACCAGAATAACACCCCTATCTGTGACACATTAGTTTGTTGCAAAAATTAATATAGGATGTTTTTACTTTTCTTTTATTCTCTTTTAATTGAGATAAATGTGAGCCCAAAATATATAATCTTTCTTAATTGGGAGACTTAGGGTGTGTTTGATAGCCAATTATTAAAACAATTCAGAGCCTACAAATGATTCAGTCAATGGTTGCTTTGTTTGATAGAAAAAAATTATGTGTTGAGTGGGCCATAGTAGGGGTAAGCATCGGGCCGATCCCGACCCGTCCCGACCCGATATGGACAAGACCAAATCCCGAGTTCGCCGGAAAACCAAACCGACTCCCGACCCGAAACCAGTCGGTTCGGTATCGGGACGGTCGGGATCGGTCGGATTTGTTGGTTTTCTTTGTTGTTTTCCGGTTTTCATCCCGTCCCGACCCGATACCGACAAGCCCGAATCCCGAGTTCGCCGGAAAACCAAACCGACTCCCGACCCGTTTACTAGTCGGGATCGGAATCGGGCCGTCGGGATGGTCGGAATCGGGACGGGTATCGGTAGTCGGTCGGAAATTATCACCCCTAGGCCATAGAACTTCTAAACGGACCTCCATCCAACCCCATGCCCTGTGATTCAGCATCTTGGTATTTATCTTAAATACCCTTTTTTTTTAATACACATATTAAAATATAATGGCCTTAACATTTTTTAATTAGTATTTGTATCTTACAATATTATATTATATGTATTCATTATGATCAATAACTTTAGGAAAGAATCAAAGTCATGTGTGTTGGATAGTAGCTTTTATCATGGTCATTTTTGCTATGACCTTTTCTGCTATGATGTGTGTCGTATAGTAGCTTTCATCATGTGTGTCTTCTATGACCTTTTTGATTGTAAGTAAAATACTTTTTTGAGATGTTACTTCTTCTGATAAGCACCAATTAATTAAAAAATTACACAACAAATATCAAAATTAAAAAAAAAAAAAAAAAAAAAAAAAAAAAAAAAAGTGTATTTCAAGCAATTTTAATTTGGTTAGGGTTATAATCTACCATATTCATTTAATCAAATTACACATATAGCCAAACACAATTTTGAAAAATAAAATGAATTGAAGCATAAGAAGAAAGAGAAGGTACCATCGCTTTTATCAATATCAATCAAGTACGCTGCTGTGAAATGAGTGAAACAAACAAAAAAATGGAGAGGTGGTGGGTGAGATTGGATGGTGGTGATTAATTACAGTCGTGTTTGCTCATACAACATACTTGGAACCATATGCAACTCATCATTAGCATCTAATAAATAAGACGACATACAGTTGAAAAGGTACAACACCCTCTAAAATACTTAGCCCAGCAACTCACCGGGTGACGCATGCATGTGAAAGTAAAAAATCTCTTAAAGACCACAAATCACGAATTTTATATGCTACAATATGACAACAGAAATCACAAAGCAAAGTATCTCCGTAACTGCAGCAACATGAAGACGAAGACGACATGACTGACTTTCAGACCCATACTGAGCAACTGTTGTACAACTCTGGACCTTCTTAAACATGTCCTAGTACTCACTGGAACAGTAGATACATAAACACATATTAATAAAAAATAGATGGATGACCATGTGCTTCATTATAGGCGCGTTGTATTTCCTCTCAGTAACAGACTGTTGTGAAGGAGAAATTGACATTTCCACATTTTGGGCATTCCCAGTCATTTTCTCGTGTTCCATCTGTAAGAAGCAAGTGAAACAATGAAAAACGGTTGGTAAATTACAATCATCTGCTAGTCTGTGTAGCAGTATATGAATAAGTTGGATATAATATACCTTTCTTTTGAGATGGCTCTTCTGGGGAAAATCCAGGCCATGGTCCCTATAAAAATTCAAAAACCAAATGATCGATCAATATAGCATCACATATTTATATTTTAGGAAACTTTTTACTAGTTGCAATTAGTTGATTGATATAACAAAATTCAGGCGTACACCTGAGCAATGGGCAGTCAAACCAAATTGTTCCATCAGCTGAGGTAAACCATACAAAGCACCTGTAAAAAGGTTCAAAGCTGGTTTCAGCAAAATGTCACAAAGTAGCAGGTAGGGGTGTCAAAAAAACCAACCCGACCCGAACACGATTAAGCCTATTCAGGTCGGGTTACTCAGATCAATAATCTTATTATGGTTATTCGGGTCAACCCGAATGCTAAATGGGGTCGGGTATCGGATAAAATATTTTTGGCTAACTCGGGTTTGGGTCGACCCGTTTGACCTGAATAAGTTTTTATTTTAATTTATATATTTTTTATAAATTATCTATCTAAAATAGAACAAATAGGCAATTTTATGACCCGTTTACTCATATTTGAGCTGACCTGACCTGACCTGAATTAACCCGAACTTGACTAACCCCAATTAACACTAATAGCAGGCAAGGCAAATAATCATAATGAGATACAAAAGGCGATCGTGCAATTTCTTTTACATTGAAAGTGAACAAAATAAGTATTAGAATACCAAAACTTGTGAACAACACACGGTAAACAATAAAATGGCCAAAAATCAACCAACAAACACATACCAGTTCCTATCATGGGCCCACCTGAATAAGCAGGTGTGGCAGAGAGTTGCAGAGGACGATAAGGGTTCCCTCCAGGCAGACGGCTGTTGTAGTTGACTAGTTGTAATGATAAGCAGATCCATCATAAGGAGGCATAGATGTTCCATTGAAGGGAGAAGCAGCATAAGGTGTTACACCCATATACATTGAAGAGGGTGCACCAGAACCAGCATAAGGAGAAGACGAGGAGTAGCCTTGTGCGGTCGGCATTTGACTTGGAGCAGATTTCTGTATAACAAACATTTCGTTGAAATACTAATTACAGTAATAAATACACATCAGCAAAAGAATAAATACAAGAGCAATCAGTCTCTTCAGTCTCTTCAGTGCTTTGGTTGTATGAAATCTGTTGGAAATCAACTAGATGAATATCTAGCTCATAACAAGAGTGAGAGACTGCTCTTGTAGACGATAGCTACTGCGAGACGTGTAATAAACGGAATGTGCAACTTACTGAGTTATGATCAGCTGGTCTAGGCTCTGTCTAGTTGCAAGTTGTCCGGAAAGAAAAATTGACATTCCCACAGCTAGGACAGGTCCAGTCGTCTTCTCTACGACCACCTAAATCATAATCACCAGAAATTAATACCACAGAATACAAGAATAAATCCGACTAAGAAGTAAGTGTCATCTCATGCAAACTAAATTTATGGTCCATGTCTACACTGGGGCTAAATAAGAGGATGTTTGTTTAAGCTTATTTTTTGGCTTGTGAGCTTATTATGACCGTACTTATATCTCATACGCCCATATTTTCCGGCTTAATTTCAGACTTGTGAGCTTATATGACTTAAAGATGGAAGATAAGCTCATAAGCTAAACCATAAGACGGAAAAGAAATTAGCTTATGAGATATAAGCTGAAAGCCCAAACATAAGCTTAAACAAATCCAATTATAAGCTCATAAGCTAAACTATCACAACCAATTACAAGGGGATGTTGTTTAAGCTAATTTTTAGGCTTATGAGCTTAATTGACTATGCTTAAATCTTATATGCCCATATTTTCCAGCTTAATTTCAGACTTGTGAGGTTATTATGACTTAAAGATGGAAGACAAGCTCATAAGCTAAACCATAAGACGGAAAAGAAATTAGCTTATGAGATATAAGCTGAAAGCCCAAACATAAGCTTAAACAAATCCAATTATAAGCTCATAAGCTAAACTATCACAACGAATTATAAGGGGATGTTTGTTTAAGATAATTTTTAGGCTTATGAGCTTATTTGACTATGCTTAAGTCTCATACGCCCATATTTTCCGGCTTATTTTCAGACTTGTAAGCTTATTATGACTTAAAGATGGAAGATAAGCTCATAAGGTAGAAAAAAGCCGGATAAAGATGAGCTTATGAGAAATAAGCCGAACCAAATAAGATCATAAGCCCAATTAGTCCATACTTCTAATCAGCATTTCGATTTATATTATCACAACTAATTACACAGCAAGAGTAAAATTAAATGTTGTCAACCTCTAAAACCCTACTCCAATCAACCAAGAAATATAAAAATTAGTCAAACTATGGGTTGCGATGGACAAGTCCCATGGCCACAATAGATGACTGATGATACAATAGTAACATTAAATCTAAGCTAGAGCAAACTGTCTATACTATAAACCAAGCTGAAAAACATAACACGGCTTATTATCCAAGTCAAGAAGAAGCATCATCGAAATACGAATACTAGACATAAGCATATAGAGAAACTAAAACTAGGGCTAAGTAAGGGGGTGTTAGTTTAAGCTAATTTTTAGGCTTATGAGCTTATTTGACTATATGCTTAAATCTCATACGCCCATGTTTTCCGGCTTATCTTCAGACTTGTGAGCTTATTGTGACTTAAAGATGGAAGATAAGCTCATAAGGTAGAAAAAAGGCGGATAAAGATGAGCTTATGAGATATAAACCAAACCAAATAAGATCATAAGCCCAAAATAAGCTTAAAACACGACCCCCTAAGTTGAACATTTCACCTATGAGTAAAGATTAATAAATTATCACATCCAATTAGAGCCTAAAACCTGTCAACCTCTAAAACCTCTTAAAGCCAAAAAAACGATAGCTACTGCGACATGTGTAATAAACGGATTGTGTAACTTACTGAGTTATGAGCAGCTGGTCTTGGCTGTGTACAGTTGCGCATATTGCAAGTTTTCCGAAAAGAAAAGTTGACATTCCTACAGCTAGGACAGGTCCAGTCATCTTCTCTACGACCACCTAAATCATAATCAAGAAAAATTAATACCATAGAATAAACTTATGGTTCCCTGTCTAAACTCACAAGACAAATTTTATGCATAAGTATTTATAGGCTTTAGAAAAAAACGTAAAGCTTTATGGTGTATTTTGGAGCTGAAACAAAAAGAAACTAAACTGGGGCTAAATAAGGGGATGTTTGTTTAAGCTAATTTTTAGGCTTATGAGCTTATTTGACTAAGCTTATATCTCATATGTCCATATTTTCCAGCTTATTTTCAGACTTGTGAGCTTATTATGACTTAAAGATGGAAGATAAGCTCACAAGCTAGAAAAAAGACGGATAAAGATGAGCTTATGAGATATAAGCCGAGCGAAATAAGAGTATTACTTTAGGCTGTTTAATGGGGTCGAATATACATGATTATTTATTCTTAGGTGCTAGAACAAGTGAAGAGATGCAAATTAGATAATTCCAATCTCTCCCACTAGCAATTACAAAATGTTACTACGGCTACTAATTCCAGCAGTACTAACATAAAGGCATGTTATAATCATAGTCGGTAATGCAATCATGGCTTCTGATGTTTTATAATGCACTATTGATAACAGAAAAACAATGTTAACTAGTATGACTAAAAAGGCTTTTGATGCAATCGTATTACTCTTCTAGTAATCACTAATCAAATGTTAATGATCCAAATTTGCTTACTAAAAGCCTATTTATATACAATAACAACAAGAAATACAGCATGACCAAAACTTACAAATCACTTATTTCAACATGTTACTCTATGTGTTTGACCTAATAAAGTGACTAACGAATAGAGTGACTACTAGTCAAATATAAAACTACTAGTCAATTATAGACGCTTAAGGCTATGTTTGGCAAAAATAGCTGTGAGCAGTAGCAGTGGGCAGTAGCAGTGAGCTGTGAGCAGTAGCTGTGGCTGCTCACAACTTCTTAAAGAAGCATTGGAAAAATGAGCTTTCCTAAAAAATAGCAAAGCTCACTGCTCTTTTGCCAAACGAACACTAAAAATAAAAAAGCTCATTGCTCACCGCTCATTGCCTCAAAAAGCTCCAAAAAGCTCTGCGCCAAACATAGCCTTAGCCTAACAATAAAATAACTAAGGGCCACCCAACATGATTTGCTTGTATAGACCATGGAAATTACTAGTTAATTAGAAGGAGCGTACAATTTTCAGCTTATAACATCATAAGCACGACAACTATGAAACACACAAAACAGAATCACAGTATACAATTATATAGGTCGGTTGTTCTTAGTAAGTGGTATGGGATTATTTTGTTTATAACTACTTACGGGCTTAAAAACCATTTCAAATAATCAAACCCGGACATGTTTTAATAATTCAATGTGTAGGAGTGTATACTTAAGTGTTATACAAGCCGATAGCAAATTAGCAAACACTTACTTGTTAGCAAAATACACATCAGCAAAAGAATATATGATAACCAAATAACTTAAACTTAATTATACTCATCGTAGAACAAAAATCTAGTATAAATACAACTGTTGGTTACCAAAACTACAAAGAGCAATCAGTTTCTTTAGTGCGCTGGTTCTATGAAATCTGTTGGAACTCAATTAGAGGAATATAAAGCATACTTTCAAACAAAAATTCAATCGGTAGATATATCTATTTCCTAACAGGAGTGAGAGACTGGTCTTGTAAACGCCTATTTTCTTAAAGCCAAAAAACGATAGCTACAGCCATATAGAAACTAAACTGGGGCTAAATAAGGGGATGTTTGTTTAAGCTTATTTTTAGGCTTATGAGCTTATATCTCATACACCCATATTTTCCAGCTTATTTAAAGATTTGTGAGCTTATTATGACTTAAAGATGGAAGATAAGCTCATATACAAAACTATAAGACCGAGAAAAATGAGCTTATGAGATATAAGCTGAAAGCCCAAACTTAAACTTGAACAAATCCAAATTATAAGGGAATGTTTGTTAAAGCTAATTTTTAGGCTTATGAGCTTATTTGACTATGCTTATAAGTTATATCTCATATGCCCATATTCTCCGGCTTATTTACAGACTTGTGAGGTTATTATGACTTAAAGATGGAAGATAAGGTCATAAGGTAGAAAAAAGGCGGATAAAGATGAGCTTATGAGATATAAGCCGAACCAAATAAGATCATAAGCCCAAAATAAGCTTAAACAAATCCCCCTAAGTTCAAAGTTTTCACTTAGTAATAACCTCCAGTAAAATTACAAAGCCTGAAAATCCATTCTTCTAATCAACATCTCGATTACACAGCAATAATATGATTTACCATTAACAAATATATCATCACAACTAATTACACAGCAAGAGTAAGTGGCATAAATACATTAGTATAAAAGAAAAACGTACCATCAATCATCGGTTCTGTTATCAATCTGAAATCCCACAACTCCAACCATCGCTTTTATCCATGCCATTCAAATCCGCTGCTAAATCATAGTTTCTGTGAAATTTATACAATGAAATGAAACCAAAAAAAAAAAAAAAAGGAGTCCTGGTTTTGGTGGTGGTACTGATTGGAAATGTGGGGTTTGTTTGGACGGTGGAGATTAATTTAAGTCAAAGTATGTTTGAATGGGAATTGACACTGTGGCAACTACTATGGAAAGGAAACACATCAACTACTCTATACTCTATTTGTTTGCGGGGATTTTCTAACATCGGTTCATCGCAACACAAGCTTTTAATCATTCAATAAACTAAAATTATTGGGAGTTAAAACTTTAAAACTTGAATATTTCTTCAAAATATAAGTTTTCAATGCAAGATGTACAATGCAAGTTAAACATGTTTAGGATATATATGCAATTGCCCCAAAATTATTACTCCCTCCGTCCCATATTAAATATCCTATTTTGACTTTTGCAGTCTTTGTTTTTCAACTTTGACTATAATATTTTTGTTTGTGTTATATACTACTTGATGAAAATTATACCAAAGAAAATATATTTAAAACTCAATTTATTCATATATTTTGCATCAAATATTATATAATAGAAAATAAAATAATTAAAGTCAAAGTTGTAAAAGATTGGCTTCAAAAAGTCTAACAAGAGAGTTAAATATGGGACAGAGGGAGTATATTTTTTTGTTATATGATATTAATAGTTTCTTAAATTTGTAATGTTTACCAAACATATCACTATTTTATATGGAAATAAAAATATTTAAGGAAGTAAATGTATTTATTTAATGTTTTAAACTTGTGCCACTATTGCAGGGCCGTCCCATGAATTTATGAAAATTTTGAAGGCCCTAGACGAAAATAAATAATGTTGCCTTTCGATAAGAAATATTATATATAAAGTGTCACCGTTTATAAAATATAATGCAATTAATTATCTAAACATTCTAATCTATTACTCATTTAATATATTTTCTCATCTAAATACTTTTTCCTTTATGAAAAATATGTGTACACATTCTTAAAAATTGTAAGGCCCTAAGAGGTCGCTCACCTTGCACACCCTCAAAGACGGTCGTGCAAACCCCAAAGTCCATACTTCAATTCTAATCACCATCCCAATGTATGTAAAAGTAGTTGACATTCCCACAGCTAGGACAGGTCCAGTCATCTTCTCTACGAGTCTACGACCACCTAAATCATAATCACGACAAATTAATACCACAGAAGAAACATTAATGGTCCCTGTCTAAACTCACAAGACAAATTTTATGCACAAGTATTTATAGGCTTTAAAAAAAAACGTAAAGCTTTAGGGTGTATTTTGGAGCTGAAACAAATAGAAACTAAAGGGGATGTTTGTTTAAGCTAATTTTTAGGCTTATGAGCTTATTTGACTGTACTCATATCTCATACGCCCATATTTTCTGGCTTATTTACAGACTTGTGAGCTTATTATGACTTAAAGATGGAAGATAAGCTCATAAGCTAAACTATAAGACGGAAAAAAATGAGCTTATGAGATATAAGCTGAAAGCCCAAACATAAGCTTAAACAAATCCAACATAACCTAAACTATCACAACCAATTATAACGGGATGTTTGTTTAATCTTTTACTTGAAGACCCGTGCTATTTATATCCATAACCTCAATCTTTTGGACACACTCTTTAAATTTTAGGCTTATGAGCTTATTTGACTATGGTTATATCTCATACGCCCATAATTTTCAGCTTATTTTCAGACTTGTGAGCTTATTATGACTTAAAGATGGAAGATACGCTCACAAGCTAGAAAAAAGACGGATACAGATGAGCTTATGAGATATAAGCCGAACCAAATGAGATCGTAAGCCCAAAATAAACTTAAGCAAATCCCCTAAGTTCAAAGTTTCACCGAGTAACCTCCAGTAAAATTGTCAAGCCCGAAAAGCCATACTTCTAATTCTAATCACCATCTCGATGTATGTAACACTAATATGAGTATATATCAGTAAATTATCACAACCAATTAGAGCCTAAACGTTAAATTAAATCCTCTCAACCTCTAAAACCTCTCTAATCTACCATTTTCATATAATCAAATTACACAAGAAAAGGAAGTGGTCGTTTCTCCTCTTAAGCATAATTACAACATCTAGTCAAACACAATTTTGCAAGTAAATCCGTAACAGATACAGTATGCAGTAAATCCATAAAACAAGCTTTGAAATTATATGAAGCATGAGAAAGAGAGCAACACAGAACGTACCATCGGTTCTGGCACGTTTGACAGCTGAGGAGTTTTTGTTATCAATCTAAGAACACAAAACAAACATAATAACACACATTAATATCGACAAAATATACCAATAGCAACTTCAAAAAAAAAGGCCCTAAGATCTCATATCCCATCAATAACAAAAGTACAAAACTGATCTAGATCAAACAAACAACAATTCCAATGCATAACACAAATTGTTTGTTAGTAATAAGCATGCAGAAATTTAACAAAACACACCCTAACGTCAACTTTTCTATCAATTAGAAGGCACGGTACAGTGTACAACACCATAGTTACCCCAACATTTATAGTATTCTTGTTAAAAATTATTAGTGTATTTGCGTGTATGCCGTTTTTTTGGTTCTGTTTTAGTAGGTCTGTTTTTAGTATTAAGCAATGTTGCAAAAATCGTGAATCGGTCCCGAGGCGGTCGGGGGCCGAGTTGCGATTTTTGGCCGATTAATCGGCCGATTTTCTTGACTCGGCCGATTACCTTGGAATTTCCTACAAGTTCCGGGGCTGAGGCCGATTAATCGCCGATTAATCGGCCGCCTCAGCCGATTTTTGCAACACTGGTATTAAGAGGGCAGATAAAATGTGGGCCGGTCGCCGGTGTTACCAGACCTGATAGGCTGGTTCTATGAAGTCTATTGGAACTCAACTAGAGGAATATTAAGCAGACTTTCAAACAAAAATTAAATCGGTAGATATAGCTAGTTCATGACAAGAGTCAGAGACTGGTAAACGCCTAATTTATTAAAGCCAAAAAACAACTCTGATATGTGTAGTAAACAGATTGTGTAACTTACTGATTAGATCAGCTGGTCTTAGCTGTGTACAGTTGTGCATATTGCAAGTTGTCCGAAAAGAAAAGTTGACATTCCCACAGCTAGGACAGGTCCAGTCATCTTCTCTACAACCACCTAAATCATAATCACCGCAAATTAGCCAAAAAGATCTAACCCAATACCCAACCCTATTTAACATCCCGGTTGACCCAAACAAACCAAATAAGATTATTGAACAAAATAACTATCAGAACACCATAACTTCTAAACAACACACGCTAAACAATAAAATTGCCAAAATCAACCAAAAAACACAAACCAGTTCCTATCATGGGCTGACCTGAATAAGCAGGTGTGGCAGAGAGTTGCAGAGGACGATAACGGTTCCCTCCAGGCAGACGGCTGTTGTAGTTGTAACGATAAGCAGAACCATCATAAGGAGGCATAGATTTTCCATTGAAGGGAGAAGCAGCATAAGGTGTTACTCCCATATACATTGAAGAGGGTGCACCGGAACCCGCATAAGAAGAAAACGAGGAGTAGCCTTGTGGGGTCGGCATTTGCCTTGGAGCAGATTTCTGTAAAAAAACATTTCGTTGAAAGACAAATTAATAAAGATAACTATAGGAAAAAATACACATCAGCAAAAGAATATATGATAGCCAAGTAACTTAAACTTAATTTTACTCATCGTAGAACTAAAATCTTGTCTAAATACAATTGTTCGTTACCAAAACTACCAAGAGCAATCAGTTTCTGAAATCTGTTGGAACTCAACTAGAGAAACAAGAGTGAGAGACTGGTCCTGTAAACGCCTATTTTCTTAAAGCCATTAACGGACAGCTAATGCAATATGCCTAATAAACGGATAGTGTAACTTACTGAGTTATGATCAGCTGGTTTTGGCTGTGTACAGTTGTGCATATTGCAAGTTGTCCGAAAAGAAATGTTGACATTCCCAAAGCTAGGACAGGTCCAGTCATCTTCTCTACGACCACCTATTATCATAAGTACAAGTTGTACAACAAATAAATTTGACTAAGAAGTAAGTGTCATTTACATAATAGATGTATGGGTCGATGTATAACTTACTGAGTTATGTATGGGTCAATGTATAAACTAACACGGGTATAAGTAAATGCTTACACTCCCAATGTGTTTCTAACCAGTAACCATGACGAAGCTAAGATACTGTTTGAAGCGGCATTCCTATGTTTTCAAAAGGCTGTGGACGAGGTATAATTCCTTTGGTTGTGCATATAATTAAGGCTCAAAAGTTGAATGGTATTTCCGCATACAAATCAGTTCTAAGTTGAATGGTATAATTCCTATGTTTTCAAAAGGCTGTGGTCTAGTCACTCGCTTTTTGTTGTAGTTAATTTATTTCGGGTAAATTATGAAATATAAAAATTAATCAAACTATGGCTTGCGATGGACAAGTCCCAATGGCCACAATAGATGACTGGTGATACAATAGTAACATTCAATCTAAGCTAGAGCATACTATGTATACTATAAACCAAGCTAAAACACATAGCCAGCCCACATGACACGACTTATTATACAACTCAGGATAAAACTGCATCATCCAAATACGAATACCACACATGAGCATATAGGCTAAGTAAGGGGGTGTAAGTTTAAGCTTATTTTAGGCATATGAGCTTATATGACTCTACTTATATCTCATGAGCCCATATTTTCCAGCTTATTTTCAGACTTGTGAACTTATAATGACTGAAAGATGGAAAATAAGCTCATAAGCTAAACTATAAGATGGAAAAAAATGAGCTTATGAGATATAAGCTGAAAGCCCAAACATAAGCTTAAACAAATCCAATATAAGCTCATAAGCTAAACTATCACAACAAATTATAATGGGATGTTTGTTTAAGCTTATTTTTAGGCTTGTGAGCTTATTTGACTATATGCTTAAATCTCATACGCCCATGTTTTCCGGCTTATCTTCAGACTTGTGAGCTTGTTATGACTTAAAGATGGAAGATAAGCTCATAAGGTAGAAAAAAGGCGGATAAAGATGAGCTTATGAGATATAAGCCGAACAAAATAAGATCATAAACCCAAAATAGGATTAAACAAATGCCCCTGAGTTAAAAGTTTTGACCAGAGTAACCTCCAATTAATAAAATTGGCAAACCCCAATTAGTCCATACTTCTAATCATCATCCCGATTCATGTAACACTAATATGACAAGCAATTAGAGGCTAATTAATTAAACGATAAATTAAAACATGCCAACCTCTAAAACCTCTATCTAATCTAGCATTTTGATATAATCAAATTACACAGCCAAACACAATTTAAAAAATGAAATGAATTGAAGCATAAGAAGAAAGAGAAGGTACCATGGCTTTTATCTATATCAATATAAAAGCACTTGATTAACTCGACCATCGGTTCTGTGAAATGAGTGAAATAAACAATAAATGGAGAGAGATGGTTTTGGTGGAGAGGTGGTGGGTAGGAGGATTGGACACAGTCAACTATGTTTCAATGGGATTGCCAGCGTGGCACCTACGGAATGGAAATAATAATACATCAACAACTCTATTTGTTTGTAAGTTCTTTCTTTTTCTTTTTTTCTATGGCATATTAATTTGTTGCAAAAATAAAATAATAATAATAATAAACATAGCTGCCCAAAAAGTTGATCAACTAGACATAGGAAGTCTTTATTTTCCCTTCTCTTAACTACATATAATGTAAAAACTAACTTTTATTGAAAGTAAAAAAATTAAAACTGAATTTATCTATACTATTTATAAAACAAAAATGTTTAAAATAAAAAGTCAAGAAAGTGAAATGAAAAATAAATTAAAAATGAAATGTTAAAACAAATAATTATGAGCAATTTCAACTATTAATACACATATGTTTCAAAATGAAACTATTAATATACATCAAAAACCGAGTTGACCCGAGACGCTTCAAACCCGACGGGTTGACCCGTTCTTTCGAGCCAACCCATCGGATTGACCCGGTTTAAATTCACCCGTTTTTTGACCGGAACGGTTCAACCGGTTGAATCACCCAGGTCGAACCATGTTTCAAAACATTATGTTTAATCATCAAATCCTCAAATATAATTATTTTTCATTTATAACCCATAAACTTTTTTTATCACGAAAACTATTTGCCGCTATTAAATCATGTTGCTATGCACGGGAACTCGTCTAGTATTAAGAATGTTTTGAATGAATCTTGCAAAAGGTTGACTTCTTTGTAGTAATTAAATGTACAGTTGAAACTTACATTCACATATATGGCAAGTTGTAAATTTCAAAAATAATTGCTTATTAGGTGTTATTCACATATATGGCAAGTTGTAAATTTCAAAAATAATTGCTTATTAGGTGTTATAAATATGTTGTGATAAACTCAGTTTGGTCTAACTCAAGTTTTGCTAATTACAAACTTTGATCAAGTTATAAATTTAAATTAAACTAAAAAAGTAGTGACCAGTTTCTAAACTCTTTTTCGAATCACTAAAAAACGTGTATTGTATATCATCTCCATTAAATTAAACTAAAAAAGTACCCCCCCCCCCCCCTTTTTTTTCCCTAAATTCAGATAGTTATAAATATATGTGGGTCTAAGTCCACGAATGCCTCTAAATGGGGAGGAGCAAGCATATATATGCCGTTAGCAGAGGTTCTAACAAAATTGTGTGGACCCCAACCAAAAAAAACATTAATATATATGAGGGACCCACCCATGTTACCACGTAGATGTTCTAAGAGAAAAAAGAAACAGGCCCTTAGTCTGGTATTCATGTTAGCTTGCCATATGCCCATATAGCGAATATTGGCAAGAAATCATTCATCTGCTACCGGAAGGACTCCGACAAATAGACTGTAGCAACCAAAGCTACAAGTCTTCTTGAAAAGTTATTTGATCGACATCTTATGTTACAAGTTGCAACATCTTGGATGGTATGGCTGCTCTTTGAATATATATTCGTAAGGGTGGGGAAATGGGCGTGTTTGGCGGCTTGTGTAACGGGTCAAAAAGATAACATTTTTTGTAAGGATCAGGTTGGCCCGGAATGTATTTTGCCCAGTTTTATAATAATCCCCTATAGATGTTATTGCGCTAAATACGATTACAAAATCAATGTTTTGGTTTTTGCTATAAGCATGCATGATATTATATAAGTTGTTTTGGTCACACATTCAAACTCGAAAAATCATCTCGCACACAAACTCAACGATTAGACATAGACCAAAAATCACTAGCTAGATGAAAAAGTAGCACAATCTGCATGTGGCCTTTGGACATGATTAGCTGTTTCTACTGTTCTACATTGTAAATTCACACCATAAATAGGTTCAAAAAACAACCAGACATGAATTGAAACTAATAAAAAGGAATTACAATCACACTGTCAAATGATCATGTTGGATTCATCTTCCTCCCCTGTTGCTGCTTCATTGAACATGTACTAGCTTTGATACTCGATCAAGTACTGTGTAGATCTTTTCACATCCCGAAACAGCTACTAAACTTGGTCACATCTTCCATTTCCACAACCTTCCCTTTCCTCTTCTGGCAAGCCAATGCAGCTGATGTGATCAAGTTTATGGCGTATCTCAGAGATGTTTCAACCCCATTTTTTGTCAAAAAAAACCTATGCATCATCAAATAGTTGTGATTCCTAGGTTGGTGGCAACAAGTATTGATGTCATGTCGTTTTCCATGGCACGGTTTAGGAATGAAAAACACTCGATATCAAGCATGTGGACTTCATCTATGAACAGAACACCAGGAATGATCTCTGCCTTTCCTTCCTCTTGCCACTCTGCAACCTTTGTATCCATCTGTTCCCTCACTTCAGCGTGTATTTCTCAGGTATCGCCAGTGAAAAGAGCAAGAAAACCCTGTGTTCTGCATTTCATAATATATATATATATATATATATATATATATATATATATATATATATATATATATATATATATATATATATATATATATATATATATATATATATATATATATATATATATATATATATAAAGCTTTCAAAAAGATCAAGTAGCATCGTCACTTTGACATTTCATCATAATCCAAGTTATTTCATCATGCAAAAGTTCACCGACTCCCCCTGCCCCATAGACAAAAGAAACTACCACTGACAATTGTAGAGTGTAACTTCAAAAAACAACACTACTTCAGTTATTCCCCAATGCCCCATAGTCTAATAACAGCTGTTTCAGCCATAACCATCAAAAGTTCCAACTAATGCATATTCCCCAATGCCGAAATGAGGCATCTAACTTCAAACTTCAAAGCATCCTAATTGTAAAGGAATTAATCCAAATTCCTAATTTCAACCAGACAATAATATCTGGCTTATTTACAGAATTGTGAGGTTATTATGACTTAAAGATGGAAGATAAGCTCATAAGGTAGAAAAAAGACGAAAAAAGGTGAGCTTATGAGATATAAGCCGAACAAAATAAGATCATAAGCCCAAAATAAGCTTAAGCAATAATCCAATAAATATAATTGGCAAACCCCAATTAGTCCATACTTCTAATCACTTTCCCAATTCATGTAAGACTAATAATATGAGTAAAGATTAATAAATTATGACAACCAATTAGATTTATATAAATCATGTAAACCTCTAAAGCCCGAAAATCCATACTTGTAATCAGCATCTCGATTTATATTACCAAATATATTATCACAACTAATTGTACATCAAGAGTAAAATTAAATGCTGCCAACCTCTAAAACAATACGAATCACTTTTGGGAATTGATAAAGAAAGCGTAACTGGCATAAATACATTATAAAAGAAAACGTACCATCAGTTTTACCGATGTCAGTCAAAAAATCTGCTGCTAAAATGATAGTTGCTGTGGAGAGCGATGGAGAGGTGGTGGGGTGGGATCGGAAATGTGGGGTATTGTGCTTTTTGTTAACTACAAAAGAAACAACGGATGAAAAATAGTTTTTTTTTTTTTTTTTTTTTTTTTTTAAGAGTAAATTACATAAATCGTCCTTCTGGTTTGTATTTTGAGGGGAAAAACAAAAATCACAATCTTATGCCCTCACGCTATGCATCTATATCACGTTACTCCTTTTTTAATGACCGTTTAAACGCCGTTAGTTAGTTGGACATGACCCGTAATTTTTGCATACCACAAGGACATGACCCGTCGAAAAAAAAACACAAAGACTATATGTGAAACCCAACCTTAAGGACTAATTAAGTAATTCACTCATTTAGTTATTTACAATTTGGGATTTGCTAATGGGTGCCCAGTAGCCATTGTTTAGAGTATAAACATATGAAAAGTTTGAGTGTATTAAATTAAAAATTATATTTAATTATATTAAATTTTACATTTATTTAATGTTAATT
The DNA here is from genome assembly GCA_030686995.1 of Artemisia argyi. Lineage (NCBI taxonomy): Eukaryota > Viridiplantae > Streptophyta > Magnoliopsida > Asterales > Asteraceae > Artemisia > Artemisia argyi. The sequence goes on along the minus strand of CM060683.1, from coordinate 200,517,113 downwards.
AAATAAATTTTTTATTGTAAAAATAAAATTTGAGTGTATTAGTTACATATTAATTGCATGTATTTATAGTTTAAAAGATGTCCACTAGACACTTTTTAGCAAATCCCTTACAATTTTACTCTTACACATAAATGGTTGAAATATTTATAATAGTATTTTATACCTTCGAATCCAAATTCCGTGAAACAAATTTTTTTTATCTTATTTTGATTATGTTCACTTTTGCTATATTATAGCTTAAAAAGTCGAGTTATTGAGCTAGTTTTTTTTTTTTTTTTTTTTTTTTTTTTTTTTTTTTTTTTAAGCATGATTTCCGACGTTTTCGGCCGACTAATCTACGGGGTATTTACCATTCAAAAGTAAAATGGGTCGAAATAGCCATCTGTACTAGTGTTGGTTAGTTGTTGTACAGACTGCTTTTGGAACCTGTTAACACTAACATATGATTGTGTTTACAAAACAAGCATAACCCATAATGCTTTTAAAGGATGACTCGTCCGATATGGCTAAGATTTCAAGAAAGGTTCCAACCTTGTTCGTGAAGTTCAGGACACCACCAAGAATCACTAGTTAGTTACTTTTTTTTTACAAATCTAACATTAATGCAGACTAATGGGTAAGGATCCAGTGAGAAGAAAACTTACAATGAGAAGGATGAGAAATAACTATAACCACACATTTGAGATGGATCGACTTGATTTAGATGCATCTCTATTCATTTAGATGCATCTAAATTAGTTTCGAAAAGTGATTTGAAGTGAAAACAATGCAAAGTAGTACTAACAACAAATTTGACCAGCAGAGGACGAAAAATGTATAGGATTTGTCTAACTTGATGAAATGCATATAATATATGCATATGCATCTATTTTTTTGCTATAAAATATATTATGGTGCATCTAAAAGATTATGGATGCATCTAATTTAAGTCGATGCATCTTAAATGTGTGGTTATAGTTATTTCTCATCCTTCTCATTTTAAGTTTTCTTCTCATTTGATCCTAAGTCGCAGACTAATAACTACTAATTGCTTAAATTACATCAGGAATCCATAAAGATCCGTAAAAATACCAGATCATTTATCATTTATTATGCCAATGAACATACAAATTCAGAAAATTAAATTGGTCCAAACACACGTACATAGTATTGATTCAAATAAGGAAGATCCATTGACGTTACAAATGAACATAGTATTGATTCAAATAAGAAACATCCGTTGACATTACTGTTTATGATATAATTTCAGCCATGAATGAATTTGTTGCTCTTCTTTCCCGAAATGAACATAGTATTGATTCAAATAAGGAAGATCCATTGAAATTACATAGTATTGATTCAAATAAGGAAGATCCATTGAAATTACAAATGAATTGATACATTGAGATAGCCTACTTGAGCAGCACATCTAAAAAGATACGCCAACCTTATTAACTACTAGAGCAAAAATGAAAATAAACATGCACCATAGACGTCACTGTAAGTATCGTTATCGTCACTGCCTTTGAATAACTCGAGAAAAACAGATGGGGTTTGATGAAGTTGATATCATCTCCAATCTGCCTTTAGAATTGATAATCAGACCATATGACGAATACAAGCTCCAAATAACACTAATAACTAGCAATACACCACATTGACCACCTGCACAAACTAAAACAAACGCACTTTATCATTCTTTCGAGCTTCAAACATATGAATGACAGTAAATGTAGCCTTGGCATTGGTGATATTACTGAGCCCCTTCCAGTAATTTGTTGCTTTTTCAAAGGGAAGAAAATATTTACGTTGTTAAGAAACTAACTGTCCAATACAGAAGTCGAAATTTCAAGCATCGAACTTATAAGTGGATCAATTTATGTTATGTTATATTTAATGGGTTCAACAGGCTGAAAACATTCATTATTAATCATTGTTTGTTAAACAAGTTTAAGAAAAGGACAGACCACGTTTGCAGGTCAACCTGATCCAGTCCAGACTAAAATTACCAGTTTGACTTCTTTCCCAACCTGACTAGCTGCCAGTTATGAAACACCTCTAGTTTAGAATAAATGGAAATATTACTTTGTCAATTTCTGGAAATATTATTTTTACTTGTAGCCTCAACCAGGAAGGATACAATGTGACTGATAAAGCATTAGCCAATGCTTTTCTGCAATACAAAGAAATGGGAATACCAATGGGTTAGGACTGAAAGTGTCATATACTTGGTTTAGAATTGCGTTTTGCGATCCGATGCGCTAAAGGTCTCAAAAGCCAATGCGTGATGCGCGATGCGAATGCGAGCGCAATTTAGACGCATTGCGTTTAGTATTAAAAAAAAAGCACGAAATTATTTATATGTAGTATATTCTTTCAAGTACCAAGTAAATGCAATAAAGTTATGAAATAAGTTACTAGGATATTGAAATTAGGCAAATAATTCATTTGTAAAATAAATAATTTGAAAACGCAATATACTATATTTTTGTTATTATGTTTTATTTGTATGTCTTTTAACAAGTTCTATCTTTAAAATCCCATTTAAATGCTTGGATCTCTTTTATATGGTTTCCTTTTTATAAAAATGAACTAAATTCTAGATTGCGACAATTGCGGCCATTGCTAGCATTAGAAAAATGCTGTAAATTGCTGTCTAATGCGAATGCAATTTAGGGTGCCCTTGCATTAGGCACCATAATGCGAAATTTCAAATGCAATGCAACAATGCATGCAATTTGCGCAATGATGCGCGCATTTTTAAACCAAGGTCATATATATGGTTCACAATGCTAACGAGTCAATGTCAAAAACAACCATTCATCAAGGTATTTTAGCTTATGTGCAGCCTTTCTTCTACGAATCTGTAATTCCACCAACACATTTCATGTATCTGAATCTATAGTGACAAAAATTTGAGCCGTAATTTGACAAGTACCCTTGTATTCAGTCTATATATAGGCCCTCACGTTCTGCTGAGAGATGAAATGCCTAAAATTCTAACTTTACTCCACTAGCAGATCTAAACATAAAACTACACATATGCAATTGAAATTTACAATTAAACCCTAAGTTTCAATTAGATCTTCAACTACAAACACATATACAACATAATTTGAACTTAACATTTATTTAATACAGCTAACAAATCTAATCTAAAAGAAAATGCAAATATGAACCCAAATACAAAAGCTTTACCAATAAACTGCTAGTTTGAGGTCATATGAATAAGGCTGCCAAGGATTCTATGTGGAATCGAGCTTTCAAAAAAGGACCTATAACTGGTAATTGAACCATCAACAGTTGGAATTTTATGATTAAATGGATGTTAGAGAAAGATTGCATAACTGGTTGTTGAATATTTTCGAACTCAAGCCGTCAATTGGAAACATGTAAAAAGTGATTTAAGGGTTTATGTTTATGTGGTCTAGGGAAAAGTTAAAATAAATAAAGCTGGGTTTTTATTTATAAAACAGGGCTCTATTTTGTGGCCAAATTAGACCCCGGTTTTCTCATTTCATAACCGGGCTTTATGCCTTTGTTTTTAACGGACACCTTTATAGATCCCTTTTGTCCTATTAGGGGGGCTTTATTTCAGATATTGTAGTAGTGTGAGAAAAGAGAGTTTATAGGGAGTCAAAGAAATTCAGTACCAAAGTACATAGCCATCTGACCAATCTTTAAACCCAAACACTCTTTTAAAGATAACTGCCATTTAATAACCAGATATTTCCAAATCTAACCAGTTAATCACTAGAGGCAGATTATTATAGCAGACAATTTCATGACATTTTCCGGCCTGCAAGCCTTTTATCCATAACCATCCAAATGAATGATCATTTAATTTACTACCAAACAAGTAACTATCCATATGATTTTACTAGCCAAATACATCAGAAGACAATACAGTTGCCTATCCCAAACACACTGTATCAGAAGATAGAAAAGCTTATGAAGAAATGGTTTTCAAAACCATGATACATAGCCATCTGTTTAAACCTTTATTCCAAACACCAGTTAGGTATATAACAACTTTTCTGATCAACAAGGGAGGTACAGTTAACCGGACCGTTAGTTAGGGCAAAGTAGCTTACTAGCCCCCATCATAAAGAAACCACACCTCATTCTTCACATAATCCCATTCATGTCATATACCTTATAGGTTTGAATAACTGCTACTGATTTCATAACATTAAGGCTCATAACTGCAACATCCGAGTACAAACTCAGTATTAGGTATGGGCGCAAACCTGATATAACATTCATACGCAAAATACAACTTTGATTGCCAGTTGCAGATACAAAAGTTTCATCATGTAACATTATCTCAAACAGCAAAGTTACCTCTAAATGTGAGGTAGAAGCACATCTAGCAGATCGTTCTTCTTCAGTGATACTTTCTGCAACATTAGAAAACTTCTCACAATTAGATCAAACTGTACAGGTTACATTACATTAAAACAATGACTAGAAATAACTAACTCTTACCTGAATCAAACGTTTTGCTTCCACTTGAATCACGGTACTTTCTGTTTCGAATTTGCCTACTGCTGGACCACTTCCAACGTCATCTTGATCAGCGAGTGAGGATTTTTCCACATCTTCGTCTATAGATGCCATCATAGGACGAAACTTTTGGTCTGGGAACTTTAAATGATGCTTCAACTCGTTTTGCACTTGCAAGAACGTCTTGGAACCAAACTTCAGAAAGATAAAGTCTTTAGATATGTGATTGTTAGCTTGATGCAGAACAAGGCAACGTACACTATATTAGCTTCAATCATGCCTAAAAGATACTAAGACGTACCGTATATAGATAACCATATGTTTAACTTATGCATTTATTCATTATCGAAAAACCCCTTATCCCCTAAATAACTAATAAGCACTTTGGCATAAGCACTTTGCCAACCTCTAAAACAATACGAATCACTTTTGGGAATTGATAAAGAAAGCGTAACTGGCATAAATACATTATCAAAGAAAGCGTACCATCAGTTTTATCGATGTCAGTCAAAAAATCCGCTGCTAAAATGATAGTTGCTGTGGAGAGCGATGGAGAGGTGGTGGGGTGGGATTGGAAATGTGGGGCATTGTGTTTGGAAGGTGGAGATTAATTATTAGAGTCAACTTCTTTTTGTTTTTATGGGATTGAGACTGTGACAACTACTCTACAAAAGAAACAACGGATGATTTTTTTTTTTTTTTTTTTTTTTTTTTTTTTTTTTTTTTAAGAGTAAATTACATAAATCGTCCTTCTGGTTTGTATTTTGAGGGGAAAAACAAAAATGACAATCTTATGACCTCACACTATGCATCTATATCACGTTACTCCTTTTTTAATGACCGTTTAAACGCCGTTGGTTAGTTGGACATGACCCGTAATTTTTGCATACCACAAGGACATGACCTGTCGGAAAAAAAACACAGGGACAATATATGTGAAATCCAACCTTAAGGACTAATTAAGTAATTCACTCATTTAGTTATTTACAATTTGAGATTTGCTAATGGGTGCCCATTAGCCATTGTTTAAAGTATAAACATATGAAAAGTTTGAGTGTATTAAATTAAAAATTATATTTAATTATATTAAATTTTACATTTATTTAATGTTAATTAAATGCATTTTTTTATTGTAAAATTAAAATTTGAGTGTATTAGTTACATATTAATTACTTGTATTTATAGTTTAAAAGATGTCCACTGGACACTCTTTAGCAAATCCCTTACAATTTTACTCTTACACATAAATGGTTGAAATATTTATAATAGTATTTTATACCTTTGAATCCAAATTCCGTGAAACAAATATTTTTTATCTTATTTTGATTATGTTCACTTTTGAGATATTATAGCTTAAAAAGTCGAGTTATTGAGCTAGTGCTGAGTTTTTTATTTTATTTTATTTATTTATTTATTTATTATTTTTTAAGCATGATTTCCGACCTTTTTGGCCGACTAATCTACGGGGTATTTACCATTCAAAAGTAAAATGGGTCGAAATAGCCATTTGTACTAGTGTTGGTTAGTTGCTGTACTGACTGCTTTTGGAACCTGTTAACACTAACAGATGACTGTGTTTACAAAACAAGCATAACCCATAATGCTTTTAAAGGATGACTCGTCCGATATGGCTAAGATTTCAAGAAAGGTTCCAACCTTGTTCGTGAAGTTCAGGACACCACCGAGAATCACCAGTTAGTTACTTTTTTTTTTTACAAATCTAACATTAATGCAAACTAATAACTACTAATTGCTTAAATTACATCAGGAATCCATAAAGATCCGTAAAAATACCAGATCATTTATCATTTATTATGCCAATGAACATACAAATTCAGAAAATTAAATTGCTCCAAACACACGTACATAGTATTGATTCAAATAAGGAAGATCCATTGACGTTACAAATGAACATAGTATTGATTCAAATAAGAAACATCCATTGACATTACTGTTTATGAGATAATTTCAGCCATGAATGAATTTGTTGCTCTTCTTTCCCGAAATGAACATAGTATTGATTCAAATAAGGAAGATCCATTGAAATTACATAGTATTGATTCAAATAAGGAAGATCCATTGAAATTACAAATGAGTTGATACATTGAGATTGCCTACATGAGCAACACATCTAAAAAGATACGCCAACCTTATTAACTACTAGAGCAAAAATGAAAATAAAACATGCACCATAGACGTCACTGTAAGTATCGTTATCGTCACTGCCTTTGAATAACTCGAGAAAAACATATGGGGTTTGATGAAGTTGATGTCGTCTCCAATCTGCCTTTAGAATTGATAATCAGACCATATGACGAATACAAGCTCCAAATAACACTAATAACTAGCAATACACCACATTGACCACCTGCACAAACTAAAACAAACACACTTTATCATTCTTTCGAGCTTCAAACATATCAATGGCAGTAAATGTTAAGCCTTGGCAATGGTGATATCACTGACCCCATTCCAGTAATTTGTTGCTCTTTCAAAGGGAAGAAAATATTTACGTTGTTAAGAAACTAACTGTCGAATACAGAGGTTGCAATTTCAAGCATTTTTCTTATAAATGGATCAATTCACATTATGTTATATTTAATGGGTTCAACTGGCTGGAAACATTCATTAATCATTATTTTTAAACAAGTTTAAGAAAAGGACAGACCACGTTTGCAGGTCAACCTGATCCATTCCAGACTAAAATTACCAGTTTGACTTGTTTCCGAACCTGACTAGCTGCCCGTTATGGAACACCTCTAGTTTAGATCATGTGTTACCTGTATGGCTCCCAAGCCTGCATTTCCAAGGGTCCACATCTACAGTGACTGATAAAGCATTAGCCAATGCTTTTCTGCAATACAAAGAAATGGGAATACCAACAGGTTAGGACTGAAGTCTCATATATATGGTTCACAATGTTAACGAGTCTGTCAAAAACAACCATTTACAGTAGCAAAATTGGGGATCTGGCAACAAAAGTCAAACATATCAATAATGTTCGAAACACATAATTTTCTTGTGGAGCTGAAGTAATAACTTCTGAAATGAGCTCAGTTATATTACCAATGCCAAGGCTTATCATTTGTTCATGTATCTATGTCTCATGTCCGAATGAAAAATAACAAGTTTCTATATCCATGTCTTTATTTATAAGAAACATGTGAGAGTGATACCGATGCAAACCTGAATCTATAGTGACAAAAAATCAAGCCGTAATTTGACAAGTACCCTTGTATTCAGTGTATATATAGGCCCTCATGTAATGTGATATCAATGAAAATGGCAAGCAAGTGGAGAGATGAAGTGCCTACAATGGTAAATTTACTCCACTAGCATATCTAAAAATAAAACAATACATATACAATTGAAATTTACAATTAAACCCTAAGTTTCAATAAACTGCTAGCTTGAGGTCATATGAACAAGGCTGGCAAGGATTCTATTTGGAATCGAGCTTTAAACCAACACTAACGGTGGCGTCAATTGTTAAAAAAAGGACCAATAACCCGTAATTGAACCATCAATAGTTGGAATTTTATGATTAAATGGATGTCAGAGAAAGATTGCATACCTGGTTGTTGAAGATTTTCGAACCCAAGCCGTCAACTGGAAACATGTAAAAAGTAATTTAAGGGTTTATGTTTATGTGGTCTAGGTGAAAAGAAATAAGAAAGCAAAGTGAAAAGTTAAAACAAATAAAGCCGGGTTTTAATTTATAAAACAGATCTATTTTGTGGCCGAATTAGACCCCGGTTTTTTCATTTCAGAACCGGGCTTTATGCCTTTGTTTTTTACGGACACCTTTATAGAGCCCTTTTTTCCTATTAAGGGGTTCTTTATTTCAGATTTTGTAGTAGTGTGAGAAAAGAGAGTTTATGAGTCAAAGAATTTCAGTCTCAAGGTACATAGCCATCTGACCAATCTTCAAACCCAAACACTCCTTTAAAAGATAACTGCTATTCAATAACCAGATATTTCCAAATCTAACCAGTTAATCACTTGAGGCAGATTATTCTAGCAGATAAGTTCATGACATTTTCCGGTCTGCAAGCCTATCATATTCTTGTGAATCACGCCTAGAGCACCGATGATCACCACTTCTGGAACTTCTAGATGAAGGATTAACACGCTGCAACATCTGAGTCCAACTCAGTATTAGGTATGGGTGCAAATCTGATATAACATTCATACGCAAAATATAACTTTGATTAACAGTTGCAGATACAAAAGTTTAATCATATTAACAAGATCAGAAACATTATCTCAAACAGCCAAGTTACCTCTGACTGTGAGGTAGAAGCATATCTAGCAGATCGTTCTTCTTTAGTGATACTTTCTGCAACATTAAAAAACATCTCACAATTAGATCAAACTATACAGGTTACATTACATTAAAACGATGACTAGAAGTAACTAACTCTTACCTGAATCAAACGTTCTACTTCCACTTGAATCACGGTACTTTCTGTTTCAATTTTGCCCACTGCTGGACCACTTCCAACTTCATCTTGATCAGTGAGTGAGGATTTTTCCCCATCTTAGTCTATAGATGCCATCCTAGAAGAAACTTTTGGTCCGGGAACTTTAAATGACCCTTCAACTCGTTTTGCACTTGCAAGAACATGTAATCCTGAAAAATAGTAAACTTTGTGTTATTAACGAAACTGAAAATGAATAACTCCTCAAAACGTTAACACTCAAATAAGATACATGAGCCTGATTACAAATCAGGTGCGGAACTTAAGATAGGAGAAATAATGAACCATGCAACTTTTATAACCAAACTTCAGAAAGATAAAGTCTTTAGATATGTGGTTCTTATCTTGATGCAGAACAAGGCAACGTACATTATATTAGCTTCAATCATGCCTAAAAGATACTACGATGTACTGTATATGGATAACCACATGCTTAACTTATCCAGTTATTCATTATCGAAAAACCCCTTATTCCCCCAAATAACTAATAAGCACTTTGGCATAAGCTTACCCAGCCTGTAAGTTCTTTATACAAGCTTACCCAAACACCCCCTAAATCCCATATTCCCATGACAGGTATCCCTCTCACAAACGTACGCTGCTTTACACATGATAATTAGGGGAAAAAGAAATACATCCCAATAAATAACGCACTTTGACATAAGCTTACCAAAACACCTTCAATAAGCTTTTCAACTTTTTTTATACCCAATAACTTATTAACCTCTTAAAATAAGCCTACACAGAATAGTAAAACTCGGATCACAAAATGATCCACAATTACTAGCTACAAGGCCAGTGACCATGGCGAGTTGAGCAGAATCGGCCAAAAGATTCAATTTGGTCACAGGTTCTCGTAAAAAAACTCGGGTTGATGTATTTTAACAAGTGTGTTAAAGTTTCTAAACATATACTTCTAGGGTCCATGAACATTTACATTACACATAGCTTCAAAACTTATATACAAAAATTCCCCGCCTAGGCCGATAACTCACTACAAGCAATACAACATACAGTATTTGCCTTCAATCATGCCCACAATATATACTAGGGGGACGTTTAGGTAAGGTAAGATTTAATAAATCTTATGCATTCTCAAAATACCCCAAACTAATGGAATCAATTTATTAGCTTAATCCTCCCCTCCGAAATACATAAGCCCTTTAAAATAAGCAAAAATTCAATAAACTATTAAGGTATTTAAATAAGCTTACCAAAACACCCCCATAATCTCATATGATGATGACACATACATGCATTTAATCATCATCATCTTCAACTCCACCAATCTCTCATTTCTTCAAATTTGAGGGTTTGGGTTTTTCATTTTTATAAAAATTGGGGAATTTATTTATTAGGAGGGTGGTGGCTGCCGGAGATGGTGATAATGAGGAAAGAGGTTAGAGGGTTGGGTACTAGTTAGTTACTGTATTTGTTTTGTGGGACCTTTCATTTTGTTAGTATAATATATGAAGAGACGAAAATACCCTCTTAATTAACGCTGCTTGTTTTGTGGGAAGCTACTGCTAGGTGAAATGTAAGCACACCCCTCTAATTAAAGACAGTGAAAATATTTTTTATGTGATTTATGAAGGGAGTGTTTTTGTTTTTAAAATGAAAGTTGAAGGGGTAAAAGTGTAAATTTAAATAAGACGAATGATAAAAAAAATAAAAGTAATGGTATTTTCTTATGCTATTTAAAGTGCGTTTTTACATGATTCAAAAGTAGAGGTGGCAATACAAGACACGACACGACAAACGATACGAATCCGATACGAAATTAAATAGGTTTTTGGTTGAGGATAAACAAGTTTGGCTCAAAAATAGGTTAACCCATCTTACCCATTTAATAAACGGGTTGTGTTTTGGTTGAGCAAATATTAAACTAACAACCCGTGAACCCGTTTAAGTATGTAAGTCTTAAAGAAATAAAATATGTAACTTGATTTTTATGTGGAATTTGAATTTAAATGTACTCAACTAGGGATTAGGCTTTCGCGCGTTGCGGCGGCGCATTTAGAGTTACATAATGTTCATAGTGCTTCTCGGACGCCTTAATCCATTGCAAATCTGCTTTCTTTTGAAAATTCAGTTATATATGCATAAATTTATTTATAAATTTAGACAAAGTAAGGTTTTGTACTTGTTATCCAAATGTTACATAATTGAACAAAAACTATTCACATCATTTACAATCTTGGGCGTATCAACTTGAGTAACATAGCCACCCTATAAAATGAAAAGCTAATGAAAATGAACACAGTTACACCCTTATAACCGGGTAAGGAATTAAATTAATGATACATATCTAAAATACATATAGCAATATTCCAATTTTTTCTATTTCGGTGGTACAATACCACATCTTAATGCGTTTTCTGGGATGCCATATTTCATCCAGAGACTATGTTCATTGTTCCAAACTTGAAGGTACAACTCATGTCCATGTATCGCCATGGCCAGATTTTAGACCTCAGATTCCACATGCTATTTACACTCCATGATTTAGGATGATAGTTTCTTTGATCCCACTCGGTGTTCCTTTTCCATTTACTTCCAACGAGGAGCAGATTACCCAAAAAAAACCTAGGACAATGAAAAAAAAAGATATCTCGGTAACCAAAACTTAACCATGGTTGCTAATCAACAATAATGAATTTTCTATAAATGATACGAAAAGACTGTTACCTGCACAGCATGTCTTGTGATAGTATCGTTGAGATTTTAGAATCTCGTCCTGAGTGTCGGGTCCTATACACCCGATTCGAAGCTACAAATTTTGTATTATTAGTTTTAGTTAACTTTTAGAAAGACATGAAGAAAAATAAAGAGGCTTGCCCAACAGTCCAGAAATCTGTAGATAAGGAAGGTATCTCAGCAGATCATTATCTGCAGCTTATGACCACAGCTTATACACAACTTATAGCACTTATGGCCACATATACACTTATAACCGCATGTTATACACAACTTATGACCATAGCTTATACACAGCTTTAAAAATCACCACTTATGACCATAACTTATAGCAAAAATCGTTATTTAACAGTCATATTTAATGCCATTAGAAGTATGGATCATATCCTTAAAATATTAATACCACGAGGATATGACCTGATGAAAAAAAATGCATGGACTATATCTGAGAAACCCATCAAACCACAAGGACAATTTATGTGGTTAGATTCATTTCTTACCTGGTTCTAACTGGTATTGGCCAGAATACCTTAGTCTTACCTGGTTCGAACTGGGTCTTAGTCAGAATAGCCGAGTCTTACCGGTTTCTAACTGGGTCTTGGCTAGAATAGCCGAGTCTTACCTGTTTCTAATTGGGTTTTGGCCATAATAGCCGAGTCTTACCTTGTATTGGCCAGAATACCTTAGTCTTACCTAGTTCGAACTGGGTCTTGGCCAGAATAGCCGAGTATTACCTGGTTCTAACTGGGCCTTGGCTAGAATAGCCTAGTCTTACCGAGTCTTACTTTGTTCTAACTGGGTCTTGGACATAATAGCCGAGTCTTACCTGGTTCTAACTGGTTCTTGGCCAGAATAGCCGAGTCTTACCTGGTTCTAACTGGGTCTTGGTCAGAATAGCCGACTCTTACCTGGTTCTAACTCGGTCTTGGCCAGAATAGCCAAGTCTTACCTGTTTCTAACTGGGTCTTGGCCAGAATAGCCGAGTCTTACCTGGTTTTAACTGGGTCTTAGCCAGAATAGCCTAGTTTTACCTGGTTCTAACTGGGTCTTAGCCAGAATAGCCGAGTCTTACCTGGTTCTAACTGGGTCTTGGCCAGAATAGCCGAGTCTTAACTGGGTCTTGGCTAGAATAGCCTAGTCTTACCGAGTCTTACCTGGTTCTAACTGGGTCTTGGCCAGAATAGCCGAGTCTTACTAGTTTCTAATTGGTTCTTGGCTAGAAAAAACCCGCAACCCGCGGGTACCCGCCATAAATGGGTGGGTAAACGCGTCAATTTTCACCCACGGGTTGGTCGTGGGTGAAAATCTTTACCCATCAGTGGGAGGCGGGTGGGTGACGGGTGAGGCATACCCATCGCGGGTAAACCCATGACACCCATTTAAAATACCCACGGGTATACCCGTCAACATACCCGTAGGTGTACCCAAAACCCATGTTAAAATTAATTATACTAATTAAAATATTTATAATGTTGCAGGTATACATTTAACAGTTACCACCAAGTCTAAAAAAAAACACATTAATCTAAAAGTTTGTTTGAGTTTCAAGACTAAAAAGAGAGTATGAAAGATCAAATAATCAAAGCTGTTTTGGCAAATTGATTGGTATCTTATTACGCAGTTTTATAGTTAGTTTTCATAGTATCGCTTTGTAATTTTGTTGCATAACACTAACCCATGGGTTTACCCATGGGCAACAAATACCCGCGGGCAAGGACATGGGTAGAAATTTATATCCATTGGTGGGTGACGGGTGGGTGATGGGTGAGAAAAAAACTACGTGGGCGGGTGACGGGTTAGAGGTAGCCGTGCCCATTGCCCACGGGTGCCATCCCTATCTGAAAGTGGTCATGGTTCAAGACATTTCTATTCAAATTTGACGGATCACTATAAAGTTACCACCATTTTTTGCCCCATTATAATTGCAAACTGATATCTAACATTCAAGGGTTGTTTAGTGGCAAAAGGGCTTGTGACTATAACTTAAAAATGTATGAGGTCTCAAGTTCAATTCTTGCTAGGTGCAAACAATCTTGAAGCTGCCACACCAACCTCCTTAAAAGGGAGGGCTTTACCTGATTTGAGTATGTGTGGCAGTGGGTTCAAACCCCGTAGATTAGTCAGTCAAAAGGTCGAAAACCACGGTAACCAAAAAAACCAAAAAAAAAAAAAAAAAAAAAACTTAATTTGACCTTTATTATGTAGTTTTGTACTTGTATGTACTATCATCATATCTCATTCATATTCAAATATATTTCGGATACTACAAAATCCATATGATTGTGATTCACTTTTAACTAATTGTATAAGAGAATTAGCTATTGGTTATTAAGAGGGGTAAATTCACTTTTGATTAATTGTAAAAAAGAATTTGTTATTGGTTATTAAGAAGGGTAAAATAGTCTATAAATATCAAATTGATAATTATTAAGTTTTTCAAAATTTTAAAATGAATAAATTTGTAAAATGGGTAGATTTGACAAACTTTGTGTGTAAATTTGGTATATACGATATTATTTAGGTAAATATGATATTTTAGAGTTCCAATTGAGGATATATAAAATTAGAGGAAGCGATTGGCACACTTTAACTTTTTATTAGGACACTTATGTTACAAGCAGTTAAAACAGTTTATACTAAAAATACAGATGTTTAATTCATAATGAGGAGTTTCCCAATAAAAATTAAAAGTGTGACAATCACTTTCCATAAAATTAACATTTGATAAAAAGTAAAAATTACTTTGATTTCAGTCATTGTTTGTTAAATTTTGCAAGGTTGCAAAAAACGTAAATCGGTAGTCGGGCGGTCGACCCGTCTATAGCTTGTAATCGGTCTAGGCGGGATTAATCGGTGATTAATCGGATTGACATTTTCGATAAGTTTTCTGTATTTTCGGCAAGTTTTAGGTATTTCCGGCAAATTTTAGATATTACTCGCAAGATTTTTCTTAAAAAACATCTTGAAATATATATAATATCAAAAAGTATAACTTATTAAACAATTTTACGGTGAGTTTTGGGTATTTCCAGCAAGGTTTGATGGTTTCAGGCAAGCTTGACCACCTTTGACTGTCATTAACTGTTGTTGACCACGTTTGACCGAGTTGTTTGACCGATTTACACAGAAAGGTTAATGGCCTTGTAGCACCAAATCGGCGATTAATCAGCCTTGTAGGCCTTGTTTTGCAACATTGAAATTTTGTGTATAAAAAACATCAAAAAAAAGAGCATATGTGTCAAAAATATGAAAAAAACAAAATTACAAAAAAGCGGCCTTTGTTTTAGAAAACTTCAAGGGTCAAAAATCCACTGAAATCAATTCCTTCTTAGAACCCCAAAACCAAATACCCTTAATTCTATTGTTTTCAAAGACTGTTTAAAGATATGAAATTAGATGAAGAAGAATGATACGAATTTTTTGGCTGTTGTTTTACATTTAAGTAGAATCAAATATTGATAAGGTATATAAAATTTTATAAATAATTAGTGTTTTACAATTTATATAATCGATATGGGTTTGTTTTAAATTGCGATTGTTCATATGGGTGTTTGATTTTGTTACTTTAGTTGATGAATTAAGGTGTTCATTAGTGGTTTATATATGTATGCACACCAAGTGTTTGTTTTTATGCCTCAATAAAATAGATTGTTTGGTTAGTGCCCAAACTTTTTTTTGTCTGCAATTCTATTATGCACGTAAGTACAATAGAACCCAAGGTGTAGAGACCAAAACCAACAGTAAAGAAAATAAACAACGACCAACACCTGTATCTAAGAACCTATTAATGTAGTAGCCATTGAAATTCTTGTGTATTATTTTAGCCCAACTGGAAATCTTTATGGTGAAATCTTCCATTGCTATTCTTTGTTTGTTTGTTGTAGAATAGATAAATGTGTTATACAGATTATTTCATTACTTCTATAGAAGTATGTTGTAATTGTTAGGTATTTTATAGAATATGTAGGCTATAAGCATAGTTGGTAAGTTAATTAACTGCAATTGCCCTCATTGGTTTCCGCCGGCCCTACGGACCTGTAAAAATCCCTTCGATTATATAAATCGCCATTGAATATTTAAAATCGTTATGCAATGCTGCATGTGGTTTTTTTTTTTTTTTTTTTTTTTTTTTTTGCCACTTATCATTAGTTTACGTTACAAGCTCAAGCTTTGAGATTCTTAGAATGTATATAAGCATGTTAAGACAGGGTCCTTATTTCTGAATGACAACCGTAAGTTATGAAATCATCCTGTGTCCTATAATTAAAGCTACTATATATTTTGATATACTTCAGAATGCGCATTATTGGCACTATTTCTTCATATTCATTAAACCTACTATAAATTTTGAATGATACTACATTTTAGCACTTTTGTAGCTATGTATTGTTAACCTAATTTGCTTGCCTTATCTTCTCTTTGGGTCAAACGTATCAAAATTCGACAAAAGTTTTAGTAGCTTATAGAATTGGCGCAAGAGTCTATCTTTGTTAATACGTAAACATTTGTTTTACTTTACCCAAAGAAAAAAGTATATCTCTATTACAGTAATACATAAACATAACCCCAAATTGACCCATTCCTAACTAAATGGGTCAAAGTTGCTACATTAATTATGTATATTAAAGATGTGGTATTTAAAGCACTTAAATCATATAAGCCTATAAGAGTCATTGTTATATAGGTATTCTGAAGATGGGTCATGGGAATTAAAATATTAAGTGCACCCCATATTTACCGGATCTTTTGACCTTTTACCCAAAAATGTATGCTGAAAAGAATGAATGATAATTTGTTGTCTCCGAAGGACTTATTGGAGTAGGAAGTATGAACGACTAACGACCCTCCAAGTTCTGCAACTTAAGAATGCAGCTTATCTACATACTATAGGTGTTTGGATTCTGGTATAGTTTACTATGGTTTTACTTCTGCGAAAAATCATTCTATGAATACTTTATACATGTGTGTTATGCTTAATCTATCAACTTCGTATATCGGTATCAGGTGTGAGAATCGCGATCAAAAGTAGTAGCTTGGTTAAGCATTAGCTCGGTCCAGAATATTGCATAATCTTCACATTTACTTGAAACTATGAATGTAGTAGCATTATTAAGGAAGTGGTGAAGTAGATTAACTGCTTACTACGTGAACTCGTAAAGGATGGAATGCAATAAGGATGAAGCGACAAGGGCGAAAGAAATCGTTGAATGTAAAAGGTGCCAAGAAATTTGCTTTAAAGGCCCAAAATTTGTTTCCTGGTCCGGAGGGTATTTCCCGACTATTAGCAGTTCTGGATGTGCATGTTGCTGCCGAAAACAAACTAAGCGGTGAATCAGATTATTATTGGATACTTGGTGTGAACCCGTTAGCAGATGATACTATGAAGAAACATTATAGGAAACTAGCTTTATCACAAACTAAGCGGTGAATCACATAAGGAATTTGTGGATGGCATTCTCTTCATAATTTGCGTGTCGCGAATGTTAAACATTAATATTTGAAGATATCATAATCTCTTAAAAGTCTTGGTCAAGATGATAAGGAATTTGTGGAAGCCATTCATTTAACCATTGCATGTCGATAAAACAAAGATAAAAAGCCAATACTTATTCTTATAATTTGAAGCAAATTTCCAAAAATGAAGTCACTACAAGCATAAACTTACTGATCATCTTCCTTTCATATTTCGATTCACTTAATTGGTTTTGATTAATCAAAAACTTGAGTTTTGTATGGGTACGGTAATTAGTGCTCTTTGAGTATAATGTCTCATATTCTTTTGCGGATTTGAGTAATGTTGAGTTAAATGGGACATGTATTAGTATTGTTTTCTTATGATCTATATGATTATTGAACATTTGATATAATATACATGTAGTATAAAAAATTGTTTGCGTCGCGGCTGGTGTTTATACAGTATAGCACTACATCTCCTATATTTTGTGTAATTAGGATTTACTTTAAATCAAGAGCGTAGTCAGGTAAAGCTTATAGTCTAGTCATGAGATGCAGAGTGCATATTTGTTCTAACTAGCTTGATGCCACCGTAACTAAGTGCGCGAGTCAAGGGGGCCACGCCCCCTTGCCGGGTCAAGGGGCAGATCCCCTTGTTGGGGTCCCGTTTTTCCCTCCAACCATTTTTTCGCACCAAAAGACACATCTTTAATTCCCAACAGGTGTGATTCTTTTTGCCAACTACTTTTTAACAGAATTTAACTAAATTTCGGGTATGTTTTCCATATCAGAACTAATCTCTTTCAAACATAACTAACATAACAACTTTTAGTGTATTATTATTATTATTATTATTATTATTATTATTATTATTATTATTATTATTATTATTATTATTATTATTATTATTATTATCTAAAACATCACTTCATTAGAAAATCATAGGATTTACAAAAAATTAGTGGGGAGCTGAGATACTAACTGGGCCCCACTCCTCTAGCTATAGCAACGCCAATCCTACTAAAAATATGATCAGCAGCACGTTGTCACGGACTTGTCTCTACAAGGTCTCTCATGCGGCACTTAGTCTCGACTAAGCTCAGCCTTACTCGAACACTCAACGATGTCTACTACTAAGAAAGCTTCAAAGAAAGGATACAAATGGAATAAAGTAAATGCTTTGTATTACTAGAGAACTCTACAAGATTGATTACAAGAGAACTTCTTGGATAATGCCTACAAATGACACTACCTCTATTTATACTACTATGTACAAGGTTCTAGATACTTCTATGGAAGCTTTTAGGATTTCTATAAGCTTCCATGATTTTCATAAGCTGCTAGGACTTCTAAGAGGTTATAGAGCTTCTAACATATTCCATCCACTTCTAAGGGCTTCCAAGATTACCCATGATGTAAAACCCTAAAATCTGAAATCCTAAAATAGGGTCTAATTTGAAAATTCTTAAAGTTAAGGGACTAATTGGTAACTAAACCTTAAACCTTATGTTATATGACTAATAAAGCCCTAAAATTTAAAACTTTTGAATTTCCCAAATTATCCCTCAAACTTTGAATCTATAAGAAGCATTATAAAATCAAAAACCTAAGTTATATAAATCTTTAAATCCCTAATGAGATTACTAAGACTTAAAGCTATATACTATCTAATAATTAAAAGACAAAAAAGCTACCTAAGATCATGTCACACATTTATATATTATCTTTGAGCCAATTTCTAATTGTCATAACTTTTTAATATAAACTTGGGCCTTAATACTTGAAGTTAGCACGCAAAACTTGGCCCATTCACACCCTCCAGGAAGATAACAATTCACTAAGTCAATAAGATCCCAATAATCACGAAATTCTGATTCTCCCATTCATTATACACGCTCCTCATTCCATTTTTGGTCTCACAAAACTCATGGCTCTCTCTCACAAAATAAACTACACGACTACAAAACCCTAAAACAACTTGGCGGCTTGGTTTCTTTCTCTCATCTATTTTTCCAAATCAAACAGGTGCAAGGAGGTACGAATTGGAGTTTATTGGTGGTCCTTGATCCTGGTTTGTTGTGGTACGAAGAGGGTTTTTTTTGTTGTATTCGGATTGGTTTTGGTCCTTGATTCCTTGTTCTATTTTTCCATTCGATTCATCAAAAGGTACCATGTATCAATCTTGTTCTTTCCTTCTTTTGGTTTCTTTTCATTCGAACGATGACATGTTTTGATCATTCTACTAATCGACTTTAAAGGATATAAGGTTATACATATAATACTTCACATAAAAATCATAATATATATCACATAAAATAACGATTTGAGCACTTTCACTACAACAGTGACCACATTCGGCGGGGACAAAACTGCCCCTTTCTACGGGGATGTCTCCCCACCAAATACTTTCCGCAGGGAAATGTCCCCGCCAAAAGTCCCTCGCAAAAACCCCCTCGCTGTTAACTTTCGGCGGGGACAGTTTGATTTTTGGGCGGGGACATGTGGGACTCACACTGCCAGCGTGGACATTTCGGTCTGGTCAAACGTTGCTAGCGTGGCATAACTTTTAGCGGGGACATGTCCCCGCGAAAAGTAGTTTACACTGCTATAATTAGTGGCTTAAACAAAAATTTAATTAATATTAAACACCCTTTTGGTGGGGACATCTCCCCGCAGAAAAGTGTATCCACAGTACTCTGTCACACTTTTGGCGGGGACATGTCCCCGCAGAAAATTGTATCACTAGTACTTTGTCACTTTTTTGGCGGGGACATGTCCCCGCCAAAAGCATCTGATCCATTTTGCAGCATATTGCTGCAAAATGAGTACTTTCCATATTTTTTCGGGAAAAAATCCACAACATTACAACCTGTATATAATTATGCTACAACACCACAAAAGACACTCACATCACAAATTTACCAAACATAATATTATACATATACAAATTCGCTAAAAGTTTACATAATCATATGAATTAGTATCCAAATTCGCCAAAACGGTTTAAAAACCGTTATCACATGTGTGGAAAACTAGAAGGGGGTTGAATAGTTTACCGTTTTTAATTTAATTATCTTTTGAAACTTTCGTGTAATCAAAGATCTAAACAAAACACAATATATAATATGCAAGTATAAAGAAAGAAACGATCAAACCACAACACGAGTATTTATCGTGGTTCGGCTACAAGGACTCTTTTTCCTTGCCTTACGTCCACGCCCCAAGTATCCAAGTCGAGAGTTTCTTTCACTAGTCAACAAGCTCCTTTCAGCGGCGGAGAAAACCTTACACGTCGCTTACACGATTACCGACACTAAGCTAGATGTCGAGTTCTTTTACAAGGGTACAACCACTCCCGTTAGTTCTTTTACAAGGGTACAACAACTCCCGTCACACTATGTATTTTAAGGCCTAAAATACTAACCGATCACAACTGAAAACACACAATCAAATGAGGTGTAAACTACACAAAGTCTACACGATGCTTAGCTAACAAGTCTTGCAACGTTGTGTTGAATACTTGTAACTTTATATGTACTTGTGAACTTCTTTGCTACAAAAGCATCTTCACATAAAAATGAAATGTTAAAGGGTTAGATGAATGATATGAATGTGTATGTGTAAATATATCTAGAAGTGATAAAAGAAAAATCTAAGAAATGGCTTGGTATTTATAGCAAGACTTTCAGCAGCTCTGACGGATACGGCGGAACCCTCAGAAGGGTTCCGCCCGTATACCTCCAAGGTTCCCCAGGTCTGACAGTAAGCTTTGCAATAAATCAAACCAAACCAACCAAAGTCACATCAACTTATTTATAGTCAAACACAAACTTGTGTAAGAAGACTTATGGTGAGTCAAACACACAATCTTTCCTTAAATGCATATTGATGTGTTTGACACAAACTTACCATAAATGGGATGTGACATTTCTATTTTAAGAGATATAAAAATGTTGTGTTTTATATGAAATGTAAATGTAGCAAATGTCTAATTATGCAAGTCTTTAAACTAAAATTATGTTTTACTAAAAACTAAAGTTTATAATTTGTCGTTAACAAAACTTAGCAAAGATCGTACATGTTACAGTGTGACCGTTTGAAATCGACCCTGTGTGACGAAAGGCCATTTTTGTACCAGTGTTAGTAGATCCCTGGCACGAGTCTTTGACGCTTCAACTAACGGATGGTCACTAGTGCACCTCTTGGATCGCTGGTGCGTTATTTGCATAAGGGATGGTCACCAAGTTATATACTAGATCGCTGGCACGTTAGTCAATTAATCTAGTACTCGGATGGTCACTACCTTATTCATATATATATATATATATATATATATATATATATATATATATATATATATATATATATATATATATATATATATATATAATTTTTTTGAGTGGTATGGTTTTTTTTGTGCTAGTCATATAACTCCTATCCATGAGACGCTTGTTAAGGCTAAAGTTTCACTCCTAAATGTTGTAAAAAATTTTAAATTTGGCGCTAAAATTGCCCTAGCAAGTATTTCTCTGAGTTTTATTACACACCTACTATCGAACAAACAAACTCGAGTGCAATTGTATTCTATAAGGTATCATCATTTACCCTCCCCTTACACTTAGGATGAACATTATCCCTAACGTTCACTAAAAAGATGTAAAAGTAAAGCAGGTAAAAGAATAAAAACAGATACTCCCCTGATTCGTTCGGTGTGGATAGTGTGTCAACAAGGTTAGATCTTCCTCCAAGAAAATGAACTTTGAAAGCTTCCTTCCAGAAATGTAAATCATCTTCTTGTCATACATAACCTGTTAAACCTGAGAAAACAATCAAGGCAAACCTCGCGTAAAATTGGCGGCAATCTATATATACTAAAAACAAATCCTAGAAAACAAATCAAGATATAATGCTTGTGGAATAAACGTTTGCAGTTCTCCTAGAGTTTATAAAACTAAAGAATCAACAAAAACTTTAAGACTCTGGTTTAAAAGAAACTCGCAAAATTTTTCAGAATTTTAGTACCTGACGCCGTCAGGTTGTAATTCCTGATGCCATCAGAATGTTCTTGGAAAAATCTTTTGTTAAGTTTCCGGAAAACTTATGCCTTATTTCCTGGAAAATCCTGCAAAACATCATTATGACTCGATACAAGCATTTGACTCTAACAAATACTAATATACATGCTCATTTAATATTATAGTGAATCATGCTCATTTTCGTTCTTATAAACAAATTTCGGGTCTCCCTTACACTTAGCTTTTGCAAAATACCTTTATATGTAATTAAGACGAGGTTAAAAACAAAATAAAGCATTTTCATAAATTATTTTGAAACATGATTTACCAACAATAAAAATAAAACACGCATACGGAAACAAATAAAAATCAAACAAATAAAAACAAATAAAACTTGGGTTGCCTCCCAATAAGCGCTTGTTTTTGTTCGAGTCACGAGCCTGACTCTACCCTTATTTGATGGAAATAAGAGAAGTTTTCCCTACACTTAGGATTAAGTGCGGGTGATAGTAGCGATACACACCTTCTCGGTGGAAGTATGCCTTTTGAGGAAAGAGTGGTGGATGAATTATATGCTCAAAGGGGTGTGCTCCTATCATCATAACCTTACCTAGTTCACTTTGGTCAATGGGTGAGTTAAAGTTTTCTCCTAAAAAGGGATCATCTTCTATCAACTTTGAAAGACTCCTAGTTGGGAATCCATCTTGACCTAATAAACCTGGTTTAAACCCATAATGTTTCTTATGATCAATCATGAATGGGTGATGTAAGTATGTAAGGTCATGGTTCTCTCCTATGTCACCTTCCTCTCTACAAGGCTTAGAGTCTACTATCTTCAACGTAAAACTACCCAGACTATATGGTTTGATGGGTGGATCGGGACCTTTTTCAATTCCTAAATTCACATCTAATGATGGAAGATTAGGTAATGGTTTTGGTTGAGGCTCCGGTTCATCAAAACTAAGAACTTCCTTAGGAATAAAAGAAAGGTCATCACTACAAGTGTTAAAACCTATATTCTCTAGTTGTGCTTGGTCCAAGGGTTCTACCTCTATTGGGGTTCCTATAGTCTCTTCTACTTCTTCCGGGTAAGTCACGGGCGGTGTGTGTGCCTCAAGTGATGGTAGGACTTGTGGGGTACTTAGTGGGCTTTGATTGTCCACCTCATCCTCCATTGTATCTAGATTACCTATGTGTTCATCTTGTATTATGGTGGAATCAAACCACTCCATGCACATAGGTATCTCATCTATAGGCTTATTATCCCCAAACAAACTTCTTGCTTGTTCCCTCAAACTTGCGATCAATTGATCTGTAACAACGTTTGTTGGGTTGTCCATTTTTTTGGCAAGTATGGCACAATTCTCTATGGACTTAATCCCCAAAGGTCCCCATCTGCGGCATGGTCAATGTCCATTTTGGTATAGTGGTCGACACGATGGTAGAATATTACAATTTGGGACCACAATCGAAACTATGATGAGGGACTTTTCGAAGTAAATATTTAAAACGAGTCCATGTATCATAGATAGGTTCATCTTGCTGTTGTTTGAACATCAAGATGTCATTTGGAGTGGGTGAATTACGTGGTTGGTAGTATGGTGGATTCGCGTTCTCCATAATGGCTAACGGAATAGTCAATGGAAAGGTTTTTACAAACAAAGACACAAAGTAAAGATAAAATAAAGAAGACCTATAAAATAAAAATAAAAATCTTACTAGAAAGGAATCTAGCAAGTAGACATAATAAAAAGAAATTCTAACCTAGACAATAACTATTCCCCGGGCTGCGGCGCCAAAAACTTGATACGTGGGGATTGCGCCCTCGCAACAGGTTTTACCTCTCAAGGGATCTTGAGAAGCTTGCAACCCCCACCAGGCAGTGTACCTGATCGTTGTAGTAAAGTATATTGACTAGTACCGGGGGATTGATCGTTCAACTCAGGAATAGTGTTCGCTAGGATTAGATAGTCTACTAAACTAGGTCTAGAGGTGAAGGTAGATTCTTTTTGTATTTTTATATTTTATGAAAAGCAGATAATATCTCGGGTTTTGAAGGAGTGGGCGGAATTAGTTGCTAGTCATCTAACCCAAATAACTAAAGATGCAATCAAAATAAAATAAAATAAACTTAAACTAATTGTGGTGGAAACAATAACGAGAGAAAATGTATTTACTTATATTTCATTACTCCCTAGATATCTTTTACCGGTTGATTAGCTTGTTACAATTGCATGGATGACGGGTTATATTCCTTAATACTAGTCGTAGGGCCGTGTACAATATTCCATAACCCTATAAGCTCTTACTTCACTCCTATGTCGAGCCGGCTAAGAAGCTCCTAACATGGGATCACTACGCTTATGCATTAAATACAACCAAAAATCGTAGTACACCTCCGATCATGTTTCTTAAGACCTTCAAACAAGTTACCAATTGGAAGTCTGCCAGTTTTCTTAAGCCTAACATTGAATATAATCATCCAAAAATAATTATAAACAAACCATCAACCAATAATCAACATCTAGGTTTCACTACATCTAAGCAAACACAATAAAAAACCTAGCCTAACATGTTAAAAGAAAGACAAGCATAAGATAGAATCAAACAATACATAGACATATTGTATGATTATTAGAGAACTTATCTTTATTAAAACATGGAAGAAAGAAGGGTTTGAAACCCCTTCAATAAGCAGGAAATTCGACCTAGGGTTTGTGTTTTAGTATTCCACAACTTGTTCCACACTTTTCAATGAAAAATTGGAAAAATATAAATAGATAATACACTCTAACGGCGTCACGTTGTAAATTGTGACGCCGTCAACTCGCCGCCAAGATAGAAATTGTATTGCCTAGATCCACATGTGATGTCGTCAAGAAGAAAACGAGCTCTGGGTCGTCACGTTCATTATGACCCTGACGGTCTTGGTGACGCCGTCAGGTCCAATGCACTAAAAGAGTTCTGGGCCGTCACATGTATTTTCCACTTCCACCTCTTTTGCCAAGCTTGACGCCGTCATGTATTAAGTCTTGACGCCGTCAGGTATTGTTCCCAGCAAGGATTTTGAGACTTATGCCTTATTTCCTGGAAAATCCTGCAAAACATCATTATGACTCGATACAAGCATTTGACTCTAACAAATACTAATATACATGCTCATTTAATATTGTAGTGAATCATGCTCATTTTCGTTCTTATAAACAAATTTCGGGTCTCCCTTACACTTAGCTTTTGCAAAATACCTTTATATGTAATTAAGACGAGGTTAAAAACAAAATAAAGCATTTTCATAAATTATTTTGAAACATGATTTACCAACAATAAAAATAAAACACGCATACGGAAACAAATAAAAATCAAACAAATAAAAACAAATAAAACTTGGGTTGCCTCCCAATAACCGCTTGTTTTTGTTCGAGTCACGAGCCTGACTCTACCCTTATTTAATGGAAATAAGAGAAGTTTTCCCTACACTTAGGATTAAATGCGGGTGATAGTAGCGATACACACCTTCTCGGTGGAAGTATGCCTCGTGAGGAAAGAGTGGTGGATGAATTATATACTCAAAGGGGTATGCTCCTATCATCATAACCTTACCTAGTTCACTTTGGTCAATGGGTGAGTTGAAGTTTTCTCTTAAAAAGGGATCATCTTCTATCAACTTTGAGAGACTCCTAGTTGGGAATCCATCTTGACCTAATAAACCTGGTTTAAACCCATAATGTTTCTTATGATCAATCATGAATAGGTGATGTAAGTATGTAAGGTCATGGTTCTTTCCTATGTCACCTTCCTCTCTACAAGGCTTAGAGTCTACTACCTTCAACGTAAAACTACCCGAACTATATGGTTTGATGGGTGGATCGGGACCTTTTTCAATTCCTAAATTCACATCTAATGATGGAAGATTAGGTAATGGTTTTGGTTGAGGCTCCGGTTCATCAAAACTAGGAACTTCCTTAGGAATAAAAGAAAGGTCATCACTAAAAGTGTTAAAAACTATATTCTCTAGTTGTGCTTGGTCCAAGGGTTCTACCTCTATTGGGGTTCCTATAGTCTCTTCTACTTCTTCCGGGTAAGTCACGGGTGGTGTGTATGCCTCAAGTGATGTTAGGACTTGTGGGGTACTTAGTGGGCTTGGATTGTCCACCTCATCCTCCATTGTATCTAGATTACGTATGTGTTCATCTTGTATTATGGTGGAATCAAACCACTCGATGCACATAGGTATCTCATCTATAGGCTTATTATCCCCAAAGAAACTTCTTGCTTGTTCCCTCAAACTTGCGATCAATTGATCTGTAACAACGTTTGTCGGGTTGTCCATTTTTTTGGCAAGTATGGCATAATTCTCTATGGTTTCCCATGCTTCATCAGCACTTAATCCCCAAAGGTCCCCATCTGCGGCATGGTCAATGTCCATTTTGGTATAGTGGTCGACACGATGGTAAAATATTTCAATTTGGGACCACAAATCGAAACTGTGATGAGGGACTTTTCGAAGTAAATATTTAAAACGAGTCCATGCATCATAGATAGGTTCATCTTGTTGTTGTTTGAACATCAAGATGTCATTTGGAGTGGGTGAATTACGTTGTTGGTAGTATGGTGGATTCGCGTTCTCCATAATGGCTAACGGAATAGTCAATGGAAAGGTTTTTACAAACAAAGACACAAAGTAAATATAGACTAAAGAAGACCTATAAAATAAAAATAAAAATCTTACTAGAAAGGAATCTAGCAAGTAGACCTAATAAAAAGAAATTCTAACCTAGACAATAACTATTCCCCGGGCTGCAGCGCCAAAAACTTGATACGTGGGGATTGCGCCCTCGCAACAGGTTTTACCTCTCAAGGGATCTTAAGAAGCTTGCAACCCCCACCAGGCAGTGTACCTGATTGTACTAGTATAGTATAGTGACAAGTACCGGGGGATTGATCGTTCAACTCAGGAATTGTGTTCGCTAGGATTAGAGAGTCTACTAAACTAGGTCTAGAGGTGAAGGAAGATTCTTTTTGTATTTTTATATTTGATGAAAAGCAGGTAAAATCTCGGGTTTTGAAGGAGTGGGCGGAATTAGTTGCTAGTAAACTAACCCAAATAACTAAAGATGCAATCAAAATAAAATAAAATAAAACTTAAACTAATTGTGGTGGAAACAATAATGAGAGAAAATGTGTTTACTTAGATTTCATTACTCCCTAGATATCTTTTACCGGTTGATTAGCTTGTTACAATTGCATGGATGATGGATTATATTCCTTAATACTAGTCGTAGGGCCGTGTACAATATTCTCTAACTCTATAAGCTCCTACTTCACTCCTATGTCGAGCCGGATAAGAAGCTCCTAACATGGGATCACTAGAATTTGCTTATGCATTAAATACAACCAAAAATCATAGTACACCTCCGATCATGTTTCTTAAGACGTTCAAGCAAGTTACCAATTGGAAGTCTGCTAGTTTTCTTAAGCCTAACATTGAATACAATCATCCAAAAACAATTATAAACAAACCATCAACCAATAATCAACATCTAGGTTTAACTACATCTAAGCAAACACAATAACAAACCTAGCCTAACATGTTAAAAGAAAGACAAGCATAAGATAGAATCAAACAATACATAGACATATTGTATGATTATTAGAGAACTTATCTTTATTAAAACATGGAAGAAAGAAGGGTTTGAAACCCCTTCAATAAGCAGGAAATTCGACCTAGGGTTTGTGTTTTAGTATTCCACAACTTGTTCCACACTTTTCAATGAAAAATTGGAAAAATATATATAGATAATACACTCTGACGGCGTCACGTTGTAAATTGTGACGCCGTCAACTCGCCACCAAGATAGAAATCGTATTGCCTAGATCCATATGTGACGCCATCAAGAAGAAAACGAGCTCTGGGCCGTCACGTTCATTATGATCCTGACGGCCTTGGTGACGACGTCAGGTCCAATGCACTAAAAGAGTTCTGGGGCGTCACATGTATTTTCCACTTCCACCTCTTTTGCCAAGCTTGACGCCGTCAGGTACTATTCCCAGCAAGGATTTTGAGACTTTGCCGTTTTCTTCACTTTTATGCTCCAAAAATGTCCAAAATGCTTCCTTTTCTGAATTTCCTCTCAAAAGTACCTAAAATGACAAAAAGAACGATTTAGGGCAATAATTGATCAAATAATCTCGAATTCGGGCTTAAATGACCCCTTAAAAGCGGTACAATTTTCGCCTTATCAGCAACCCACCAATAAACATAGTCTTAGTTACTGTATTTGTTTTGTGGGACCCTTCTATTTTCTTACTTGTAGTATGAATACCCTCTTAAGGAGGTCAACATAGTCAAACTAACGGTGCCTGTTAAAATTGGACCAAACTTGGAACGAATGTTTTATTTTCTTACGAATTTAAAACTTTTTAAAAAATTAGACCAAAAGTGAAATACTCAACAAACCACAACGACCAAAATATAGTTAACTCATAATTGAATTAAAAACCTGTGAATTGATTGGTATAGATCGTATTTAATTTAAGGTGCTTTTATTAATTTTATATAAGTTGAAGGGTTAAAAGTGTAAAATTATGATAAGATAAAGGATAATGAACATTACAACATACAACACAATAGTTAATCATGTCGAAGCGAGTTATGGAGAGGCGAGATCTAAACAATCACACCTCTAAATATATATATACTTACATTGTTTTTTATGTGATTTATGAAGAGAGTTGTATTTTTTTTAATGAAAGCTGAAGGGGTAAGAGTGTATATTCAAATAAGACGAAGGATAAAAAAAAGTAGGAGTGTTTTCTTATCTATAATAATATATAAAGGAAAAACAAAAAAGTTAAAAGTGAAACTTAAAACTAATTTAGAAAATTAGTTTGTTCTTTTACTTAAATGGAAGGTTGTAAACTAATTTAGGGAATTTATCTAACTATCTTCTAAAGCATTTAGGCCTACTAAATATAGAAATACTTAAAATTAAGCATTACAATCATCAAAGCTACATGTACAACTAATTTAAACACACTAATGGCATTAAACTTAAAATGGTAATTTAAACACACTAATGGCATTAAATATCTTAAAATAAAGTAATACGACTAACAAAGCAATATGTACACGTAAATTAAACACAATTTTGAAACATTAAATATCTCTTAAACTTAATTTCCTAACATTAAACACATTAAATATAAAAAAATTTCAAATTAAGACATACAACATATAAAGCACTAGGTACAAATCTATTCACTTAAAATTAAGAATAAAACATTAAACACTAATTAATATTATTTTTAAAGCACCCCTATAATAAAAAATACATGTTATAATACACATTGTACAAACAAATAAAACACACAAAGCTTTATACAATTTACATGCTACTAAGTTGATGGTACATATGATTTTGAAAACCGGATCGGACCAACGGTTCAACCGGACCGGACCAACGAGTTCAACCGGAACCCAAAGTCGCCATTGGTTCGGCTAGCCAGTAAAAGCCGTTCAAAAATGAAACGGAGGATGACCCGTCGGAATCGGTAAAATGGGTTAATTGGGATCATGTTTTTCTCCGGTTAATGGGTTCGCCATTGTTATTTTGTTTGCGTCTAAACTTTAATCACAGGGTACCCGCCGCTGCAACGTGCGGGTACCCTACTAGTTAAAGTTTAAGAGCCGAAACACTTGGTTAATTTTTGGAATTTTAAAACACTTTTTAACCATTACATTAATAATAAGCTTTAGTACTTTTCCGATGGAATACGAGAGTCTATATTCTACCTAGAAGTACGGAATAGGGCTTTTCCACATTCATATAACCATTTTGCGACTCATTCTTGCAGAAATATTCAAAAGTTAGTTTTGATATTAAGTTATGAGTATCAAACTCAGTAATTGGTCTTTCCAACATCACACGCACTTAATCATCTTCAACTCCACCAATCTCTCATTTCTTAAAATTATAGGGTTTGGGTTTTTAATTTTTATAAAATTGAGGGAATTTATTAAAGGGTTACTGTTTGATGGGTGTTTGGTGGTGGTGGCTGCCGGAGTTAAAGGTGGTTGTTAAAAATTGTTTTAGAAAGTGATAATGAGGAAAGAGGTTGAAGGGTGTGTTAGTTACTGTATTTTTTTGTGAGACCCTTTTATTTTGTTAATAAAAAACGAAAATACACTCTTAATTAATGGTCAACATAGTCAAACTAATGGTGCCTGATAAAATTAGACCAAACTTGGAACGAATGTTTCACTTTTTATAACCCTATGAATTGATTGGTATAGTAGATGTATTTAATTATAGATCGTATTTAATGTAGGGTGCTTATATTAATTTATATAAGTTGAAGGGTTAAAAGTGTAAATATTGTTATAAGATAAAGGATAATGAACATTACAACATACAACGACAATACTTAATCACGTCGAAGCAATTTATGGGGAGGTGAGATGTAAACAATGACACATCTAAATAGAGATAGTGAAAATGTTTTTTTTATGTGATTATGAAGGGAGTTTTTTGTTTTTAAAATGAAAGTTGAAGGTGTAAGAGTGTAAAAGTAAAGGTGTTTTCTTATAAAGGAAAAATCCAAAAGTGAAAAGTGAAAAAACTTAAAACTAATTTAGAAAACTAAATTGTTCTTTTACTTATATAGAAGGCTGAAAACTAATTTAGAAAACTTAAAACTAATGTATCATATTTCCTGGATATTGAAATTAGCTATTTATTTATTTATTTATTATTATTATTATTATTATTATTATTATTATTATTATTATTATTATTATTATTATTATTATTATTATTTTTTTTTTTTTTTTTTTTTTTTTACATAAAATCATTATATAATTTACAGTTACATTGTGATTTTTTTTACGTTGTATGAATAAATGTTATACAAAATACCTAACCAAAATATCACAATCATAATTATGTGGCGCGATCAAATCTCATTACTATGCACGGGTACTCGTATAGTATATATATAATAAAACAAAACCTTTTTGAAATTCCCTCCCATCCCAGTTGCGTAATGTTTATAGTGCTTTTCGGATGCCTTAATCTGATGCAAATCCGGTTTCTTATGAAAGTTCAGCTATATACGCATAAACTTATTTATACATTTGGACAAGTAAGGTTTGGCACTTTTTATCCAAATGTTATATAATTGAACAAAAATTATTCACGTAATTTACAATCTTGGGCATACAACTTGAGTAACATTGTCACCCTATAAAATGAAAAGCTAACGAAACCGAACACTCTTACAACCTTGTAACAGGGTAAGGAATAGAATTAATGATACATATCTAAAATACATATGGCAATATTCCAAGTTTTTCTACTTTGGTGGTGCCAGACCACATCTTAATGCGTTTTCTAGGATGTCATATTCCGTGCGGAGACTATGTTCAGTGTTCCAAACTTGAAGATACAACTCTTGTCCCGTGTATCGCGATGGCCAGATTGTAAACCTCGGATTACACATGCCCTTTACACTCCTTTTAGGACGCTAGTTTCTTTGATCCCACTCAGTGTTCCTTTTCCATTTGCTTCTGATAGGGAGCAGATTACCCAAAAAATACCTAGGAACAATGAATAAAAATATATATCTTGGTAACAAAAACTTAACCACGATTGCTAATCAACAACAATGAATTTTGTATAAATGATACAAAAAGACTATGTTACCTGCACAGTATGTCTTGTGATAGCATCGTTACAGATTATAGAATCTCCTCTTGAGTGTCGAGTCCCATACACCCGATCCTGAGTGATGGTTTTGGTGAATGGTGGAGAGGTGGTGGTGCGGATTGGAAATGTGGGTCGTTGATACTCAAAGGGTGGGTTTGGACGGTGGAGATTAGAGTCAAGTATGTTTGGATGGGATTGCCAGCACGGCAACTACAAAAGGAAATACATCAACTACTGTATTTGTTTGTAAGTTCATTATTTTTTTCTTTGGGATTATCTATCCAAACGCCGCCCAACTATTAAATATTTTACTTTTAGGTCACTTATTTTCTTAAACTAACTTATGGGCCACCCAAGTATGTATTTTTTTTTTCTTTATACCAACCTCGTTCAAATTCTTGCCGGATTGGGAGTATGGGTCGTTGATTTTGAAGGGGTTAGATACGACGATGGAGATTAGAGTCAAGTGTTTTTGTTTCAAATTCTGAAAGGTTTTGATGGGAATCCATCGTGACAACTACAAAAAGAAAATACATCAACTATTTGTTTGCAGAGGGATGCTATATCCATAAAAGGTTTACAAAATATTTTTTCACAAAATAATGTGGTACTCATTGAAAATAAATGATAAATAAATAAAAATAAATAATAAATGTTAGACATTATACATTACTAAAATAACGATACAAATATTTTTTTCTCTCTCATTAGATCCACGTAAAATATAACGAAGAATTAGTTTGCACAGTTCGTCCTTAGGAATGTATGGTAACTGATTTTTACGAACGGATGGATGTAAATGTGCCAACTTATCTACTCAATAATGTATGGGGCAATTACATATATACCCAAAACATGCTTAAACATCATTATACATTGTGCATTAAAAACTTGTGTTTTGGGGAAATATACAAATATTTATGTTTTAGTGGGTATACATGCAATTCCACCATAATGTAGGGTATGGTTTCAAAAAGGCAAATTTTGGACTTTACTTTCATTAACTTTTGCCAAGTGTCAATACATCAGCAATTTGTATTTCTGTCATTGCATTAAATCCAAAAACAACTGTTTCGTTCACCTCTTCCCCATTCAATCACATGGCTTGACTGATTCACACCTTTATCGTTTAAAAAATTGCCCCTGCACTAAACAATTTGGTTATATCACTCTGCCATTGATATGCTGTCACTATGTAAAAATTGGTAAGTATCGATTCAATTATAATTTATTTAGTGTTTCGATTTATTACTTTTTTTAATTTGCCTAATATGTGTATTCAATCTACATACAATCAAAGTAATTTTGCTTATATTTAATTTTAAATGTTTGATTTTTTTTTTTCAAATAAATCGAGGGAAATGGAATTCATGTATTATTTGGGTGTGCATTTACATTTGTGATTTGTTTTTTTTAAACTATTTTTGTACTGGATTAGCCAAACACTTGGTTTAGGATTATTCAACACATATAAACTGATATAAGCTTAGCCAAACACCCCCTTAATGGTACTCTGGTGATCGTATTATGATGGTAGTTGTTATGAAAGTATAAGCTTACAAACACACACCTTATTATTAATGAGTAATAGTTTGTTATGTTACTGAACGAGGGTTGTGTCTTGCTGCAGGCTTAAAGTAAGGCAGAGCATAGGTCCAAAACCGAACCGAACCGAACCGAAACCGATTTTGTGAAAAACATGAACCGAGAACCGAACCGAAGTGACTCGGTTCGGTTCGGTTCAGTTTATATGGTTTAGGTGTGTTTTTGTCGGTTTTGGCTCGAACCAAACCGAAACAGGAAACCATTAGTATATAGAACCAAAACCGAACCGAATATGGTCGGTTCGGTTTTCCTATTTGGTTCGGTTTTCGGTCCACTTTTCTCAGGGTGTTGAACTTCAAAACCGGAAGATTTAGTTACAACTGCCATCAATTTGGTTACATACAACTGAGCATGGTGCTGTTTATTATGTACAAAAGACTACAACCTGGTGCATTCATTTTTTAATGCAGGTTGCTGACTATAATGTAACAGTTGCGCATCAGGGTATCGTTTATATAGATGAAGTTGACAAGATTACAAAGAAGGTTTTGCTTAAATTTTGTTCACTTTCTTAAGTAACATGTATTCACCTTTCATATGTGGATTTGTTTATTTCCTCATATCCATAGGACGAGAGCCTTAGCATTAGCAGAGGTGTGTCGTGTGAGGGTGTGCAACCGGCATTACTAAAGATGCTTGAAGGAAAAGTTCTTACATTTCTGTATGTTGAAACAATTGCGCATCAGGGTATCGTTTATATTGTTTTGTTTTGAAAGATGGACTGGTAGTACCAGAAGGTTGATGAGAACGAGATCCCAATTATTAGCCAAGGGAGGATGCGAAGCTATATTACCTATGCCATGATTTTGCTTCAGGTAGCCTCATTGCTTTAATTCATAATGTGGTTGTTGTTTAGGCTTATATGTGGTTTATGAGCTTATTTGTGTTCCTTTTTGCAGCATTGCTGGAGGGCGGGTTGCAGATCAAATTGAAGAATTTTCAAAATCAGTATTTGAAACTGACAAATGCTTTCTAATGGACTGTGGCTTAAAGGTGTTTGTTTTGGTTGGTCGAGCAACACAATTGGCGATAGAAAGGCTGCCTCGCAGGCTGCAGAGTTAAGGTTGGTGTTTGAATTCTCATTTAAAATTCTCCGTATATCAGTTACTGATGGTTACCATTAACCATCTACAGGAGTTCATCACCAGCAATAACCGGCCAAAAGTCACCTATGTAACACAAGTAATTCAATGTTACGATTCGCATTCTTTCGAGTCTACCTTTTGACTCCTGGCCATCATCAATTGCACCTTCTGCTAAGAATAGAGGAAAAGTCGCCGAGAATAGAGGAAAAGAATCAGGTAATATGAATGGTCAATTTGAGTTGTGTTTTATATCGTGCGGGTCAAATAGGTAGAACTGGACCTGTACTAAAATAATGATCCGCTTTGACTTTCTTATGCTACTTTTGCGTTGTAGCTCTACTGAAGCAACAACAAGGTGGTGTACCAATTGTTCCTCATTTGCTTGAAGCGAACGGAAACCTTGAGGTTTATGTAGGTATGGTGTGAGTGGTTATCCAACAATCTAGTTCTTCCCAAAGACTAACAAAGACGGTGAAGACTATGCAGGCGGACGTGATATAGTTAGTTTTTTGACCTTCATCAACCAGAAGTGTGGTACTAGTCGTGATGCGAAGGGCCAACTCATCTCAACTACTGTTAGTATTTAATTTATAAATTGAGTGTTAATCAAGACTTTTGTTATACATCTAATGTTTCTTTTTTCATGTTCCATGTAGGTTGGTATAATTGCAGAATTGGATAGCTTGGTGAATGAGTTTGTGAGTGCCGGTAGTGATGAAAAGAAGACAGTATATGTCAAGATCGAGGAGGAAGTTGGAAAGCTCTCACGTTCTTCTGCAAGGTATTCTTCTAATTCAGCTTCTTATACATTCTTTTGATTTTTTTCCATAATTTGTGTGGTATGACATACCTTATAAGATATGGCAAACAGAGTGGGACAATCAAATTTTGTAATGGGTGGAAAGAATCAATTCTTAGGACGAGTCTAAATGGGTTGTCTGGATTATCGATTAGTTTTTTGTATTATATTTCTCAAAATTTATGAATTTTTAATGGTTTAAATATGAGCTATGTTGTAACATTGATAATCTAGTTTATTGAAACATAATGGGTTAGGATGTTGTAAGCATTGCGACTCCACTTTCGGGGACTTACGACCTGTTCCATCTATTTCGGCTATTTTTACCAAGTTACTCATTTTGCCCGGCAGAGGCGAAGCGTAACTTAATTTGACCTATTAAATAAAGAATGATATCTTTCTTACTCCTTCAAGAAATGGTAAGTTATGTAAAAATGAGCGGTTTGGGAAGGTTGGGTAAAAAGTAAAAACAGGTCGAGTTGGGGTCACCGTAAACTGTGTCAAATATGATTACAAAGTTATTTATAAGATACAATGATTTTTCATATATGTTTGGCCAATCTCCATTCGCTTGGTTCAGTTCCTTTTAATATATTTCAATAGTTACCCGTTTTGACCTGTTAAAGATAAAAAATAACCTAACTCACACATTTATAAGATAAACAAGAGGAACTATTGCTGACATTACGTTTTGTGTAGGTGATCGCGGAAACGCTTTCAAAAGAAGAAATTGGCAGACTAAAGGAGTTGTTCAAAATGATTGACACCAATTACTTTTGAGGAACCGAAAGAGGGTCTGAGACAAGTGGGTTGGGTTCTGAACTCATGGAGTCCGAAATCAAGGACTTGATGGATGCAGTAAGCACATCTTTTCCCCTTGCTTCCTATTTTGTTTGCTACTAAAACACAACAACAACAACATACCCAATCCCGCAAGAGCGGGGTATGGGGGAGGTAGAAGTGTAGACAGATCCTACCCCTACCCCAGGCAAGGCCTAGGAGTAGAGAGACTGCTTCCAGGGAGACCTCCGGCACGTGCACAAGTGTGAGTGATACATACCAAATATTTGCTACTAAAACAATGCTGTAAATATTTGTTAGTGGAATTCGTTTAAGCAGAGACAAATGAAAGAAAAGCTTGAACCGTTTACTTGTGAATGGGTCGCTTTAGAGGGTGTTTGGATTAGCTTTGTTTTCTTAATTTGCAAAGGTTACAATATCCTATTTTTGGTAATTTCTTTTGGTTTAATTTTTAGTGTGATAAAAAGATGTGGGGTGAAAGCTTGGTTTTCATTGTATTGTTATATCTTACAATTTCATGACGTTAAAGTTAAAATAAATAAATAAATAAATAAATAAAAACGACATTAGGAATCTAAAGTTCCAAAAGGATAGGAAGAAAAATACAATGCCTAATGAGAACCCGTACATGTTCTAAGACAATTAAAGATCATATCTTAACTATGAATTATTCATTATAATGAAAAAAATGTTGTTTTATCACCTTTGTAGCTTTAATGTATTCGAGCATTTGTGTAAAAGGAATTCCTGTGACGTACCAACAATGTACTATTTCTACTACTGTATATATTGTATTATGTCTTCCATAAAGTTATACAATAAATCACTTTAGTTAACTGGATTTCAGTAACATTGTTTCATGTGTTAGGATACGTTGTTTTATTGTTACAAGGATTGAAAGTCATCTAAAATTGGTCATATTACATTAATTATACATAAAGATTAAAAAAAGTGTTTATGTTTTGCTGGACTGCCCAGACCACACGAGAATTATGCATTTTGACCCAGACGCATTTGACCCAAGCATGCTTTAATATTACCTGAATTTGGACACATTTGACCTGATATGCTATAATAATTTTTTGACTTTCTCAGGTTGCAGCTCATCTGCTTAAGAATTTCTCCAAATTCAGGTAATATTATTTTCCACCAAGCGTCTTAACATCATCGCTATGCGTATGGACTAATGAAATATTCAATGTGTCAATAAGTGTCATCTTTCTATAGCATCCTCTCTTTTTTGTTGGTTCCTTTTTTCTGCAGCATGTTACAACTACAGGTGCTGCACTTTTTATTGGAGCAGGAACAGTGTTGGCAAGAAATTTAAAGCGTTCACTAAAACTATACATGTTAGACATTATGGCGCCCTATAGGTCAAGCTCATTAAATGGTAGCAGGAAAAGGCTGAATAAAGGGATTCTAAGTTTCTCAATGTTGATTTTAGGAACTTGAAGCAATTGCTTGGTTGTTTATAAGTCTTTACATATGTGGTGATACTAAGATAAAGATGGTTATATTAAATTTTGGACAAATCTTCCCATATGTGATACAAGTTATGCATGTAATAAACATGAATTTTTCATAGTTAACGGGTTTAATGGATTTGGTCCCTCGAAAGATTTTTTCTCGGATCCTCTCCTCGTGGTTTATACCCGTAACGGGTTTGGTCCCTCTGGCTAACGCTCGTTAGTTTTTTCCGTTAGCTAACGACCGTTTGCAACAAATATTTGCGCCGTTAGTCCTTTACACTAACGGCCGTTTATACTTAACACAAAATTTGTTTTTTTTTTTTCTAAATTAAAAAAATTAAAATTAAAATTAAAATTAAAATTAAAAAATTAAAAATTAAAAAATTGGTTTTCTTATATATTTTTTTTCTAAATATCTTTAAAATTTATACACACCTTTTTATATACACGTTTTTATACACTCATTTTTATACACATATTTTTATACACACGTTTCTATATGCACATTTTTATAAACACTTTTTATACACACGTGTTTACACACGTTTTTACATACGTTTTTATACACACATTTTTATACACAAGTCTTTACACACATTTTTATACACATATTTTTACACATTTGAACACACGTACACATTTATACACGTTGTTACACACGTACACATTTATACACACATTCTTATACACGTTTTAGACACGTTTTAAAAAGCGTGTGTATAAAAACGTGTGTATAAAAATGTATGTATAAAAACATGTGTATAAAAACGTGTGTAAACACGTGTGTATATAAAAGTGTGTATAAAACGTGTATAAGAATGTGTGTACCAGATTTAAAGTGGTTTATAGAAATTAAAATGATGAACCAGATTTCAAGGATTGTACATGATTAAAATGATGTACCAGATTTAAAGTGGTTTATAGAAATTAAAATTAAAATAGTTAAACTGATTGTACATGATTAAAATTCAATTTTGGATCCAGATTTCAATGATGGAAGCTGTGAAAATGACTAGGTTTTAGGGATAGGAAGAAAGATTAAAAAAAAAGGGGGAAGTTATAAGACGGTTTCTAAAGGATATTTGAAAATATAATTTATGATCTGACAAAGATACCCTTTTAGCCTTTTGTTTAAATGAAAATAAAACCTTTATCTTTGGTATAATTGCAATTTTTGCACTTTTAATCTTAACCTTTGATCAAACTTATCTAATGCCCCATATTCATTTTAAAAGTTTTGTAAAGTTCTATACAAAAATATGGTTCTGCATTGAACACTACACTACACTATATATATATATATATATATATATATATATATATATATATATATATATATATATATATATATATATATATATATATATATATATATATATATATATATATATATATATATATATATATATATATATATATATATATATATATATATATAGAACTAGTCGCATGACCCGTCCGATGGACGGGCTAGCGTCATAAAAATTGGATAATATTATAACTTATTAGGTCTATACTTATGAGCATCCATACTTATGAGATTGTTATAAGACTAATAAGTTTATCATTCATAGTATAAGTTGATTAAGGTTTAGCTATGTGTCTGACATATAATGTGCTCAATATTAAGTTATTATGTTTTAACATATACACAATGATACCATTTTACTATTGTCCAATATTGGATAGCACACGACTATTGTTGTTGAAACAGATCAAAGAATAGTGTGAAAGATTAAATTTATTATAAAAGTACTACTTATTGAACAAAAAAATATAATCAAAAGAACATAATAGAAAACTAATTATTTATTATAAAAGTACTACTTACGGAAATTGGAATTGCTTATTTATAAAAATGTAACATGTGGACATCATTTTTTGTAAACAACGGAATCACCAAATTTGATTGACATTGACTTCTCCTCCTCATTATGTGTGCACTTATGTGTTGGCTATACAACATCAACGTAATTAAATATAACTATAACCTTATATTATACACTCCATAAGGCCTCAAACTTCCCGAGTTGGAGTTGTAGACCGCTATTTCCGGTCCACGTGTCTTGCACTGACCTGACAACGTATATCAATGGAGAGTGAGCTGACATAAATAAAACTGGATTGATCAAAGGTTCAGCTGTTATATGAAATAATGATTAGCAATTCATTGTGGTTTAGCACTTGTTTAGTTATGTTAGTAGATGAACATTATATATTACTTTGTTTACCACTTAGTTTTGTTGTAGCAGGTAGTCATGTGCACTTAACAACATTTAACCAACATGAGCACCACTCATCATGCCATCTCTAATATTTTTAACTTATCATTTAATGCAAAAAATTTATAAACTAACCTTTAGTTGTTTTTGGTTCAGATATGATATACCATAAACTCTCTGAAGACTCTCACAGTCTTTGTTTCCCCTCTAGTAAGCCGCCGAAGCTTGAAAAGATTTCAAAAGCATAAATGTATAAACAAATATGCAAGAAATTCAGTCTCGGTGAATGATAATATACCTCACCTTTAAGCAAGCAATTGCTTTGTCAAAAGCAGTGTTTAGTATATGGGGTACATGATACAAATTAACTAATGGACCACACGTGCATACTGTGATTGTCTTGTGTTCTGGTAGGCCTTTAATGATCTTAACCTGATAATAATAGAAGTAATTGACAAATTTCATTAAGATGCGATGCAAACATTAGTTAACTCAAATTACAAAAGATGCTAGATAGAAGCTTTACCTTAAACTTATTGTCAGAAAACATTTCAAGAGCATGCTTTACCTTAAACTTATTGTCAAAAAACATTTCAATAGCATGCTTTCGTGAAACCTCAATTCTCTCAAAAGTTTGTTTTTCCTGAAGAAAACATAAATGCATTTGGCTTTGCATCTTAGTGATTTAATTCGACAATTCATATATGAAACAACAAAGGATAGTCTCTAATAAATTAAACCATAAGTAAGGAAATTTATATGATGAGATGAGAAGTACCGCAATAGCTTTTTTTGCTACAGTAACAATTGCATCAAAGTGATCATCATTCAAGCTGTGTTCACCATAGAAAGCATCGTGGAAAAGACCATGTTATAACAACGATTCCAAGAGGAACTCCATAAGTACAACAATTTATTGATCATTGAAACCCTGTGACAAAATCATAAATTATCAGAATGTAAGTTGGAGGTTTATGGCTGACTTTTATTGTTTAAAAATTAACCAACCAATCCGCTCCTTTATGCAAGTATACGATTTGAAATGATCATTCAGGAGTAAATGTTTTCCTGATACATTGTATGTCTGCAATTTGGGTAAAACTTTTTAAATGCATCCTTAATCCATAAGGACTTTTAACCAATAGTTTCGCAAGTAACCTAAGGCATTATTTATACCTATAAAAAATTGTTAACCTATAATTTCGTAAGCAATCTTAGGGCAGTGTTTTGCAGTCAAGAAAAGTAGCTACATTATATAGATATGGCAGAAAATACCTCATCAGGAGTGCCCATAATCTTCGAAGGTATAAATCAGACTCGTGCTTAACTAAACCCAGAGGTATCCTTTCAGCTCTTCGAGGATTATCCGGAGCCCATATCTGCATTGCAAGTATTAGTCTGATGTTAGTTACATTTCCTCTTATTTGACTCTTGTTTTATGTGTTATACCAAGACTTGCCAAAAAAAGAAACTAAGCAAGTTGGATATATCTACAACCATTTTATCAAAGATATTTTCACCTTTGTTCTCCTATAATTATCTGATTGTATGAGTTTATTTTGCTAAATAGAAGACCAGACATTAAAGGCTGCTTGAGTTGAGATGCCAGGGTAGTTGTCCTGAACGTCATGAAGATCAATGGAGGTAGGCACGGTAGAGTGCATGTTGATCTTCTGCATAGATGGCTGAATCTTTAAAGTATTTTAAGGACCAGCCTCCGCTTCCCTTTTTCCATTCGGCTGGCTCTCGCCATCCTCCGCTTCACATGTTTCCTGATAGAACAACTAAAAATCAAACAAAATCTAATTATCCAAACACTTTGTTGTCTTCTATATTTTGCTTAGTCCCAAAAGTATTCTGCTTCAAAAATGCACGCTAAAAATAAGTTTCATCTTCCTAAGCCTACTTCTTTAAAGCTGGAATACTGTTTATTTAATTTGTATATACTCACATGTAAAATTGTCCAAAAGGTTATATTTAAGTTATATACTCACAGAAATGTTTATCTTTTGCACCATTAAAGTTAATTTTTTGATGCTAACTGAACATTAATCTTGCAAATATTTGGAGCATTACACTTCATAAAATAAAAGTGATTAGGAATTGTAGGAAGTGAAAGTGCAAATGCAAATAAAATTGATTCACTTGTTTCCTATACAAATAACCCAACCCGGCCATTTTGTTATCTCTGGTAAATATTAGCAAAAAGTTGACAAAGCAATGTTGTGTGACAACTGGCAAAATAGGGAGCCGTTTTATAAAACCCGCATTACATTTAAATAATAAATATGGAATTTCTGGAAATTTATTGTGACGAGATATTTTACGAACGTTGGTACTTGATTATAATCGTACGATGTCTATGGGATTTAGTTATTTAATTATGGTTTGTTTCATTTCGTTCGTGATGATTTATTTTGAGATCGATATCTTTGGCACTACATTGACTCCGGCACTAGATTAACCTAACAAGATTTTTATACTTTACAAAACGGTCGCGGTTCACCGTTAAATTAATATTATGTCTTGCGTACATATTTATATTTTCGGGAAGTGTATTGGGAAATCAATTATGACGTGTACGTGTGTATTTGATGAAGATTTAATACTTTTATGGACGGGTAATCGGGTTACGGGAAAACCTATTAAAAAGAGTTCACTAACTATAAGAGAAATTGTGGCTAATATTGGAAAAAGAAAACTTAAGGGTCTAAAGTGGAAAATTCGGGTATAATACCCTAACCCTAACCCTCCACCCTCACACTAACACTTTTATCATTTTTCTTTCCCTCTCCTTCTCTTGGTCGCCGCCGGTCACCACCCCAAACAACACCACCACCGCCGACCTCCCTACTACACCACCACCACCAAAACGATCCCCATCATCTTCTTGTTCGATTAGTGTGAAGCACGCGCCTCCCCTCTCCCTTTTCTTTTAATACCGCCGACCTCCACATCTCCCACAACACCATATCAACATCTATTTTGGTTTCTATTCGATTTGAGGTGAGAACACATGAGTTTTGGGTCGGGTTTGACTATTTCGAGTCAAACCCGAATTGGATCTTGACATTTTGGGAAGATAACATCAAAAATAAAGATGGGTTTTGTAAAAATACGAGTTTGGTATCCTTGGGGGTCGATTTTTGATGCTTTTGTGCTCGGATTCGGAGTTATACGCGTTTGGTTTTGGGTTTTGTGGCTCGGTGTGAGCTCGACCGAGACCCAAGGTCTCGGTGTGACCCTCCTCGACTCGATTAGAGTCTTGGAGGTATGATTTGGTTCTTGTTCATCTTGATTCTTGTCAATGGTTGATGCTTGATTGGATTCTTGGGACCAATATGCTCCGAATTTTGGTTGTTGTTGTTTTGGAGTCTCGGCCGAACCCCCCCTTCGCGGGCTGTTTTAGTCGAGAAGCTCATAAGAGCTAGCCGAGACCGAGAGGTCTCGGGTGAGGTTATTATTTTGGTTGTGACCTCACAAGTTGACCCGGGTTTGACTTGGTAAGTCGACCCGTATAATTGTTTTATTATTTTTGTTTTGGTACTTATTTGGATATATATTGTTGTGACTTACTTGGGCCGAATTATTTGGACATTGGTCATTTGATATCTTAAATTGGAGTTGTGTTGACGAGTATGGAATTGAGGACCGATTGTGAGACGGTCAATTAGATGACGGAGATAGGTTAGTTTGGGTGCCGTAGTCGGACCCTCATGTTGTAGCACGTGGATTTGAGATTGTTTGGACGGAGTTGATTTATATTGTGGTGTGATTTTATTATTTTGGACTTGGACTATGAGCCGAGGGTCATGACTCGGACATGAGACCAAATTCTATGACTCGATAAATCTTTAAAAATCGATATTAAAAATAAAACTCGTTATAATATTATTAAGAATATAATCGTTTATATACGTATATAGACGTGTTAAACGTATATATATATATATATATATATATATATATATATATATATATATATATATATATATATATATATATATATATATATATATATATATAAATGCGTATATTAATAATAAAACGATCACGAGTAAACGTATAATAATAAAGCGATAGTTATTACGCTATGAAAATGGTGTAATAAATGTCGGGGTATTATTATAAATAATAACTATATAAATAATGGCGAGTTATACGTCGAATAAATAATAACTAAAAATGTGATTTTATTTTATAAATTAGAAACGTATCGAGTTATACGAATTTTGGGTCTTTAAAGTCCAAGAGGGCTTTATATTGTGAGTTTGTGTTGTCACGGATATATGACGGTTAATATAAACATTTTATATTATCGAATGACTTATTCTAGATTGAGTTATTTGACGATATAAAATGGGTATGTTAATGATCGTATCCCACGACGCCCATAGGATGTGGTATATATTTTAGGGTAATGAATTACTATATGTCTCGTGGAATTTGGCCAATTCGACGATATATATAGGGAATTCATTGGGCTACGACATATACCAAATAGAAACTTATGTGCAATGTGTTTTAGGTTGGGTATAATTTTGGAACGATATATTACGTAAATAAGTATGGGAGATTATCAAATCGACGGATTTAATAAGCTTCGATAATTATTTAAATAA
Organism: Artemisia argyi; assembly: GCA_030686995.1. Classification (NCBI taxonomy): domain Eukaryota; kingdom Viridiplantae; phylum Streptophyta; class Magnoliopsida; order Asterales; family Asteraceae; genus Artemisia; species Artemisia argyi. The sequence continues at coordinate 200,472,674 of CM060683.1, read as the reverse complement.
TATGTCGAGCTAACATTAGACCTATAGTTATCTCATTATTGTTCTTTGTTGAGGCTTTTCGGTTTGAGCTGTGTTGACCCTCCACTCGTATGGATACCAAACGTCAAATTTCAAATGAATATGAAGTTAATTCGAGAAATGGACATTTTGGAAAGTAAAATGAATTACGTTCGGGAATGGGAATATTTGATTTTGAGGAAATGATTTCTGAACGGGTTTGATATTGTTAGGAAGTGCCGAGTCTGTAGTCGCCATTACGTGAGTTGTTTGAGATTTCTTGCGTCTTTTTTCTATCATTTCTTTTGAGGATTTCTGGACTTGAGGTGAGTCATAGCCCCACTTTTTACTCTTGAACTTTGTTTTCAATACTTGGGGTGAGAAACGTGCAAATGCTTTATGTGGACTATTATCGTTTTTTTTTTTATTTCAAAACTTGCTATGCTTATAGAACTAGGTAGAGCGAGGCCTAGACTTGAACTAGGTAAGCTACTTGATTTGGATATAGAGCGAGGCCTAGACTAGATCTAGGTAAGCTATTGATTTGGTTTTGAGCGAGGCCTAGTCCCCGAACTAGGTAAGCTATTGGATTGATTATAGAGCGAGGCCTAGACTTGAGCTAGGTAAGCTATTGATTGGATTGATTTGAGCTATAGCGTGCACCTATAGGGATGATGTGATTTGGTTGGTTTATTTTGGTTGGATGAGTGAGCCCTAGTCTAGCTAGCAAGCGTTTTGCGTATATGTCCACTATATTGAATTAAGAATCTAAACCTATGATCTCACCAGCGAAAGCTGACTTTTAGCACGTTTTCTCAGGAAATTAAGTGATGCTCTGCGGATGCTTGGGATTGGAGGCTTGGCATTTAGCACCGGTTATGGATCTATGTTTTCTAAAACTCTGATAACTATTGTGGACCTATATTTATTTTTCTTTGGGCCTGACTTTGGATGATTTTGGGATAATGTAAACTTTGAAACCTTGTGTGGTTGTACTTTATTATGTTTACTTTATCTCGTTCTTTTATGTCTTGTGTTTGGATACCAATCCCCGTAGCACCCTGAAAGCTTGTTGAGTCTTCCGCTGTATCAAATTTTGGGGGTGTTACATGTTGCAATTCTAATGCATACCTTATTGTTATGTGCTAGAGATATTAATTCTTCATGTACAAAATCCTCAACTGACAACACAACTTCCATCAAGTTCTCGAGATGGGTTATTTGATCTTCTTTCACTTGCACGATTATCGAGTTGCACTCTCTTTCGTGCAGGCACTGTTGCACCTGTGATAGAATGAACATGTTAAGCAACCAAAAGGAACATACCAGACCATTCAGTTGCAGAATTTCAGTTTGTTTTTTGGTGCAAAACTCTTCCAGGGCCATTTCTCGCCTTATAGCTCCAGCCAGTACCTTTTCTACCGCCTGCAAGAATGCTAAATATAATTACAGCTTCTTTTTCGATGAGCATCTTTTTTTACAAATACAACGTTTTCAAAAAGAAACTACCCACAACATGCTAAATGTTCTTCAATGAGTAGCTTCTTTTTTGGTGATGTCGATTTAGCACAAATTCTCAACACTGTATAAACATTGAAAAAGGTCAAATGACCTCAAAATGCAAGCATTATGTATGGAAAAAGGTCATAACTTATGTATGTCTCACTTGATTAAAGCTCATATTCACTATCTAGAATGTAAGCAATTTGTACGCCCTTAGTAACTTCCTACAAACATTAAAAAATGGACCCAAAAATTGAAAATGTAAAAACATAAATGAAAAACCTTTTCAAAGGAGATACCATCATAGACATTCATTGTACCGTCATGAAATATGGTTAGTTGAGCTAGAGCAGAAGCAACCTTGGATCTTTTATACCTAAAGTTAAATAAGCAGACAATTTTCAAGATTTTCATGTTTGGGGCCAAAACTTATATAACTACTAAAGATCATTAAAAAGCCAAAAAGGTTTTGTTAGTGATACCGAAGTACTAAAATACAGCTTATTTGTAAGAGCACTTTTCGGGCCAAAACTTATATAACTACTCAAGTCTACTAATTTTTTAAGCAAATAACCACTATAAAATACAGATAAAAAGGGCCCATATAGAAACATGCCACATAATAATAAGAAAAGCAGCTTATTATGCATAAAAAGTCTTGTGATTAGCTAAAAGGAAATGTGTCGGTTAAATATTGTTCAAAGTAATGCATAAAAGTCTTGAATCCTTTTATTCAAAGGATGCGTCATTATTAGTGTAACGTATGTGATCATGCCTTGTCTTCCGTATAGTGCTGAGATTTTAATAATAAAATGACATGAAGAATCATTGCCTCTCATTCATATAGTGTTGAGATTTCAAGATGCACGTAAAATCATTGCGTCATTAGAAAACAGTACATGGAACTCTAATGCATGTAATATCGTGACTAATAAGTAATAGTAACTAACAATGGTCAACATGTGCTCTCACATCTTGAATACAGTTCATTCCGAGCAAATAATTTCAGACATAAACCGATATACAAACGACAAAGATGTATGTATCATAGATGCAAAAAGTCTCAATTCCTCACACATAATCAATCAACCATAAACTTTCTAAGGGTGTTGTCACTATGTCAATCTGTGAAAACAACAACCATTGTATTTAGAAACATTTCAAAACATTTACCACATGAGCAACCAAAATCAAATCTTAAATCCATGTTCTTGTAGCATATGCCATGTCTACAAATAATCAAAAGGCTGTTTATACAAATTTAATTGGAACAAAAAATAAACATATGAAACTTAATAAATAAATACATAAAAACACTAATCATCATACATGAAACTTGATCGGCTAACCCAACCTAATAAAATTTAATCGAAAAAGTAAATAAATAAGAAAATTACCTTAAATTGAAGTTGGTTGATTTGTGATAAATCTTTTTATCTAGACTTTGAAACCATAATGAAACGCCTATTCCCAAAATTTCTGGTTAATTTTCCGATATGATTTTACTGATAATATGCGTGTTGTTTGTGTGTGTTTTGATTCAGCAGATAATGATTGTATAATGAAGTGATAGGGTTATCAATAATGATTTTGAACAATAAATCAAAATAAATTGATTTTGGGATAATTTTTAGGTTAATTTGAGTCATGGCATAAACAAATAAAATGATTTGGTGAGTTTGAGGTAATGAATGGAGACTTATTTTTTTGGGTTGAATTTGAATGAGATTGATTTCTTGCTTGAAATCAGGGATTTGATTTGGGGGTTTTTGTTGAATTGTGGAAGAAGTGTGGAATGAGGGTGGTTTAGGTTGACAGGTAATTAAAATGGGACACGCTGGCATACTTTTTAGTTTCCACGTATTTGTTGCTTGCCAAGTGGCATATATGACTTGGCAAGTTCCTCTAATATATATGTTGGGAGATGAGGTTCATATGAGATAGTTCTTAAAATAAGAAGTGTGGGAAGCCAATCAAAAGTTGCCATGTGGATTTTGTTATTTAAAGATAAATTAAAATCAAAATTAAACTAAAAGGACATTTTGGTAACTTTGACCAATCCTTAAATTTCTCTGATTTATCTCCTACCCTCGTAACCTACTCACGTTATCATCACAAAATCATGTTGTAGTTTCTGTCTCTCTCCCACATGAAAAACAACAACACCATCTCGATCTCTTTTTGAAAATTCCGGTATGAAAAAAAGAATCTACTCCGTAGCTAAGTGTAATATGTGTGTATATAAGCTCTTATCCGGAGCTAGGGTTTCATTATCGAGCTTTATCTCTCACAATCAAAACACGCAGTCAAACATCTCTCTCAAAGTTGTATTGTTATAGTTTCTGGGTTTCTTTCAGTGATTGTTTTGTAGATCATCTTGATCTACAGGTTGTTTAGGTTTGGTTTAGTTTGGTGATAGTGTGTGAGTTCATTGTATCAAGATTGCACTCATTAGGATGACAATCTTATACTTCTTTCTTGTATTGTATTGGCTTGCATCCGTTTGGGGACAAGTCTTCAGTGTTTATAGTTATAATAAAAGAAAAGATCACCAAGGGGTGGTTGGTTGGGTGATTAATAGGCTGTGTTAGTAGTTTTGTTACCATTTTAACGTGGTATCAGAGCTTTAGGCTTTGATTGATTGATTCTTGGGTAAGGTTTAGTGAATTCAACGGTCTTGGTGTTGAGTCTTGCTGGATCTGGGTTTTATTGTAAGCTGATAGTATCAATTGAAGGTTTAGGGTTTTTTTCTTGAAACCCTAGATTTTGGGGGTTTTGGTTCTTGATCAGTTTGGTAGTAATTGATTGCAATTGTGGTGGTTTCTTGTTGAAACCCTAATTGGATTATTGGGGGTTTCTGTTTCTGGAGGATCTGTGGTTCGATTGGGTTGGTTCTTGGTGGCAATTACTCTAGACTAAGTGAATCTAGAGTTAATTGCTCGTTATTCCGCTGCTGGTTTTGCTATAATCACTGTAAGTGTTCTTTTTCTTTAAGAGACCCATGTTTTAGTAAGAGTGGGTGCAAACGGACATACTAACATCTTGACCTGCCAACATTGATTGGTACAGAAGCCTGCTCTGGTCTGTCCCAGTCTGCTCTGCTGGGCATTTGGTTACTCTTGGGTGTGAGTTGTGTAGCATTAGTTTTATTGTTTGGTTTATTGTGTCTAGGTCGAAGGAGGATAGGATTTGGGCAGTCTTGGAAGTTGTGGTTTGGTGGTTTCTTGGTTTATTAGTCTGTGTTTTATCTGTTAGTTGTAACTGTTTGTTTTCTGCTTATTTGGTTTTGGTTGTTTTTTGCTTGATTAGTGTTTCATTATGGCTATTATGATTAGTAGTTTGGATCAGAGTAATCCTCTGCATCTACATCCTAATGATTCTAACTGTGCTTCTATTGTGAGTATTAAACTGTCTGGTGTTGAGAATTATAGGGTGTGGTCTAGTGCTATTAAACTTGCTATGCAAATTAAAAACAAGATGGGTTTTCTTGATGGTAGTTGTGTTAGAACTAGTTATGCTGCTAGTCCCTTACTGGAAGCCCAGTGGGACAGGTGTAATGCTGTTGTTCTTAATTGGATTCTTAGTTCTTTATCCCAAGATGTATATCTTGGTCATGTGTTTTCTGATAATGCTGCTAGTGTTTGGAAAGAATTAAAGGATACATATGATAGAATTGATGGGTCTATTGTTTTCAATCTGTTGCAAAAGATTAATACATTTAAACAAGGTGGTTTACCTGTTTCTGAATATTATCATAAGTTGAGTTCTCTGTGGAGAGAGTTTGATATTCTTACTAAGCTGCCTGATTGTGTTTGTGAGGCTAGAATTGAATTAAATGATCATGGAAAATTGTTGAAACTGATGCAATTCTTGATGGGCCTTTATGACATTTATCAGCCTATTAGGAGTAGCATTCTGACTAGGGAAGTTCTTCCTGAGGTTAAGGATGCTTTTGTCATCATTTCTAGGGAAGAATCCCATAGAGGGATTCCTACCACTTCTGTGAAGTCTGAAAAGCCTCAGGTTTCTGCTTTTGTGTCCAGACCAAATGTGAATAATAGCAATAATAGAAGAAATTCTAACAACTGGTCTGGTAATAATTCTAATAATAGAGGAAATTATGATAGTTTGTTATGCAAACATTGTGGGTTAAAAGGACATACTATTGAGAGGTGTTTTGAAATTGTTGGTTACCCTCCTGGTTTTAAAAAGAATCCTAACTTGAAGCCTGTATCTGGTTTTAATAATAACAAGAATAATAATGTTGAGGCTAAAAGTGTTATTGGGATTAATGGTGATGGGAAGAATAGTGGCACTGTTTCTTTCACTAATGAACAGGTTATGAAGTTGATGAATCTTTTGAATGATAAGACTTGTACTTCTGCTAATGCCACCATGGCAGGTAGTGCCTCATGTTCTTTCTTTAACTGTAATGTTTTCTTTAATCAACATTTTTATAAGTTCTTTTGTGCTAAAGTCAAATTAAATGGAGTCAGTTATCATCTAGGATGGATAATTGACTCAGGTGCTAATCAACATATGACCAATAGTACAGAAAAGATGTTTGGTGTTGTTGATGTATCTGATTTAAAACTTACAGTTGGACACCCTAATGGTACTTTGGCTAAAATAACACATGTTGGAAACTTAAGATTGAATAATAATGTGGTTTTTTTTGATGTGCTTGTTGTTCCTGAGTATTCTGTGAGTCTATTATCTGTTCATAAAATGATTAAGGATAGTAAACTTACTGTTGGTTTTGATGAAACTACATGTTATATTCAGGATTTGAAAAAGCAGAGTGTTCTGGGGACTGGTAGTGAGTTTGGTGGGTTGTACATATTTGATAAGGAGTCTTCTTGTCTTGCTATGACTAATCAGAGTGAGTTTTGTGTGTATCATGTGTCTAAAGAGGTCTGGCATAACAGATTGGGTCATCCTGCTAATCAGGTTTTGAAATTATTAAAGGGTTCTTTAAATCTGACTAATGTTAATCATGAAGGACCTTGTGAAGTTTGCCATAAGGCTAAGCAAACCAGAGACTCTTTTCCTTTAAGTGAAAATAAATCCACTATTTTTGGGCAACTTATACATCTTGATGTGTGGGGGCCTTATAAAGTGATTAGCAGGGAGGGTTTTAGGTATTTTTTGACCATTGTTGATGACTATAGCGGATCTGTGTGGGTGTATATGTTAAAAACTAAAGATGAAGTTTTTGGAATGTTTGTTAAGTTTTACAATCTTGTTTTAACTCAGTTTGAGAAAAAAATTAAGATCATAAGGTCTGACAATGGTACTGAATTTGTAAATAATAAGATGTCTGATTTTATTAATACTATGGGAATCATACATCAAACAACTTGTGCATATCACCACAGCAGAATGGTATAGCAGAAAGGAAACACAGACATCTTTTGAATGTTGCTAGAAGTCTTATGTTTCAGGGAGGGATACCTCTTGTTTTTTGGTCTGAGTGTGTGTTAACTGCTACTTATTTGATTAACAGGCTTCCTTCCTCTGTTTTAAATGGTAAGTCACCTTTTTCATTGGTCTATAATAAGGAACCAAATTTGTCCCATTTAAGGAGTTTTGGGTGTTTGTGTTTTGCAGTCATTTTAAAAGGGTCTGATAAGTTTTCTTCTAAGTCTGAAAAATGTGTCTTGATTGGGTATGCCAGTGGAAAAAGGCATATAAGTTGTTAAGTCTTGAAAACAGGTCTATTCTATATTCTAGAGATGTTAAGTTTTATGAAACAGTTTTTCCTTTTAAAATGAGTCAAAATTTACCTTCTGAGTCTGAAACTGAGTCTGAAAAAGAAGTAACAACATTAAACTTTTTTGAGTCTATTGATAGTGAGTCTAAAACTTCACCTGAAACTCCTGGTCCCTCTCCCAATGATGATATTCATGAAGGAAATACATATGTTGGTAGAGAAGGTAGAATACATCAACCAGATGAGGCTGATTCTTTGGATCTAGATAATCTTGAACAGATACAATATCCAATACCTAGTAATAGTAATCAGCCACCTGGACATGATGTCACTTCTGCAACTCCTTTAGATGATAGTTATTATTCTGAGGGAAATTCTGATCCAGATTTAGAGGTTCCTATTTTTCAAAATGTTTATGAAAATGAGATTGGAGAAGGAAGTCATAGAAGGTCTAGTAGACCTTCTAAGTTGCCTGCCAAGTTAAATGACTATGTGCTTGATTCTAAGGTTAGATATGGTCTTAATAAGTATGCTAATCATTGTTTGTTAAGTGCTGAAAATTGCTGTTTTGTGTCAAATTTAAAAAAAAACTGCTGAACCTTCTTCCTATAAGGAAGCTAGTAAAAGTGTTTATTGGAAAAGTGCTATGAATGAAGAAATGTATGCTTTACTTGAAAATGATACTTGGGAGGTTGTTGAGTTACCTATTGGTAGAAATGCTATTGGTAGTAAATGGGTTTGGAAAATTAAGTATAAGTCTACTGGTGAAATAGAAAGGTATAAAGCTAGAGTTGTGGCTAAAGGTTATAGTCAAAAAGAAGGAATAGATTATGAGGAAACCTTTAGTCCTGTTGTCAAAATGGGGACTGTAAGATGTTTGATAAGTCTTGCAGTTCAAAAGGATTGGAAATTTTTTTCAAATGGATGTTAATAATGCCTTCTTATATGGGGACCTTAAGGAAGAAGTGTATATGATTCCTCCTCCAGGTTACCTTGAAGAAGGTGATAACAGAGTTTGTAAGTTGAAAAAATCTCTTTATGATCTTAAACAGGATCCTAGACAATGGAACCAAAAATTGTCTGAAGCCTTGTTTGAAGCTGGGTTTGAGCAATCTAAGAATGATCATTCTTTGTTCATTAGAAAAAAGAATGATACTGTGTTGTTTTTACTTGTTTATGTTGATGATCTTGTTATCACTGGTAATTGTGAAAAGGAACTTGATCAGTTTAAAGTTTTTTTGAAGAATAAGTTTAAGATTAAAGATTTAGGAGAGTTAAAATACTTTCTTGGAATTGAAGTCTTAAAAACTAAAGCTGGTCTTTGTTTAAATCAAAGGAAGTATTGCATTGAGCTATTACATGAGTTTGGTTTACTTGCATGTAGGCCTGTTTCTACACCATTACCTGAGAATATTGTTCTAGCTCATAAAGAAACTGATAATGATAAGTATCTTAAAAATATTGTTGCTTATCAGAAGTTAGTTGGTAAATTGATTTACCTTACTTTGACTAGACCAAATATTTCTTATGCTGTTCATTGTCTTAGCCAACATATGCATGCTCCTTTGCAATCTCATTATGATATTGGTTTAAGAGTTCTTAGATATTTGAAACTTGCTCATGGTTATGGTATTGGGTTTAACAAGGTTCAGAATGGGTTTAAAGTGACTGTTTTCTCTGATTCTGATTGGGCTAAATGTCCTATTACTAGAAAGTCTGTTTCTGGATATTGTGTGTTTGTTAATAATAATTTGGTGTCTTGGAAGAGTAAAAAACAAGCTACTCTGTCCAAGTCATCTGCTGAGGCTGAGTACAGATGCATGGCTTCTGCTACTTGTGAAATCATGTGGATTTTGAAAGTTTTAACTGATTTGGGTGAAACTGGATTAATACCAGTTGAATTGTTTTGTGATAATAGGTCTGCTATTCAAATTGCAGCTAATCCTGTTATGCATGAAAAAACCAAACATTTTGATATAGATGTGCATTTGGTTAGAGAAAAAGTTGCATCTGGGCTTATTAAAACTGTGAATATTGAGTCAAAAGAACAGACTGCTGATATTTTGACTAAAGCTCTTGGCTCTGTGCAACATAGTTTTTTAGTTAAAAAACTTGGTATGGTAAATCTGTTTGCTTCATCAGTTTGAGGGGGGGGGGGGGTGTTAAAATGAATACTCTTTCAAACTTATGAAACTTCAGGGGTTGTTTTGTAACATTTTTATAACTAATATTACTTTGAGTTGTGTTTGTATTGTTTGTGTTTGTGCAGGGTGCTAAGTGTAATATGTGTGTATATAAGCTCTTATCCGGAGCTAGGGTTTCATTATCGAGCTTTATCTCTCACAATCAAAACACGCAGTCAAACATCTCTCTCAAAGTTGTATTGTTATAGTTTCTGGGTTTCTTTCAGTGATTGTTTTGTAGATCATCTTGATCTACAGGTTGTTTAGGTTTGGTTTAGTTTGGTGATAGTGTGTGAGTTCATTGTATCAAGATTGCACTCATTAGGAGGACAATCTTATATTTCTTTCTTGTATTGTTTTGGCTTGCATCCGTTTGGGGACAAGTCTTCAGTGTTTATAGTTATAATAAAAGAAAAGATCACCAAGGGGTGGTTGGTTGGGTGATTAATAGGCTGTGTTAGTAGTTTTGTTACCATTTTAACAAGCCGCCTCTATGCTTATTTGTATATTCAGATCGGACCCGACCCTCTATGTCGAAATGGTTGCCGAAAATGATGGAACCCTAGCGCAGCTAGAAGAAGATACACCTGGTTTTAAGATAATACAAATGTGATCTAATATCATGCCAAAAAACATGGTTCCCGTTCTCTATTTAGAATGAAACGCCACTACATGTACAGCGAGGTCTAGAAGTCCCTCTCAAGACAATCATCTCACGATTTGATCTCATTCTCCGTCACCGACAAAAAGGAGTACGGTAATCGCTGCTCTTCAAATTGTTCCTAGTCTAGATTCAAACCTACCCATTCCCATGCCGATGTGTACAAAACTCGGTCGCGACTTTTGCAAGAAACAGTTAACGGTACCCAAACGTCCGCCGTTACCGGTACATGTCATGTGTATCAATGTTCTAACTTAGTTGTTAGCTGTAAATGTGTATCATGTACTACTAAGTTTATTTTTTGGTGATATTATATTCACGGTGATGTCATCATCTCCGGCGAAGCAAAATTATGTTTTTTCTTTGCATGTATCAATTGGTTGTTGGTCGTATACCAGTTAGTGATTTTAGTCGTGATGCATCAAGTTGCAATCTGTATATCAGGGCTTTAGAAGCAGGGGCGGTGCTGAGAACGTCAAAATAAAATTAGGCCCGACACGGAAAAAAAAATGCCCCTATATTATAATATCGATAGACCATAATCAAGTACGAAAAGCCAAAAATACGAACAAAAATTATTCTTGCCGTTTTTTACTTTTTGGATTAAATGATTAATAGGGTTTATTTTTAAGTGGGTTGGGCCTAGTACAAATAATGGGTATAAAAAATTTTAGTACCCCTTACTGGGTTGGGCCCGGCTCGGTTGCTGATGGTGCGCCGGCCCAAAACCGCCCATGTTTAGAAGTATCAAAAAAATGGCTGAAAATATTTAATGCATATTGAGGAAGAAGATGAAAAATTGTCTTGCATGGTCCCGTGACATTCAAAATTATTTGTTTAAATTATTAATAATATATGAAACTTTGAATTTTTAAAAAGTCAATGTGATACAACAAACAAAACAAAAATGTATGTCATGGGCACGTGAGCTGTAGCCTTCAAATACGTTTTCAAAGCTAGCCTTCAAGTTTAATAAATTTACTAAAATGCCTTCCTAATATTTTGATCTAAAGATATCAATATTGATACATTCAACGGACCAGATTACTTCCTATTCTTCTTACAATAACAGCTATCTTACGATAACCTCCCTATATATATATATATATATATATTAAAGCACATCGTCGGTGCCTACTTATTCAACAAATTTTTGGCCCAGTAGAAATTGTGTCAGCCCAAGCATACATCCTAAGGTGGCCCATCTGTTTTCTCTTTATGTGGCCAAAAGGCCCAAAAATTACTATACCTTATCCAAAAAAAAAAAGAATAAATTCAGGTGCAACAAAAAGGAATTACAAGACCACTGTTCGAAACAATACGCAAACACATTACATGAAAAGTGAAAACACAAGCACTAATATAGAAACCTTGTGGAGGGGAAAATTGAGGGGAAAATTCTACGGTTGGAGAATGGCACTAAAGAAACCTTGTGGAATAAGTGGGTACCTAAGAAAGTGTGTATATTTATTTGGAGAGCTTTAAAAGGAAGACTTCCGGTTCGGGAGGAACTTGACAAAAGAGGTATCGACTTGGATACTTTACTATGTCCGTGTTGTAATAGTGTGGTGGAATCATGTAACCATAGCTTGGTGTTGTGCGACCTTGCGATGAAAGTGTGGGAAAACATTTTTGGTTGGTGGAAAATTGGGAATGTCAACGCATTCACCATTGATGAAATATTTTCGTTGAATGGTAACGTCAATATTCCTAGTCATGGAATTCGTGTTTGGCAAGCGGTTATTTGGACTACCGGGTACCACATTTGGAAAGAAAGAAATATGCGAGTTTTTAAAGGGAAAGTTTCAAGTACAAACAAAATTGTTCAAGATATTCAAATTAAGAGTTACGAGTGGATTGTTAGAAGTACGAAAAAGAAAAATGAGTTAGATTGGCAATTATGGCTTCGGGATCCTATAAAATGTCGTCTGCAATATTGATCTAGTATCATCTAATTCAGTGTGTTTAGATTATGCCAGCTCAGTTGGTTTCTTTATGTGAGTGTGTCCAAGCAGGAGGCTCAGAACTCTGTAAGTGGCACAAGCATCTACAAGTGTATGCAAGTCAGGAATGTTTCAAGATCAGTTGGAAGTGTGTTTGTGATGACAATACTGCATTGTTGCTGCTGCAAGTGGTTCAAGTTTCGTTTGCAATTCAGTGGGTCAGATCCAAAGTATAGTAGAATGTCTAGTATCATTGTGGTGTCAGTGGTCATTGATTGACCAGGTTCCATATGGAATTTTATTTTTCATGTGGGCCTGTTTCGATTAATGGCTTACCAGTTTTGTTTCATACCATAATTTCATTTCATGGTTCATGTGACACTTTAGCCTTAGGCGGTTAGTAACCTTACTAGTGTTGTTTTTTTTTCTGTTTCGGGTTCCTCTTTACCCTAATTGACTTGATTAGTTAAGGGGATGCCATTCTTTGTATTTTGTTTTGTGTTCTTCAATATATGTTGCCTTTCTAAAATATATATATATAGAGAGAGAGCTATCAGAAAAGGCATCTAAATAGCCATGATATAAAACAACCAAGAAAGTAAAAAATGTACTACATGAACACAGCGCTGCTAAACGTTGGAACAAAATGCTGCAACCAACAGAAAAAAACAACCTAGCCCGCCGCAACACGGCGGGAGCAACCACCTTGTTCTATATATATAACATGGGACAATGGACGACGCCTGTTACCTTCCTAATACAGTTAAATAATATTATCTTGGGTAAGCCCATGCTTCTGAGTCCACAATTTTGACAAACCGTGGCCTTTCAGGCCCATAAATGGCCCAATTTCTATTCGAACTTAGTATTTCATATAATGAAACATATGTAATTTCTTTGATAGATAAATTCCTTTAAAGAAGTTCCAAATTGCGTCTTAAAAAACACGCCTATAATATATTGGTTTAACCTTGAAAGTGTATACCATTTACTTATTAATATTTTGTATTTAATCGGATGATCAAACTTCAAGTCCTTATTAAAGGTGAATCCCTTTTGTGTACTCTCACGTACATCCGATATATTCATGGAAAATTCGAGAAAATCATTTCTTCATACGTATCTCACCTTCTTCGAGAAACATTCCGGGTTTCTTACACACACCGATATTGAGGTAGGTACACCTGCAGATATGATTTACAACAATATATGAGATTTTGGTTTCTTATTACTTTTATTAGCCATTTTTTATTGTTGTTGTTTCTGATGTTGCATGCCGTTTGTGAACAATTGTTCTTATAACGACAGCTATTATCGAACCTATTGTATCACAATGAAACCTTTTGTAAATGCCCCCGCTGCAACGCGGCGGGCTATCGCCACTCGTTTATTTATATACTTGTTAAGTGTAATTTTAAAAAAAATAGTAGTTAAAAGAACAAAGTGACATGCCGAATATTTATTTAGTTTATGTTCTTGGCTTAACTTCATAATGTGAGATACGGGGCATGGCGAACCCGTGCGTTGCACAAATTGTATCTAATTGTTGATTGCCTAATGTTTGAGTAAATTGTTGAGTTGTTATCGTGATGATGAGGCTAAAGTATACACGATGTATACCTTATAAGTACAAAAGCAATCTACTTTGAGTAAATAACATGTTTCGATAACATGACAATCGATGTGATCCTTATTTGTCGAAAAAAATAGCCGATATATGTAAGCCACGTTTTGTACATAATCTTGTTTCAAATTTAGACGACGTTTAGTAGAATTTTGATACCATCATTATCATTATAAATATTTGAAAAGATCAAATGATCTTATATGGTACTTATTTGGGTATGATGGGTGTGAGTGGAATAACTAATGACTCGTGGGAGAGGGCACCAGCTATTTGATAGTTATGCTATAATAATTTAGTTTTGTAGGCCTTGTGTTACAACGTTTTTGCTTATTTGAGTTCATAGTAGTAAATGCATTGTGGTCACAGTTTATTTATTTATTTATTTTTTTGAACGGCGATTGATATTAAAAAGCTAGCAAGATGGTAAAAATTATAAGGAGATAAGATTAGGGTTCTTTAACCAAGAGACTCAATCAATATTTTAGTTACAACGATTTGAAATCCAAAGAAAAGACGTTTGAACAATGTTATTGAAAATAAGCTCTCTCTTTGGCTGCACTGATCCAAACAGGAACTCGTTTCTGAATTTCCAAATGAACCACCAAGCAACATAACAAATACCTTCAAGAATATCCTTCTTTTTCTTGATTAACTGAACGTTTGAGAGTCAAGATAACCATTTGCATATATTGTGCATGATTTTTCCAGCAAGATTACACGCGAAAAAAGTATGAGAAGGAGTCTCCGCTGGTACGTTATACAAGCGACATAAGATATATGAATGGTTATCTTGGTTAAAGAACCACTCAGAGTTCTGAGAAAGTATATAAACTTTGTATGGTATATTGCATTCAACTATGCAAGTTAAGGTAACCACTCAAAGTGGGTAGAGTATACTTAAATATCATATACGAATTCATAATCAAATGAGGTAATACTGTATTAAAGCATTATACCTGTTAAAAACATCACTTTTTAGTATTGAATTTTTTTTCCTCATTGGGGTACTAAACTTTCATTTTTGGCCTATTTGAGACGTTTTTACCCCTCAAAATTTTGAAAATCCAGGGGCAAAAATGTCATAAAAATGTCCCAAAGTGCCTCAAAGAGGCCAAAAATGAAAGTTTAGTACCCCAATGAGGAAAAAAAATGTTTGATATTCAAAAGTGATTTTTTTGACAAGTATAGTGCTTTAATATGGAATTACCCATAATCAAATTATATACGAACGTATTACTATATTTACATATTGGATCACCACAAACAAAAGTTGCGTCGTTTACTTTTTGTTTAAGCTTCGCGTAGTCACGAACTCACCGGTTACTGACAAAATGAGTTAACAAAATTTAGTTAGCTTGATGTTATATTCTTATCATCTCAATAAAACTTTTAACTACATCGGAGTCGATATATGTGTATTACTTCTGCCGGATGACAACAACTTTACTTAAGTACTACGTAAATGAAATTATTGCTTGCTTTTTTCTTGAGTGAATTTCCCATTAGTATAAGTGTTTAGTGGAAAGGAACCACTTTACTTTCTATCTTTCTTATAGTCTCTTTATAAAAAATCAAACACATCTTTAATTTCCTTCTATATGTATCGTAGTTGTTATTATTTCCTTCTATATGTATCGAATAATTTTTTTACTATTACGTGTACTAAACTTGATTTTTTGGGCATTTTAAAGTACTTTATGACAGTTTTGCCCCTCCCATGTTAACAAAATGAGAGGCAAAATGGTCATAAAATACACAAAAATGCCAAAAAAAATCAAGTTTAATAGACAGAGTAGCAAAAAAAATTGTTTGATACATATAAAAGGAATAAATGGCAACTATGATACATTTGGTGTCATTAGCCTTTATAAAAAATCAAACACATCTTTGAATTTGGTACGACTAATATTGCACCCTTACTTCAAACATAAATAAGTTAAGTTGCAATAAAACATGATATTATCAAAAGGCTTACTTCATATTCACATGAATCTCACAAACTTGGACAGCAATTGACGATTAATGGTATGTTTGGCGAAATGGGTTGTGGCTGTGGCTGTGGCTGTGGCTGTGGCTGTGGCTGAGGCTAGGACTTATATTATAAGCCGAAATTAAAATTTGTATTTTTATAAATTTGTTTGGCAAATGGGCTGGGGCTGTGGCTTATTATTGCAAAATTACTGAAAAGGACATAATTAAATAAGTTTTTGTATATGTTAGATATTTTTGTCGGTAAATAAGTAATTTATTTTTCAAAAGCCCCGGGCTAAAATTTTTAGCCTCTTTTTTGGGGCTAAAGTTTTTAGCCAGCTTATTTTATAAGACCCATTACAAACGAGGCTTATTTAATTAGCCGGCTTATTTTAAAAGCCCAAGCCCTAATAAACCTCATAAAAGCCATCGACAAACATAGCCTTAATGCTTTTAATGGCACGATTATTTCGCTTATTGTTAAGAGCTTGACACGAGAAACATAAAACGTTAATATTTGATTTCGTTGTGACCAAATGAACATTTCATTTAGTGTTATTAAAGTGTGACATAAGGTGCGTGTCACCTTCAATGGTTTTTAAAATCTTAGTTGAGACATGTATCTATGGTTTAAAAACAAGCCATTTGGTAAACTCATTGACAATGGAACTAAAATAGTGTCAAGAATCCCATAGACTCATTCCACATGTGATAGATGAGTTTTAATATTGCATTATTCTCTCTTCACTCATGATATATTTTTACTTCTTTAGTTAATTAATTTGTATTTTTACTCATTCAATTTTGTAATTTATCCTTCCTAAGACTAATCAAATGTTAAACCAAATATCAACTCGAAAAAAAATAATAAATAAATAAAAAAAAACTCGGAACTATATCATATTTCATACCTATATCCATTTCACCCTATAATCGCGGGTATCTCCTAGTGGTTCAGATCTAGAGGTCTGCCCGTTTGAATGGTTTAACTCGGGTGTCGGATTTAAAGTGTGGTGCCATTCTAAAATAAATAAATAAATAAATAACTCAGTAGCTCATGACCCGTGTAATACACATGTTATATATTAAATTACTGAAAAAATAGTTATAATATATAAGCAAATGTAATTCCTGATCACTTCTATTTCAAATTAATAAAATTCAAGAGCATCTATAATGAATAGTTATTAGTTTGGATTACTCATAACTGTAGGTGTGTAAACGAGCAGAGTCGAGCCGAGTACTATCAAGCTCGAACTCGACTCGATTACTAAAACTTGAGCTGTAACTGGACTCGATCTCGGTCGAGCTTTGGATTTCAAGCTCGAGCTCGGCTCGTCATCTCAAACTCGAGCTCGATTATTATCGCATTTAAAGCTCTTAACTCGAGAAAAATTTGGCATATCAAGCTTGACTCTACTTGATTTTTTGACAATTACGTAACTACATGCATATAAAAGGGTAAACGTGTAATAACATTTAAGCTCGATAAGGGTTCGCGAGCCTCACGAGCCAAGTATTTTCAACCTCTAAATCGACTCAAAAGTGCGCTCAAGTAGCTCGAGCTCAAATGGTTTACATCGAGTCAATTTTTAGTAGTTTACGAGTCAATCCCGAATAGCTCGCAAGCTGTCTCGTCTCGTTTACACCCCGTAATAGTTATGAATGACATGAAATAAACTCATAAAATGAGTTAATGCATTAGAGCTATATTGAGAAAAGTTTATTTGAACAATTGGTTGAAAAAGATTAACCATTTGAAAAATGATAATATATCACACATTATTATATGTGAGTGAGAGAAAAGATCAATATAGTCACAAATTTGCAATAGACCCAATGAAGCAATGTTAGCTATTCATTTTTCATCAAAATTAATAAAAAAAAAAAAAAAAAAAACTATTTTCTATTTTTTTTTAAATAAACGTTTCTTGCAAATGGTAAATATTCAAGCTACGAAAAATACAACATCGCAACGAGAATTAAACTATCTTTTTTATAGATATGCACTTCTATATACTTTTGACGATTTTTTTTTCAAAACTTCCGACGAAAAAAATCACATGTGATTCATTTTAAAAATCACATGTGATTTTTCCGAATCACATGTGATTTTCTTAGGCGAAATTTTGAAAAAAAAAAGTCGTCGAACGTATATAGAAGTGCATATCTATAAAAAGATAATTTAATTATCATCGCAATGATATTATTTTTCGCATAACGATTAACGGTTTGCGAGATATATATATATATATTTTTTTTTTACAAAGGTGAAAGTTTATTTTTATTTTTTTTTGTTTTGATAAAAAAAATTAATGGACATGATTGGTTCATTTAAATTATGGCAAATATAGGATCTATATTAATCTCAACTCATGTGAGTGATTAAATGTTATGAACAAGTTGAGAATCACTTTTTAGCATTGGAGTTAACGGGCTAAAAAAAAAGTTTAAATGTTCCAATAGGCTAAAGTAATAACAACTTAAAAGTCCAACCGCACACATTTTCTTTGGATTATAAATGATAGTAACAAACTAAAGATACAATTGTGAACCTTGAGATTTGATCCAAGCAAAGCTTAAAATTTGAAACTAAGCATAACCATACACTCGGTCACAAAGACCATAAAAGTTGAACAAAACCATAAAAATGAATATAGCGTATAACGCATGCAAAAGCTTGTATTTTAAAGAACTCCCTCAAGTTGTACTTGAATATATTGATTACAGCTTAAATGCTCAATAGGCATTACCACCAGCTAAGTACAAATAGGAAAACAGTCACAAGTGTTCTATCAATCCTTTGTATATGACCATATACCCATACGATAGATACTGAACATTCGGGACTTGAAAAAGAAATAGTTAAATAATCACTTTGAAAACGCAATGCAAACAACCACTTATAACTTTCCTACTTGTCCACCCTTTACGAATTGCGGACATGAATATCAATTCCTTTGCTATGTTTTGGGACGTCACGTTCCAATAAACATAGCTCTTCTAAAGGAATAGAGAAGTTCTTACGCATGCACCTCCTGCCACTTCAAATCTTAGAATCAAAGAGATACCATAGACATCAATACTGAACCACCAAGAGGAGTGCAAGGTGCCTTCCACTTCAATATTTGTATCAACCACTTCTAGTGCCATAACAACTCTTAGGCACTCAAATTCTCAAGAAAAAACAATGGAGGTACCTCGCATATTCTCGATCATCTTGCCCATCTTCACAACAATACATTTTAAACGAAAATTGTGTTTGGTTGTAAATTGTAATAGTAGTGTGTGTCCTTTGTCTTCACGGTTACTGCTTCTTGCAATCAAGATCATATCAAGCTATCAACAACAAACTAAAACAAAAGTAGTATTACTAAAGTCAGCAAGCTTTATTAGATTTGTTTTGATATAGTTCCAAGATCATGACAAAAAGAGAAGGATACTAAATATAAACATCAAGGAACAGAATCATAAGAAAAGAAAAAAAAAATTGAAGAAAAAGACATTTCATTTGAATGTTATATAATTTCCATTATATACTGAATGCAACCATGGATTACTGACTGGAATCTTTGAAACAAGCAAGATCATGTTGATAAATGATGCTAGAACACTTCCAGGTTTGCAGAATTTATTGCAAATTTTGTTGGGTAATCTTGATGGATCAAGCCGGGTCAAGGGTACGGGTCAGTAGTATGTGGGTCGCGGGTCAGTGACTTGGTTCTTGTTGTTTTGATTAGTGTTACAAACCCCTTACATGGCTACATGTACATTACAGTAGGTAATTTGGTTCTTATACTATAGCTTTCACGTTTATCTTTTAAATATTGATGATTATCTTCATCGATTATGAACTCAAAAGATTTCTTACTGTTTAGGATTTTATTGAAAGTGTTTATAAGGCCTTATTGGAATTCCTTACTGAGAGATGTGTTAAAAGTTACGTATAAATATTAATTAGTAAATGTCTAGTATCGAACCCGAGACCTCGGGATTGCACACTTTACAAACAAGAATAATGTAAATAAATATATATATGTT
Organism: Artemisia argyi; assembly: GCA_030686995.1. NCBI lineage: Eukaryota > Viridiplantae > Streptophyta > Magnoliopsida > Asterales > Asteraceae > Artemisia > Artemisia argyi. The sequence continues at coordinate 200,453,035 of CM060683.1, read as the reverse complement.
AAATGTATCGTATATATATATTTATAAACACTTAAGGGACTAAATAATCATTAATATTAAACGTAAGTATTAATTATTATTAAGGGATAAGAGAACGAGGACTAGAGTGTAACTTGGGAGTCAAGAAGGATCTAGAAACACCCCAAGGGTGCCTAGGCCGGTCGAAGCCCACACCATGGGTCGATCCACCCTTGCTTGTGCTCCAAGGAATCACCTAGTATATATACAAGGCCAAGGATTAGGGTTTCACATCTCTTGTGCACACACACAAAACCCTAAAGTTTTCTTGTCCTTGTTTCTTCTCTTGGTCGATCGATCCTCACTCCCATAAGGGTTTTAGGATCGAAATTTTCATAAGCAAATTAAGTGTTTTGTTTACTTGCATCAAACCTTTATTCGTTGGTAGTTTGTGTGTACAAGAACGAGGTAATTACTTACTTTAGTAATTATCAAGAGATCGATAAACAAAACGGTAAGGGGTTTATCATTGATCTAATTGTACAAGAATCAAGGTTTATTTGAAGTGCATCGGGTATGTTTTCTATTTATGTTTTAGTTAATCTTTATACGTGTTATTACTTGATCCTAGCTTCCGCAATATGTGTACTTTGATTGTCAAACTCTAACAGTGGCATCACGAGCCATGGATAACATGTAATTGATTACTAAAACGTAATAAAAATCGGATCTTTAATTGTTTTAGATACATGTTTTTCTAGGGTTTTCTTTAAATTTTTTTAAAAATTTTTGTAACCCTAACCCTAATTTTAAGGGGGGGGTCGATTTCCACTATAAAACCCTAATTAGGGTTTGTGGTTTTCTTGATTATATAATAATCATATAGAAACCCTAGGTCTAAACCGGTTTTTGTGAACATACTTGTGACCTATGTGCTAATTGTTAGGTTAATCCGTGACGAAACATGCATGTTAGTCATGGATCTTGTTTGTTTATTTATGTCACATGTTTTAAATAGATCTAAAATTGGGGAAGACTCCATATATATTAAAATCAATTTATATGCTATGTGGTGTGTATATTATCTTTGGCCTACGCAATTGATTCGTCAATGTATGTGGCTCCACTTCCATTAAGAAGGGAAGGCCTTAGGTGATTACATGCATAATTATACCTAGAATTGATTTTATTAGGATCTTTTAATATGGTTTGCATGTGGCTAATTGTTTCAGGTTTTATTATTAGTTGTTTATTTTCTTTAAATTACTTGTTTTATTGTTTTCTTAATTGTTTGACTTGATGTAAGCAATAAAAAGGGTGATTTTCATAAAAGAAAATAATATGGACTAATAATTTTGAAACCCTAAAGTGATAAAGTAAGAATCTTGCAAGGTCTTATTGACAATCGTGGTCCGATTCGCACGGTAATCAGCTCCCAGTCGAGACTAGCAAAATTCAAACTTTATTACTATTTTGAGATTGAATCCATAAACTTTTGCTTGAATGATGTTTTGTGCAAATATGTTTTTAAAATTAAGTCTTTTAAGATGATATTCATAACCGTGATTTGAAGGCTTAGAAAAGAGCCTTAGAGTCTGCCTTGGTTATCACAATCTTGAATATGTCTTAAACGAATTACTTTTAAAATCATATGTTGTAGAAAGTCATCTTAGGGTTTTGGCATAAACCTCAAGTAAAACTTTGTGTATTAATTTCACGAATTGGATATAAAAAGTTTTTATGAAAACTTATGTTATAAAGATGAGTGCATGCATCTTTGTACATATTTTGATTGACATATCAAAAATAAATACCCTTTATAATTTAAGTTACATGCCATCTACCTATAAGAAACACTTGGAATTTTAATTTAGTAAACGTGAGACCTAGGCTAAATTACTATAACAAGGTAAAATTCTTTTAACGCGTGAGACCATAATTGTAATTTTACAGTTTCTAAGGTAGACGACTTAATTAAGTTGTGCGTGAGACCTAGAACTTAAGGCATGAGATGGGATGAAACATGCTTACAAGGCAAATTGATGAATCAATTTGATGTAATTCCCATAATGATCTAGGAATTGGAAATCTTGTTTGCCAATTATTGTTCGACAGATTACTATCTTTTGTACTTTCACCACTAGCAGATCAACTGATGTGGTGGAACTATGTAAAGTTAGATCCTAGGTTTTCAAGAAAATTTTGGTGGTTATATGAATATAACTAATGGGTATTTTATTTTCTTGAAGATATTTATTATCGAAAATACTAATGTTTGAACTTTTATCTGTAGATATGGCTCAACCCGATACCCCATCTGTGATTTCTGCTTTCAAGAGTCATCTTGAGAGAGAGAAACTGACTGGAAAGAATTTCAATGATTGGTACCGCTCACTTAGAATTGTCTTGAGGTCGACCGGTAAAATGGACTATTTGACCGAAGAATGCCCAGCTGAGCCTGCTGCTTCTGAACCAGAAGCAGTCAAGGCGGCATGGAGGGTGGAACATGCTAAGTTTAATGAGGTTGCTTGTTTAATGCTCACTAGCATGAGTGCTCAATTGCAAAAGAAGTTTGAGTACTTTTTCCCAAAAGATATGCTTGATGTTCTTAGGCAATCTTATGAGAAACCACCAGCAGTTGAATTGTATGATGAATTGGACAAGCTACATAACTGCAAGCATGGTGATGGTAAACCAGTTGAAGATTATGTGACTGAGATGAAGGAATCTTTTGATCAGCTTCACAGAATTGGATTTGGTTACCCTGACAATGTGCAAGTGCACTTGATCAACAGGTCCCTTAACAAGGACTTTGCTGGTTTTGTGCAGAACTTCAATATGCACTGCTCGGGGAAGACAGTATCTGAATTACTCGCATTGCTTATTGAGTATGAGAAAAGTCTACCAGCCAAGGTCAAGAATCCTACCCCGCAAGTGTTGGCAATTCATGGTGGGAGAATCCAGAAGAAATCGCATGTGAACAAAGGCAAAGGGAAGGTTAACAAAGGCAAGCAGGTCATGGCCTATCAACCTGAACCCAAGATGAAGCAACATCAGCCTAAGCAGAAAAAGGTGAATCCACCAAACAAGAAGGATCAGGCATGTCACCATTGTCATGAAAAGGGCCATTGGAAGCGCAATTGTCCTCTCTATATTCATGACTTGCGACTCAAGAAGCAGGGGAATGAAGCTGGTAACCCCAGTTCATCAGGTGCGTTCTTTATGATTGAATTATTCACTCTTACTCCTAAATTGAATTCATGGGTATATGATACGGGATGTGGCATTCATATTTGCAATACCTTGCAGGGGTTTAGAGTTGAGAGAAAGCTGGCCTATGGACAACAATTCTTGCACGTTGGTAACGGAGCGCATGCAGGAGTTGAAGCTATAGGAGTTTATGATTTAGTGTTGCCTTCGGGCTTAGTACTATCTTTAAATAATTGTCATTATGCACCGTCAATTGTTAGAGGTGTAATTTCATTTTCATGTTTGTTGAACCTTGGTTTTGAGCATACTATTTCTAGCAATGGAATTTCGGTTTCTTTAAATGGTGTTTTTTATTTTAATGCTATTGCTGTGAATGGTGTCTTTGAAATTGATATGAATGATAATGATAAAGCTTTTGTTAAAAATAATTCAATGTATAGCATCAACAATAAGAGAATCAAGAAAGGTCTGGATTCATCTTATCTTTGGCATTGTCGACTTGCTCACATTGGCAAAGATCGCATGAAAAAGCTGCAACATGATGGGCTTTTAGAAAAGATCAATGATGAATCATTTGATAAATGCGAATCTTGCATTGCTGGGAAAATGACTAAGAAACCCTTTAAAAATAGGATTGAAAGGGCGAATGATCTACTTGGTCTTATTCACACAGATGTGTGTGGACCACTTAGACATGTGTCAAGGAGAGGTGCTAGCTACTTCTTAACATTTACGGATGACTACAGCCGTTATGGTTATGTTTATTTACTTAAACATAAACATGAGGTGTTTGAGACATTCAAAGTGTTTAAAGCAGAAGTAGAGTTGCAACTAGGAAAGAAGATTAAAGCTCTTCGATCCGATAGAGGTGGTGAATACCTGAGTCAAGAGTTTATAGATTACTTAGCAAAGGAGGGAATTGTCCAGCACCTTACTTCTCCATATACTCCACAACAAAATGGTGTATCTGAAAGAAGGAATCGTACATTGCAAGATATGATACGATCTATGTTTAATCTAACAACTCTTCCTTACTCGTTTTGGGATTATGCCTTGGAATCTGCAGTTCGCATTTTAAATATGGTTCCAACAAAGAAGGTTGATAAGACTCCATATGAAGTATGGACTGGGAAAGTTCCTAACTTGTCTTATCTAAAGGTCTGGGGTTGTGAGGCGTATGTTAAACGTGACTCAGCAGACAAACTCCAACAAAGATCTGTAAAGTGCATCTTCGTAGGTTACCCTAAGGAAACTATGGGTTACTACTTTTATTACCCAGCAGAAAACAAGGTTTTTGTTGCAAGGTATGGAGACTTCTTAGAAAAGGAGCTCATATCTCAAGAATTCAGTGGGAGAGTATATGATCTGGAAGACGATCATGAAGATGTGACACCTTCTGAAAACACTAGCCAACTTCCTGAAGAACCTGAAAGTTTAGGTCCTCCACCAGAAGTTGAAGTGATTCCCGTTCGCAGATCTTCAAGATCTGTGAAGGTTCCTACACGTCTATGTTTAAACATGGAGTGTGATGACAACTTGATAGGGGATCTTGATGAACCTACAAGTTATAAAGCTGCCATGAATAGTCCAGAAAAGGAAAAATGGCAGGGAGCTATGAATGGGGAAATGCAATCCATGAAAGATAATGAAGTCTGGGAAGAAGTAGACCTACCTCCGGGTGCCAAGCTAGTTGGGAGTAAATGGCTCTACAAGAAGAAGACTGATATGGATGGCATTGTACACACCTATAAGGCCCGTTTGGTAGCTAAAGGCTATACTCAAACTTTAGGTGTTGACTATGAGGAGACCTTTTCTCCTGTAGCTGACATAAGGGCAATTAGGATTCTTATAGCCATAGCCGCTTACTATGACTATGAGATTTGGCAAATGGATGTCAAAACCGCCTTCTTAAATGGTCGCCTAGATGAAGACATCTATATGGCGCAGCCTGAGGGGTTTGTAAATCCAGAATTCCCAGATCGTGTATGCAAGCTTAAGAGATCCATTTATGGATTAAAGCAAGCATCACGACAATGGAATAAAAGATTTGATAGTGAAATTAAGAAGTATGGATTCACTCAAAATCTTGATGAGCCATGTGTATATCACAAAGCTAGTGGGAGTAATGTAATTTTCCTTATATTATATGTCGATGACATATTGATCATGGGGAATGACATTCCAAGTTTACAAAAGGTTAAGGAATATCTTGGAAGTTGTTTTTCTATGAAAGATCTAGGGGAAGCTGCATTTATTCTGGGAATCAAGATATATAGAGATAGATCTCAGCGATTAATTGGATTAAGCCAAAGTGCTTACATTGATAAAATATTGAAGAGATTCAGTATGCAAAATTCCAAGAAAGGATATTTGCCGATGCAAGAGCAACATGGCTTGAGCAACAAAGTTTGTGCTTCAACACCCGAAGAGGTGCAACGCATGAAGAGAGTCCCTTATGCTTCGGCTGTGGGATCTATAATGTATGCGGTAAAAAGCACAAGGCCTGATGTTGCGTTTGCTCAGAATTTAACCAGTCGATATCAGCAGAACCCAGGTGAAAAACACTGGACTGCTGTTAAGAATATTCTTAAGTACCTTAGGGCTACTAAAGAGATGTTCTTAGTATATGGGGGTACTCCATCTGCAGAGCTTGATGTAACAGGTTACTGCGATGCTTCTTGGAAAGGTGATAAAGATGATACGAAGTCTCAGACGGGTTATGTCTTTGTCATTAATGGAGGAGCTGTTGATTGGAGGAGCAAAAAGCAGAGTGTACTGGCGATGTCTGCTACAGAAAGTGAGTATATAGCTGCTTCAGAAGCTGCAATGGAAGCTGTTTGGATTAGGAAGTTTGTTTCAGGGCTTGGGGTTATGCCTTCGATTCAGCGACCTATAAAAATGTATTGTGACAACTCAGCCGCAATTACATTTGCCAATGAACCTGGAATCATGAGAGGCACCAGACATTTCCCGATTAAGCACCACTATGTCAGAGAACAAGTTGAGATAGGTGAAATCGAAATGCTCAAAGTTCACACAGATGAAAACTTAGCTGATCAATTTACAAAGCCTTTACCTGGCACCAAGCTTTACAAGCATGCTGAAGGAATAGGACTTAAATTAGCTGATAGTTTCATGCCCATTTGTGATTAGTATTTGGATAAAGGATGTAATGTACAATTATTAATATTTACTGAAATAAAATATTGGTTATGTTTATTTATTCATTGTCTTATTAATAATATATCCTATATTTGCATGTTTAAGATCCGTGAATAATTTATTATTCTAAATAGTCCGTTGTCGATTAATGATATGGGAATATCATTAAACTAAGACAATTTTGAGTATTGGTTTAGGATATACTTGAAAGTATATTGATGCGTAGTCATACCAATTTCACATGATATTCAATGAATTGAGTATTGGACTTATCCCAACAATATGATTTAAATTTATTGTGAGAATCATATTTAATAGTTATCCTCAGACTTGAGATACCAGATAAGTGTCATGGATGTAGTGCATTTTGTGGAGCAATCTACCGCTTACCGTAATTGGAAGTCATAAGGGTTGTTTTCAGAATGTTGCAAAGTTCATGGGTTATTCTTGTAGTCAAGAGAGAATTCGCTCCTTCTGATTTGTTCAGAAGTTTAATACTGCTGGGCCCCTCGTAGGGTTGACAAAATGTTTGCGTGGCCACGCCCAAAGTCTATCTGGAATACGTTCAGATGTTTTGGTAATTTTGTTCAATCATAAAGAGACGAGAAACAGAATTTAATAAAGAACCTCACATCTTTATTAATGTAGTATTAGAGGCGAAAGGATAATAATAATGATGAATCATTAAAGGTTTTCCAGGAAACCTAGCTCAGGTCGAACTAGGGGCATTGGAGTGTTGCAAGACGCTAACCATTGTCATTTTACTATTAATAGATATACGAGTGGGAGCTGTTAAAAGTTACGTATAAATATTAATTAGTAAATGTCTAGTATCGAACCCGAGACCTCGGGATTGCACACTTTACAAACAAGAATAATGTAAATAAATATATATATGTTAAATGTATCGTATATATATATTTATAAACACTTAAGGGACTAAATAATCATTAATATTAAACGTAAGTATTAATTATTATTAAGGGATAAGAGAACGAGGACTAGAGTGTAACTTGGGAGTCAAGAAGGATCTAGAAACACCCCAAGGGTGCCTAGGCCGGTCGAAGCCCACACCATGGGTCGATCCACCCTTGCTTGTGCTCCAAGGAATCACCTAGTATATATACAAGGCCAAGGATTAGGGTTTCACATCTCTTGTGCACACACACAAAACCCTAAAGTTTTCTTGTCCTTGTTTCTTCTCTTGGTCGATCGATCCTCACTCCCATAAGGGTTTTAGGATCGAAATTTTCATAAGCAAATTAAGTGTTTTGTTTACTTGCATCAAACCTTTATTCGTTGGTAGTTTGTGTGTACAAGAACGAGGTAATTACTTACTTTAGTAATTATCAAGAGATCGATAAACAAAACGGTAAGGGGTTTATCATTGATCTAATTGTACAAGAATCAAGGTTTATTTGAAGTGCATCGGGTATGTTTTCTATTTATGTTTTAGTTAATCTTTATACGTGTTATTACTTGATCCTAGCTTCCGCAATATGTGTACTTTGATTGTCAAACTCTAACAAGATGCTCATTTGTATATGTATCTTATACAATTATACATCACATGTGATAAGAGGAAACCAGTCTGACCCACTGAGTTATTAAAATGGGTCGAATGACATTTGCATTAGCATACCCTTATGAATATACGCACTTCCAAATATTTAGTGGATGTCTTCAAAAAAGAAGAACAAATTCTTTGATTGAACAGATAATGCAATTTAACACTCAACCTCTAAGCGTCGATTTAACATCCAGCACTAATGTTATTTCCAACGAATCAATAGCATCTTTTGTCATTTTTCCTAGATTTTTATACTGCATGTTAATTCTGCACCAAAAGCATGATTGAATGTTTACAAGTTGCATTCTAAAAGTAGTTGGACCATTATCCCTTAAAGTTTTAATGCAATATAAGTCTAGTCTTTCCACTCCCAAGGTACTGACAAAAGGAAGGTGCATGTCAAGTTGCTAACATCTTGGACCATTATCACTTACATTATAGGTGATGCTAGTCGTGCTACTTGGATGGCATGATTAAAGTTATAATATTGCAATATAAGTCTAGTCTTCCCACTCCCAAGTTTACTTCAAAGTCTTTTAAGATATGATTATACATAGAAAGCAGTTATTATGTGGAGGACAGACAAAAGGTGTTGCTAGTTGTGATGTATGTTATAATGCAATATAAGTGCAGTCTCCGCTACCCAAACAATGGGGCAAAATAGCCATCTGTACTATTGTTGGTTATTTGTTGTACTGACTGCTTGTGGAACATGTTAACAATGGCAGAGGATTCTCGCTGGATAAATCCGTCCCCTTTACGTAGTAGTCACTAAATCAATAGTTGTATACCTCGACAATGAAATTCTGAAAGTTTTGCCTTTCGCGTGTATTCATAATTTATTAAAGTGCTTAATTTAAGAGCTTAATCTTAAAATTCATGAGCTAAGTACAAATATACACATGAAGTAAGCTAGTGTTTCATAAGCAAAATACACCAAACATGAAACGAAATACACTACGTACAAACAACCAAGGAATGCAAATAATATAATCAAACGAAACCTCTCAGGCTCTATATCTTGCATAGCATTGATGCATAGCTTACAACCCCATTGGACCGGTCAGTTTGAGCACATGTTATAAAGCCATTGTGGAGGGAAAAGTAAAACTATTGGGAATATCTCTTTTTGTTTCACACCTGATCTTCAAAAAGTATTATGAACCAGCTTGTGCCATTTCCATATTTCAAACTTATTTTGTTTCATTACATATAAAACTTGCCATCATTATTAATATACTTAACGTAAAACGCTAAAAAGGACCTAAGTTTGTTGGAAAACATAATCCATTAATCTTTGTTTTTCAAAATCAAGGCTCTGCATATTTTTGTTAGGGCTACAGCAATTCAACTTAGACGCCAAACGGATCAAGATGGGACAAAAGAAGAAAGCCTGCAAGTTACTGGGCCAACCAACCCAATAGGATAGAACGGTTATTTAGTTTAGGTTATGACTGTTACTTTTATAGAATCGTTGTGTCTTTATACATAAGCAATGATTCATCTCTTATATATAGGTTTAGAATTTGCTGTAAACATCAATCCTTTTCATTATCAATATATCAGATTTAAGGGTTCACCCAATCTTTCTTGTTTCTCTATTTATCGATTCTTATTTTTATATGATGATTATCATGTTGTTGTTATGATCATTCGATCCTGGAATCCTCCCATACAACCTGTGGAACATTGGTATCAGAGCTTCAAGGGATCTAACAACATCAAAACATGTCTTTACAAATCATCATTCAAGATCAGAGATGTTTTTAAAATCGCAGAAGAGAAGAGAGCAACCATGGAAATAATGGATGCCATTTGAAGAAGATATGATCAAACCTGGACTTAAGGAAGATCACAACAATGATGGTGGGAATAACCAGAATTGTATCAAATGATAGAAGAGATTGAGATTCAAGAAAGCATCAAGAAACAAGAGGATTGAAGAAGAAACAAAGATTAATAGATTAGGGAGGAATATGTTGGAAAACATAATCCATTAATCTTTGTTTTTCAAAATCAAGGCTCTGCATATTTTTGTTAGGGCTACAGCAATTCAACTTAGACGCCAAAGGGAATAAGATGGGACAAAAGAAGAAAGCCTGCAAGTTACTGGGCCAACCAACCCAATAGGATAGAACGGTTATTTAGTTTAGGTTATGACTGTTACTTTTATAGAATCGTTGTGTCTTTATACATAAGCAACGATTCATCTCTTATATATAGGTTTAGAATTTGCTGTAAACATCAACCCTTTTTATTATCAATATATCAGATTTAAGGGTTCACCCAATCTTTCTTGTTTCTCTATTTATCGTTTCTTATTTTTATATGATGATTATCATGTTGTTGTTATGATCATTCGATCCTGGAATCCTCCCATACAACCTGTGGAACAAAGTTATCATAATAAAGGACTCTACTAAAAAAGGACATAAATACTGAAAATAATGTATATGCAGCTTCAACCAAAGTATGAAAATTAACACCTCTTCAGATTATAAATTTAGATAGCTCCACGATTTCTCCATGAAATTCAGGCATTAGACATTATGTTAGCCTAGCTAATTGCCAACAAAATGAGTAGTAGTAGGAAGCAAAATGCCGGTATAGAACATGAAATCAGAAACAAAAGGTTGGTATCACAAGTCAAAAGCACAAAACGGCCCGGATTAAAACACACAGTAAGTTTAATATGCTAATAAGTCAAAGTTTGAGTTTGTATCTAGTCGATGGAAAGGATCCCATAAGGCAAAGAATAAATAGGCAAAAAATTGAATTGGGAATAGGCTTGCTCCACAAAACCTCCTGGTGATTTTGATTAAAACACACATAAAGTCCAACTTTTTATGTGTTGTTTAAATTAGCATAAGCTTTGTTGCTCAAGGTTTAACCTAGAAGTTAATCTTATTAGCTTTCTAATATCAGATAATGTTGAAATATCAATTTCATTGTTATTTTGAATCTAATCAAGCAGTCAAAAAACTGTTTTTTCTCCTTCTCAAACTCTTTTAATGGGTATACACTCACAAAAAGCTCTCCTATCCTATAAGTTCGTATTCCTTTAAGTGTCACCAAGATTTATAAAAACTAAAGGGTTTATGCTAAAATGAGTTATCTTGTAAAGTATATTTCATTCAGACATTGTATCAAACAGACATGATTTTGTTAGAGACGTCCATTTTGATGTATGTAGGCGTGCCGAGATCTCCGCTAAGAAAGAAGCGCAGGTGAACTTTTTGACGGACCCCTTGGATGGAAGATCTACATTGAGACCGGCTGACATTTTGATTTTTGGATGGGTTGAAGGGAAACATGCTTGTGGACCGGGGTTTCTCCTCTCGTGGGGTTGAGTAGTCGGGGTTTTACAGCCGGACATGCCGCTTTGAAAGCCGCCTCGTGCAAAGTGACAAAACACGAGAAAGCATGCATTGAAAATCAACACGTGTTTATTCCTTTCGCGTTTGATAAATTTGGTTTCCTTGCACCTTGAGTAGAGTCCAACGAGTTATGAACAGTAATGTTATGACACATAGATCCACAAATGTAGTTTTCAAAAGAGTTAGCTTTGCAATCCAAAAAGGGCTAGCGGCGCAGCTTGTTGGTCGTTTGCCTTCAACCACTATGTAAATTCTATTTTGATGAAATAAAACGAGAAAAAGTAAGTTAAAAAAAAAAAAAAAAAAAAAAAAAAAAAAAAAAACAGTTCATGTGCATATTACAACTGGATTAAACATACGCAAATGAACTCTAATGAAGTCAAACCTTGTAATGTGATGTCACAATGGTTGCTGCAGCATCAAACATGTACATTTGCACCTCAACATAATCTGAAAAAAATAATAAATAACACCACCTATATATCACTGGAAGCTAAGAACCAAGGTAATTCGTGGTTTGAAAAAAAAAAAAAAAAAAAAAAAAAAAAAAAAAGTTAGTACCATCACCATCTTCAAACGCACACAAAATAAGACTTGCATAGAATGTATTGTAATAAAAATGTTCCACCTAATCGAAGATGACTTAAGAAAAAACCATGTTTCAATAGTATATACAGAAGATTTGATATAAACCGCAACAAGAACAAAAACACCCACACCATAAAAAACATGAACTCAAACCCCTTGTTCAACCGAAAAAGGGGTATGAAGCATAACAACCCAAATAACAACCTAAATGTGTAAAATTTATTAAAAAATGACCTAATCGGTTGAGGTTTTTAAATTCAGTCACGCATGCATTAAATCAAACACAAAACAAAACATCATAATTGGCGAACTATTGTTTCTTTGGTAAGTTTCTTCCATTGTCTAATAAGTGAGAGTTAGTTCATACATTGAAAGAGCTGCTCGTAATTATAAAATGCATGATTGAATGTTTACAAGTTGCTTACATCTTGGACCATTATCCCTCACATTATAGAATATAGGTGTTGCTAGTAAAATTGTAGTAAAATGGTTCATCCACAACTGCTTTACCCTTTACATACGTGGTGTGAACAAGGGCTTATTGTAAATATATGTAAAATTCAAATAAATAAATAAACAGTGATGATACTTTGTTTTGTCAGTGACTTGTAGACTCAATTATATTACCTTCTCTAAATAGATTATGTCTCTGAAATACTTCCTTATTTCTTAGTTCTGGACTTCAAACCCTGTTTAGGTCTGAAACAAAATTTTAATTTTGAAAATTCCAAATAACCGTAAGAGTGTAAAACGACGGTAAAATAAATATGACTAATGACAGACCTATGCAAAATCTCAAGTTCGCGAAATTTATAATCATATGAGCAGAAGTTAGCAAATCATACACTTCATTCCATATAACTTTGCTAACAACTAACTTTTATAACAATTAGCATTTCCTCCTAAGACCTAACAACCCAGTTTGACAAAAAATCTATCAAACATGAACCTACATAGATAGGATAGGACTCAACAAAGCGAGTAAGTGACAACAAAGGGCTTTACCTTTCCAAAACCAAAGGTATTAGCAGTTCATAGATGCAACCTGTAATGTGATCACAAATATCAAACATTAGTCATCTATACCTGATTGGTTTCAGCCAGTGGTTTCATCAATATACATAGGCTCAAAAGTGGGCTGTTCCACCTGTTTGTGATCTCGAATCTGTCAAAAATAAGAATACAGAAATCTGCAATCCAAAGATCAAGGAGCATTTTAACATCACATAAAACACATTTATACATAACATTCTCATATGAGATAATGAGAATAACCATCTCAAAGACCTTGTAAAAAACATATACTTGATTACTTGCACTTGTATATATTGTGCGCTTATGTTAACTCCTTGGCCAATTACAAACTCATTTTTCTTGAGACAAAATCGAAAAACGTACTACCACACGGTCAAAGCAAGGCTCCAAATCATATGTAGGAACGTTACCTTTGCCCATTAATTATGCTAGACATTTCATCAAATACCTATGGTGCAGCCAATTTAACGTTGAGAAGTGTAACAAAACCTAATTAAGGCTATTAATTATCACATAAGAAAATTGAAATTAGTTAGCTCAATAGATGATGACTGAAATTAGAACCCTAACACACGATAAAATCTGAACCAGAATTAAAGCATATATTAGTGGATGGCATGATTAAAGTTAAAATGCAATATAAACATAGTCTTCCCACTCTCAATAGATGTTGCAATATAAATGCAATCTTCCCTACCCCAACTCTTCTTTAAAGTCATTCCTGATATGATTATATGTAGAAATTGTCTTGCTCAACCCGACTATAAAAAGCCAATACTTATTCTTATGAAATCAAGTAAATTTCCAAAAATGAAGTCACCAAAAGCAATAATTCACTTATCATCTTCCTCTCTTATTTCCTTTCTCTTTTACGGTCTCGCGATAACATGTCTCACTTCCGCCACCGTCTCTGCTTCCTATAGCAGTAATGAGACTGATTATCTCGCGTTGTTGTCATTTAAGTCAAAGATCACCCATGATCCATACCAAGTTCTAACCTCGTGGAACCATTCCTTTCATTTCTGTGACTGGAGTGGTATTTCATGCGGAAAGCGGCACAAACGAGTGACTGTTTTACGGCTGCGTTCGCAAGGCTTAGAAGGCTCGTTGTCTCCTCAAGTAGGAAACCTCAGCTTCCTCCGCGAGCTTTTGCTCGCAAACAACAGCTTTCATGGAACCATTCCTCATGAACTTGGTCGTCTATCCAGGTTACGTCATCTTTATCTTGATGAAAACAAGTTTGGTGGAGTCATTCCAACAAACTTGTCTCACTGTTCTAACCTCGAACACCTTTGGCTCGCTCTGAATAATCTAGTTGGAAGCATACCCAAGGAGATGAGTTTCCTCTCTAAACTTACTCGTCTTTTACTTCACGAAAATAATTTAACAGGTGGAATCCCACCTTTCTTGGGGAATATTACATCAATGGAAGTGTTCTCTGCTACCAGGAACCCATTGGGTGGGAGCATTCCAGATACCTTGGGTCATTGGAAAAGCTTGACGGCATTTCACTCCGGTGGCTGCAACTTATATGGAAGCATCCCTCATTCCATTTTCAACCTCTCACTCCTAGTTAATTTTTCCTTAGTTGTTAATCACCTCACTGGTAGTCTTCCTTCAGAAATTGGTAATCAGCTCCCGAATCTTGAGTGGCTTCAGTTATGGGGTAACGAACTAACCGGATTTCTTCCACTTTCTCTTTCTAATTGTTCTAAATTAGGACTTCTTGAAATGGGTAACAACAATTTTAGTGGGAAGTTGACAATCGATTTTTCAAAACTAAGAGATATTTATTTAATTAGTTTATTTAATATCAACTTCCATGGACGCGGAGAAGCTGACGACATGAGGTTTATTGATTCTTTGAAAAACTGCACCAAATTAGCAGTTTTGGGACTTATGAATTGCAACGTTATAGGAGTGCTTCCTATATCAATAGGTAATCTTTCTAATCTACTCACCTATCTACATTTAGGAGGCAATCAATTATTTGGAAGCCTACCTTCATGTATAGGTAATCTAGTTGGTTTGACCCTTTTAGATTTACAATCTAATCGTTTCAAAGGAAAGATTCCCAGTACCATTGGTAAACTTCAAAAGCTACAGTACCTTGATCTATCTAGCAATCAATTTTTAGGGCCAATCCCTGATGCCATCGGGAACTTATCATTGTTGACTGAACTTCATTTATATTCCAACATGTTAGAAGGCCATATTCCATCAAGCCTTGGGAATTGTAAAAACCTTAATGGGTTACAACTTTTTCAATTTCCATCACTAAATTATTTTTTAAATTTCTCTCAAAATAGCCTATCTGGTTCAATTCCATCAGAGATTAAAAACCTCAAGACCTTGAGCTTTCTCGATTTATCTTACAATAATTTATCAGGCAACATTAGTAGTAGCCTTGGTGAGTGCATTAGCCTTACAAGGTTAAAACTACAAGGCAACAGATTTCAAGGCGTAATACCATCTTCATTCGGTTCCTTGGGAGGATTGGGGGTACTCGACATTTCTGAAAATAATTTATCAGGCAAAATTCCACAATTTTTAGGCAAATGGAAATCCTTAGAATATTTGAACCTATCCTTTAATGATTTTGAGGGTGAAGTACCGGTTGTAGGAGTGTTTGCCAATGGAAGTGCATTTTCAGTTTTGGGGAACAATAGGCTTTGTGGTGGTTTGGTTATACTTGAGTTGCCCCAATGCAAGGACACGGGTAGTAAGAAAAAAAGGTTTCCTTTCTTCATATTACTCATTGTGATTGCACCGATGTTGCTCATCATATTATGTTGTGTGTATCTTTTGTGTATGAAGAAACGCAATAGTCAACAATCTCAGTTATCACGGAGTGAACGGTTTATGCAAGTTTCATACAGTCAACTTCTCAAGGCTAGTGATGGCTTCTCTGCAGCACATTTGATTGGAGAAGGTGCGTTCAGCTGTGTTTATAAAGGGATCCTCAATTCCGATGATGACAAATTTGTTGCAATCAAAGTTCTACGTCTTCAAAATCGAGGAGCTCACAAAAGTTTTCTAGCAGAATGTGAAGCTTGGCGGAATATTCGACACCATAATCTGTTGAAAATCATAACTTCATGTTCAAGTGTTGATTTTCAAGGCAATGACTTTAAAGCTTTGGTTTACGAGTTTATGCCGAATGGAAGTGTACACGATTGGCTTCATTCAAGTGCAAATACATCGAAACTGAACCTTCTTCAACGAATAAACATTCTCAGAGATGTTGCAACCGCACTTGAATATCTTCACAACCGCTGCCAAACAACGATTGTTCACGGTGATTTGAAGCCTAGCAACATTCTACTTGACGCTGATATGGTGGCTCATGTTGGAGACTTTGGTTTATCTCGGCTACTTGGTACAGAGTTAAACCAAAATAGCTCAACTGGGGTTAAAGGAACAATTGGTTATGCACCTCCAGGTAGTATTCCATGATGCTTATATTTACTTAAAAATTACAGTTTGTAGATTAACTAATTGTTTTTAGTTCGCAGAGTATGGTCTCAGGAGCGAGATGACAATTACTGGGGATGTCTACAGTTTTGGAATATTATTATTAGAGGTGATGACCGGGAAAAAGCCGACAGATGACATGTTCAACGATGGTCTTAGCCTTCATAAATTTGCTTACATGGCATTACCGGATCATGTAATCGATGTTATTGATGAGGATGCAATTGTGTTGCAAAGTACGGAAGTGACTGCAAAGAAAGTGGAAGAATGTTTGGTTGCAATTATCAAGATTGGAATATCCTGTTCTGTGGATTCCCCACCACAACGGATGAAAATTGAAATTGTTGTCAACGAGTTGCAGCGCATTCTCGATGTGCTTCAAAATATATAAGGTTCTCTGTTCTTCCATTTTGTAGAATCTGATTTTACATAAGTTTCGTAATAAAGTATCAATAACTTGGTTTTATTTTTGAACGCTTTCAGGTCTAATACCAAAGCTTTCTTGGTGAAATCTGAAAGTAACTGCAGCAAGGAGCAATGCCTGTCGTAGTTATATAAATGTTACTTTGTCAAATATGTTTGTAAGTGTGTTTTAGTTTTCTTGTTGCATAAGTACCGTAAGAGATGTAAGAGTGTATTTACACTCCTGATGACTTATCATATGTATCAAACATGTTTATGATTAAGTGTGCTTGTTTTTCCTCAATCCAATTTCACCTTTTAGTTAGGTATTTGTAGTCAGATTCCTATTAGGTATTTGTAGTTTGTTTACTACTAGGCCCGGTACCTGTTACAGTCCTTTTGCAGAAAACGCATACAAAAAAGAAATGCTTCGACAACCCCATCCTAGAAATCCAGAGGGCGAATCTGGGGAACGTACTTTTGCTTCTGAAGTCGTCAAAAATCGACAACTTACTTGATTTTGAGTTCATGGATCTGCCACCTAAACTTAACATTCTTAACATCTCTACCAGTATCAACTACGGATATTGGGAGGATTGAACAACACAGAGAGTCTAACTGATATTGGGCTAAAAATGACTGAGTTTCCATTGGACCCATTGCTCGGCTGCTCGCTAAACTTCTTTTAACATGTGATGAATTTACTTGTGTAAACGAAGATTTAACGATTGTATTTATGATCTCAGTCTCGTCTGTATTCTTTAGTTCGTAAGCCCAGACCAAAAAATAATAATAATAATAATAATAAAATAAATAAATAAATAAAATAAAAAAAAGGGCGATGATGCACATGGAAAGTTAACAAATACCGTGGAAACTGGTGTAGCACTCATTACTTACAAGTGAAAGCTCTACGAAATGATCGGGAAGTGAGTTCTCAGTTACTCGACATCTAGAAAAAGCTCATGATCCTGCTGACTTTATGTGGGTCGAATTCCAACGTCATCAGAAAAGCGGTATGCTCAGTTTACTTCCATAACGCTGCAAAACCTAAAGGGGTCAGGAATACATAAGTATTAAGAACCGGATGCTGTGTCATTTGCACCCGACCTCAGCTTTATGGCTGCTGTTTGAATAAATATTTGTAAGGGTAGGAAAATGGGCGGGTCTGGCGGCTTGTGTAACGGGTCAAAACGAGAACATTTTTTGTAAGGATCAGGTTGGTCCGGAATGTTTTTTGCCCAGTTTTATAATAATCCCCTATAGATGTTATTGTGCTAAATATACGACGTATGAGAAAGATGCTGGTATCGTACACCGAAAAGGTTTGTACAACATAATGCATGGAAACATGGACGGGTTGGGAAATGGGTCAAAACAGGATCAGGCTGAAATGTATCACTTTTAATAGTGGTTGAAACGAGACACTCAAGAATATGGTGCATGTGGATTCTTCCTGTAGGTTCATCATTGTGAGTAATGAAATCAGCTTGTTTTGGTTTCTTACTATACGTATTTCTACAGTCCATTTTTCCACTTCATTTTTTTGTTGTTATAGTGGAAAATGATGCAAATATAGGAAAAGATTAATTCGTATACAACCAAATACATGCTAAAACCAGTTGCATATTAGAAAAGTTATACCGCATCCCATCAGGGTTCGTTCATGCATTTTGGGTGTATGGGACTGTAATCCATTAAAAAACAAGACCATGCCATGAATTTACCACAAACTTTAGACTACTCGTCAAAGACTCGTGTATGGCCTAAATGAGCATGGTTCACTCGACTATACCAAAACATATATACGCACACTGAACCAAATGGATTTACCAGTTTTGCATTCTCATAGTATCAGCATTAGTCGATAAATAGCAAAAAGAAAGTCGCCTACTTGGGAGTGGGTACTAGTCAATTGCTGCAGGATTTCATCCTGGTCCAACAAGCACACACAAACAAACGACACTTATTTAAGATAGGCAATTGACTTCAAATCATATTAATACAATCCTACGTAGTATTTGTTTTCTTCTTCTGTAGGGGATTTCTGGGATTCTAATGGTTTGTCTGCACCGCAGTTTTGTCGGTTACATTTGGTCCTAAAAGGATAGTTTATGTTGTTACATTTGTTACACTTCGAGCTCCCTTCTGGCATATCCGCTTCTGAAACAAAACAAGATACATATATATGATTCAGACTCGAACGTCACTAACAGGTAACAAAATATATACATGAAGTACTTACTGGAACTCTTGGCTGGCTTTGCAACCTGCATATTAGCGTCATAAAAATAAATTAGAATGACACGTTATATAAAACATAGCTAAAAAGCTTCACCGTGTCAAAAATAGATCTGGTATAAAGATGGCGTCTCACCTGAATTCCTGGTTTAGGTGTGTTGCATTTCCCCATGTTAGAGACTGTTATGAAGGAGAAATTAACATTTCCACATTTTGGGCATTCCCAGTCATTTTCTCATGTTCCATCTGTAAGAAGCAAGTGAAACAATGAAAAACAGATCGTAAATTACAATCATCTGCTAGTCTGTGTAGTAGTTTATGAATAAGTTAGATATAACATACCTTTCTTTTGAGATGGCTCTTCTGGGAAAAATCTAGGCCAAGGTCCCTATAAAAATTCAAAAACCAATTGATCGATCAATATAGCATCACATGTGTATATACATGTTAACATCGGGAGTAGGTGAATGAATAATCAAATTTACTCATTGCAATTAGGGGGTGTTTATTGCGGCTTATATTGCCGGATTCTAGCTTATTTGGTTTTAGGCTTATATTTCATAAGCTCACTTTTTGTGGATTAGTTTGAAACTTTTCGGCTTATATAAGTGAGCTTATGAAACATAAGCCTAAAACCAAATAAGCCATAAGGCGGCTATATATGCCGAAACAAACACCCCCTTAGTTGATTGATATAACAAAATTCAGACATACCATGGCAGCCTGAGCAAAATGGTCATAAAATTCGGGTCCACTCGGGTCGGTGCTATTCGGGTTTGGGACAACCCGAATATGAGTAAAATGGTCATAAAATTGTCAAACGGGTCGACCCAAACCCGAGTTAGCCAAAAATATCTAACCAGATCCCCAACCCTATTTAGCATCCGGGTTGACCCAAACAACCCGAATAAGATTATTGAACAAAATAAGTATCAGAATACCATAACTTCTAAACAACACACGGTAAACAATAAAAAGGCCAAAATCAACCCAAAAAAAACACATACCAGTTCCTATCATGGGCCCACCTGAATAAGCAAGTGTGGCAAAGAGTTGCAAAGGACAGGACGATAAGGGTTCCCTCCAGGCAGACAGCTGTGTAGTTTAATGATAAGCAGAACCATCATAAGGAGGCATAGATGTTCCATTCAACGGAGATGCAGCATAAGGGTTCCCTCCAGGCAGACAGCTGTGTACCTAAGATCCCAACCGACAGCTAATGCGATATGTGTAATAAACGGATAGTGTAACTTACTGAGTTATGATCAGCTGGTCTTGGCTGTGTACAGTTGCGCATATTGCAAGTTGTTCGAAAAGAAAAGTTGAAATTCCCACAGCTAGGACAGGTCCAGTCGTTTTCTCTACGACCACCTAAATCATAATCACCACAAATTAATACCAAAGAATACAATTCCATACTTTTTTGTGACGTCAGAGAAAAGATCATGAAAATAAATTTATAGGTCCCTGTATAAACTCACAAGAGAACAAATTTTATGCACAAATTTAGAAAAAAAACGTAAAGCTTTAGGGTATATTTTCGAGCTAAAACAAATAGAAACTAAACTGGGCCTAAATAAGGGGATGTTTGTTTAAGCTAATTTTTAGGCTTATGAGCTTATTTGACTCTACTTATATCTCATACACCCATATTTTCCAGCTTATCTTCAGACTTGTGAGCTTATTATGACTTAAAGATGGAAGATAAGCTCATAAACTAAACCATAAGATGGAAAAGAAATGAGCTTATGAGATATAAGCTGAAAGCCCAAACATAAGCTGAAACAAATCCAATTATAAGCACATAAGCTAAACTATCACAACCAATTATGACCTTATTTGACTATGCTTATATATCTCATACGCCCATATTTTCCGGCTTATTTACAGACTTGTGAGCTTATTATGACTTAAGATGGAAGATAACCTGATCATAAGGTAGAAAAAAGGCGGATAAAGATGAGCTTATGGGATGTAAGCTGAACCAAATGAGATCATAAGCCCAAAATAAACTTAAACAAATCCCCCTAAGTTCAAAGTTTCAGTGAGTAATAACCTCCAGTAAAATTGCCAAGCCCGAAAATCCATACTTGTAATCAGCATTTCGATTTATATAACACTAATATGATTTATGATTAACAAATATATTATCACAACTAATTACACAGCAAGAGTAAAATTAAATGCTGTCAACCTCTAAAACACTACTCCAATCAACCAATTTCATAACTTATTAACCTCTTAAAATAAGCCTACACAGAGTAGTAAAATTCGGATCACAAAATGATCCACAATTACTAGCTACAAGGCCAGTGACCAGGGCGAGTTGAGTAGAATCAGCCAAAAGATTCAATTTGGTCACAAGTTGGTCAGCTCGGTGCTAATTCATAAAAAACTCGTAAAAAATTTCGGCTTGATGTATTTTAACAAGTGTGTTAAAGTTTCTAAACATATACTTCTAGGGTCCATGAACATTTATATAGTCCTAAAAACATTGTCATAGTCTTACACATAGCTTCAAAACTTATATATAAAAATTCCTATCTAAGACTATGAGTACTCCCCGCCTAAGCCGATAACTCATGACAAGCAAAACAACATGCAGTATTTGCCTTCAATCATCCCCACAATATACTAGGGGGACGTTTGGGTAAGGTAAGAGTTAATAAAACTTATGCATTCTCGAAATACCCCAAACTAATGGAATCAGCTTATTAGCTTAATCATCCCCTCGAAAACACATAAGCTCTTTAAAATAAGCAACAATTCAATAAGCTTTATAGCTTTATTAAAACACAATAAACTATGAAGCTCTTTAAATAAGCTCACCGAAACACCCCCTAAATCCCAATGATTCCAATGACAGCTAAATAATTATGATACGATAACAAGGCTACATACATTACACTGGCTTCAATCATGCCCAAAGGATACTAAGATGATGTAATGTATCAGGATAACACCTTATTCCCCCAAATAACTAATAAGCAGTTTGGCATAAGGTTGCCCAGCCTAAATAAGTTATTTACATAAGCTTAACCAAACACCCCATAAATCCCATATTCAAGTCCGCTGCTAAATGATAGTTGCTATTAAAATAATAATAAAAAAATAAATAAATAAATAAAAAGGGAGAATGATAGTTTTGGTGAATGGTGGGAGGATTGGACGGTGGAAAAAAAATGAGATATAAGCTGAAAGCCCAAACATAGGCTTAAACAAATCCAATTATAAGCTCATAAGCTAAACTATCACAACGAATTATAAGGGGATATTTGTTTAAGCTTAATTTTAGGCTTATGGGCTTAATTGACTATGCTTAAATCTCATACGCCCATATTCTCCAACATATTTACAGAATTGTGAGGTTATTATGACTTAAAGATGGACAATAAGCTCATAAGGTAGAAAAAAGGCGGATAAAGATGAACTTGTGAGATATAAGCCGAATCAAATAAGATCATAATCCCAAAATAGGCTTAAACAAATCCCCCTAAGTTCAAAGTTTGACCTGAGTAACCTACAGTAACTTATAATCAGCATTTCGATTTATATAACCAAAAAATAATATGAGTTATGATTAAGAAATATATTATCACAACTAATTACACACCAAGAGTATAATTAAATGTTGTCAACCTCTAAAACATTACTCCAATCAACCAATTTCATAACATATAAGCAGTAAGATGGTATGAAACAATAGGAATCACTTTTGGGAATTGATAAATACATTAGTATAAAAGAAAACGTACCATCATCGGTTCAGTTATCAATCTAAAATCCCACAACTCCAACCATCGCTTTTATCGATGTGAGTCCAATCCGCTGCTAAATGAGTGAGACAAAAAAAAAATGGAGAGTGATAATGGATTTGGTGAATGGATTGGAAATGTGGGGGGTTTGTGTTTGGACGGTGGAGATTAACCGTAGAGTCTTTATTAAGTGGTTTTGTTTGGATGGAATTGCCATTTTTATTTAATTTTTTATATTTTTTTTGTTGATATGTTTTATGACCAGGTTTAGGCTATGTTTGGCGGGGCTTATCGGGGCTTGGACTTTTAAAATAAGCTGACTAATAAAATAAGCCTCGTTTGTCATGGGGTTTATGAAAGGGCTTGTAAAATAAGCCGGCCAAAAACTTTAGCCCCATAAAAGGGGCTAAAAACTTTAGTCCGAGGCTTTTAAATAGTAAATTACTTATTTACACACAAAAATATCTAACATATACAAAAACTCATTTAATTATGTCATTTTTATTAATTTCGCAATAATAAGCCCCAACCCCTTTGGCAAGCAAGTTTATAAAAATCTAAATTTTAATTTCGGCTTTTAATATAAGTCACAGCACCAGCTCCAGCCCCAACCCCAGCCCATTTAGCCAATCATACCTTTAGACTCAAAGTTGAAAATTGTTTGTTTAGTAGATAATGGTGGGCCCATGGATTGAGGTTACATATCATTTGTATTTCAATATCTAGGGACGGTTTAGTTTGTAGATGAGTTTATGATTAATTAAGATTTGGATTTTAGATAAGAAAAAATATTATATTTAATTTTAATTAATTATTATAACAGTTAGTAAAATAATTAATAATTAATTTAATAATAAAATGATAAAAAAGTGTGGCTAATATGTATCTAGAAATATTAAATGAGTTTTAATGCTCTGAAAAGTCAAAAACCCAGCATGTGGGATGGGGCTGAAAAATAGGACTAACTCCCGCGCATGATGCTAAGTTGATTGAACCAAACAATGGATTTTACAATACTTTCATCCCAACCCCACCTACACCCACGTACCAAATAGGTACTAAAAACATACTTCATTTTTTTTTTTTTTTTTTTTATACATATCATTTCTATTTCAATATCTAAAAACATAAATAAACATACACACCTCTAAACATACTTCATTTTTATCCTCTTCACTTAATTCTTCTATCGAGTGTCAACCATTTCATTATTATAAACACACCTCTAAAATATAAACAAATGAGTGTTTGGTTGGATTTCGTAATAATAATAATAATAATAATAATAATAATAATAATAATAATAATAATAATAATAATAATAATAATAATAATAATAATAATATTGGGGATACTTTAGTTGTGGGGAAGGTTTTGGAGTTGATTATGCGGGATGGACCTAGTTGTGGTTTACACCTCAATGTTGATAAAATTGAGGTCTTTTGGCCGAAAGAAGACCCAAGGAACAGGTATGTTGGTGTTTTTCCCCCTAATATTTCTCGACCTTCGCATGGTGTTAAATTATTAGGGGGCCCCGCCAGTGTGGATTTTGAGTTTAGTAGTAAGCTTGTTATGAAAAGAGTTGCTAAAACTATTGAGCTTATGGATGCTGTTGCTAAGCTTAATGATCCTCAGTGTGAGTTGTTGTTACTGCGTGCATAAGCTCAATAGTTTTAGCAACCCTTTTCATAACAAGCTTACTACTAAACTCAAAATAATACTATTATTGGGGATACTTTAGTTGTGGGGAAAAGGTTTTGGAGTTGATTATGCGGGATGGACCTAGTTGTGGTTTACACCTCAATGTTGATAAACTGATGTCTTTTGGCCGAAGGAAGACCCAAGGAGCAGGTATGTTGGTGTTTTTCCCCCTAATATTTCTAGACCTTCGCATGGTGTTAAATTATTAGGAGGCCCCGCCAGTGTGGATTTTGAGTTTAGTAGTAAGCTTGTTATGAAAAGGGTTGAGCTTATGGATGCTGTTGCTAAGCTTAATGATCCTCAGTGTGAGTTGTTGTTACTGCGTGCATGTGCTGGTATTTCCAAGTTGTATTTTTCTATGCGCACATGTCCTCCTCGGGTCTTTGAGAGTGCTCAGGTTTCTTTTGATGCAGCACTTCGCTCTTCTTTGGAACGTATTGTCACTGCTTCTGGACCTGGGTTTGGTGACTGGCAATGGAGACTCGCTACTTTACCTTTTGCTCTTGGGGGACTTGGTGTGTATTCTGCAGGTGATGTCTTGAACTATGTCTTCCTTGCTTCTAGACTTCAATCTGCCAGCTTACAGACTAAGCTTCTTCGTAGTTCTGGTATTGTGTCTACTGGTCCCTCTTTTGATGAAGCATTGTGTACTTTTAATGTGAATATGGATATTGACCTTATGAGTAACCCTAGTGAGATCGCTGCCTCCAAACTTATGAAGAAATTGGCAGATATATATTTCGCACGGGTTGCCCAAACGGTTGAATCCACTTTCCATTTATCCTCTAGACAGATGGCTTTATGGAACTCATTAAAAGAGGATTATACGTCAGATTGGCTCAGGGTGGCACCGATATCTTGATTGGGACAGACTTTGAATGCTAGGACTTACAGATGTGTTTTGTGTTACCGGTTGGGTGTTCCTTTTTTTACTGTCCAGATGCCATGTTCAGCTTGTTCTAAGGTTTTTCCTGGAGATATTTTTGGAGATCATGCTGTATCGTGTGCTGGCTTAGTTGGTATTAAACATCGGCACAATGTTGTGCGTGATGTTCTTGTTGATATATGTTCTCGGTCTGGAGTTTCAGTTCGTAAGGAGGTGGATATTGGGCTTCGTGGAGAGAGGGACAAAACCTTACGTCCGGCCGATATGTTACTTTATTCTTAGGATGGTGGCCTTGATGTTTGTGTTGATCTTACAGGATCATCACCTTTGACGCGTTCGTGTATGGTTGATTTTATGCCCGGTCGGGCGGTTATTGAGGCCGCACAACGCAAACGTGTCAAGTATGCAGCTAAATGCGCTGATATCGGATATGGGTTCCTCCCCTTTTCATTCTCTTCTTTTGGAGAACTTGAAAAAGATGTAGTGACTTTATTAAAGCGCATTAGACGATTCTCTATGACCCAAGACATTGGAGCACGTGCTGCTCCACATATTTTTAGTAGGATTGGTTTTGCTGTAGCTATAGGTGTGGGGGCTCAGTTAGTATCTCGGCTCCCCACTAATTTCTTGTAAAATCCTATTTGTTTTTCAATAAAGTGATGGTTTATAATAAAAATAATAATAATAATAATAATAATAATAATAATAATAATAATAATAATAATAATAATAATAATAATAATAATAATAATAATAATAATAATAATAATAATAATAATAATAATAATAATAATAATAATAATAAATAATTTAAAATATTAAATTAAAAAATTATAATGAAAACCTGATGAGACGAAAAATGAACCGTTTTTAGGGGGTCATTCTAGCCCGGATTCGAATTTATTTGATCAAATATTGCCCTAAATCGTTCCTTTTGTCATTTTAGCTACCTTTGGAGTGAATTCAGGAAAATGAAGCATTTTGGACGTTTTTGGAGCATAAAAGTGAAGAAAACGGCAAAGTCTTAATTTTCCTTGCTGGGAACAATACCTGACGGCGTCAAGAGTTCTTATGTGTTGGCCTCAAGAGTAATACAAGAGGTGGAAGTGGATAAAGTCTGTGACGATCTAGAAGAGTTTTACACTATGGACATGACGGCATTACCCAAGGCCGTCATGGTCCAAATATGAGTGACGGCACAGAGTAGATTGCACATGACTGCGTCACAAGTGGATCTAGGCAATCCGATTTCATTATGGGCGGCGAGTTGACGGCGTCAGAAATTCCTTCTTGACGCCGTCACCCTGTAAAATCTATATATAGTTTTGCAATTTTCATTCATAAGGGGGGCAAGTAGGGTATAACTTTGGAGAGAAACCCTAGTACGAATATTACAGCCTTTTCAAGGGTTTTTACCCTTTGAAACCTTTCATGTTCAATTGAGATAAGTACTCTTCAATTCATTCAATATGTCTATGTGTTGTTTGAATATATCTTACACTTGTCTTAAATTTAACATGCTTGGCTAGATCTCTTGTGTGTTTGCTTAGATGTAGTGAAACCTAGATGTTAATTATGGGTTGATTGTTTGTTTATAGTTGTTACGGATGATTGTATTCGATGTTAGGCTTAAGAAAACTGGCAGACTTCCATTGGTGACATGCTTGAACGTCTTAAGAAACATGATCAGAGGTGTACTATGATTTTTGGTTGTATTTAATGCGTAGGAGAATTCTAATGATCCCATGTTAGGAGCTTCTAACGGCTCGACATAGGAGTGAAGTAGGATCCTATAGAGTTAGGGAATATTGTACACGGCCCTACGACTAGTATTAAGGAATACGACCCGTCATCCATGCAATTATAACAAGCTATCAACCAGTAAAAGATATCTAGGGAGTAATGAAACCTAAGTAAACACAACTCTCCCTATCATTGTTCACACCACTAGTTTAATTAGATTTCATTTTCATTTTTGTTATTTTATTTTGATTGCATCTTAGTTATTAGGTTAGTTGATTAGCAACTAATTCCGCCCACTCTTCCAAAAACCGAGATTTTTAATTGCTTTATAAAAATATAAAAAATACAAAAAGAATCATCTCTCACCTCTAGACCTAGTTTTTAGGCTTTCTAATCCTAGCGACACTATTCCTGAGTTGAACGATCAATCCCCCGGTACTTGTCACTATACTATACTACAACGATCAGGTACACTGCCTGGTGGGGGTTGTAAGCATCTCGAGATCCCTCGAGAGGTAAAGCCTAGTGCGATTCTCACGTATCAAGTTTTTGGCGCCGCAGCCCAGGGAATAGTTATTTTCTAGGTTAGGATTTCTTTTTATTAGGTCTACTTGCTAGATTCCTTTCTAGTAAGATTTTATTTTTATTTTTTAGGTTCTCTTTAGTCTATCTATTTCTTCGTGTCTTTGTTCGTAACTTTTACCATCCGACATCATGGAAGGTGGTAACATCTTTGAACCCATCAACCCACCACAACAAAACCACCTACAAAACCCACCATTAGCAAACAAACCTCTTAGGCCCCGAACCCTAGGAGAGTATTCCCGTCCTAGCTGCCAAGGCTATCGAAACACCATTGAGCTCACCCAAGGAGCCAATGTGTCCCCCTTGCGATCCGACACCATCCGGTTGGTGCAAAGCGGATGTGCATTCCATGGACTTCGTTCCGAAGATCCTAATCAACATCTCAAGGATTTCCTTAAAATCGTAGATTCTATAGACCTTGATGTTACAACTAGAGAGTCGACCCGATTACGCCTATTCCAATTCTCTCTACGTGATCAAGCTAGTCAATGGCTTGAACGTTTACCCGCGGGATCCATCACCTCATGGGATGATCTCACCACTCGTTTCCTTGCTCAATTTTTCCTATCGGGGAGAACTACCAAGCTTAGAAATGATATCTAGATGTTCCAATAACTTCAAGGTGAAACTCTATATGAAGCATGGACTCGTTTCAAGGACTTACTCCAAAAAGTCCCTCATCATGGCATAGATCTTTGGCTCCAAGTCCAAATCTTCTATGACCATATCGATCTCTCCACAAGGTGAACCATTGACCAATCGGCCGGTAGCAAGCTACGTGATCTAAGTGCGGAAGAATCATGGGAACTCATAGCAGATCTTGCTCTCTATGACAACAAAAGTTGGAACGATCCCCGTGATTTGAACAAAACGGTCAAGGCAATATCTTTGCCTTTGAACAATTCTAGCTCTCCCGACCGTACGATCATGGAACTTGAGGACCAAGTCAAGTTTCTCATGAAATCTTACGAAGCTCCTAAGCCTTCAAGCCAAGTGAACAAAATCACTTCTTCATGCGAATTATGTAGTGATCCCCATGACACTCGTGATTGCGTGGAACTCCCCGGAACAGCTTTTACGGACTACGCATCCTCGCGTACCGACGTAGCGGGAGACAAGTGGTACACTTTCAAACCCGAGCCAAACCCTTACGGTGATTCCTACAACCCTTCTTGGAAAAATCACCCGAACCTTAGGTGGAAACAAAACCAAAACAATTCTTCCAATCCGCCTAATCGTTACCAACCAAACGGTCCACCCTCCAACCGTACTTTCAACAACAATCCTTCTAATAACTATGGTAGTACCAATAATCTTGAAGGGTTGATGTCCAAGTTTATGGCATCTCAAGAAGCTCGCATATCTAAGTTTGAAGCCGATTTCAAACAAAAGCAAAGCGAGATGACCACCATAATTGACACATTGTTGAAAGTTCTCAATGATCGAGAAATGGGAGCACTCCCAAGCGACACGGTCAAGAACCTGAAACTAAACGTTAACTCCATATCATCGGTTTCGTCACCCACTTCTTGTCCGCAATACTACTCGGTTAAATCAATGAGCACGTGTTTCAAGCAAAACCAAATTCTTCAAAAGGGCCAATCGAATGAAACACCTAATATCAAACCGGTCAATAATAAAGTTGAAACACTTCCTACACAAGACCTTGACGATGAATTCAAGGAGCTCCACCTTGAACGCCCCGTCATTGATGTCTTAGCCCGTGCTCCCTACTATAGTGCCCTACTAGAAAAATATGAGAAGTTTAAATTGGGAAAAAATGGGACCGCCTTCATTCAAAACAAGTTGCCTAAGAAGCTTGATGATCCGGGTATATTTGTTTTGCCTTGTAAGATAGGAAAATCCGAAGCTTTTGACACACTAGCCGATTTAGGATCAAGCCTCAACTTGATTCCCCTATCCCTTTTCACCACTCTTAAACTAGGGAAGTTAGACGAGACAGAGGTACTAATTGGTCTAGCGGATGGGAGTATTGCCCACCCGGTTGGGATGATCAAGGATGTAGTTGTTCACGTAGGGAAGTTGACTATTTTAGCGGATTTTCACGTCCTAGATATGGTTAGTGATACTACATGCCCATTGTTAGTAGGAAGAGGATTTTTTGCAACCGCTAGAGCCATGATAGATTGTAAGGAGTCTAAGATAGCGGTAGGTGAGGGCGATACTTGGTCGGTATATGATGTTAAGAAGCATAGCTACGATTGTGAGGACGAACCGACACCACATTGGGTAGAGATGAATAGGAGACCATCTAGATATGGACCTTGGATAGAAAGAAACTTTATAGGACCTCAACGCCCATTCTATCTAGAAAAAGATTTCATCGATAAAACACATTCGGTGGAACAACTCATAGCTAGAGATGAGGAGCTAGACCCTTTTAAGGACCCCCTAGTCTTTAGGAAAATGATTGAGTTTTTATGCGTAATGCCTATTAACATAGAGATGAACAAGTGGAAAAGAGAAGGGGATAAGTGTAAATGGAGGTGGGACAAGCCACCTAAGGAAGGTGACGGATCATGGCATATGAAGATGATTTTATATGATCCGGATGGAGAAAAGTTTGAAAGGTCATACCGTACCAAGAAAACCGATAGGAAGTTGAAACCCAAGTTTGATCCCAAAGATGTCCTCAATGAGGAACTCACCCATATAACGTAATTGCCCATGACCTTAAGTCTAGCTACAAGACTCGTAAAATAAAGAAAAGCGCTTCTTGGGAGGCAACCTATGTTTTGTGTGATTTTTATTTGTTTGATTGTTATTTGTTTCCGTATGCATGCTTTATTTTATTGTTGGTAGATCATGTTTCAAAACTAAAATTGTGAAAATACTTTATTTTGTCGTTTAACTTCGTCTTAACTTCATACAAAGGTATTTCGCAAAAGATAAGTGTAAGGGAAAACCCCAAATTTGTTTTTAAGAACAAAATTGATCATGATTCTCCACAATATTAAATGGACATGTGTATTATTATTTGTTAGAGTTAAATGCTTGTATCGAGTCATAATGATTTTTTGCAGGATTTTCCAGGAAGTAGGACATAAGTTTTTCCAGAAATTTTCCGGAAACTTAACGTAAAGATTTCTGCAGGTCACTTCTGACAGCGTCAGGAGTTAACTCCTGACGGCGTCATGTGTAAAATTCTGGAAATTTTGCTAATTTTATTTTTCTAACGGAGTCTTGAAGTTTTTGTTAATTCTTTAGTTTTATAATCTCCAGGAAATCTGCAAACATTCATTCCACAAGCATTATATCTTAATTTGTTTTCTAGGACTTGTTGGTATATATAGATTGTCGCCGATTTTACGCGAGGTTGCCTTGTTTGTTTTCTCAGGTTTAACAGGTTATGTATGACAAGAAGATGATTTATATTTCAGGAAGGGAAGCTTTGAATGCTCATTTTCTTGGAGGAAGATCTAACCTTGTTACCACACTATCCACACTGAACGAATCAGGGGAGTATTTGATTTCATTCTTTTACCTATTTCACTTTTACATTCTTTAATTGAACATTGGGGACAATGTTCATCCTAAGTGTAAGGGGAGGGTAAATGATGATACCTTATAGGATACACTTTCACTTGAGTTTGTTTGTTTGATGGTATGTGTGTAATAAAACTATGAAAAATACTTGTTAGTACAACATTTAGGAGTGAAACTTTAGCCTTAGCAAGCGTCTCATGGATAGGAGTCGTATGACTAGCACAAAACTGTACTATTTAGAAAAATTTTCCACCCAAATATGTGAGGTTCGCTTTTAGATTTGATAGGAAAAGCATTTACTATTAGTGCTTATGAGTGTACCGGTAGCATTTAGATTCTAGAACTTGCGTTAGTGATGCATCCCGAGACCGCTAGTGAGACTACATTCGTGTAGTAGGATTTACTACATGATACGAGGCATTAGGATCACCCTTGTGTTAAACCCGTATTATAATTACTTGACCATTTAAGTCATATTACTTGGCTAATAAAGTCAATTAATTTTTCCCACACCTTAGCGTTGTACTCATTTTTAGTACACGAAACCCCTAGTACACCCCTCCGAGCCTATCTTTTCATTT
Source organism: Artemisia argyi (assembly GCA_030686995.1). Classification (NCBI taxonomy): domain Eukaryota; kingdom Viridiplantae; phylum Streptophyta; class Magnoliopsida; order Asterales; family Asteraceae; genus Artemisia; species Artemisia argyi. The sequence goes on along the minus strand of CM060683.1, from coordinate 200,421,260 downwards.
CTAACTTTAAGCATCTTACTTAAAGGAAGAATTTGTTACAACCACCTAAATGTACAACCAAATTGCCTTAGCCTTCCGTGTATGCACTCATCTTTACTGCATTATTGTTATTTGTTTAAACCCTTAGTTAATTATCTAATTGATTACATGGTTGCTAAGTCGAGTCATATCCTTGTACATATTGTTTTGGGACGATTGGGACTCATGGCTAAAGTATTTGTGTTATGGAGTAATGGGGCAGAACATCATTTATTACCCCCATATGTTCGTTTCCATATGTGAAGTTACTTGTTTGTTTCAGTTGTTTACTTTTTGATTATAGTCTTGTAAGATTTCTTAATTTTACGGTTTGCAAGATTTTAATAAATGATTAAGAACAAATAGGTAAACTGATCTCATTGAAATTTGGTTTTTAATTTTATCTATTGTAACCTAGTAAACAAAATAAAGTTGATTTTTTTATTCATGTCTTTGGTTAATTTCTTTCATGTTACCAAACAATAGAGTTTGAAAAAAATTCTCAATCAAATTCATTTCTCTAGATTTCTATTCTCTACTTCATTTCTAATCTCTGAAATTCTCTCTACCAAACGTGTTCTTATATATTTTGGTACTTTATTATAATTATTTTTTGTGTTTTCCAGTAATATAAATATGGCTGGAACTAAAGGGGTGTTTGGACATTATTTTTTTGGAGGTAAAGTTTGGACATTCTCTTTTAATAGAGGAGTACAAACACGAAAGTGAAAGCAATTCAATTGCCAAACAATTGTAAGAATATAAAGTAGTTGACCAAATCCATCATTTTGATTCACTCTAAACAAAGGTTTTGTTTCATCCCAAAAGTAAGCTTGATTGTATTTTTCTGGTAAAATATTGGGTAAATGATATGATGATTAAATTTAAGTATAAATTATCATTTGTGTTAATATGCTCTTACTCTTTGCATATACATATTGAAAAGGTAGAGGGCTTTTTTTTTAAGGAAAAAGAGACCATCCCCAACAAATATATTAAAAAAATAAATAAATAAATAAAAATAAAAAACGAGACTTATATGGACATACCAATATAAGCTAGTCCAAATGACATGCATAATAAAGAAACAAGCCTATAAGTGCCTACACATAAGCTAAAAAAAAAAAAGAAAAAAGAAAAACAACTATAGCTTCAAAACTAAAAACAATGGCTAAAATCAAATATAAAAAGCCACAATATTCTTTGGTCCAGTCCACGAAAAATCAATATAGATCATCCCATCTGACCTAGTCCAAACTATAACAAACGACCCTTTACCTTTTGACCCAGGCCACCCACGATCTGACAAGCCAAAAGAGACAAACAACCACTTCCCTCCAAAATTAATACCAAACCGACCCATATCACTATTTAACCCATCATCCAAACACTATATTACCACACAATATAACCACTTCTGAATTATGCCACTAAAACCTTGATAATGATTTGGATGTGATAATTTATAGTCTTTTAAGAGAAAGAAAGTGAAAGAGAAATATGGCAGGTATAAGAAGACCAAATCGAAATTCTTTTTAAATTTTTTAACTGATTACCCTAATCAAGCCTCCGTTGTAACACCCCAACCCAAAAAGGGCTAAAGTGTAACATTATGGGGTCAAATCAGAACATAAGCAAGCGGAATACATTAATAATACAAGGTTCACAAAACAGTTCTACAGAAAAGATAAAGGACTAATTCTAAGCATTACAACTTTCAAACTAATTACAAGCTAAAAACCAAGAAGGAAATCTCTAAGTCTATATCTAATCCATGGGGAGCTATCAACAATGTAGTCCACTAAGAGCTCCTAAGCACTCTTCACCCAACCCAGCTTCCTTCTAAAAACCTGCCGCAGGAAAAGAAATGCGGCTGAGCTTAAAAAGCCCAGTGAACAGATATAAACAAACGAAAACTAATAACAAGAAAACAAAGGTGAATACGACATAAGTCCAAGCGAACCTGCTGAGATAGAAATCAAGAATATGGAAACATAGAATATGATCAAAGGAATTACGGATAATGGATATCAAACAATCAAGGAAACGAAATGAGTCACAAGTGTAAGCAAATGAAATAAAGCAAGCATAAGTTAATCACAACAGAGATGATAGGATTATAAAGATCACAGAAAAGTAGAACTAATAGGAATGCCCAACAAACATATATCATAGTGTACATAGGAGTTGCAGACTCCGATATACCAATTGTGAAATGGGGTGTATTGCACACACACAAGTCTATTCACCAAATTATACTAAACAAAGTACCTAGGATGCATCCATACGCTCCCTGCAAAACAGATATATATGCACAAAGCTCTAGGCTAAGTAAACATATACAATAATAAATATAGGCCTGAATCGCTATAGCATAATAGGGAACGCTGTGGACAAAAACCCACCTCCACAGATAGTGTCAATACCACTGGTGCATCAGTGGCAAGGCCATGGACTCCCCATGACTGGCTACAAATTTATCAAATAATGGGCAACAAATAAGGCATAGGAATGCTATAAGAATAAGAACTATAGCATGCAACAAATATCAAACAAATCATAACAAAACTGGATCAATCAAATACGAATAAAACAAAGGGAAGCATAGCAATGGTTCAAGTCAAAGGTCAAAATCAAGATTCATATTATGAGGTTCAAATAAGAGGTTTATAATAGCAAAAGAGTTCATAGCAAAGGTTCAAAATTTGAAGTTATATAATCAAAAGATGTTAAAGAAAGTCATGAGAAATCTTAGAGAATAAAATAGATTAAGGACTTTTGAAAATTATTTAAAACCTTTTTATCGTAAAAGTATTCCTTTAAAAACACATTTCATAAAAGTCATTAAAACCTTCATATAAAACTGGCATCATATCGTAATGACAGAAATCATTTCAAAAATAGTTTCTCTCAAAAGTCATCAAGTTATATTTTTAAAAGGGTCTTTATACGAAATCATACCATCAAATGAACCAAGGATATCAGGCGTATAAAGATCAGAAATCATAATAGTGGCAATGGAACGGATCATGAGTCATAAGAAACCTTACTGAAAGGTTAGAATATCTGTACCTTAAACCACATGTGCAAACACGTCATAAAGATCAGAAGTTATTCCTTCTTCAGCGAATCTACACGAATTAATGGTCGTCTTATTATTAATAACTTATTATAAATTAGATTACTCATTTTAGTCGGCTTTCCAATTTTAGTACCTTTCTATTTAGTAACTTTCCGAATATAATAATTAGTTAAGTTTAAGATTTAAATCGTATTTAATTCCATTAATGACACCAAATTAGGGTTTACCATGACAATTAATTAATATAGGTTCTAAATGTATTAAATTAGGTTTATGGTTTATAATTAGTGAATTAGGATTAGTTCAAATCATCTCGAATTAATTATTCTAATTAAGGTATACTTAGAGTTTAGCCAATTTGAGAAAGCACTTAAACGTATTTCAGATTAATTAATCTTGAAACAAACACACTCACACACACTTAAACCGACTCGACTTCAAAACAATACTGAGACTTCCTCTACACAAGCCTAACGAGACCCTCTTTAAATCCCACGCTTCTTAACCATCAATAAATTCAGATATGTAACATATTTTAAGCATTATATGACACACAGTACTCTAGACCATACGTGACATGCACATATCCCACACCAAATAACAAGCCAAACACGTGATTAACTAGCTCAGAATATACCCTACACCTTAACCCTTTAAATCAGTTAATTTCACATGTTATGGACCAGGTTTAGGCCTTCACACAACACACACCCCACTCCTAATTTGACTCATTCGCATCTACACACGCAACACAATCCGTGACCAAGGTCTTTAACGAGAGAAACATGCGAGTCGACACCAAACTGAACCTAACGCCACCTTCTCGGTACTCCTTTTGAACAAGACAACACCCATCCAATGATCCACGCACAAGCACACAACTCGACAACAACACAGCGACACCCATTATGTAATAATGAGGCATAACAACCCTCGTTCCCTACCCCTTTCCAGATCTGATTCACACACACCTATTTATGGTTATATACATCACATAAACACAGGTTTACAGCCCTTAAAGTCCATACATACGACACACAATTATACGTAAAATGACGAGTCATAAACTCACATAAGATCACACCATACAGACCTTTATCCACATAAAACATGCATGCATATTATCTTTTATTACTTTGGTTATAATAGCCAAAATCATACATGTTTAACAGACCCTAACGTCGACATACGCGAGATACAAACACACGAATATAACGACCCAAATAAGTCACATATGAACACACATGATCAGACTTGAACCCACGTAAATACTTATGTACTTCCATCTTTACTCTTAGGGTTTTATATCAGATTCTTAGTCACGTTTAAATGGACATGTTAAGGCTAATATGACCAGATCAAAAGCTTGCATAACAACTGATTCGAAGAGCAAAACTGAAACATTGTCAAAACATATATATATATTAAGATTTCATGATTTTATATGTAGCTTGTTCTTGTGGTATTCTTATCACAAACAAAGCATAATTGTCATGCGAATGAGTTGAATGGACGGAAAACAAAGGCTGAAGATGGTACCTTTTTGAGCAGGTTTAACGTGACAAAAGGAACAAAGCAACCCAATCAAGGACACAAACACAACCAACGAATCACGCGATCAAAGTGGCCTTACGCCTTTCTTCTTCCTTACTTTCTTTAGGGCTGAACGAAGTGGTAATAGTGGCTGATTTAGGTTTTCGGTGTGGAGGGGAATGAGGCGTCGTATATTCTAAATGAGGGGATGAGGGAAAGCATATAATTTATGCTTGGAGTATCCGAATAGTTTGCAAGGAAATAGGAATCACCAATATCTTTTATTTAAGATGCAATATATGGTCTTATCCCCTTGTTACTTTTAACGTGTGTTAGAGAGGGAAACAACAAGGATTTCGGTTCATGCATACACATAGAAAATGTTGAGAAAAGTGACACCGGACTGAAGCAAACCCACTGCTAAAATATGAAATAGAATAAAAGATGACACACGGATATAACGTGGAAAACCCCAATAGGGTAAAAACCATGGGCAAGGAAAGATACGTTTCACTATGTAAACTAGGAGTTACACCTTTTCTCTAGTTACAAGGATAATACAACTTTATATCTCTTGTACTAGGAAATATACCAAACTCTCTTCTATTACACAAGAACTACTAGGAGAAAGAAATAAGATCCAAAGAACACTATGTGTTTTTGTTTGGAAAATGGGATGCAAATGAAGGAAGGTTTCACTGCCTTTTATAGGCATCAAATGAACCATTCTACGTCATATATGACATACATATACCACTTGCAAGATTCTTTGTCAGAACTTGATATTCCAACTTGATGTAGATACATGCATCTTTATCTCACAACTTGGGCACCAATTATATTTTAACAATCTCCCACTTGAAGATTCGATTGAAGCTAAATCGATCTTCACCCCGTTATCCTTCCTTGCACTTCTATGCTGCTTACGTTTCTGCTAGGCCGCATGAGGATCGGCACCATATAAACTTGTCACTGTTGATTGCTTTCGTCAGATAATCTGCCACGTTATCATCAGTATGAATTTTCTGCATATCCACGGTTCCTTCTTCCACTTGCTCACGAACGAAGTGATACTAAACTCGTATATGCTTTGTCTTTGAATGAAATGCTGGATTCCTTGCAAGATACAAGGCACTCTGGTTGTCACAAAAGAGAGTAATCGTCTCTTGTTTGTGCCCAAGTTCTTCCAACAATATCTTCAACCATACTGCTTCTTTGCTGGCTTGAGCAGCTGCAACATATTCTGCTTCTGTCGTTGACATAGCGACAACTGACTGCAGTTTTGAAACCCAGCTTACTGTTCCGCCAGAAAGTGTAAATGCATACCCGGTGGTTGATTTACTTCCGTCAAGATCACCTGCGTAATCAGAATCAACATATCCCTTGACAGTTAAACCCGATTCCCCATAACATAATGCAACATCCGAGGTTCCTTTAAGATATCTAAAGATCCTCTTCACAGCTTCCCAATGCTCTCTACCAGGTTCTGCCATGTACCGACTCACTACTCCCACTGCATGTGCAATGTCTGGTCTTGTACAAATCATCGCGAACATTAAACTTCCCACTGCTGATGCATACGGTACTCGAGACATCTCCATCCTCTCTTCTTCACTGCTAGGGCTCATCTTGGAGGATAACTTGACATTAGTAGGAAACGGGGTTGATATTGGCTTACAATCTTGCATATTGAACCTTTGCAAGATTTTCTTCACATAACTTTTCTGTGAAAGCCAAACTTTCCTACTAACTCTATCTCGGTGAATTTGCATCCCTAGAATCTTGTTTGCGGGTCCAAGGTCTTTCATCTCGAATTCCCTAGCGAGCTGTGCCTTTAGTTTACTAATACGATCTTTGTTGGGGCCTGCAACCAACATGTCGTCAATATATAACAGCAAGATGACAAAATCATTATCTCCAAACCTCTTGTAATATGCACAAGGGTCTGCGTGTAGTCTGTTATATCCAAGGCCAATGATGAAAGAATCAAATCTCTTGTACCAACACCGCGGCGCCTGCTTTAAACCGTACAGAGATTTGTTTAACCTGCAAACCAAGTTCTCTTTTCCTTTTTGTTTAAAACCTTCTGGTTGGAGCATGTAAATTTCTTCCTCAAGATTTCCATGAAGAAATGCAGTTTTCACATCTAGCTGCTCTAGATGTAAATCATATGTAGCACACATTGCCAAAACCACTCGAACAGTTGTCATTCGAACCACAGGGGAAAATATTTCATTAAAGTCGATTCCCTCTTTCTGAGCATATCCTTTGACTACCAATCTTGCACGATACCTCTCCACCTGGTCATCACCGTTCCTCTTGATCTTATATACCCATTTGTTTCCAATGGGTTTTCTACCTGCTGGTAGTGGCATCAGTTCCCACGTTTTATTCTTATGAAGAGCTTCAATTTCTTCTTGCATTGCTTCCCTCCAGAACGAAGCATCTGAATTATTCAGTGCTTCTTGAAGAGTTGATGGCTCTCCTTCCTCTATAAGAAGACAGTATGCAATATTGCCCTCCATAACATAATCCATGTGCCACACCGGACGTTTTCTTTCACGATTAAGAGTACGAGTCGTTGGAGCTTGAGACTCAGTTGTCTCATTCACCTCATGCTGTGGTACGGCTTCAGAAGAATCACTCGACTGAAACTGCTTTTCCACCTGTATTGATGTAGTTTCACTTGTAGTGCTATCACCTTCTTCATTCTCTTGAACTTTGTCTTCCATAAAGACAACATCTCTGCTGACGACTACTTTGTGGGCAGTGGGGTCCCACAAGCGATACCCCTTTACTCCGTCAGCATACCCCAAGAACAAACATTTTCTGGATTTCGGATCCAGCTTTGTAGTTTCTTGAGAATTGTACATCACGTACACAGGACTTCCAAATATATGAAGGTCTGAATAGTTGACCGGCTTTCCCGTCCACATCTCCATCGGTGTCTTCAACTCAAGTGCAGTTGAAGGTGACCGATTTATCACATAACAGGCGGTATTGACTGCTTCTACCCAGAACGATTTTTCCAAGCCTGCAGTTGCCAACATTGCTCTTGCTCTTTCTAACAAGGTTCTGTTCATCCGCTCTGCCACTCCATTCTGTTGAGGAGTGTATGCCGTCGTGAACTGCCTTTTGATTCCTTCTTGCTTGCAAAAGGAATCAAATTCATCACCTGTATATTCACCTCCATTATCAGTCCTTAAACACTTGATTTTCTTCCCAGAATCAAGTTCAACCCGCGCTTTGTAAACTTTGAAAACTTCGAACACATCAGACTTCTTCTTGATTGGGTACACCCAACATCTCCTGGAATAGTCATCAATGAAGGATACAAAATACTTTGCTCCTCCCAGGGATAGAACCGGCGCTTGCCACACATCAGAATGAACCAATTCTAGAACATATACACTTCTAGAATTTGATGTCTTGAATTTTAGGCGATGCTGCTTGCTAATAACACAATGCTCACAGAAAGGTAAAGAAACCTTTGTGAGGCCAGGAATTAACTTCCTTTCAACAAGAATCTTCATTCCTTGTTCAGACATATGTCCAAGCTTCTGATGCCATGTTACTGCAACTCTATGACTTGGACTATGTGAAGCAACAGATGCTTCTGCCTCCTCCACTATCTCTGCCTTCAGTTGGTATAAGTTCGCAGCCACCATTTCACCTTTCATAAGAACAAGCGCGCCTTTTATAATTTTCAAAATCTTGTTTTGTATTTCAACCTTACAACCAAGATTATCAAATTGTCCTAGAGACAATAAATTCTTTTTCAGGCCCTCCACGTGTCGCACATCCCGAATAGTACGAACTGTACCATCATGCACCTTCACCATGATACTTCCAATTCCAATGATCTTTAGTTTTTCATCATTGCAACTGTACACAGATCCGCTTCCAGAGATAGGTTTATATTGATGAAACCATTCTCTTCTTGCGGTCATATGAAAAGTTGCTCCCGTATCGAACAGCCATACATCTGCAAATCTCGTCCTGCCTTCATTTGCAACCGCTGCTTCACAACACAGAGCATTACCATCTTCTGAAGTGCTGGCGACATTTCCTTGAGGATTAGAGTTTCTTAAACTCCTACAATCTTTCTTCATGTGACCCTGCTTGCTACAGTTGAAGCATTTAAAATTCTTCTTCTTTCCTGTTTTAGATTTACCATGATTGTGACTCCCACTGGAGCCAGGTTCCATTGACCTCCCTCTCGTTACCACCAACGCCTCCACCTGTCTTGAACTGGCCTGTCTGTCCTCCCTATTGTTACGCCTATTTTCTTCTTCCAAAATAGCGGTTGCAACATCATCGAAGACTAGATAGTCCGAAAGAACATTACTGGTTAAGTTGATTATGAGTTGGTCATATGAGTCAGGTAAACTTTGAAGTAGAATTTTAGCACGTTCATGTGGCTCTATTTTACAACTCAAAGATGTGAGCTGAGAAAATAGAGTATTCAGGTTATTAACGTGCTCAGTCACTGAAGTAGATTCCGTCATGCGAAGAGCATAAAGTTTCCTCTTGAGAAATATTTTATTGTGGAGCGATCTTGCCTCGTACAATCGAGCAAGATGATCCCAAATCTCCTTTGCAGTCTTCTTCTCCTCTATGCTAGACAAAACTCCATCCGCTAATCCCAGATGAAGATTTGCAATAGCATTTCCATCCATCTCGTCCCATTTACTGTCATCCGTAACCTCAGCTGGCCTTTCGTCAATGGCCGCTAAACATTTATCCTTTCTAAGGATAGCCCTCATCTTTAATTTCCACAACGAGAAATTATTCCCATTGAATTTTTCAATTTCAAATTTCGCCGCCATTGCTACAATCACAATCTACTTTTCGACAAAACTATTATTAGTTAATAATAGTATACGAACACCTTTTGAGTGAGTATAATTTTATTTATCTTTTGATGTGGAGGATCCACTTAAAAATGGCAACCACAGAGCATACGATAAATAATTTTACACACACCCAACCTTAGCTCTTGATACCACTTGTTGAGAAATGTGACACCGGACTGAAGCAAACCCACTACTAAAATATGAAATAGAATAAAAGATGACACACGGATATAACGTGGAAAACCCCAATAGGGTAAAAACCACGGGCAAGGAAAGATACGTTTCACTATGTAAACTAGGAGTTACACCTTTTCTCTAGTTACAAGGATAATACAACTTTATATCTCTTGTACTAGGAAATATACCAAACTCTCTTCTATTACACAAGAACTACTAGGAGAAAGAAATAAGATCCAAAGAACACTATGTGTTTTTGTTTGGAAAATGGGATGCAAATGAAGGAAGGTTTCACTGCCTTTTATAGGCATCAAATGAACCATTCTACGTCATATATGACATACATATACCACTTGCAAGATTCTTTGTCAGAACTTGATATTCCAACTTGATGTAGATACATGCATCTTTATCTCACAACTTGGGCACCAATTATATTTTAACAGAAAACGTGTGACCGCCTAGGCATAAGAGGTGTACTAATTTTATTTGTAAAATATGTTTAGGGTAGATTTTATTTAGGCATATAATTTATAAGGTATAGTTTAGTATTTATTTTTATTTTTAGGTGCATAACATATAGTTTGAAAAATGCCTATATTTATTATCAAACTTATGGTTATCATTCCAATTATCAAATAAATACAATTACGTATTTTTGGGTTTTACATCCGTGAACGACGACTCTTTTCGGATCAGTTAAGGTTGTGTACAAATCATTGATGATCTCCTATAAAAAATACGTGACAGTGGCAAATGGGTCAAATTGGGTTAGTCTGGTACAAGTCCAAACACTTAGGGGCTGTTTGATAAAAAATATGATTTAGTGCTGAATGAATCAAAGCTGCTGAATGATTTCAAGTTGCTGAGTGATCGTGATTCTGAGTTAAAATGATTGTTTGATATTTCTTCTGAATGAGCAATCTGAGTTGCCTGAAATTACCAGTTTAACCCTTTGTCTGATTTTGTATTGAACAAAATATACCGTTTGATAAAAAAAGTTTTTAACTCGAATAAAAATATAACATAAAGAAAGTAATGTTGGAATAAAAAAAATGTAAATAGTCTTATCGAAAGATATAAATTACGAACTAATCTAGCTTGAAGCATTTAAAAATAACTCATTAGCAATCCGATTACCGAGATTAGCCATATATTTATTGCCTTGAGAACCCCATTGTGTGTCGTCCATACCATGTCCCCCACTTTTTTCCCCTTGTTCTTTAGTAGTAAACATGTTATTATAATTAAGTAATCTCAAATAATTCATTATAGTGAGGATAAGTTCCACTATCCAACTATAGCCAGCACATTGATACTCGAACTCAATATAAAGTGACACCTGGATACTCGAATTTAATATAGATAATAGTAGAGCATTTTCATACTCGAACTCAACTATAACATGCTTTTCCACACCTTTTTAGAGAAACAAGTTTAAACTTCTCCACAATTGCAACTCCAATACAGTTTGCAAACTAAACAAAATAATGACACCGGGCCGCCATTTTCAGAGTATTTTACTCGCATAAACGGTCACTTAGGATGGTGGCAGTGGCCATCGGCATGACCAACGGCATCGGCATGACCAACGGCATGACCAACCCATGTCAATGCCTACGAAAAATGCGGAAAAAGCCAGTACAAGAAGATGGGATTGAGGCAACGCAACATAAGTTTACATCTAGTTTGGCGAGTGTGACGTAGCCGTAGTCAATACAAGCGATTTCTTATGAATGGTCCTCCACCTCAACGTGACGAAATAAAGATATCAATTGCTCAAGCTATAGTTTAAGCTTCAAAATTACAATAACCAGTGATTCTTTAATTCTAATTACTTTAGGACTTTGAAGTAATTCTAAATGACGTTAGTTGGAGGCGACTGGTGTCGGGTTTAGGAGATTTCGTATGAAAAAAAGGGGTATTTAAGATAAATGAGAAGATGCTGAATCATAGGGCATGGGTGTGGGAGGCGGCCCGTTCAGAAGTGCTTTGGCCCACTCAGCACACTATTTTTTTCTATCAAACAAACCCACCTCTGACCGATTAAGTTTTAGGCACTGAACTATGTTATTAAGTGGCTATCAAACACACCCTAAGGCTGGCCAAACAACCTTTTTGTGTAACTTATTTTACCTTCAATAGTTAAACATTTAGAAACATTATGAGGGACTTTTTTAGCTGTCTGAACTGGTCTACCCAGTTACCCATTTGACCCGCTTGGGATAAGATACAGCAACATTAATCAACATATTTTGAATAAAACTATATAACAAGCCCGGTTGATCACATAATCCTCTTAATATTGCAATAGAACACTTTGGGAAATTTGAAGTTTCATCACTAAACTATGACCCGTTTGGCTCATTTTGAAAGGGAGTATTTGTCTAAGCAGTGATCTTATGAAAATTCCCTTATACGTAGTATAAGCTGATAAGCCCAAGCTTACAAGCCTATCCAAACACTTAAATAAGCATATTTAAGTTATAAATTTACTTGAATAAACCCAGATCAACCAATAAGCTTATTTCGGTCAAATGGTCAAATAACCTTTAAAAATACAAATAAAGTACCCAAAAGCAACTGATGAACTACAGTAGCTATAGAAGGGCTGGAATCCTCTCTAGGCTGAGGATGAATAACTTCAGGTCCAAAGAATATTGTTGGCCGTTCAGTCACATACAGAATCCTACCAGTCAGAGTCCCAGCCAATACGGTATTCCTTCCTCCTACCTAATATAGTTATAAAAAAAATTAGTTGATTTTGTGAAGAAACAAAAATATTCAATGCATATGTTCTCAAAATACTGATTACTCATCTTCATGATATGTTGTGGTTTGCAACCCGTTTGATCCTTGCTGTGTGAAAATAGAAGTCAGGCAAAATAAGTCAACACACTATAAGACTTTTAAAAAGGTCAAACTTACACTCATGACCAGGTGCAATCTTAGCTAGTGGTGCTGAACACTAATAGTAAACATCAACTAGAGCTATTTCTATGTTATGGGGTGCTGCATAACACATTTTAATCAAAGGCTCACGATTAAAAATCTTCAAAAAAAAAAAAAAAAAAAAAAAAAAAAAAAGCGTTGTTATAATGATCTGTCAATATGTTGATTTGGTGGAATAAAGGTTCATAGTGAAAGTATAAGATACATTATACAAGTCTGTCTACAATAATACTAACACAACAGATGAAAGGCAATATTTCAATCATTCTGCAAGTCGCAACTTCCAACTTACCACAGATTTAAGAGACGCTATATAGAGTTGCAATCATTCACAACTGTCCAATTTTTTACTAAATTTAAGAAACGCTGATAAAAAGTAAAAAATAGGGTAGAAGCTTACCGACCCAGCAAAGTGCCAAGACCAAAGACCACGACAGTAACCAAAATTACTAGTAACCAAGACCACCAGCAGATTTCTATCCCACCAAGAACAGATAGTAGAACATATCCAATTCCATATAACCTTATTCATTTGACAGGATTAAGGTAAAGTATTGTTCATATGTTCTGGCGAACATGGTCGTGCAGTCGCCATCACACCGCAAGTATTTTTTTTTTTTCTAATAATTTTTCTCCTTAACCTTTTATAAATATACATAATAAAATTAAGCAAACTAAGCAACTGTCATTTATAGTTTCTTTCAAAATATGAAAAATTTCCATATTCTTCATTTAAATATATCAAATTTTCTTCATAAAATGTTTAGAGTTTTGAATGTTATTTGATGATGCTATACGATCTATTTCATTTACAATTATGTAACGAACATTAGAAGTACGCAACATTAGAAGTATGCAATATAAATGTAGTCTTCCATATCCCAAGTCTTCTTAAAAGTCTCATGTGATTATACATGGAAAATAGATATTATAAGTCAAATTTTCTTGGTCTTCTTAAAAGTCTTCCCTATTCCAAGTCTTCTTAAAAGTCTTCGGTGATTATACAAAATTTTGTCCTGATAAGGAATTTGTTGATGGTAGGCATCCTCTTCACAAACGTTAAAAATTAAAGTTAAGGAATTTTCGTTATTATAATGATTGTGTACATATATTTTTCGCCAATTACTGCTATAAAAACATTGACTAGCTAGCTAGTATATATATATTCTCAGTTAAATGTCATAGTCAAGATGACAAAGAACTTCTGGAAGCCATTCATTTCACTAGTAGCAACTTATTAAAAATGATAACATACAAAACTAAGGATAAAAAGCCACTACTTATTCTTATGATTTTAAGTAAATTTCCAAAAATGAAATCACCACAAGCATTAAGACACTTAGCAAGAAAAGAAGTTATTAGATGTAACCACCTTACAACATTCAAGCTCTTATGAACACTTAGCTACAAATGAATTTGGTTTATTAAACATCAATTTATTAAGTACGGCTGGAGAGTGGAGACATTATGTGTCCAATATACTAAAATGTCATATTAGCCCGTTAGAGTGCAAGGTATGGTAATTCAAGTTATCAAAAAGAATTCCGCCACCTCAGCGTCATATCGTCGTTAACATTTCAACATTAAAAAAAAATAATAATAAAATAAAATAAAATCCTCTAATCATAATACCACATTAACACCAACTTTTGGGTCCCACATTTTTTTTCTTTTTTTTCCCATTTATTGAAACAAACTAATATCAATTATCAAATTAAAATACAAAATAACTTTTTTTTTAAAAAGTTACAAAACTTATTTATTTTATTTTTTAATTTTTTTTGCAGGCACATAAAATAAAAGGAAATTACAAGGACTAAACAAAAGAAAACCACTCAACTAAAATAATTTTTGCTTCTTCTTCCTCAACAACCTTCAAAAGAAAACACACACCAAACACACAATTAAAAAAATAGACAAACACACATTTAAATAAGAAAAAAAAAAACAAAAAAAACAAACCGGCGTTTTAACTTATGTTTGTGTGGTAACTTGGAGCATAACACCGTTGGCCATGTCAGCTTACGTATATCATAGGGACTCATAGCGCAGTGCCATGTCGGCATAACGTCGGTGCCTGTGTTATGGTACCTTGTGCTCTTAGCTCATTAACCTATGAGATTTTGTTTTTAACATCCTTCACATGACTCTTTAAGTTTACTTAACCACCAAACTATTTCCTAATCTTATAATGCTTTATATTTGACATCTTATTAAGTTTAGTAATATAACAAATTTTCATCGTGGTAAACTCTATATTTCTTTACATCATTTACTTTATTATTGTTTCATTTTTTCTTGGGAAAATATATCATTGTTATCCCTTTATTTTTTAACTGCAAAATAAATGTTTTCATACCTGCTACAACATGCAGGCTAATAAACTCGTTACTTGTATATGGTTATCTTATGTGTTTAACTTATTTTTTATGCCTACGCACTAGAAAAATGGTATACAAATATGCCGCAATTAATTGTGATCGTGTCCTAACGCAACACGAACAAGAACACCCAATCCATCATAAACATGATAACAAAACCTAGCTGATTCATTTCTTGATTGAAAATCCTAAAAGGGTATGAATTAACCATAACACTCCACCTTCCAATTTAACAAAAGTCATTTTCGTTTTTTAAGTCAGGCAATTTATAATCAAACATATGCATGGCAGACAAAAAACAAAACAACTTTATGTTATTAGTCAAGAACGTACTGCTAGCTGCTTAGGGTCCTTATTGGCGGACTAATGAGTCTTTGTAAGTTTCTTCCATTGTTATATTGTTTAATGTTATCTAATAGACATCTTGGACCATTATTCCTTAAATTAAAGTTAATAATGCAAATATAAGTCTAGTGTTCCCCACTCCCAAGTTTTCTTCAGCAAAGACACGCATGCAATGCCTTGAGTTAATAAATTGAGTTATCTTGTAAAGTATTTCTTTCAAAAATGGTAGTTAAGAAATTGAGTTATCTTGTAAAGTATTTCATTGAGATATTTTATCAAACGGTTTATGTGCATATTACAACGGACTTGTTTGAACATATGCAAATGAACTCGAATGAAGTCAAACCCTGATAGAAAGAAAGAAAGAAAATTTATCATGTAATTCTTCCCAAGCAAGCAATGTACAAACTTAAATCATTTACCATTCAAATTCTGTATATCATGTAATTTTTCCTAAGTATAAAATATACTTAGTGACATCATTATTCAATATTTTTTTAATGGAACAAGCCAATAGAAGATTGACAAAAAAAACCAACCCGTTAAAATGATGATACAACCAGAAACTTTTTTTTATGGTACTAATAGAATTGTACATACAAACTTTATAAATAATTTAATGGAATCATGTTTAGTGAACACTTCAATTAAACGCTTACTAGAAATCTGTATTAATACAAGAAAAGTTATAAAACTTAGTTCATAAAATAAGATCATGTCACAGCAAAAGCCAATAACAACAAAACATAAATATGTATCATATTATTGTTTCAAGGCTATACCTTCAAATATCTAAAGAGCAACAAATAGTTACTATTGAAAACACTCATATACATAGTTTACTAAAACGTTCTCATTTTCACTCATCATGTATGTTTACGTAAAACAGTGTAATCATTTTAGAAAGTCCAACTTTGTATGTGTTGTTTGAACCTTCATTAGCATAAGCTTTGTTGCTCAAGGTTTAACCTGGAAGTTAATCTTATTAGCTTTCTAAGGTCAGATAATGTTGAAATCTCAGTTTCATTGTTATTTTGAATCTAATCAAGCTGGCAAAAAACTATATATATATATATATATTTTTTTTTTCCCTCCAAACTTTTTAAATGTAAAAGTTAAATCTTCAAATAAGTTCATATTTCTTCAAGCGCCACCAGCATTTATAATAAAATGATAGTTAACAAATTGAGTTATTGTGTAAAGTATTTCCTTGAGACATTTTATCAAACGGTTTATGTGCATATTACAACGACTTGTTTGAACAAGAGAAAATAAGACTCGCATAGATATTATTAATAGATAAACCAAATAACATAACCCACCATCCAGTTTAACAAAAAAACCAACCTAAATGTGTTAAATTCATTAAAACATGACCTGATTGGTTTTTCAGTCATGTATTTAATCAAACACAAAACAAAACAGCTTGGACCAATATTATCTCTTAAATTATAGTATTATTTATTGATGGCATGAATAAAGTTATAATGCACTATAAGTCTAGTCTTCCCACTCCCAATTTCTTCCATTCAAAGTCTCCCCTACTAAAAATATTCTTGCTCAACCCGACTATAAAAAGCCATTCATTTCACCAGTTGCATGTCACAAACAATAATTCACTTCTCATAATTTTAAGTAAATTTCCAAAAATGAAGTCACCACAAGCAATAATTCACTTATCATCTTACTCCTCTCTTATTTCAGTTTTCTTTTACTGTCTCGTGATAACATGTCTTACTTCCGCCACCGTCTCTGCTTCATATGGCGGTAATGAGACTGATTATCTTGCACTGTTGTCATTCAAGTCAAAGATCACTCATGATCCATACAAAGTTCTAACCTCGTGGAACCATTCCATTCATTTCTGTGACTGGAGTGGTATTTCATGTGGAAAACGGCACAAACGAGTGACTGCTTTACGGCTGGGTTCACAAGGCCTAGAAGGCTCGTTGTCTCCTCATGTAGGAAACCTCAGCTTCCTGCGTGAGATTTCTCTCACGAACAACAGCTTTCAAGGAACCATTCCTCTTGAACTTGGTCGTCTGTCTAGGCTACGTGGTCTTTATCTTTATATTAACAAATTCAGTGGAGTCATTCCAACAAACTTGTCTGGTTGTTCCAACCTTGAAGAGCTTCGGCTAGATCGAAATGAGCTAGCTGGAAGCATACCCAAGGAGATGAGTTTACTCTTCAAACTTTCTCTTCTTGCAATTCACTTCAATAACTTAACAGGTGGAATCCCACCTTCCTTGGGGAATATTACATCAATGGAAAGGTTCTCTGCTGCTGGGAACCCATTTGGTGGGAGAATTCCAGATACCTTGGGTCATTGGAAAAGCTTGACGGCTTTTGGATGTGCTTCGTGCAACTTATATGGAAACATCCCTCATTCCATTTTCAACCTCTCACTCCTAGTTAATTTTTCCTTATCTGGTAATCACCTCACTGGTAGTCTTCCTTCAGAAATTGGTAATCAGCTCCCGAATCTCGAGTTCCTTCAGTTATGGGGTAACGAACTGACCGGAGTTCTTCCACCTTCTCTTTCTAATTGTTCTAAATTAGGACATTTTGATTTGAGTAACAACAGTTTTAGTGGGAAGTTGACTATTGACTTTTCAAAACTAAGAGATATTAATATAATTAGATTACAGTATAACAACTTCCATGGAAGCGGAGAAGCTGATGACCTGAGGTTTGTTGATTCTTTGAAAAACTGCACCAGATTAGAAGTTTTAATTCTTGTAAATTGCAACCTTATAGGAGTGCTTCCTATATCAATAGGTAATCTCTCTAATCAACTCAGCTTTTTAAGTTTAGGAGACAATCAATTATTTGGAAGCCTACCTTCAAGTATAGGTAGTCTAGTTGGTTTGACCACTTTATATTTAAATAATAATAGATTCAAAGGAAACATCCCCACTAGCATTGGTAAACTTCAAAAGCTACAAGTTCTTGGTCTATATAGGAATCAATTGTCAGGGCCTATCCCTGATGCCATCGAGAACCTATCACTGTTGAATAAACTTTTTTTATATTCCAACAAATTAGAAGGCCATATTCCATCAAGCCTTGGGAATTGTAAACAACTTAATGAGTTAGACCTTTCATACAACAGACACAGTGGAAACATACCCAAGAAACTTCTTCAACTCCCATCACTAACTGTCGGTTTATATCTTTCATACAACAACCTGTCTGGTTCCATTCCGTTAGAGATTAAAGATCTCAAGATGTTGAGCGAGCTTGATTTATCTCATAATAATTTATCAGGTACCATTACTAGTAGCCTTGGTGAGTGTATTAGCCTTGTAGAGTTATACCTTAGTGGCAATAGATTTGAAGGCATAATACCACCTTCATTCAGTTCCTTGAGAGGATTGAAGGTACTCGACATTTCTCAAAATAATTTATCAGGTAAAATTCCTCAATTCTTAGACAAATGGAATTCCTTAGAATTTTTGAACCTATCCTTTAATGATTTTGAGGGTGAAGTACCGGTTGTAGGAGTGTTTGCCAATGCAAGTGCATTTTCAGTTTGGGGGAACAATAGGCTTTGTGGTGGTTTGGTTACACTTGAGTTACCCAAATGCAAGGAGACGGGTAGCAAGAAAAAAAGGTTACCTTTCTTCATATTACTCATTGTGATTGCACCGACGTTGCTCATCGTATTTTGTTGTGTGTATCTTTTGTGTAAGAAGAAACGCAATAGTCAACCGTTTCAATCTTCAGGGAATGAAAGGTTCTTGAAAGTTTCGTACAATCAGCTACTCAAGGCTACTGATGGGTTCTCTACCGCAAATTTGATTGGCGAGGGTGGCCACAGCTCTGTTTATAAGGGAATCCTCGATTTTAATGATGATAAATTTGTTGCAGTTAAAGTTCTACATCTTCAAAGTCAAGGAGCGCACAAAAGCTTTATAGCAGAATGTGAAGCATGGCGTAATATTAGACACCGTAATCTGTTGAAGATAATAACTTCATGTTCGAGTACTGATAACCATGGCAATGATTTTAAAGCGCTAGTTTATGAGTTTATGCCCAATGGAAGTGTACATGATTGGCTTCATTCAAGTGCATATACATCGAAACTGAACCTTCTTCAAAGAATAAATATTCTTAGAGATGTTGCCACTGCACTCGATTATCTTCACAATCACTGCCAAACAATGATTGTTCACGGTGACTTGAAGCCAAGTAACATTCTACTTGATGATGATATGGTGGCTCATGTTGGAGACTTTGGTTTAGCTCGAGTACTTGGTACAGACTTAAACCAAAACAGCTCATCCGGGGTTAAAGGAACAATTGGTTATGCACCTCCAGGTAATTCCACTTTTATTCCATGATGCTTATATTTATTTCCAGGTTAAAGTTTGTAAATTAATTAATTGTTATTCATATGTAGAGTATGGTATCGGGAGCGAGATGACAAGTTGTGGGGACGTCTACAGTTTTGGAATATTATTACTAGAGGTGATGACTGGGAAAAAGCCGACAGATGGCATGTTTAACGATGGTCTTAGCCTTCATAAATTTGCTTACATGGCATTACCAGATCAAGTAATCGATGTTATTGATAATGATGCAATTGTGTTGCAAAGTACGGAAGCGAATGCAAAGAAAGTGGAAGAATGTTTGGCAGCAACTATCAAGATTGGAGTATCGTGCTCTGTGGATTCCCCACCACAACGGATGAAAATAGAAATTGTTGTCAATGAGTTGCAGCGTATTCTGGATGTGCTTCAAAATATATAAGGTACTCTCTTCTCCCTATTTATAAAATCTGATTTTACATGAGTTTGTTAACGAATCATCACTAACTTAGTTATATTTTTGAACGATTTCAGGTCAAATACCAAGCTTTCTTAGTGAGATTTGAAAGTAACTGCAGCAAGGAGCAGTGCATGTTGTAGTTATATAAATATTACTTTGTCAAATATGTTTATAAGTGTGTTTTAATTTTCTTGTTGCATAAGTACTGTAAGAGAGACATAAGAGTGTATTTACATTGCTGATGACTTTTCTTGAATATTTGAATGAGAAAGCTTAGCGCTTTCCCCTGTTTTGATTGGATGCAATAAGTGTTTCGAGGAGAGTATGATTCAATTTCATTAAAAGTTTAAGTTTTCATGTTTGGACCCAAAATTGAAAAATTGGGGGCAAAGTTTGTTGGTTACATCATTGGTTAAAATCTTGAATCATTTCATGGCTCTATATGTTTGTTCTATTACTGCGAGTTCACTTTATTTTTTATTTTATTGGAATTTTTTTAAGTCATTTGTCAAACATGTACTTGGAGATTATGGGTGTTTCACTGTTTCGTTAGGCGTATCTGCATAATGAATATTGTTGAAAGTTGTAGTCAGATTACTATTAGGTATTTGTAGTTTGCTTACTATTAGGCCCGGTACCTGTTACCGTCCTTTTACAGAAAACGCCTACAAAAAGGAAATGCTTCGACAACCCCATCCCATAAATCCAGAGGGCAAATCTGGGGAACGTACTTTTACTTCTGAAGTCATCAAAAATCGACAAATTGCTTGATTTCGAGTTCATGGACCCGCCACTTAAACATAACATTCTTAACTACATGTATCTAGTATGGATAATGGGAGCATTAAACAACACAAGAAGTCTGACTGATATTGGGCAAAAAATGACTAAGTTCCCGTTGGGCCCACAGCTCACTAAACTGCTTTTAACATGTGAAGAATTTAGTTGCATAAACGAAGTTTTACCGATTGTTTCTATGCTCTGAGTCCCGTCTGTATTCTTTAGTCCAAAAGACCGGGCAGAAGAAAGTGATGCTGCACATGCAAAAAATTTCATGCCTGAATCCGATTATCTAACATTACTCAACATCTACAAACAATGGGAAGCTAACAAATACTGTGGAGACTGGTGTAGCACTCATTAGATACAAGTGAAAGCTCTACAAAAGGCTCGGGAAGGGAGTTCTCAGTTATTTGACATCTTGAAAAAGCTCATGATCTGGCTGACATCATGTGGGTCGAATTGGGACATCATCAGAAAAGCGATATGCTCAGTTTACTTCCATAACGCTGCAAAATCTAAAGGAATCAGAAATACATAAGTATTATGAACTGTGAACAACTTTGTTGGACATGTCCACTTATACATAATACATTACTAGTTTGCACAATTAACCGAAAACAGAAACAATAACAAAACCTACATAAGCTTATTTTCAGCTACATTCCTAAAAAGATGCAGTTACCAATTGCTTTTCTTTGCTCAACATCAACTATTTGCTTGTAATTCGTTGTTTTTTCTTTCGATCTTTGGCAAGAATGTTGACACATTAATTTGTTGCAAAAATGAACATAGCTGCTCAAATAGTTGACCAGCTATACTTGGTCCACTACTAAATATTGGGAATAAGTGGAGGCATGGCTTAGCTCCTAACTGGAATGAACGAATATGTAGCCGCGGGCACTGTTTAGTTTTTACTAGAGTAGTAGCAATCTTGCCATCTTACTGTAATTCATCTACTAACTCGGTTCTGTTTAATCCCAAACTTGAATTTTTTATGGGTAGTTAGTGCTCTTTGAGTATAATGTGTCTCGTGTTATGTAACAATTCACATTTTTCAGGATAATTACTTTTCTCGGAAAATTTCACTATTCACTTTTACTATTCATTTTTCCCGAAAATTTTTCCCGAAACTTGATTTTTATTTCTTGGGCTGAAGTGATAAATCATTTCCATGGCAAATTAAAAATTTGACATTCATAAGCTCATTTTCGTGAAAGTTATTAAGAAATTACACGGAATTACACGTTTTAGGGTAAAACGTCATTCAGAAATTCTACGTACAACGAAACTCGACCGCGTTAAGTGACCCCGCATCAGAAAAATGTTTGATACACTCATGATTTATTTGAGAATTAATCGTGACTGAGAAAAACATGACCAAAGACTTCCCGGCAGGTCACCCAAGCCTGTACTACTCTCGCATGAGCACGCTTAACCGTATGAGCGATTAACCGTTAGACCACAAAACGCGTTTCTAAGACGATTTGAGTTTTCAACTTATTAGAAAAAGTCAACATATTTTTTCCCTCCTCCATTGACCAAAAATCATCCCTTGATGTCATAAGTCATTTCGTGATTTTTAGGCTTACGGTTTGATGTCTAAAAGACATTTAATGCCAACCGACACTAGACTGAGCCCAGTCTAGACATTATAAGTCATTTTAAATCATTTTTATCACATTAGAAAAGTAACATTTTACTTTTCTCAATTTTACGCAATATTCGTACGTTTTACGTATTACGCGTTTTAGACCCGTGTTTCCAGTTTTTAGCAGGGTTTTACCACCCAAATGGAACCTACCACTCATTTTATATTTTATTATGGAGTATTTTGACATGCTTAACCATTCTTCCAAGTTTCGTATTTTTACGATACCCGGTTTTACGTTTCGTGGCTTAACCATTTACGGTTAGCATTTTACGGAGCCAAAACATACTAGATATCTTGGATAATATCATCAAAAGTCCACACCTTGCTCCCCAAGCTTGGCAAACCGCCACTAGGAGGGGGGATTCACACTAGGTGTCATGATCTTATGCTTAGAACTCTTGGATGAGAACATGTGTTAACCTTGGCCTCCAAGGGTTGACAAGTCAAGCTTGTAACCTCCTCAAGCTCCCATAAAGCCTCCTTGCCTTCCTTTGAACGTCCCACATACCACACACATCAATATTTCATCCTTAGCAAGTTCTCTTCCAAGTTTCATACATGATTCAAGAGCATAACAACACATAAACACTAGTTTGGTTTTGATTCATCAAAACTACTTCCAATCTTTAGAACTTTGGTGATTTCTCTTGAGTTTGAATCCACTCAAGTCACCTCAACTTTCATCATCCATCTTTCAAGATTACAAGGGTAGAAAGATTGCATGAAGTGAAATGGGTTGAAGCAAGTCTATCAAAGTCCTTTTCCTTACATGTTAACTTCCTTTCATCTTTGAAAGCCAAAAGTTGTAAGCCAAACCCTAACATGATTCTTGTTAAATAATCATATTCATGTTATTTACATATTATTTGTGCTATATTATGTCTTGTATTCATGTCCATGATGTATAAAAGTGAAAAACAAGTTATTGTACATGATTGATAAGACAAGTTACTATAACAAGCAAACTAGTGACTTTCTTGGAAAACCACGACCAAAATGGTAAAATTATGATATTGGATCATTAAATATTACAGTAGAGGACTTAACAAGGAAACCATAGCAATTTGAACCACCTAAAACGAGTATACGAGTCAAAAGTTACGCCCATTTGAAGTTACCAAAACTTTTCGGCAAACTGCCAAATACCATTCTGATCAAATTTGGGTTTTGAAAGTCCCACTTCTGGTCCGATTCATCAAAAAGTTAAAACACAAAAGTTGTCCGGAACGACATTTTCGTTTAGGATTAAAGAAGCTCGAGCCCTGAAAACGCTTTCCGAGTGATAAATTTCTTCAAATTCTTAACAGCCCATTTTTAGACCAAAGTCATTACATATAAGTTATGGTTTATGAAGACCAAAGGGGTCTTATGACCTACAATCAAGACCACAACCATGGCTAGAGCCAAGGTTGTGTCTCATGACCTTGGAACAAGGACCAAAGGTCATGGCTAGGCCATGACGAAATGACCATAACAACTTACATAGGCGTAAACATGAAACAATGAATTAGGCGATAACATGAACAAGCAATTTGGATCTACTTCACCTAAAAGGAAACTATGAGATATTACCAAGAGAAAATGGTCATTCAAGACTTATGAAACTACCCCTAATAACAATCTTCATGTACAAATAAACTTTCCTAAGTTTATTCAAATATCGGACATGTAACTTTCGGATCAAAACTTATATCTATATATTTCATCAACTACTACAATAGTAGGGAGCCTCATGTGAGGAGTTCATTATGTAAGCCGTCGAGATGAGTTGTGGATTTACGAGTTAAAGTGTCCTGGCTCCTCGAACGCTTACTAATATGACTTCTGAATTATGTCGGCCCGAACGGTAGTAAACGATATACAAAACATACATGTTTCATGAATCTTTTCTTTCAAAGACATACAATATACATCATACCACATCATGGACTAAATGCAAGATATATATATAGGCACTACTTCATATTCTTTACTCCGATCCTAAGTCGCGACATTCTATTATAGGTTGCTCATAGAACCTTCACGATTCAACCGTTACATTCATTACTTGCTATCTTGCTTAAAGTGAGTTCATAGCCCCACTTTCCATTACTTAATTGTTTTACAAATCCTTGGGGGGAATACATGCTATTTCTAAATCGAATACAATGCTTTCTAATGTATGCTTCACGACGATGTTTTATTATCACTAAGTACCAACCTTGCTAAACCGAGATCCCTTATTATGAACCATTTAATCACTAGAAATAGTGAGCGCGAATATTAATAATAGGCCTATTGGGATTGACGAATCCCATTTGTATTGACTAAGTTCAAACAAATGCATTAATATTTGAGATTTAGGTATGTTAGCAAAGTACCTACCGGGATAAATCTGCCGATCGATATTGGTACACGTTAACGTTATGGTGTCATAAGCTTAGTGTATAATACATGTTCCGGGCGTATAATAACGTAGCCTACCTGTTTTGTTTTCCAAACATTGGTCTGAGCCTATAACTCACACTACCAACATATTGTGTTCAATCGATTTAACAAACTCTATGAATATCACTCAACCTTTGTGTTGACCTCTCAAGCATGTATTTCAGGTTCATGACGATCAAGGATGGCACGGAAGGACACGGATACTCAAGAGGGCTATAAATTTTATTATCATTCAAAACTCATTTATTATACATTGTAAACATGGAACCAATTGGGACCTCATTTTGTAATCTCTGATATTTATATAATTTGAATGATAAACCTTTTCAAAACGACTCAATTGGAGTTCGTTTTCTATCATTGTGACTATTGTGCCGTCGAGTAACACCCAGTTCGAATTCCGCTGCATCCATGAATTGGGGGTGTTACAGATTGGTACCAGAGCCATGGTTATAGAGAAACGGGTCTAATTGAGACCTAAACTATAACTACAACTACAAGCAAAACCATTTTTACAGCCTTCCGCTCTCCGTGTCTTCCATCCTCCAGACGATTATGGACTTAGTAAGCATGTTATGCTACACAAACATATTAGTATATTCATATATACCCATTTTTGAGCATTTCCCCGTAGACATTTTGTGCTACACAAACATAATTGCATATTGGTATATGTACCCTAAACATAATTGAGCATTTCCCCGTAAGCATTAGTATATTGATATATACACACTAAGCATCTTATGCTACATGAACACATATAAGTATATTGATATATACACACTAAGCATTTTATGCTACATGAACACATATAAGTATATAGATATATACACACTAGGCATTTTATGCTACATGAACATATTAGTATATTGATATATAAACTCGGTTTATTTTCAATCATTTATCTAAACAATGGACTAAACATATCTGTGTATGCCTATTCTAAGGCATTTCGGCACAGCCACACTCTCCCAATCATGTTCCTACTCCAACATTATATGTCCAAGACATTGTAACTGATTGCAATGGTCTTTCCTATTTTCCAAGACATTGTGAGATACAATGGTCTCATTCATTTTTCAAGACATTGTGAGATACAATGGTCTCATTCACTTTTCAAAACATTGTGAGATACAATGGCCTCATTCATTTTCCAAGACATTGTGAGATACAATGGTCTCATTCATTTTCCAAGACATTGTATGATACAATGGTCTTAATCATTTCTCAAATGTTTTGAGTCACACAATGGCCTAACCTACTTCCCAGACATTGTGAATTGCACAATGGTCTAACCTACTTCCGAGACATTGTGTTTTGTGCAAATGGTCTCTAGAATTATTCCATCACATCATCAATATCATTTCTTATGATATCAAAAACCCGTCACAATCTATCGATTTCAAAACAAGAAATATGAGATTTCTAAAGGACAAACTAATCCATCATCGACAAAAGCTGAACTTTCTCTACATTCATCAAAGTTTTCTTATGAAACCTTCATTATTAAAAGTTCGTGATCCTGGCCAAGTATGTTCTATTTTAGAACTACTTAAAACTTCCTTTCCATACGTATCTACCCTTACTACCTTCTATGCAATGGAATATGAAAACATACGTTACAAGTCTTGTATGGACGGGACTTGCAACTTAAGGGTTTGACATCGCCTTTGTTTAATGAACAGTTTCCCGAAAGCAACGGACATATCAAAAGTATACCTAGTTTAGGTATTTGAAAATTTTATCGAACCTTGGCTAAATATAGACTAGTCACCTATATTTAACCTAGGGACAGTGGAATATAGTCTGACTAACTATATTCGACTTAGAATTTTCAAATACTGAGAGTAGTTGTACTAGGGTTATGTTTAGCTTGATTTTCTACATGAACACGATAAACCACCAGAATACATTAAAACAATCTAGAGACACGATAGTGCCTTACCACTCAGCAAGATCTTAACACCTTATTTGTGTTACCTAATTTCATTCTTGAAATTTTTCATTTATGAGATAATCCGAACTACTATCTTGGGATAGTTATCAATTATTCTCTTCATCCTGTAGAAGTACTATCCTGTTTAGGTCCTAAGGATACCATTCCATCATAAGCTTTTAAAATCTCTTAAGATTTTTAAAGCAAACTCAACATCTATACCTAAGAGTATTAATGTTAAGCATACACTACACACTTTTGTTCATCAACATATCATAACATTATCTTCACAACCGTTGGAACCACAAGCTCATTAACAGATTTCGATGCACTTTTAAAGCTCAAATCATCCTTAGTTACACCACAAGTACCCTCATCAGCTTTACAAGTTTGAATATTCATCTTGTACTTTTGGAACACCAGTATCATCTCGTAATACACTACCTTGTAACTCACCGGCTAAGTATGAATGTTGTGTCGGGAATTCTTGAGTAGGATGATTTATAATGTCCTTATTTGAATGGATTGGGATGCCTTTTCATTTAAATAAAGAAATTATAAATCATCGAACCATACGTTTATATTCCTTTAGTTACATTGTTTGGGATGCCTCTCTATGTAAATAAAGAATTATAAACAAGTGGGCTTATTTATATCCGAAATAACATAAGTATGAAGTCAATAAACACTAGATACAACAACAGATTACCTACTAGGCTATGATTGCAACAACTATCCCAATTTCCATTAGTACGAGATTTACATTTTGGTTTTCATAATGATAGTGCAATAACAAACAAACTCATTGCGAGGCCATGTAACCATATGCATGGGCAGTCATACCGAACTCATTGTGAAGCCATGTAGCCATATGCATGGGCAGTCATACCGAACTCATTGTGAAGCCATGTAGCCATATGCATGGGCAGCCGTACAATTCAAACAGGACTTGGTCCAACCACATGTTCAACATTTATTCCATTATTCGATGTGTATGTCAATTGCAATTGTTGTTCAACTACTATATCAATTGCTATTGATACTTGACAACTATATCGAGTTCTATTTGATATTCAACTACTATATCAATTCCTATTAATACTCGATTACTATATCAATTTCCTTTGATATTCGACTATTATATGAATCTCTATTGATATTCAACTATGTTATCAATTTCTATTGACACACCGTATTCTAAGACAAATCAAACTATATCACTGGTAATTCAAGACTCGAGTCCTCATAAGTAACCACACCTTTTCATCAACACCACTCCAACATATGATACACACAGAACTTCGGGACGAAGTTCCCCGTAAGGGGTAGAGACTGTAACAATTCACATTTTTCAGGATAATTACTTTTCTCGGAAAATTTCACTATTCACTTTTACTATTCATTTTTCCCGAAAATTTTTCCCGAAACTTGATTTTTATTTCTTGGGCTGAAGTGATAAATCATTTCCATGGCAAATTAAAAATTTGACATTCATAAGCTCATTTTCGTGAAAGTTATTAAGAAATTACACGGAATTACACGTTTTAGGGTAAAACGTCATTCAGAAATTCTACGTACAACGAAACTCGACCGCGTTAAGTGACCCCGCATCATAAAAATGTTTGATACACTCATGATTTATTTGAGAATTAATCGTGACTGAGAAAAACATGACCAAAGACTTCCCGGCAGGTCACCCAAGCCTGTACTACTCTCGCATGAGCACGCTTAACCGTATGAGCGATTAACCGTTAGACCACAAAACGCGTTTCTAAGACGATTTGAGTTTTCAACTTATTAGAAAAAGTCAACATATTTTTTCCCTCCTCCATTGACCAAAAATCATCCCTTGATGTTATAAGTCATTTCGTGATTTTTAGGCTTACGGTTTGATGTCTAAAAGACATTTAATGCCAACCGACACTAGACTGAGCCCAGTCTAGACATTATAAGTCATTTTAAATCATTTTTATCACATTAGAAAAGTAACATTTTACTTTTCTCAATTTTACGCAATATTCGTACGTTTTACGTATTACGCGTTTTAGACCCGTGTTTCCAGTTTTTAGCAGAGTTTTACCACCCAAATGGAACCTACCACTCATTTTATATTTTATTATGGAGTATTTTGACATGCTTAACCATTCTTCCAAGTTTCGTATTTTTACGATACCCGGTTTTACGTTTCGTGGCTTAACCATTTACGGTTAGCATTTTACGGAGCCAAAACATACTAGATATCTTGGATAATATCATCAAAAGTCCACACCTTGCTCCCCAAGCTTGGCAAACCGCCACTAGGAGGGGGGATTCACACTAGGTGTCATGATCTTATGCTTAGAACTCTTGGATGAGAACATGTGTTAACCTTGGCCTCCAAGGGTTGACAAGTCAAGCTTGTAACCTCCTCAAGCTCCCATAAAGCCTCCTTGCCTTCCTTTGAACATCCCACATACCACACACATCAATATTCCATCCTTAGCAAGTTCTCTTCCAAGTTTCATACATGATTCAAGAGCATAACAACACATAAACACTAGTTTGGTTTTAATTCATCAAAACTACTTCCAATCTTTAGAACTTTGGTGATTTCTCTTGAGTTTGAATCCACTCAAGTCACCTCAACTTTCATCATCCATCTTTCAAGATTACAAGGGTAGAAAGATTGCATGAAGTGAAATGGGTTGAAGCAAGTCTATCAAAGTCCTTTTCCTTACATGTTAACTTCCTTTCATCTTTGAAAGCCAAAAGTTGTAAGCCAAACCCTAACATGATTCTTGTTAAATAATCATATTCATGTTATTTACATATTATTTGTGCTATATTATGTCTTGTATTCATGTCCATGATGTATAAAAGTGAGTAAAACAAGTTATTGTACATGATTGATAAGACAAGTTACTATAACAAGCAAACTAGTGACTTTCTTGGAAAACCACGACCAAAATGGTAAAATTATGATATTGGATCATTACATATTACAGTAGAGGACTTAACAAGGAAACCATAGCAATTTGAACCACCTAAAACGAGTATACGAGTCAAAAGTTACGCCCATTTGAAGTTACCAAAACTTTTCGGCAAACTGCCAAATACCATTCTGATCAAATTTGGGTTTTGAAAGTCCCACTTCTGGTCCGATTCATCAAAAAGTTAAAACACAAAAGTTGTCCGGAACGACGTTTTCGTTCAGGAACAAAGAAGCTCGAGCCCTGAAAACGCTTTCCGAGTGATAAATTTCTTCAAATTCTTAACAGCCCATTTTTAGACCAAAGTCATTACATATAAGTTATGGTTTATGAAGACCAAAGGGGTCTTATGACCTACAATCAAGACCACAACCATGGCTAGAGCCAAGGTTGTGTCTCATGACCTTGGAACAAGGACCAAAGGTCATGGCTAGGCCATGACGAAATGACCATAACAACTTACATAGGCGTAAACATGAAACAATGAATTAGGCGATAACATGAACAAGCAATTTGGATCTACTTCACCTAAAAGGAAACTATGAGATATTACCAAGAGAAAATGGTCATTCAAGACTTATGAAACTACCCCTAATAACAATCTTCATGTACAAATAAACTTTCCTAAGTTTATTCAAATATCGGACATGTAACTTTCGGATCAAAACTTATATCTATATATTTCATCAACTACTACAATAGTAGGGAGCCTCATGTGAGGAGTTCATTATGTAAGCCGTCGAGATGAGTTGTGGATTTACGAGTTAAAGTGTCCTGGCTCCTCGAACGCTTACTAATATGACTTCTGAATTATGTCGGCCCGAACGGTAGTAAACGATATACAAAACATACATGTTTCATGAATCTTTTCTTTCAAAGACATACAATATACATCATACCACATCATGGACTAAATGCAAGATATATATATAGGCACTACTTCATATTCTTTACTCCGATCCTAAGTCGCGACATTCTATTATAGGTTGCTCATAGAACCTTCACGATTCAACCGTTACATTCATTACTTGCTATCTTGCTTAAGGTGAGTTCATAGCCCCACTTTCCATTACTTAATTGTTTTACAAATCCTTGGGGGGAATACATGCTATTTCTAAATCGAATACAATGCTTTCTAATGTATGCTTCACGACGATGTTTTATTATCACTAAGTACCAACCTTGCTAAACCGAGATCCCTTATTATGAACCATTTAATCACTAGAAATAGTGAGCGCGAATATTAATAATAGGCCTATTGGGATTGACGAATCCCATTTGTATTGACTAAGTTCAAACAAATGCATTAATATTTGAGATTTAGGTATGTTAGCAAAGTACCTACCGGGATAAATCTGTCGATCGATATTGGTACACGTTAACGTTATGGTGTCATAAGCTTAGTGTATAATACATGTTCCGGGCGTATAATAACGTAGCCTACCTGTTTTGTTTTCCAAACATTGGTGTGAGCCTATAACTCACACTACCAACATATTGTGTTCAATCGATTTAACAAACTCTATGAATATCACTCAACCTTTGTGTTGACCTCTCAAGCATGTATTTCAGGTTCATGACGATCAAGGATGGCACGGAAGGACACGGATACTCAAGAGGGCTATAAATTTTATTATCATTCAAAACTCATTTATTATACATTGTAAACATGGAACCAATTGGGACCTCATTTTGTAATCTCTGATATTTATATAATTTGAATGATAAACCTTTTCAAAACGACTCAATTGGAGTTCGTTTTCTATCATTGTGACTATTGTGCCGTCGAGTAACACCCAGTTCGAATTCCGCTGCATCCATGAATTGGGGGTGTTACATGTTATTTTTGCGGATTTGCAGAATGTTGGGTTAAACCGGATCATGTACTAGTATTGTCGTCTTATGATCTATATGATTACCGCACATTTGATACAATATATATGTAGTATAGCAAATTGTTTGGCCCATGGATGTTTTGCCCATGACGTATTTACTTCTCTAGTTCTATTTCAACAGTGTAATGCGATCATTAACTAATAGCCTTATGCCTTTCCATTTTTATGCTAGAAATATGACGTTTGGAGCTATGAATGCACTGTTGTCCATTTCAGAGGGTAGAACATAAAGCTTGCCGATTGATCGTCAATAAAAAAGAAAACGTACCACCTATCTCGTTAGATATGTTAGTAGATATATGCCCACATATACATTGGCATCTTTGATTCCTTGAATTGTAGGCTCCTTGATGTGGATTCAAAAGTATAGTCTAAGTACAACGCTTAACATGTACTTTTTTTTATTGTATTTATGGATATTGCGTCACATTGTCACGGTGAATAGAAGATATGGCCTCTTTGAGTTTCTAGTGAAACTACAAGTCAATTTTGCGTCCCTTATTGTTCATACACACAAACCTTATGTTGTCGACAATAATATATAAAATGATCTTATATAAGTTTCTGGTTTTGTCACACTCGTGAATCATCTCCAACGCAACTCGGCATATAGACAAAGACCAACAATCGCCATATACTAACCGGATGAAAAAGTAGCATCTGACATGATTAACTGTTTCTTCTGCTGTTCTAAATTGTAAAAGCAGACCATAAATGAGCTCACAAAACAACCAGACTTGAAAATTAAACTAAAATTACAAGCACACTGTCAAACCATCATGTTTGATTCATCTTTCTCCCCCGTTGCTACTTCATTGAACATGTATTGGCTTTGATACTCAATCAAGTACTGTGTAGATATGTTCACATCCCAAAATAGTTCATAAACTCGGCTCACGCCTTCCATTTCCACAACCTTCCCTGACCTCTTCTAGCAAGCCAATGCAGCTGATGTGATCAAGTTTATGGCGTATCTCAGAGATGCCTCATCGGATATGTCAGCAAAACCTTTCCATCATCGGATATGTCCACATCTTCCTCATGATACCTTATATCAAGAATCTTGCGAATGTCGTCTTCTGATTTGAATCCTTTTTTT
The DNA here is from genome assembly GCA_030686995.1 of Artemisia argyi. Lineage (NCBI taxonomy): Eukaryota > Viridiplantae > Streptophyta > Magnoliopsida > Asterales > Asteraceae > Artemisia > Artemisia argyi. Next base: position 200,388,383 of record CM060683.1, on the reverse strand, counting down.
TTTGGGGGGGGGGGGGGAGGTGTTGTAGTTTGTGCCTCGAATAGTTGTGATTCCTAGGTTGGTGGCAACAAGTATTGGTGTCATGTCGTTTTCCAAGGCACGGTTTAGGAATGAAAAACACTCGATATCAAGCAGATGGACTTCATCTATGAACAGAACACCAGAAATGATCTCTGCCTTTCCTTCCTCTCGCCACTCTGCAACCTTTGTATCGATCTGTTCCCTCACTTCAGCTTGTATTTCTCAGGTATCGCCAGTGAAAAGAGCAAGAAAACCTGTGTTCTGCATTTCATAACAAAATTAATTAAGCTTTCAGAAAGATCAAGTAGCATAGTTACTTTGACATTTCATCATAATCCAAGTTATTTCATCATGCAAAAGTTCACCGACTCCCCCTGCCCCATAGACAACAGAAACTACCACTGACAATTGCAGAGAGTGTAACTTCAAAAAACAACACTACTTCAGTTATTCCCCAATGCCCCATAGTCTAACAACAGCTGTTTCAGCCATAACCATCAAAAGTTCCAACTAATGCATATTCCCCAATGCCGAAATGAGGCATCTAACTTCAAAGCATCCTAACTGTAAAGGAATTAATCCAAATTCCTAATTTCAATCAGAGAATAATATGTACCTTTGCGAATGGGCATCTATGCTCTTATCAGTTATATTAGAGTTATTAGCATGAAACACCAACATTCATTTTCATTTACCCCATTTTCAGCATTGTATGTTTGTTGTACTTATGGGTCAAACAAATCTTATTAAAACCAAGACAAGGATTTTGATGAAAATGATGCAGTAATTCTTAAGAGAACGTCAATATCGGAGGTTACAAAATAACCAAAAATCATCAATATCACAGGTAGCAAAAGTCATCATTTTAACGACACACTTGTTTGTATTTTGTACACAAAAAAAAAAAAAAAAAAAAAAAAAAAAAAACACTATATTTACCCAAAAAAACATGTGGGCCTCTACAAAACATGTTAAAGAACAGAAACACCCTAATGCAATGCGCAATCAAGAAATAGAAAGCATCAGTCATGACTTAGAGAAAATGGCATTGTTGTTCATAGCAAAGAAGAGTCCTTCTAGATTTCAAAACAGTTGAATTATAAACTTTTAAGTCACATGTGTTGAAGGCATCATACCAAATTGTAACCTAATGAACAATGTGTCATATAATCAACACAGTTGTAAACTTAATACACTACTCATGAGGATAATTGCAGTACTTATAAATATTTGAATGATCAAACTTTAAAATTAAACTAATTTACATGTTGACATGAAAACAGAGTTGTATACAAGCTATCTTTCTTATCAGCTAGTAGTCACTGCAACAAGCTAAATACCCTAACATATGAAAACATTACATATGGTTTCAAGCAAACTAGCACAAGATCATACACAGTCTCCATCTCAGTCGTTTTCAATGTCAGCTTCCCCATTTTCGAAACACCTTAATTACCAAACAATTGCAAAATCTAGTGAGACATGGAGCTCGAGTACATATTACATTATGTATCAGTGCATGCATACAACTAGAAGCCATGGGGTCATGATCACCATTCACAAGTTCATTATAAAAGAATAATAGTCCATATCAAGACTATGGTTTATTTGCATCTGGCAGTGATGAGTGACCCCTATCATTTTCGCATTCAACTTATCATGCAATGTGGAAATGTAGTGGTCCTTCAGTCTATGGGATGGCAACGGGTCAGGTATGTCGGGGATTGCATTTCCCATCCCCGTCCCCAATCCCAAGTCCACATCCCCATCCCCATCCCCATTGGGGAATAGTTTTGCTTCCCCATCGGGTATCGGGGATCCACATCGGATATTGGGGATTTTTAAGTTTCTCAAAAATCAACTGACATGTTCTGTTTCACATGTCTACGTACACATAAACTGAAATCAAATGAGCTCATAAGCACACATATAAGCCTACACAAACACTCCCTAGGATTAGCCCTGTGTATCCCTGACCAAGAATTTGCAGGTACCTAAACAGTAGCATCAACTGTAAACAAGCAGCTAATTAATTTGAAACAGTAAACCATAACTTTAAAAATGCAGAGCAGTTTCGATAAACTAAAAGTGATACCCGTGGGATAGATGTTAACGACTTAACGCATACAAACGCACACATATACATTAGCTTAATTTGTATAAACACGTATACAAACATGAATGTTTATACAAACACGCGACATAGATATCATTCCCTTCTAGAGATAAAATTAATGTTTGAAGCTGTAGCTGTAACTAGGGGTGTCAGTAGGGTCGGGTTGACCCGACCCGAACCCGAACCCGATAAGGCTTATCGGGTCGGGTCTAATCGGGTCAAAAAATCTAATCGGGTTGTTTTGACCTGAACCCGATAACCCGATAGTGTTATCAGGTCGGGTTAGGGTTTAAAAAAATTTTATCGGGTCAACCCGATAAGACCCGAAAATCACTTTTCTATTTTTTAGTAAATATTTTTAGAAGCCCAATGTCTGTACCCCTATCTGTAACTATCAATTTTCTAAATAGTTTACTGTTTCTGCAAATTTGTAATAATAGATTACTGGTCTGCATATTCTAAAGAATGTAGTGTGTAATGCAAATTATGTAATATGATTAATTCTAAGCGTGGGAGCTGACATAAAAGTATACTCATTTGTTGGAACTGATTGTGATAGATTTACATCTAAAGTCAAGATAAAGAGCATCTCAGTACCATATGCATTTTAGTTAAAAATAAGTAATACTTTTTATACTTGACTCCAATCTAAAAAGAAGTCATACTTTGTAGTTAAAAAAAAAAAAAAAAAAAAAAAAAAAAAAAAAAGTCATACATTTTAGTTAAAAAGAAGTCATACTTAATCGGGTCACCCGATAACCCGACCCGACATAACCCGACCCGAATCCCACCCGAACCCGATAACCCGATTACTTATCGGGTCGGGTTGCGGGTGACTTTAAAAAAATTCAAAACCCGACTCAACCCGACCCGACAAACCCGATAACCCGACCCGATAACACCCCTAGCTGTAACATCTAAATCCAAATTAATTCATGTTATTTTAAAAAACCAAAATTCACATCATTTGAACACAAAACGGGCATTAAACCAGGGTAGTTACACAGTCACTTATTGTCAAATACTAACAAGCCACAAACATCAAAAGCAATCTCAAATCCATATCCTAACAACTGACCAACAAAATCTCAGAAACCTGAATCCAATCAAAATCTCGAAAACCGAAAACCTAAATATCATAACTCAACAATCCAAGCTAAACCCGGTTCATATCCTAAATTCATACCACATTTTCTCAAAACACTAAAATTCACCCCATTTACACACACAACAAGGGTAGTTACAATTCAAATCTTAAAAAACATTCATAGACTTAGCAAAATCTCGAAAACCAAAACCCGAAAAATGAATCAAGTATGTATATATGTCAAGAACACACATACTTGAAAAACCATCGATTGGTTGATTTTACACAATCTTTGACTAAACTTGAAATGCTAAGAAACCTTATGTGAATATGAGGTGGGGTATGGATGAAAGTTTGCAACTTTAAGCTATCCAAAAAGCTAGTTGAAAAGCTTGATTAGAACCTAAGTTTAAGCTATTGGAGTAGGGGTGTTGGATTGAAAAGGATTGGATTGGATGGTTGAAATTACGATAAAGGAGGTGGGATCCGTTTGAGGTGATTTGCACCAATAACATATTTACACCTTCACCAATTTTTGCGTATGAATTGGTATTTTTAGATACAAAAAAGTTTTTATTATTATTATTATTATTATTATTATTATTATTATTATTATTATTATTATTATTATTATTATTAACATGTTAGTATTTTGGGTTTTTAAGAAAATTTGACGCGTATCCGTGTATAATAATTGGATTTTAAAACAAATGTAGTTGCACTTAGGGGTGTCATTCGGGTCAACCCGACCCGATAAGCCTCTATCGGGTTTTCGAAAAATAAAAATTAACCCGCAACCCGATCCGATAAGGAATCGGGTTATCGGGTTCGGGTCTATCGGGTTTATCGGGTTGGGCTTATCGGGTTATCGGGTCAACCCGATAACCCGATAACGAAATAATTAAGCTTGAAACATGGTTTAGTTCAAAAATTATAAAACTTTTAATGGGTTATTATAGCTTATCGGGTTATCGGGTCAACCCGATAACCCGATAACGAAATAATTAAGACCCGTAACCCGACCCTATAAGGCTATCGGGTTGACCCGATAACCCGATAAGGTATATTGGACCTGAATCAACCCGACCCTATAAGGCCTTATCGGGTTCGGGTCGGGGTCGGGTCGACCCATATGACACCCCTAGTTGCACTATTATGGTCTTCACACAACTTTTTTTTTTTTTTTTTTTTTTTTTTTTTTTTTTTTTTTTTTTTTGTATTCAAAATGATTAAATGAATTGTTAATTTTAGACACAAAAAAGATTTAAAAAAACATGTGTAAGTATTTTTCATTTTTAAGAAAATACTTTATAATTTGAAATGGTCAAAAGTACAATAAACGATTAAGCTTAAAAAGGTGTTTGTTTGTTGCTAACAAGCTAATTAGACTTAATCTTATATTTTATAAGCTAGATTTTTCGGTTTATTTTGACGTTACTTTACGCCTATTTGCTTATATTTTAATCTTAGGTTATGTCTAATGGTCACATTTCCACCATCTCCACCTCAAAAGCACATTAGTTTAAGCCATCACATACCAGCCATAGTGGTAATCACTCAACCAAATACATAAAAATATCTCACTTTATACAGCATATATACCCTACGATATACCCCAGACACTCACTAAAAGAAAAGGTAGTGCACCACGTTAGGTGGTCTGCATTACCGAACCACCCTAAAAGGAACCTTTGTGTGCAGTGGATGAGAGGTCATAGTGGTTGATGGCGTGTTGTAGAGGCTCACCACGGCTGGTGGATGCCTCCATTAATTAGGCCCGGTCCTAAATTTTTCAAAATCACACTTGAAGGCTTCAACCAAATAAAATAATTGTCTTCCTTTTGTATGAAAAACATAGATTTAAGATTTTTTTTATTCGATGTAATGAGTTGTTGAAATGTGTTTGCTTAAGCTTATTTTTGAGTTGTTGAGCTTAAATGATTTCGGTTTTCATTTAATAAGCTTACTTTTACCGGCTTATTTTAAAATGTATAGTCTGATATAAGTCTATAGGTCTTAAAATAAGCTAGAAAAGTAACTTATCAAACATAAGTTGAAACCACGTGAACTCATTAGCTTAAAAGTAAGCTTAAACAAAACCTGTAAGTATGAACCGTGTAAAACTTTGTTAATGGACCACATGTTCCCTTATGGCAGATTAAGATAGATAACTTTAAGAAAAATAGATAATGGATGGATAATGACTTTGGGAAGGATAGAGTTTTGTATTTTTGGCAAAAACAAAATAATACATTCCTTAAACAAGAGTGATTACCAGTTACTTCTCTTCGCTAAAGATCAACCATTTGTTTTTAAATTTATTATTTTTTCTCTCAAACTTTGGCAAGAACGTTGACATGTTAGTAGCAAAAATGAACATTGTTGTTCAAAAACTTAATCAACTATACTTCAACCACTACTAAATATTGGGAATAAGTAACCGGAATGAACGAATATGTAGCCGCGGGCTCTGTTTAGTTTTTACTAGAGTAGTAGCGATCTTGCCATCTTAATGTAAATTTATTTACTCACTCGGTCCTGGTTAATCACAAACTTGAGTATTGTATGGATACGATATTTAGTGCTCTTTGAGTATAACGTCTCGTGTTTTTTAGCGTATTTTCATAATGTTGGTGTAATCTGAATCATGTATTAGTATTGTTGTCTTATGATTTATACGATTATTGCACATCTGATATGAATATACATGCAGTATAACAAATTGTTCGTGCCACGGTTGGCGTTTACAATATAGCACTACATCTCTACATCTTTTATACAATAAAAGATTACATGATTTACGAGTGATTTTTGACAAAACAATTTTATTTAAAAAAAATAGACCAATCAGGTTTTTTGATTTTGACACGTGCAAAATCAAGCAATGCGATTGGTTAATAAAAAGTTAATTCCTATATACCAATTTGAACCTTTAAAGAGGTCATATTTACCCAATCAAAACCCATAATACCATATATACCAAATTTAAACACAAAATTTGTCATACATACCCATTTTATTATTAAACCAATCAAAACTCAGTTCATATTATTAAATACCCATTATACCCTTCATACAAACACATCTCCAAATAATAACAAATATGTGAAAATGAGTCAGATAAGGCTATCTGAAAGTAGTCAGGGCTCAAGAAATTTCTATACAAATTTGACCGACCACTATAAAGTTACCACCATTTTTCCCCAGCTACAAATTGCAAACTGATATCTAACTTCAAGAAAGCCCATGGGCAAAAACTTAATTTGACCTTCATTATGTAGTTTTGTACTTGTACGTACTATCATCATTGTAACAATTCGCAATTTCAGGTTAATTACCATTCCCGGAAAATTTCACTATTCACTTTTACTATTCATTTTTCCCGAAACTTTCCCGAAAGTTGATTTTTATTTGATATTCTCGAGTGATAAATCATTTCCATGGCAAATTAAATGTTTGACATTCGTCAGATCATTTTCGTGAAAGTTATTAAGGAATTACACGTTTTAGGGTAAAACGTCATTCAGAAATTCTACGTACAACGAAACTCGACCGCGTTAAGTGACCCCGCATCAGAAAAATGTTTGACACACTCATGATTTATTTGAGAATTAATCGTGACTGAGAAAAACATGACCAAAGACTTCCCGGCAGGTCACCCAAGCCAGTACTATTCTCACATGAGCACGCTTAACCGTATGGGCGATTAACCGTTAGACCACAAAACGCGTTTCTAAGACGATTTGAGTTTTCAAATTATTAGAAAAAGTCAACATATTTTTTCCCTCCTCCATTGACCAAAAATCATCCCTTGATGTTATAAGTCATTTCGTGATTTTTAGGCTTACGGTTTGATGTCTAAAAGACATTTAATACCAATCGACACTAGACTGAGCCCAGTCTAGACATTATAAGTCATTTTAAATCATTTATAACCTATTAGAAAAGTAATATTTTACTTTTCTCAATTTTACGCAATATTCGTACGTTTTACGTATTACGCGTTTTAGACCCGTGTTTCCAGTTTTTAGCAGGGTTTTACCACTCAAATGGAACCTACCACTCATTTTATATTTTATTATGGGACATATGGACATGTCTAACAATACTTTAAAGTTCCATAATTTTACGACACCCGGTTTTACGTTTTGAGGCCTAATCATTTACGGTTGTCATTTCCCGGAGTCAAAACTCTTCCTATTACTTAGGATAATACCAAGCAAAGTCCACACCTTGTCCCCCAAGTTTAGGAACCGACCTGGGGGGGGGGGGGGAATTCAGCCTTGTGTGTCTTAATCTCATGCTAGGAGCCTTAAGATGTGAACATGTGTTCAACTTGGCCTCCAAGTGTTGACTAGTCAACAATGTAACCTCCTCATTTGCATATAAATGCCTCTCCTTCCCCTCCTTGGCCATTCCAACGACCCACACACATAAAAACACACCATCATCTCATCCTTAGCTCATTTACTTCAAGTTCCATCCAAGAAATCAAGTGTAATATCCATACATAAACCCTAGTTTAGTTTTGATTCATCAAAACTACTTCAAATCCTTAGAAACTTTGGTGATTTCTCTTGAGTTTGAATCCACTCAAGTCACCTCAATTTTCATCATCTCTCTTTCAAGATTACAAGAGTAGAAAGATTGCATGAAGTGAAGTGGGTTGAAGCAAGTCTATCAAAGTCCTATCCTTACATGTTAACTTCCTTTCATCTTTGAAAGCCAAAAGTTGTGAGCCAAACCCTAACTTGATTCTTGTTAAATAATCATGTTCATGTTATTTACATGTTATTCTTGCTATATTATGTCTTGTAGTTATGTCCATGATGTATAAAAATGAGTAAAACAAGTTATTGTTATTGATTGTTACAACAAGTTACTATAACAAGCAAACTAATGACTTTCTTGGTAAGACCTGATCAAAATGGTAAAAATATCATATTTTATCATAACATATTACAGTAGAGGACTTAACAAGGAAACCGTAGCAACTTGAACCACCCAAAACGAGTATACGAGTCAAAAGTTACGCCCATTTGAAGTTACCAAAACTTTGCGGCAAACTGCCAAATACCATTCTGATCAAATTTGGGTTTTGAAAGTCCCACTTCTGGTCCGATTCATCAAAAAGTTAAAACACGAAAGTTGTCCGGAACGCCGTTTTCGTTCAGGAATAAAGAAGCTCGAGACCTAAAAACACTTTCCGAGTGATAAAATTCTTCAAATTCTAAACAGCCCATTTTTAGGCGAAAGTCACAAGATTATGGTTATACTTTGAAAGGAACAAGAGGTATTATGACCTATAATCAAGACCACAACCATGGCTAGAGCCAAGGCTGTGTCTCATGACCTTGAAACAAGGACCAAAGGTCATGGCTAGGCCATGACGAAATGACCATACCAACTTTCATAGGCGTAAACATGAAACAAAGAGTTGACGAGAACTTGAACAAGCAATTTGGATCTACTTCACTTAAAAGGGAACCATGAGATATTACCAAGAGAAAATGGTCATACAAAACTTATGAAACATACCCTAATAACAATCTTCATGTACTAATAAACTTTCCTAAGTTTATTCAAATATCGGACATGTAACCTTTCGGATCAAAACTTATATCTATATATTTCATCAACTACTACAATAGTAGGGAGCCTCATGTGAGGAGTTCATTATGTAAGCCGTCGAGTTGAGTTGTGGATTTACGAGTTAAAGTGTCCTGGCTCCTCGAACGCTTACTAACATGACTTCTGAATTATGTCGGCCCGAACGGTAGTAAACGATATACAAAACATACATGTTTCATGAATCTTTTCTTTCAAAGACTTACACTATACATCATACCACATCATGGACTAAATGCAAGATATATATATAGGCACTACTTCATATTCTTTACTCCGATCCTAAGTCGCGACATTCTATTATAGGTTGCTCATAGAACCTTCACGATTCAACCGTTACATTCATTACTTGCTATCTTACTTAAGGTGAGTTCATAGCCCCATTTTCCATTACTTAATTGTTTTACAAACCCTTGGGGGGAATACATGCTATTATTTTTCTACTCGAACACAATGCTTTCTACTGTATGCTATTCGACTATGTTTTATTATCACTAAGTAACATCCTTGCCAAACCAAGATCCCTTATTATGAACCATTTAATCACTTGCGAGGGTTACTTGCAAGTGAGCGCGAATATTGTGAATAGGCCTATTGGGATTGACGAATCCCATTTGTTTTGACTAAGTTCAAACAAATGCATTAATATTTGAGACATTAGGTATGACGGCAAAGTACCTACCGGGATAAATCTGCCGATCGATATTGGTACACGTTAACGTTTTGGTGTCATAAGCTTAGTGAATTAATAACCTTTCCGGGCATATAACAACGTAGCCTACATGTTTTGTTTTCCAAACATTGGTGTGAGTCTATAGCTCACACTACCAACATTATTGTGTTCAAACGATTTAACTACAAACACTACGATTATTGTGTTCAACGATTTAACTACCAACATTATTGTGTTCAAACGATTTAACTACAAACAATACGATTATTGTGTTCAACGATTTAACTACCAACACATTGTGTTCAAACGATTTAACTAAACTCTATGAATATCACTCAACCTTTGTGTTGACCTCTCAAGCATGTATTTCAGGTTCATGACGATCAAGGATGGCGCGGAAGGGCACGGATGTTCAAGAGGGCTATAAATTTTATTATCATTCAAAACTCATTTAATGTAAATTGTAAACATGGAACCATTTGGGACCTCATTTTGTAATCTCTGATATTTATATAATTTGAATGATAAATCTTTTAAAACGACTCAATTGGAGTTCGTTTTCTATTATTGTGACTATTGTGCCGTCGAGTAACACCCAGTTTGAATTCCGCTGCAACCATGAATTGGGGGTGTTACAGATTGGTACCAGAGCCATGGTTATAGAGAAACGGGTCTAATTGAGACCTAAACTATAACTACAATTACAAGCAAAAACATTTTTATAGCCTTCCGCTCTCCGTGTCTTCCATCCTCCAGACGATTATGGACTTATTAAGCATTTTTATGCTACACAAACATAATTGCATATTGATATATGTACCCTTAGCACATTTGAGCATTTTCCTGTAAGCATGTTATGCTACACAAACATATTAGTATATTGATATATACCCATTTTGAGCATTTCCCCGTAGACATTTTTATGCTACACAAACATAATTGCATATTGATATATGTACCCTTAACATAATTGAGCATTTCCCCGTAAGCATTTTATGCTACATGAACATATACGTATATTGATATATACACACTAGGCATTCTATACTACATGAACATATTAGTATATTGATATATAAACTCGGTTTATTTTTAATCATTTGTCTAAACAATGGACTAAACATATCTGTGTATGCCTATTCTAAGGCATTTCGGCACAGCCACACTCTCCCAATCATGTTCCTACTCCAACATTATATGTCCAAGACATTGTAACTAATTACAATGGTCTCATTCATTTTCCAAGACATTGTGAGATACAATGGTCTCATTCATTTTCCAAGACATTGTGAGATACAATGGTCTCATTCATTTTCCAAGACATTGTGAGATACAATGGTCTCATTCATTTTCCAAGACATTGTGAGATACAATGGTCTCATTCACTTTTCAAGACACTGTGAGATACAATGGCCTCATTCATTTTCTAAGACATTGTGAGATACAATGGTCTCATTCATTTTCCAAGACATTGTATGATACAATGGTCTTAATCATTTCTCAAATGTTTTGAGTCACACAATGGCCTAACCTACTTCCCAGACATTGTGAATTACACAATGGTCTAACCTACTTCAGAGACATTGTGTTTTGCACAATGGTCTCTAGAATTATTCCATCACATCATCAATATCATTTCGTATGATATCAAAAACCCGTCACAATCTATTGATTTCAAAACAAGAAATATGATATTTCTAAAGGACAAACAAATCCATCACCTACAAAAGCTGAAGTTCAGCTCTACATTCATCAAAGTTTTCTTCTGAAACCTTCATTATTAAAAGTTCGTGATCCTAGCCAAGTATGTTCTATTTTAGAACTACTTAAAACTTCCTTTCCATACGTACCTACCCTTACTATCTTCTATGCAATGGAATATGAAAACATACGTTACAAGTCTTGTATGGACGGGACTTGCAACTGAATTGTTTGACATCGCCTTTGTTTAGTGGACAATTTCCCGAAAGCAACGGACATATCACAAGTATACCTAATTTAGGTATTTGAAAATTTTATCGAACCTCGGCTAAATATAGACTAGTCACCTATATTTAACCTAGGGACAGTGGAATATAGTCTGACTAACTATATTCGACTTAAAATTTTCAAATACTGAGAGTAGTTGTACTAGGGTTATGTTTAGATTGATTTCCTACATGAACATGATAAACCACCAGAATACATTAAAACGTTCTAGAGACACGATACTGTCTTACCACTCAGCGAAATCTTAACACCTTATTTGTATGATCTAAATTCATTCTTGAAATTTTTCATTTATGAGATAATCCGAACTACTATCTTGGGATAGTTATCAATTATTCTCTACATCCTGTAGAAGTACAATCCTGTTTAGGTCCTAAGGATACCATTCCATCATAAACTTTTAAAAATCTCTTAAGATTTTTAAAGTAAACTCAACATCTATACCTAAGAGTATTAATGTTAAGCATACACTACGCACTTTTGTTCTTCAACATATCACATCATTGTCTTCACAACCGTTACAAACACAAGCTCATTAACAGATCTTGATGCACTTTTAAAGCTCAAATCATCCTTAGTTACACCACAAGCACCCTTATCAGCTTTACAAGATTGAATATTCATCTTGTACTTTTGCTACACTAGTGTCATCTCGTAATACACTACCTTGTAACTCACCGGCTAAGTATGAATGTTGTGTCGGGAATTCTTGAGTAGGATGATTTATAATGTCCTTATTTGAATGGATTGGGATGCCTTTTCATTTAAATAGAGAAATTATAAATCATCGAACCATACGTTTATATTCCTTTAGTTACATTGTTTGGGATGCCTCTCTATGTAAATAAAGAATTATAAACAAGTGGGCTTATTTGTATCCGAAATAACATAAGTATGAAGTCAACCTACATTACATTACTCGGGTATGGCATGATACCTACATTACATTGCTCGGGTATGGCATGATACCTACATTATATTCGCCACAAGAAATCCTATCTTTTCACCGACATCGCTTCAAACCATGACATAAACACTAGGTACAACAACCGATTACCTACTATGCTATGATTGCAACTACTATCCCAATTTCCATTGATATTCCACTACTATATCAATTTCCATTTATTGGATTCCTATGTAAATTGCTATTGTTGTTCAACTGTTATATCAATTGCTATTGATACTTGACAACTATATCAATTTCCATTTTGATATTTAACTATATCAATTTCTGTACAACTACTATATCAATTTCTATTAATAATCGAATGCTATATCAATTTTCTTTGATATTCGACTATTATATGGATCTCTACTGATATTCAACCATGTTATCAATCTCTATTGACACACCATATTCTGAGACAAATCAAAACTACATCACTAGTAATTCCAGAATTTGGTCCTCATAAGTAACCACACATCTTTATCGACACCACTCCAACATATGACACACAAAGAACTTCGGGACGAAGTTCCCCGTAAGGGGTAGAGACTGTAACAATTCGCAATTTCAGGTTAATTACCATTCCCGGAAAATTTCACTATTCACTTTTACTATTCATTTTTCCCGAAACTTTCCCGAAAGTTGATTTTTATTTGATATTCTCGAGTGATAAATCATTTCCATGGTAAATTAAATGTTTGACATTCGTCAGATCATTTTCGTGAAAGTTATTAAGGAATTACACGTTTTAGGGTAAAACGTCATTCAGAAATTCTACGTACAACGAAACTCGACCGCGTTAAGTGACCCCGCATCAGAAAAATGTTTGACACACTCATGATTTATTTGAGAATTAATCGTGACTGAGAAAAACATGACCAAAGACTTCCCGGCAGGTCACCCAAGCCAGTACTATTCTCACATGAGCACGCTTAACCGTATGGGCGATTAACCGTTAGACCACAAAACGCGTTTCTAAGACGATTTGAGTTTTCAAATTATTAGAAAAAGTCAACATATTTTTTCCCTCCTCCATTGACCAAAAATCATCCCTTGATGTTATAAGTCATTTCGTGATTTTTAGGCTTACGGTTTGATGTCTAAAAGACATTTAATACCAATCGACACTAGACTGAGCCCAGTCTAGACATTATAAGTCATTTTAAATCATTTATAACCTATTAGAAAAGTAATATTTTACTTTTCTCAATTTTACGCAATATTCGTACGTTTTACGTATTACGCGTTTTAGACCCGTGTTTCCAGTTTTTAGCAGGGTTTTACCACTCAAATGGAACCTACCACTCATTTTATATTTTATTATGGGACATATGGACATGTCTAACAATACTTTAAAGTTCCATAATTTTACGACACCCGGTTTTACGTTTTGAGGCCTAATCATTTACGGTTGTCATTTCCCGGAGTCAAAACTCTTCCTATTACTTAGGATAATACCAAGCAAAGTCCACACCTTGTCCCCCAAGTTTAGGAACCGACCTAGGGGGGGGGGAATTCAGCCTTGTGTGTCTTAATCTCATGCTAGGAGCCTTAAGATGTGAACATGTGTTCAACTTGGCCTCCAAGTGTTGACTAGTCAACAATGTAACCTCCTCATTTGCATATAAATGCCTCTCCTTCCCCTCCTTGGCCATTCCAACGACCCACACACATAAAAACACACCATCATCTCATCCTTAGCTCATTTACTTCAATTCCCATCCAAGAAATCAAGTGTAATATCCATACATAAACCCTAGTTTAGTTTTGATTCATCAAAACTACTTCAAATCCTTAGAAACTTTGGTGATTTCTCTTGAGTTTGAATCCACTCAAGTCACCTCAATTTTCATCATCTCTCTTTCAAGATTACAAGAGTAGAAAGATTGCATGAAGTGAAGTGGGTTGAAGCAAGTCTATCAAAGTCCTATCCTTACATGTTAACTTCCTTTCATCTTTGAAAGCCAAAAGTTGTGAGCCAAACCCTAACTTGATTCTTGTTAAATAATCATGTTCATGTTATTTACATGTTATTCTTGCTATATTATGTCTTGTAGTTATGTCCATGATGTATAAAAATGAGTAAAACAAGTTATTGTTATTGATTGTTACAACAAGTTACTATAACAAGCAAACTAATGACTTTCTTGGTAAGACCTGATCAAAATGGTAAAAATATCATATTTTATCATTACATATTACAGTAGAGGACTTAACAAGGAAACCGTAGCAACTTGAACCACCCAAAACGAGTATACGAGTCAAAAGTTACGCCCATTTGAAGTTACCAAAACTTTGCGGCAAACTGCCAAATACCATTCTGATCAAATTTGGGTTTTGAAAGTCCCACTTCTGGTCCGATTCATCAAAAAGTTAAAACACGAAAGTTGTTCGGAACGCCGTTTTCGTTCAGGAATAAAGAAGCTCGAGACCTAAAAACACTTTCCGAGTGATAAAATTCTTCAAATTCTAAACAGCCCATTTTTAGGCGAAAGTCACAAGATTATGGTTATACTTTGAAAGGAACAAGAGGTCTTATGACCTATAATCAAGACCACAACCATGGCTAGAGCCAAGGCTGTGTCTCATGACCTTGAAACAAGGACCAAAGGTCATGGCTAGGCCATGACGAAATGACCATACCAACTTTCATAGGCGTAAACATGAAACAAAGAGTTGACGAGAACTTGAACAAGCAATTTGGATCTACTTCACTTAAAAGGGAACCATGAGATATTACCAAGAGAAAATGGTCATACAAAACTTATGAAACATACCCTAATAACAATCTTCATGTACTAATAAACTTTCCTAAGTTTATTCAAATATCGGACATGTAACCTTTCGGATCAAAACTTATATCTATATATTTCATCAACTACTACAATAGTAGGGAGCCTCATGTGAGGAGTTCATTATGTAAGCCGTCGAGTTGAGTTGTGAATTTACGAGTTAAAGTGTCCTGGCTCCTCGAACGCTTACTAACATGACTTCTGAATTATGTCGGCCCGAACGGTAGTAAACGATATACAAAACATACGTGTTTCATGAATCTTTTCTTTCAAAGACTTACACTATACATCATACCACATCATGGACTAAATGCAAGATATATATATAGGCACTACTTCATATTCTTTACTCCGATCCTAAGTCGCGACATTCTATTATAGGTTGCTCATAGAACCTTCACGATTCAACCGTTACATTCATTACTTGCTATCTTACTTAAGGTGAGTTCATAGCCCCATTTTCCATTACTTAATTGTTTTACAAACCCTTGGGGGGAATACATGCTATTATTTTTCTACTCGAACACAATGCTTTCTACTGTATACTATTCGACTATGTTTTATTATCACTAAGTAACATCCTTGCCAAACCAAGATCCCTTATTATGAACCATTTAATCACTTGCGAGGGTTACTTGCAAGTGAGCGCGAATATTGTGAATAGGCCTATTGGGATTGACGAATCCCATTTGTTTTGACTAAGTTCAAACAAATGCATTAATATTTGAGACATTAGGTATGACGGCAAAGTACCTACCGGGATAAATCTGCCGATCGATATTGGTACACGTTAACGTTTTGGTGTCATAAGCTTAGTGAATTAATAACCTTTCCGGGCATATAACAACGTAGCCTACATGTTTTGTTTTCCAAACATTGGTGTGAGTCTATAGCTCACACTACCAACATTATTGTGTTCAAACGATTTAACTACAAACACTACGATTATTGTGTTCAACGATTTAACTACCAACATTATTGTGTTCAAACGATTTAACTACAAACAATACGATTATTGTGTTCAACGATTTAACTACCAACACATTGTGTTCAAACGATTTAACTAAACTCTATGAATATCACTCAACCTTTGTGTTGACCTCTCAAGCATGTATTTCAGGTTCATGACGATCAAGGATGGCGCGGAAGGGCACGGATGTTCAAGAGGGCTATAAATTTTATTATCATTCAAAACTCATTTAATGTAAATTGTAAACATGGAACCATTTGGGACCTCATTTTGTAATCTCTGATATTTATATAATTTGAATGATAAATCTTTTAAAACGACTCAATTGGAGTTCGTTTTCTATTATTGTGACTATTGTGCCGTCGAGTAACACCCAGTTTGAATTCCGCTGCAACCATGAATTGGGGGTGTTACAATCATATCTCATTCATATTCAAATATATTTTGGAAACTACGAATTCCATACGGATGTGGTTCACTTTTGATTAACTGTAAAAAAGAATTTGTTATTAGTTATTAAGAAGGGTAAAATAGTTTATAAATATCAAAGTGATAATTATTAAGTTGCTCTAGAAAGTGGAAGGTAGAAAAATGATAGCTGAAAGTCCAAAAATTTTAAAATGAATAAATTTTTAAAATGGGTAGATTTGACGAATTTTGTGTTTATTTGGGGGTATTATGGGTTTTGGTCGGATAAATAAGACATTTAGGGTCCGTTTGGTTTATAAGTGGGTTTAGATTCGGATTTTGATTTGGTATAGGATTTGGATTTGGAGTAGGTTTAGAAGAGAGAAATTATATTTTAATTAAATATATTTTATAATAAATTTTAAATAAAAAATATTATTTGATAATAAAAAATAAAAAATATGATAGAATATAAATTGAAGGTCCCACATGTATAGAGAGAAATAAGAGAATATGGCCCACAATAATCTCAAACCCATGTAAAACTTATCAAAATGATCATCTATCAATATTTAAATCCAACTCCCATTCCTTTAAGCAAAAGAATGAACCAAACACATGATTAATGTCTTTTCAACCCCAAACCCAATCCAAAGTGCCATACCAAACATACCCTTAAGTATTAAGGGCCCGTTTGGTTTGTAGATGAATTTAGAATTAAGATTTAGATTTAGATTTTGATTTGGATTTGGATTTAGATTTAGATTTAGTATAGGTTTAAATTAAATAAGGAGAGAAAAAATATAATTAAATAATATATTATAAATGAGTATAATTTATAAATTTAAAAATATTATTTTTGTAAAAATGTAAATAAAATCAAATATGATTGGTTTATGTATAAGATGGGCCCAGTTGGAAGACTTTTGCACCTGGACAATTATTTGGGACTCATCCTCGTTTGCGGGACCCGCACAAACAAATCAAACAACCTTTTTTTGGCATCAATCCCAAATTTTAACGCTATCCCCTTCAACCAAACGGGCCCTAAATTGAGGATATATGAAAGGTGATGTTTGGTATGACACTTTGGTTTAGGTTTTGTCTTGAAAAGATAAGTATCAATTGTTTGGTTGCAACTTTTAAAGAAGGAATGATTGATAAAATCAAATTTTGATAGTATACTACTTAAGTGGGTATTAGGTGGTTTTGCTTATTTTGGTGGGCCTTATTTCTTTTCTCTTTCTATTATATGTGGGTCTTTTTTATTATCATTCAATATTATCTATTAATTTATTATTTAAATAAATTTATTATAAATTATATTTAAAGAATTACAATTTATTTTTTCTAAACCCACCTCAAATCGAAATCTAATACCAAATCCAAATTTTTACACAAACCCACTTATAAACCAAACGAACCCTTAATAAAAAGTCAAAATTAATTTGATTTCCGTTATTGTTTTGTTAAATTTCGTGTAACGAAAAAAACACACTCTGCCCAAAAGAAAAAAAAAAAAGAAGAAAAAGAAAAAAAACACTCAACAAGAACATATATGTGTCAAAAATGTGAAAAACAAAACTTCAAAAAAGCGCCCGTTGTTTTTTACACTTCAAGAGTCAAAAAGCAATCCCCTTTTTATCCACACAACCGAAGACCATTCCCACATCAATTACTTCCCAGAACCGGATCAGCAATTGCGAAAAAGTCAAATTAGGTGTAATTGTTTTCAAGCGTTCAGTAGTTTTTTATAAATAATTTGTTTTTTATAATTTATATAATCGACATGGGTTTGTTTTAAAATTGTGATTGTTCATATGGGGGTTTTTGATTTTCGTTAGTTTAGTTGGTGAATTAAGGTGTTCGCTAGTGGTTTGTATATGTATGCACATCAACTGTTTGTTTTTATGCCTCAATGAAAAAGATTGTTTGGTTAGTGCCCAAACTTTTGCTCCTGCATCTTTTAATGAACAGATAGCGCCTAAGACGACGCCTGGGTCTTGTTTAACAGAAGTTAAAACTTGTCAAGAAAAGGATAAAGTTAATGGGACGACCAAGACGGGTCCCACTTCTATTCCTTTACTGGTTACTAAACAGATGAAGACTAAGACGTTTTGGACCGTATGCATGAGATGCAAATTGCAGTATGAATTCCTGAGAAAGTATTTAAACCGAAATATGTTATGCCCCACTTGTTATGGCCCGTTTCACGCGACTGAGATTCCGCCACCAAATCTCAATGCTTCTTCAGAAGTTGCGGGAATTTCTCAAGCAACGGGAATTAGCATTTCAACCCCCCAGAAACATGCAAGATAACAGGTATTGAGGCTGGTAATGGTACAATCTCCCAGCGCGGTCCACTAAAAAGGGATCGAGAAGAAGCTGGACTAGACACTAATGTAGAGGAAGCTTTGAGAAATAAGATCGCTAAAAAAGACACAGCAAGACATCAACGGGTTTGAAGCAGTTAAGGAAACAAGGCCTATCAAGAATCATCGTATAAAGAAGGCGACTACGGAAATAAAGAAGAAACTGGACGAATGGAGTTCCGAAGCAGTAAAAGTTGCCGACATGGCAAATGGCTACTCAAAGAGTAATGAGGCTGACGTCCCAGATCCAGATTTTCATGATTTTGATATAGAAAGAAGTGAAAAATGTTTCAAAGAAGGTCAACTCTGGGTGCTTATGATGATCGTGACGGGATGCCTTGGAACTATGCCATAGTTTACAAAGTAATTTCTTTGAACCCGTTTAAAATGAAAGTTTGTTGGCTTAGCTCAAAACCTAACAAGAAACCACTTCCGTTTCCTGGGTTCCTGGAAGCATTCGGCGAGTTTCAACCAGGAAAACATGAAACCGTTACCTCCCCTAATCATTTCTCACACAAAGCTAGCTTTACAAAGCAGAGAAACGGTAACATTCGTGTTTTCCCTAAAAAGGGAAGTGCTTGTGCTATGTACAAAAGGGATAAAACACAGGATACAATAAAACATACTTACGAAATTGTGGAAGATGACGAGTACAGTGAAGAAACAGGCATTACTGTCACACCACTAGTCAAAGTAGCATGGTTTAAAACAGTGTTTCACCGACATCTCGACAGTAAGGAAACAAAAGTTATCACGGGTCAAGAATTTGCAAACGCTCCAAAGGGTTGTCTCGACATCGACCCTGTAGCTATTCCTCACGTGTTTCTTCATGTTTTAGCAGATGTTAAGGAAGCCAATACAATGGATATTGACAATGGTCCAAGTACTGCTGGTGTTTGTTCAATTTAGTTGCAAATTTCCTGAACTTGGGAGTTTGGTTTGGTTTGGTTTTTTGGGTTGTTTGATGGGAAAATAGGTAACTTGTAGTGTGCACTATACAGTTGTAACTTGTGCTTAAAAAGGTTGTACAACTTAGTTTTTGTTAGATGCTGCTGTTAAATCTTGACTTTATTTAGAAATGCTTCTTTTGTACTTTTGTACTTTTGGAATCCAAACATTGACAATTACTAAGGAATGTTTTGGTACTTACTGATTTTTTTTTTTTTTTTTTTTTTTTGTGTGTGTCTCGTTACTTACATCTTTTGCAAAGTGCTCTAGAAATCCAATAGTACATCATAAACGGGTAAATAGATGAGGTTTTCTTGTGGTCAGATTTCTCATGAAGCTTGTTTAATTTTTCCTAATGATTATACGATGATAAGATATGGAATATTGAATCATTTTTTTTCATTTGAACTGGGGATGTTAATATTTAAAAATTGTTCTAGTTAGGAAATTTTATTTTTGAGCTATGCATTCTTGAATGTAAGTAAATAGAAACCATGATTAGATTTAGAAGAAAAATGTTAAATTTAAAAAAAAAATGAAGAGTAACTGCGAAAGTTATGTTGAAAAAGTCATAACAGAAAAAAGTGGAAAAAGTCATAAGGGTGACGTGGAAAAAGATAATTCATTTTAAAATAAAATAAAAAATGAGATGACATGTATTTTAGGAAAGTTCAAAAGTTATATTTATGGTAGATATTCATGAGTCCGTTACCTGGACGTGGAAATTTAGGAAAGTTCGTTGTCTATCTATCGACTTAACCCATAATATTATATCCTAAAAGCTTGAAAAATATGTGAATGTCACATGTTCTCAATTTGTTAAGTCAAGAACCATAAGATATGGGAATTGATACACTATATGTACACGGTAAATTTTGATTGATACGCGGATATTTTTGGAAATTTAGGAGAGTTCGTTAGCACTTCTTTTGGCATCGACAAACATAAACCATTTTCCAACTCAACGTAAGATAATGATTCAATATGCATGCACAGATGTATGCACTCTAAATAAAGTCTTGGTAGTTAGTGGTTTCATCAACCTTCGCACAAAAGTTCGATCAAGGACGTCAATTTGTTTTAGTTTGATATCTAGAAAGGTTTTCAGGTAAGCCTTCACGTTTAGTCGGAAACCGTTTAATGATTTAACATCAACAAAAAAATCTGGTTCCACTACAAAATTTGTGACATTTACTCACTAAAACTTTTGCTTACTAAAATCTATAAAATTAACCAAATAAAACTTTTACCCACTAAAACTTATAAAAGTAACCAAATAAAAACTTTTACCCACTAAATAACAAATACCAAAATAAAAAAGTGCTTTCCAAATCAAATTTTTCAAAAATAACAATTGCTTACTAAAACTTATGGAGTATAAAAAAAGTAAGTAAATAAAAAAATTACTGCTTCCTCACCTGCACTTAACCCAATTCCCGAATCTCACCTCATCATCCCAATTCCCAAATGTCTAAACCCTAACTTCGTCATCGTTATTAACAACCACCTCCGGCACCGTCGTCACCACCACTGGTCGTCGATTGATACCCCAACTCCGGCACCGTCATCACCAGCACCAGCGTCGTCACCACCACTGGTCGTCGATCAATACCCCAACTCCGGCACCGTCATCACCAGCTCCACCGTCGTTACCACCTCTGGTCATCGATCGATACCGTAACTCCGGCACCGTGCTCACAGTCGTTAGGTATAATACATATTCTTTTGAGTTTTCGTGTTAGTTAAAATTTTATCATATTATTGATATGTTGTTACAGCTGATTATGTGTTTGTAAATGTGTGTTGATATTTTGACCTTTTACCCAAAAAAAATAAATAAATGTGTGTTGATATGTTGCTGATTATTGGTTTGTAAATATGTGCTTATTAGGTTTTAGTACTTTATTTTGTGTATAATGGATGCATATGGAATTTTAATAGTTGAATTAGTAAGAGATTAGATGTTAATATGTGTATAAACAATGAATGATGTGAATTCAGGTCGATGCTTAAAGTAAATGTAGTGAAACATATTAACCAGAATTTGAGCATAGAATTTAGTTTTTATTTACCGGACTAAACTCGATTGCTGGTTTGTCGGAAAATTAAAAATCGATGAGTTGAAGTGAATTTTGGTTATAACATTTGATTAGGATTTTGTGCATTGTGGATAGATAATGAACTAATGTAACGAAATAGATTCAGCGTTGGTTACAAGAGATGTTTGGATGTTGCGCAGATTGTAATTTTTCTTACATGAGTTTCTATTATAAGTAACCAATTTGGTCTTGTAATTTGTATCAAGCTTCATAACTGACACACCGTGGTAGTAGTCTTCCTCTACTGCTTATCTTTATTTCGTAGTCCGTTTATACTTTATATAGACTTGAATTGATTTGCTTAAACAGCGCTTGTGTTTAAGCACTTATTTGTGTCTTGGCTATATATGTGTTTAGGCATATGTATCTAGTATTTAATGTGTTATGGCCTAGAACCATTAAAGATGAGTATTATGTTAAAGCACAAGCGAATAAAAGATATATGTTGTCACATTAGACCATACGATTGTATTTACACATTTCATTGTATTGGCAGGTTAATATTCTAAAAGCTTCAGCATTCATGATTTAAAAATATAGTATAATTACACATTCTTACATGTTTGCTATTTTACGTAGTTGTTTTATTAATACATCAACCTTTTTGATCTTCCTCATTATCTTATTCAAGTTGCAGTTAAAATATTGATAGAACTCTGTTCCTAGTCATAAAGATGTACCTTTTTTAATCAAACAAAAACAATAAAAGTTGTATCACAATACCATCTCTTTATAGTTTACGAATATCCAGTAGTAATACTGGAGGTGACCACAAAAACTTTATCTACTCAATCGATCGTTTGACCACATCAACAATAGATCCTTGTTTAGACAAATTTGTTGACATGGTACCTCACTACTTTTACCTATTGGTGTAACAATTCAAACTAATAACTATTGATATCATGATTAACTTCGAAAGATATACACAGTTGAAGTCAATATTGTGTTTGGATATGTGTTTTAATTAACAATTTGCATGCAATCTTTGGCTTTGCTTTTAATATTCTGTTATCAAAACATGGTATGCTTGAATCTTGATTAAGTAAAAATGAAATGAATCATACCTATATGAGCCTTCAATCTTTTACAATTGAACAATGGTTGAATAAATTTATGAGGTTGTATCTGATGACTTTTTCACGGTTTTACTAAGTCACCAAGGTTTTTTTAATGTCAGACAGATATCACACGCTAGCTTATATGTTCAAATGCTTTGCTATAAAAGCATGACCGACTTACACACTTTATCTCATAAATTCCTTGAGCTACCAAATTTTTATTGAAGAAAAGTTTTTTGCTACTCAATCATGGCTTCTCGTTTACTTTTAGTTGGTCTCTTGTTGGCAACATGTTCGCTTGCTTTGGCTTCTGACCCTAGTCCTCTCCAAGACTTTTGTGTGGCTGATCCTGATAGCAAAGGTATAAGATTAATTTGAAATGCATGTCGTGATTCGTGAATGCTTCAGCATTCATGATTTAAAAATATATTGTATTTACATATGCCTAAATACATATATAGCCAAGACACAAATAAGTGCTTAAACACAAGCGAATAAAAGATATATGTTGTTGTTGTTGTTGTTGCTGTTGTTTGTTTTTTTTTTTTGTGTGTGTGTGTGTGTTTAGGCATATGTATCTAGTATTTAATGTGTTATGGCCTAGAACCATTAAAGATGATTCCAAGCTAGTTTTTTGTCATTTTTTTTTCTAATAAACGGGTCTTAAACACATGTTTTCAGGGAGATGATTGTTGTGCATCCAA
Organism: Artemisia argyi; assembly: GCA_030686995.1. Taxonomy (NCBI): domain Eukaryota; kingdom Viridiplantae; phylum Streptophyta; class Magnoliopsida; order Asterales; family Asteraceae; genus Artemisia; species Artemisia argyi. The sequence goes on along the minus strand of CM060683.1, from coordinate 200,364,566 downwards.
ATGCTGAGATCCTTGACGACATTGCTGGCAAACTGAGAGAGGTCGGTAGCAATAAATACATATTTTTCTCCAACTTCATGTTTCCAATATTGTTATAGTAATTATTTGGTTGAATTTGCGCGGCAGTATGTATTAGAGGAGCTTAATGTCAAGTCTGTCGTGCCCTGCAATGACCCATTAAAGTATGCTACTTTACGTGCCGAGCCTGATTTCAGGTACTTTAAGCTCTTCTATTCTATTTTCTTCAGTATTTTTATGTTGAATATTCTACGAACTATGAAATAATGTATCTTTTCTATTTATGTGTATCAGTGTGTTGGGTAAAAGACTTGGAAAATCAATGAAGTTAGCTGCGGAGTCAGTGAATGCAATGTCACAAGACGACATTTTGTCTTTCAAGAAAGCAGGGGAAATTACCATTGCTGGCCACTGTTTGAAGCTTCTGATATGAAGGTGAATTAATGGTTTCATTTTAACAGCATATTATCCAGATGTCTTCAAGATCGTCTACCTAAATAAACTATATATCATAATCTATTTTGGAATTGTAGATTATGCGTACTGGAACCCACTGATTCAGTGGAGGTTTATTTCAGTTCACTGATGACAACCCGTCCGTTTCTGCCTGTATTCTACAATCCCAGGTAACTCTTGATGTCACTATATATTTACTGATGACTGGGTTGATGTGGGTTTTGCTTTATCTTTAGCGGGCCAAACAGACAAAGTAATCTGTTTGAGAGATCAGCCTATTGGCTACTAGCTTTTTTTTCTTATCGCAGGAAGCATACATCAAAGAGCCGCTAGGATCCCCTTTACTCGACATTAGCGTGTTACCAAACCATGCTGTAAGATCTTATGAATACGTTGTTGCTTTTCTCTAATACAACTTTTTTTTGTTTATATTAAGTACTAGTGTTTGCTTCATATAACTGTGTTCTCGGTTCTTGAACTTGCCATAGGCTTTAGTATTCTGATACTAACTTTTTTTTTTTTTTTTTTTGAAATTTGCAGGTGGTCATTGCTGCAGACATACAAAAATATCTCAAACTGTGACTTCAAGATTACTTTGCCGATATTTGCAATGAATTATATTCATGCCAGTTACTTAGTACTCTGTTTATAAATGGTGCCAACATGGAGACATGGATCGAGAAGGTTACATCTGCTGAGTTTGACCGAGTTGGTTCATAAGCATGCATGTTCTGGAGCATACATATTGGAACCCTATACATAACTTAATGTTCTTAGATGACCAGATGTAAGATTGCTTTAGACCTAATCTTCAAGAACATTTACTGTAGGTATGTGAAATTGTATGTTGATGGGGTGATTCCAACTGACACAATGTATTTGCACCTTTTTGAGAGATGAAATGTAATATTATGTGTATGTTTGTAATGATAAGCTGTTTTGATAATTAATATAAGCTCAGACAAGAAAAAATATAGATAAAAATTAGATTAATATATAAAGACTTTTACTGACTAAACTATCTTAAATAACTGCCAGTATTGAACTAATACATCCCCATGATAGGAAGAGCTTTAAGAACCTTTTGCTTACTAAAACGTTTTAGTCAGCAAATCTTTTGGACCTTTACTTACTGTTTTTTTAGTGATTATAGACATATAGTGATCCCTTTGTTACTTACTCTTTTATTTTTAGTGGGAGTAGAGTAAAAGGCTTTTAGTTACTGAATCTACACTTTTTTTCTCACTCTTCCATTAGTAAGCAAATGTCCTTTATTTTGTAGTGTTCGATTCAGGAACAATTCGTTAGCTTCAGTTACGGGCTAACTAATTCTAAAACCATTAGTTTCGTGGAACCACCACGTCACTTCATTTTTGCTTGTCAATTAGAAAACAACCATCGATGATTTGTGTAGGGGATAACAATAACGAACACAACCGGATATAATAGAATCTCTGAAAGGCGTGTAAACACTTTCAGATCGAATCAATTCGGTGGTTCTCCCGAATTATTCAATCGGATACAATCCAGAGATTGAGAACGTTTTGTATGGTTTTTGTTTGAAATCTTAAGAACCAGCAAAAGAATTGACCAAGAGAAACCGTATATCTATCAAAACGGGATTAGGGCCATCATAACCGCCCTTTTGGTAGGTTTCAAAGTTGCCAAATTTAGTCCCTCAATTTCCGAAAATTTGATTTTCTGAGGAATTTTTAACCTGGCAGCTCGACCCCAGCCAGGGGCGCTGCCCCTTGGACCCTGCCAGGGGCGTTGCCCCCGGACCCCCGTCCTTTAGGGGCTTCGCCCCTAACATCATAATAAATTCACATAAGTGTGCACTCCGCACGTCCAAGCCTAAATGATGTTTAATATGACAAAATTGGTCAAACAAGTTAATCCAATTACACTAAAATATCCAACATTCCTCCCCTATTTTAGTGCAATCCTTGATTAACTAAAACAAGTAATATCAAACAATCAAACTTTTGCATAAATGAAATGTCGTGACGATTGAATTTCACATTAGTACATTACACATTCCAAATATTCGAATACCAGGGTGTCGCTAAGGATTGAACCCTGGGAATTCATTATGAACACTCGAAGATAATGTACACAAAAGTTTACACACATAGTAGTTCTATCTTGACACATGTTTTACTAGCCTATGTCCTTATCCTTCATAAGCATGTCAAAGCCAAGTCCCAGCTTCTTGAAGCGGCTAAACTTCATGCTCATATAGGTAGCTCTTTTATTCTTGCACCTACAACGCAATTTGTCAAAAGAGCTATTAAGAATATAACCATTCAACCTTCCTAACTTGTAGGTCTGAACACATACCTTGGGATGATTCTTCTAATGTGTTCCAATCTCTAAATATTAAGCCTTCCACATTGAATTCAGCACCTAGCGTCATACTAGATGGGAATTGGGTATCTTGATATCAGAGATTTCTGGTGGACTTTAATCCCATCCCTATAGCCGATTGTTTCACGAGATCTCTATTCAACCCTTTGGTTAAATGATCGGGTAAATTGTGTTGTGTTTTCACAAACACCACAGATATCACACCGTTCGTGATAAGCTCACGTATCTTGCTATGTCTAACACCTAAGTGTCTAGACTTCCCATTATATACTTGACTGTATGCCTTAGCCAAGGTAGCTGCACTATCACATCTGATAGAAATGGGTGATATCGGTTTAGGCCACAATGGAATTTCATAAATTAAATTCCTTAGCCATTCAGCTTCTTTACCAGCTGCTGCTAATGCCACAAACTCAGATTCCATTGTTGAATCAGTGATGCAAGTTTGCTTCTTAGATGCCCAGTATATGGCACCACCTCCAAGTAGAAATACCCAACCACTGGTGGAAGAATGATCTTCCTTATTGGAAATCCAACTTGCATCTGAATAACCTTCAAGAACAGAAGGAAATCCAGTATAAGTCAAACCATAATCCATTGTTCCTTTCAAGTACTTAAATACTCAATTAATTGCTTGCCAATGGATTAAACTTGGATTGTGAGTATATCTACTCAACTTTCCAACAGCAAAGGCTATATCAGGTCTAGTACTAATCATGGCATACATGAGAGATCCAATAGCCCTTGAATATTCAAGTTGATTCACAGCAACTCCCTTGTTAGGCACAAGTTTTGTTGTGGGATCCATAGGAGTCCCTATTGGAGAACAATCTTTCAGATTAAATTTATCTAACATCTTCTCAATATAATGTGATTGAGAGATAGTAATACCATGTTCTCCACGTATGATCTTAATGCCAAGAATCACATCTGCCTCCCCCATGTCCTTCATATCAAATTTAGAGGACAAGAATTTCTTAGTTATATCAACTTGATCTTGATCAGTGCCAAAGATCAACATGTCATCTACATACAAGCAAATGATTACTCCTTTACCAGAAGTATCAAATTTGCTGTATACACACTTGTCTGCTTGATTTAATGCAAAACCATTAGACAAAACAACATCATCAAATTTCTGATGCCACTGCTTGGGGGCTTGCTTCAAGCCATAAAGAGACTTAACCAATTTACAAACCTTATCTTCGTTACCAGGCATGACAAAACCTTCAGGTTGTTTCATGTAAATCTCTTCATCCAATTCACCATTCAGAAAGGCTGTTTTAACATCCATTTGGTGAATTACAAGATTATGTATAGCTGCAAGTGCTAACAATAATCTAATGGCGGTAATCCTAGCAACAGGAGCATAGGTATCAAAGAAATCAATACCTTCTTTTTGCCTAAAGCCTTGGATAACCAATCTGGCTTTATACTTGTCTATGCTTCCATTCACCTTCATCTTCCTTTTGAAGATCCATTTACTACCCAATGGTTTACACCCAGGTGGTAAATCAGACAGTTTCCAAGTATTATTGTGCATAATAGAGTCAATCTCATCTTGGATTGCCTCTTTCCAAAATGCAGCATCCCTTGAAGCCATAGCTTCACTGTAGGTCCTAGGATCTTCATCAACATTAAAACAATATTGATATTGAAAGTCAATTTCATTCCTTGATCCTTCGACGAAATATAGTTGGAAATCATCACCAAAAGATTTGGTTTTCTTTGCTCTTACACTCCTCCTAGGCTCAGAAGGCTCAGGAGGGGTAACAGTCACTTGGTTAGATGTACCAAAGTTACTAGAACTTGCAATCATGTCTGCAGGTTTAGGTAAAGATGTAAACCTATCCTCATTGCCAAAATCAGCATCCCGTGACTCAATAACAGAGTGCACGGATACATAGTCATTAGGTTCTACAACATAGAACCTATAGCACTTAGAATTCTCAGGATAGCCAATGAATACACAATCTATACCTCTTTGGCCTATATTATTTATTTTAGGGTCAGTCAATCTTACCACAGCTCTACAACCCCAAACTCTGAGATAACTCAGTTTTGGTACCTTTTTATGCCAAAGCTCATAAGGGGTTAACTTGTTCCTTTTATTAGGAACTCTATTTAATAAATAACAGGCTGTCAACATAGCCTCACCCCAAAATCCGTCACTTAGGCCAGAATAGCATAACATGGAATTAACCATTTCTTTTAATGTCCTATTCTTTCTTTCAGATACACCATTTTGTTGTGGTGTATATGGAGCAGTGGTCTGATGTATTATACCAGTAGATTGATAATATACTGGATCATAATACTCACCTCCCCTATCAGTGCGAAGTGTTTTAATCTTCACACCATGACGAAGCTCTACTTCCTCTTTATAGATTTTAAATTTATCAAGAGCTTCATCTTTTGTATGACACAAGTAAACATAGCAGTATCTAGTAGCATCATCAATAAAAGTAACTACATACTTTTTATTACCAAGTGATGGAGTTGAATGAAAATCACACAAGTCACTGTGTACAAGTTCTAATACCTTAGTATCTCTAATGACATTTTTGGCGAAAGGTTGTCTAGTAATCTTAGTCAACATACAAGTTTTACACTTTTCACCATTCAATTCAAAAGAAGGTATTAGACTCATTTTTGACATGTCTATCAATCTCTTGTAATGTACGTGTCCTAGTCTAGCATGCCATAATTCAGATTTAACACAATTATTGCTAGAACTAGTAGAAGCCATGCAAACAGAATTATTAACAAATGAAACATCTAAATTTAATTTAAACATGCCATTCAAATATCCAAAGCCAATAAAGTTTCCATGTCTTGACAAGATATACTTGTCACTTTCCAAGACTTGCTTGTAACCACACTTATTTAATACAATACCAGATACTAAATTCTTACGAATTCCAGGTACATAAACAACATTGTTTAAAAGTAAAGAGTTTCCAGAAGTAAAAACTAGGTTAACAGATCCTAGTCCTTTAATTGGTTCAGTTGCAACATTGCCCATCTTTAACACAGATCCATCTTCAATTGGCTTAAAGTCCTTGAACCATTGAAGATTTTTGCACACATGACATGTTGCTCCTGAATCCACCCACCATGATAAATCATCATCCTACACATAAAATGTTTCAGAGATTATTGATACATAATAATTCTCAACAGAATGATCAGTAGGCATCAAAAACAAACCTGGTTGCTTTTCGGGATCCTTGGATCCAGTCGAACCAGCCTCGTTTTTCCCTTTACCTCCACCCTTAGACCTGCAATCTTTCTTAAAGTGTCCCGGTTTCCCACACTTCCAACAGGTTACTTTTGATTTCTTATCGGAACCTTTATTGTTATTGCCTTGAAACTTTCGTTTCCCTTTATCAGCCTTGGAGGATTCACCCTCCTCCACCATGTTCACAGAAGAACCGGTCATGGTTTTAGTACCACCAACAGAACCCTTTTCCATATCACGTATGGATTGTTCAATTTGGAAATGACTTCCAAGTTCAACCAGATTCAATTCCTCTTTCTTATGTTTCAGATTGTTTTTAAAATCTTTCCAAGAGGGGGGCAGTTTATCTATGATACTAGAAACAGAAATAGATTCATCCATTCTCATATCATATTGTGCAAACTGTCCTAATATCCTTTGCAATTCGTGATATTGTTCCATGACAGGCCTAGTGTCTACCATTTTATAGTTAATGAAATTACCAACAAGAAATTTCTTACTAGATGCATCTTCTGCCATATATTTGGCTTCAAGGGAATCCCATAATTCTTTTGCAGACTCTACGTTTTGATAAACATCAAACAAGGAATCAGACATACCGTTAAGAATATGACCACGACATATGTAGTCTGCGTTTTCCCACTTTGAACGAGTGCGAGTCTGTTCCAGGGTTTCATTCTCAACAGCCTCAGGGCATGGGGTACTCAGAACATATACCACTTTCAAATTCGTGAGATAAAAGTGCATCTTTTTCTGCCATCTACGAAAATCCTGCCCAGAAAACTTTTCCAATTTTGCAAACGTCTTATACATATCCTTCACAGAATCAGGGTTCGTCATCTTCAATAATTGATTCGATCTTTGTAGGGGATAAAAATAACGAACACAACCGGATATAATAGAATCTCTTAAAGGCGTGTAAACACTTTCAGATCGAATCAATTCGGTGGTTCTCCCGAATTATTCAATCGGATACAATCCAGAGATTGAGAACGTTTTGTATGGTTTTTGTTTGAAATCTTAAGAACCAGCAAAAGAATTGACCAAGAGAAACCGTATATCTATCAAAACGGGATTAGGGCCATCATAACCGCCCTTTTGGTAGGTTTCAAAGTTGCCAAATTTAGTCCCTCAATTTCCAAAAATTTGATTTTCTGAGGAATTTTTAACATAGCAACTTAATGGAAATAAATTGGAACGTATTTCTTCTTAATGAAAATTTGATTTTCCGAAAATTTCTAACATCATAATAAATTCACATAGGTGTGCACTCCGCACGTCCAAGCCTAAATGATGTTTAATATGACAAAATTGGTCAAACAAGTTAATCCAATTACACTAAAATATCCAACAATTTGTTGTTTCCTTACGGATTTTGTATAAATCAAAATTCTTCTTAATCTTGTGGTTCATTAAATTGTCAGTAGATACATTAAGCAAAGTCGTAAGGAATAAGGATAATGGATTTTCTCTTTGTTATTTGCTTTAAATTAAAGAACAAAAACATTATGAAAGAACAAAGTGTGCGGCACGAGTAAGCGTTCATTCAGGTGGACGGGAAGCTGCCAGATATTGAAGAAAGGGGAGGGTGAAGTATGGAGTTTGGAAGTGATTATGTTTTTAAAAGGTAACGTCGTTGAATGGAGGGTAAGAAAGTATATCAAAATTTTCCGTGTACATAACACTACCATAAGATATTTTCAAAAGACCGTGAAATGAGGTTGTTAAACTTTGATGTGGACTGATATTTGTGAAGTTAATATTTTAAACAAATCCGATCAAACATTGATATGTAATTAAGTTAATGCTCATAATTATATAGAATGTCAATGAGGTTGTTAAACTTTGATTGTGGACTGGTATTAAATTTGTTAAGTTAATATTTTGACAAAATCCGATCAAACATTGATATGTAATCAAATCAATGTTTATTTAAATATTAAGGGATCAATTCCCACCATCCATCTCCATTTGATCTAACTAGAAAGGTGCCCGTGCGATGCGGGGGCGGATTGTTGGGGTGAAGAGGAGGGAGGTGGGGTGGTGAAAAGTGGTTGTTGAGGTGGTTATAAATTGTTGGGGGTGGTTATTGAAATGGTTATAAATTGTTGGGAGTGATTGTTAGGAGTAGTTGTTTCCATAATTAGTAAGTAAAAGTTTGAATTTTTAAGTATTTCTAATTATAGAATAGTCTCAAATACATTATATAGTAGTATAAATGTATGAGATTAAACCCAACATAACACTTTCATTTTTTTTCCCCAAATATTAACATCTCTTAAACGTTAATCGTTAAACGAAAAAAAATACCATCACGACGATTATTTAATTATCTTTCTATAGATAGACACTTTGATATACTTTCGACAAATTTTTTTCTTCATTCTTTTCATTTTCTTTTCTTATATTTTTATGGTTTTTTTTCTGTTGTTGAAGCTTGAATGAAGAAATCACATATGATTAAACACTAATTTGAATATACTAATAAAGTCACATTTGATATTAGTGTTAAATCACATATAATTTTATTACATATCATATGTGATTTAATACTAATATTAAATGTGATTTTATTACAATATTCAAATTAGTGTTTAATCATATGTGATTTCTCATGCAAGTTTCAACAACGAAAAAATAGACGAAAAACATTAAAAAAAAGGTGAAAAAAAATTTGTCGAAAGTATATCAAAGTACCCGTCAATAGAAAGATAATTAAATGTTGGCCGTGATGGTATAATTAAATACACTAAGATGCACCATATATGGATAACCATATGTTTAACTTATCTAGTTATTCATTATCGAGAAACCCCTTATTCCCCCAATAACTAATAAGCGCTTTGGCATAAGCTTACCCAGACTGTAAGTTCTTTATACAAGCTTACCCAAATACCCCTAAATCCCGTATTCCCATGAGAGGTATCCCTCTCACAAACACACGCTGCTTTACACATGATAATTAGGGAAAAAAGAAATACGTTCCAATGTATAACGCACTTTGACATAAGCTTACCCAAACACCTTCAATAAGCTTTTTAACTTTTTTTTTATACCCAATGACATATTAACCTCTGAAAATAAGCCTACACAGAGTAGTAAAACTCGGATCCCAAAATGATCCACAATTACTAGCTACAAGGCTAGTGACATGGGCGAGTTGAGCAGAATCGGCCAAAAGATTCAATTTGGTTAGCTCGGTGGTAACTCGTAAAAAAACTCGGGTTGATGTATTTTAACAAGTGTGTTAAAGTTTCTAAACATATATTTCTAGGGTCCATGAACATATATATATAATAAATTCCTATCTAAGACTATAAGTACTCCATGCTAGGGGTGTTAACGATTCGATCTTTTAAAGAGCTACTCGAGCTCGAGCTCGTTTAGCTTGAGCCGAACTTGATAATTTTCGAGCTCGAGTCGAGCTCAAACAAAATGTAGAGCTCAAATAATTTCATGAGCCAAGCTTTTAAAACTAGTATTTACCTCGGCTCGTTCTCGAAAGCTTGTTTAGTTATTCGAGCCGAACGAGCTAATCGAATTAAATATGTAGTTTCAATATATTTTGATTTTAAATTTTTAATTACTTTTAGTATTATAAGTTAAACTTAAAACCGAAACTAAGAATATGTTAACCTTCAATCACATCAAAGATCCACATTTTAGTTTATATATGTAAATTTAAACTAGTAACGTGGGTTATGTTTTTATAAACCTCACATTGTCATCCTTTTGTTTCACTCATCCATGTGTGGGATGTGAAATGCAATCTTTTTATTTTCTTTTATTTTTTCCTTCAAGCTAATAAGTATTACTTAGATTCTTAATATATACGAATAATTTAAATGTTTTAAATAAATTGTTACTCATGTACGTTCAGTGATTATATAATTACCATTAGTTTTATGCTAGTTAAGTGTTTTATAAAAAAGTAGCTAATATGTTTAATAACCATTTTTCAAATATATAAATGAATTCAATCCAATCATTACTACCGCTAAATAAGAATTATGAATATTTAGATGATTTCAACAAATCTCGCTCTTATAGCTCACGTGATCTTGAGAGTCATATCGAGGTTTTTGTTTAATATATATGCATAACTTAAATGTGTTAAATAAGTTGTTACTCATATATGTTCATTGATTATATAATTACCATTAGTTTTATGCTAGTTAAGTGTTTTATACAGAAGTAGCTAATATGTTTAATAACCATTTATCAAATATATAAATGAATTCAATCCAATCATTACTACCGCTAAATAAGAATTATGAATCTTTAGATGACGAATCTCGCTCTTATGGCTCACATGATCTTTAGAGTCATATCGAGGTTTTTGTGACTAAAAATACAACATATGTACGTATATTGTATATAAATGATTCGCTTTGTGATTGTCACGCTTACACACACAAAAGACATATACGATGAGATTCATATATGTGTTATCACATGTGACACACACATATGAAACTCAAATATGTATGGACACACACATATGAAATACATTATTCTTACCCATATCTACATATAAAGATGCAAATTTGATATATGCATATGCATAAACTCATTGTAAGGTTGCTAAAAATAACCAGTCATGGTTCTTAGACAATAGAACATAAAAGTAACTCCCAATACCGTCTTCCACGGATTATGAGTCCCAATATCATCTTCCACGGTGTATGGGGGAGGTTGAGACATAGACAACCATACCCCTACCTAAGGTAGAGAGGTTGCTTCCGGTTCTACCAAAGGTATAAAAGGACCTCCGGCCTTGCAAGGGGTGAGGATAAAACATAAACAATGTTATTATCTCCAATCTATCTGATGATGAAACCATCATGGTTATTGTTGTTTGTAATATTCTTGTAGAAACTCTTACTCTGAGTTTAGTTATGAACTAAATAACTCTTGCACACGTTTAAATTATGTTAACTAGTTGCTATATTTATGATAATGTAACACCCCCAATTCATGGATGCAGCGGAATTCGAACTGGGTGTTACTTGACGGCACAATAGTCACAATAATAGAAAACGAACTCTAATTGAGTCGTTTTAAAAGATGTATCATTCAAATTATATAAATATCAGAGATTTCAAAATGAGGTCCCAATTGGTTCCATGTTTACAATGTATAATAAATGAGTTTTTGAATGATAAGTAAATTTATAGCCCTCTTGAACATCCGTGCCCTTCCGTGCCATCTTTGATCGTCATGAACCTGAAATACATGCTTGAGAGGTCAACACAAAGGTTGAGTGATATTCATAGAGTTTGTTAAATCGTTTGAACACAATATGTTGGTAGTGTGAGTTATAGGCTCACACCAATGTTTGGAAAACAAAACAGGTAGGCTACGTTATTATACGCCCGGAACATGTATTATACACTAAGCTTATGACACCATAACGTTAACGTGTACCAATATCTATCGGCAGATTTATCTCGGTAGGTACTTTGCTAACATACCTAAATCTCAAATATTAATGCATTTGTTTGAACTAAGTCAATACAAATGGGATTCGTCAATCCCAATAGGCCTATTCACAATATTTGCGCTCACTATTGCTAGTGATTAAATGGTTCATAATAAGGGATCTCGGTTTAGCAAGGTTGGTACTTAGTGATAATAAAACAATCAGGTAAGCATACAATTTAAAAACATTGTGCTCGGTTATAAATAGCATGTATTCCCCCCAAGGGTTTGTAAAACAATTAAGTAATCGAAAGTGGGGCTATGAACTCACCTTAAGTAAGATAGCAAGTAATTAATGTAACGGTTGAATCGTGAAGGTTCTATGAGCAACCTATAATAGAATGTCGCGACTTAGGATCGGAGTAAAGAATATGAAGTAGTGCCTATATATATATCTCTTGCATTTAGTCCATGATGTGGTATGATGTATATTGTATGTCTTTGAAAGAAAAGATTCATGAACATGTATGTTTGGTATATCGTTTACTACCGTTCGGGCTGACATATTTCAGAAGTCATGTTAGTAAGCGTTCGAGGAGCCAGGACACTTTAACTCGTAAATCCACAACTCATCTCGACGGCTTACATAATGAACTCCTCACATGAGGCTCCCTACTATTGTAGTAGTTGATAAAATATATAGATATAAGTTTTGATCCGAAAAGTTACATGTCCGATATTTTGAATAAACTTAGGAAAGTTTATTAGTACATGAAGATTGTTATTAGGGGTAGTTTCATAAGTCTTGTATGACCATTTTCTCTTGGTAATATCTCATGGTTCCCTTTTAAGTGAAGTAGATCCAAATTGCTTGTTCATGTTATCGCCTAATTCATTGTTTCATGTTTACGCCTATGTAAGTTGGTATGGTCATTTCGTCATGGCCTAGCCATGACCTTTGGTCCTTGTTCCAAGGTCATGAGACACAACCTTGGCTCTATCCATGGTTGTGGTCTTGATTATAGGTCATAAGACCTCTTGTTCCTTTTAAAGTATAACCATAATCTAGTGACTTTCGCCTAAAAATGGGCTGTTTAGAATTTGAAGAATTTTATCACTCGGAAAGCGTTTTTAGGTCTCGAGCTTCTTTATTCCTGAACGAAAACGTCGTTCCGGACAACTTTCGTGTTTTAACATTTTGATGAATCGGACCAGAAGTATGACTTTCAAAACCCAAATTTGATCAGAATGGTATTTGGCAGTTTGCCGCAAAGTTTTGGTAACTTCAAATGGGCGTAACTTTTGACTCGTATACTCTTTTTAGGTGGTTCAAATTGCTACGGTTTCCTTGTTAAGTCCTCTACTACAATATGTAATAATCCAATATCATATTTTTACCATTTTGATCAGGTTATACCAACAAAGTCACTAGTTTACTTGTTTTATGAACTCGTCTTATCAATCATGTACAATAACTTGTTTTACTCACTTGTATACATCATGGACATTAATACAAGACATAATATAGCACAAATAATATGTAAATAACATGAACATGATTATTTAACAAGAATCAAGTTAGGGTTTGGCTCACAACTTTTGGCTTTCAAAGATGAAAAGAAGTTAGCATGTAAGGATAGGACATTGATAGACTTGCTTCAGCCCTTTTTCACTTCATGCAATCTTTCTACCCTTGGTATTCTTGAAAGATGGATGATGAAGGTTGACGTGAATTGAGTAGATTTAAACTCAAGAGAAATCACCAAGTATGTTAGGGTTTGGAAGAGTTTTGGTGAATGATATTCTAACTAGGGTTTCTACCTTGAACTTGAACTTGATCCTTGCTAGAACTTGAAGGAAATGAGCAAAGGATGGAAGGGTTTTGGGGGTTGGAGGTGCACGGCACAAAGAAGGGATGGGAGGGAGTATTTATAGTCCAAATGAGGAGGTTAGGAAGCTTACTAGGAAAGTGTTACAACTTGGTGACCAAGTTGTAATTAAGTGTTGATTTAGGGGTAAATTCATGAGATGAAGCCACATGGGTGTGACTCCCCCCTCCTAGGGCGGTTTGGAAACTTGGGGAGAAAGGGTTAGACTTGTGATGATCTTATCCAAGATATCTAGTATGTTTTGACTCCGTAAAATGCAAACCGTAAGTTGTTACATCACAAAACGTAAAACCGGGTATCGTAAAAATACGAAACTTGTAGGAATGATTAAACTTGTCAAAATACTCCATAATAAAATATAAAATGAGTGGTAGGTTCCATTTGGGTGGTAAACCCTGCTAAAAACTGGAAACACGGGTCTAAAACGCGTAATACGTAAAACGTACGAATATTGCGTAAAATTGAGAAAAGTAAAATGTTACTTTTCTAATGTGATAAAAATGATTTAAAATGACTTATAATGTCTAGACTGGGCTCAGTCTAGTGTCGGTTGGTATTATATGTCTTTTAGACATCAAACCGTAAGCCTAAAAATCACGAAATGACTTATAACATCAAGGGATGATTTTTGGTCAATGGAGGAGGGAAAAATATGTTGACTTTTTCTAATGAGTTGAAAACTCAAATCGTCTTAGAAACGCGTTTTGTGGTCTAACGGTTAATCGCCCATACGGTTAAGCGTGCTCATGCGAGAGTAGTACAGGCTTGGGTGACCTGCCGGGAAGTCTTTGGTCATGTTTTTCTCAGTCACGATTAATTCTCAAATAAATCATGAGCGTGTCAAACATTTTTCCGATGTGGGGTCACCTGACGGGATCGAATTTCGTTGTGCGTAGAATTTCTGAATGACGTTTTACCCTAAAACGTGTAATTCCTTAATAACTTTCACGAAAATGATCTGACGAATGTCAAACATTTAATTTGCCATGGAAATGATTTATCACTTGAGAATATCAAATAAACATCAACTTTCGGGAAAATTTCGGAAAGAAATGAATAGTAAAAATGAATAGTAACATGAATAGTAAAAGTGAATAGTGAATTTTCCGGGAATAGTAATTGACCTGAAATTGCGAATTGTTACAGTCTCCACCCCATATGAGAGCTCCGTCCCGGAGATCAATTTGCGTTGGGAGTAGAAACTTTGTTGGTAAAAAGATGTGGGTATTTCTTTCGTATCTGGTCCTCTCGTTCCCATGTGTATTCAGGACCACGTCGTGAGTTCCAACGAACTTTGACAATTGGAATACGGCTTTGCTTGAGTTGTTTGACCTCTCGGTCCATGATTTCTACAGGTTCCTCAATAAATTAAAGATCGTCATTGAGTTGAATTTCATCGAGTGAAATCACGAGTGATTCATCTGACAAGCATTTCTTTAGGTTAGATACATGGAAAGTGGGGTGTACACTACTGAGTTCTGATGGAAGCTCAAGTTTGTACGCCACAGGGCCAACCCTGGCTAGGATTTTTGAATGGTCCGATGTATCTTGAGTTTAGTTTTCCTCGTTTACCGAATCGTATCAAGCCTTTCCAAGGCGAAACCTTTAGCATAACCCTGTTTCCGATTTGGAATTCTAGGGGTCTGCGTCGTGTGTCGGCATAACTTTTATGTAGAAAAGGTATGGTAATAGTCGAATATCAAAGGAAATTGATATAGCAGTCGAATATTAATAGGAATTGAGATAGTAATTGCAATCATAGCCTAGTAGGTAATCGGTTGTTGTACCTAGTGTTTATTGACTTCATACTTATGTTATTTCGGATACAAATAAGTCCACTTATTTATAATTCTTTATTTACATAGAGAGGCATCCCAAACAATGTAAATAGGGAAATATAAACTTATGGTTTAGTGATTTACAATGTCTTTATTTAAATGAAAAGGCATCCCAATCCATTCAAATAATTACAAATCATCCTACACAACATTCATACTTAGTCGGTGAGTTACAAGGTAGGGTATTACGAGATGATACTGGTGTTCCAAAAGTACAAGATGAATATTCAATCTTGTAAAGCTGATGAGGGTGCTTGTGATGTAACTAAGGATGATTTGAGCTTTAAAAGTGCATCAAGATCTATTAATGAGCTTGTGTTTGCCACGGTTGTGAAGGTAATGTTGTGATATGTTGATGAACAAAAGTGCTTAGTGTATGCTTAACATTAATACTCTTAGGTATAGATGTTGAGTTTGCTTTAAAAATCTTAAGAGATTTTAAAAGTTTATGATGGAATGGTATCCTTAGGACCTAAACAGGATAGTACTTCTACAGGATGAAGAGAATAATTGATAACTATCCCAAGATAGTAGTTCGGATTATCTCATAAATGAAAATTTTCAAGAATGAATTTAGATCATACAAATAAGGTGTTAAGATCTTGCTGAGTGGTAAGGCACTATCGTGTCTCTAGATTGTTTTAATGTATTCTGGTGGTTTATCGTGTTCATGTAGGAAATCAATCTAAACATAACCCTAGTACAACTATTCTCAGTATTAGAAAATTTTAAGTCGAATATAGTTAGTCAGACTATATTCCACTGTCCCAAGGTTAAATATAGGTGACTAGTCTATATTTAGCCAAGGTTCGATAAAATTTTCAAATACCTAAATTAGGTATACTTTTGATATGTCCGTTGCTTTCGGGAAACTGTCCACTAAACAAATGTAATGTCAAACCCTTCAATTGCAAGTCCCGGCCATACAAGACTTGTAACCCATGTTTTCACATTCCATTGCATAGAAGATAGTAAGGGTAGGTACGTATGGAAAGGAAGTTTTTAAGTAGTTCTAAAATAGAACATACTTGGCCAGGATCACGAACTTTTAACAATGAAGGTTTCATAAGAAAACTTTGATGAATGTAGGGCTGAACCTCAGCTTTTGTAGGTGATGGATTTGTTTGTCCTTTATAAATCTCATATTTCTTGTTTGGAAATCGATAGATTGTGATGGGTTTTTGATATCATATGAAATGATATTGATGATGTGATGGAATAATTCCAGAGACCATTGCACAAAACACAATGTCTCGGAAGTAGGTTAGACCATTGTGCAATTCACAATGTCTGGGAAGTAGGTTAGACCATTGTGTGACTCAAAACATTTGAGAAATGGTTAAGACCATTGTATAATACAATGTCTTGGAAAATAGGAAAGACCATTGCAATCAGTTACAATGTCTTGGACATAAAATGTTGGAGTAGGAACATGATTGGGAGAATCTGGTTGTGTCGAAATGCCCTAGAATAGGCATACGCAGATATGTTTAGCCCATTGTTTAGATAAATGATTGAAAATAAACCAAGTTTATATATCAATATACTAATGCTTACGGGGAAATGCTCAAAATGGGTATATATGAATATACTAATATGTTTGTGTATCATAACATGCTTACTAAATCCATAATCGTCTGGAGGATGGAAGACACGGAGAGCAGAAGGCTATAAAAATGCTTTTGTTTGTGATGGTAGTTATAGTTTAGGTCTCAATTAGACCCGTTTCTCTATAACCATGGCTCTGGTACCAATCTGTAACACCCCCAATTCATGGATGCAGCGGAATTCGAACTGGGTGTTACTTGACGGCACAATAGTCACAATAATAGAAAACGAACTCTAATTGAGTCGTTTTAAAAGATGTATCATTCAAATTATATAAATATCAGAGATTTCAAAATGAGGTCCCAATTGGTTCCATGTTTACAATGTATAATAAATGAGTTTTTGAATGATAAGTAAATTTATAGCCCTCTTGAACATCCGTGACCTTCCGTGCCATCCTTGATCGTCATGAACCTGAAATACATGCTTGAGAGGTCAACACAAAGGTTGAGTGATATTCATAGAGTTTGTTAAATCGTTTGAACACAATATGTTGGTAGTGTGAGTTATAGGCTCACACCAATGTTTGGAAAACAAAACAGGTAGGCTACGTTATTATACGCCCGGAACATGTATTATACACTAAGCTTATGACACCATAACGTTAACGTGTACCAATATCTATCTGCAGATTTATCCCGGTAGGTACTTTGCTAACATACCTAAATCTCAAATATTAATGCATTTGTTTGAACTAAGTCAATACAAATGGGATTCGTCAATCCCAATAGGCCTATTCACAATATTTGCGCTCACTATTGCTAGTGATTAAATGGTTCATAATAAGGGATCTCGGTTTAGCAAGGTTGGTACTTAGTGATAATAAAACAATCAGGTAAGCATACAATTTAAAAACATTGTGCTCGGTTATAAATAGCATGTATTCCCCCCAAGGGTTTGTAAAACAATTAAGTAATCGAAAGTGGGGCTATGAACTCACCTTAAGTAAGATAGCAAGTAATGAATGTAACGGTTGAATCGTGAAGGTTCTATGAGCAACCTATAATAGAATGTCGCGACTTAGGATCGGAGTAAAGAATATGAAGTAGTGCCTATATATATATCTCTTGCATTTAGTCCATGATGTGGTATGATGTATATTGTATGTCTTTGAAAGAAAAGATTCATGAACATGTATGTTTGGTATATCGTTTACTACCGTTCGGGCTGACATATTTCAGAAGTCATGTTAGTAAGCGTTCGAGGAGCCAGGACACTTTAACTCGTAAATCCACAACTCATCTCGACGGCTTACATAATGAACTCCTCACATGAGGCTCCCTACTATTGTAGTAGTTGATAAAATATATAGATATAAGTTTTGATCCGAAAAGTTACATGTCCGATATTTTGAATAAACTTAGGAAAGTTTATTAGTACATGAAGATTGTTATTAGGGGTAGTTTCATAAGTCTTGTATGACCATTTTCTCTTGGTAATATCTCATGGTTCCCTTTTAAGTGAAGTAGATCCAAATTGCTTGTTCATGTTATCGCCTAATTCATTGTTTCATGTTTACGCCTATGTAAGTTGGTATGGTCATTTCGTCATGGCCTAGCCATGACCTTTGGTCCTTGTTCCAAGGTCATGAGACACAACCTTGGCTCTAGCCATGGTTGTGGTCTTGATTATAGGTCATAAGACCTCTTGTTCCTTTTAAAGTATAACCATAATCTAGTGATGACTTTCGCCTAAAAATGGGCTGTTTAGAATTTGAAGAATTTTATCACTCGGAAAGCGTTTTTAGGTCTCGAGCTTCTTTATTTCTGAACGAAAACGTCGTTCCGGACAACTTTCGTGTTTTAACTTTTTGATGAATCGGACCAGAAGTATGACTTTCAAAACCCAAATTTGATCAGAATGGTATTTGGCAGTTTGCCGCAAAGTTTTGGTAACTTCAAATGGGCGTAACTTTTGACTTATAACATCAAGGGATGATTTTTGGTCAATGGAGGAGGGAAAAATATGTTGACTTTTTCTAATGAGTTGAAAACTCAAATCGTCTTAGAAACGCGTTTTGTGGTCTAACGGTTAATCGCCCATACGGTTAAGCGTGCTCATGCGAGAGTAGTACAGGCTTGGGTGACCTGCCGGGAAGTCTTTGGTCATGTTTTTCTCAGTCACGATTAATTCTCAAATAAATCATGAGCGTGTCAAACATTTTTCCGATGTGGGGTCACCTGACGGGATCGAATTTCGTTGTGCGTAGAATTTCTGAATGACGTTTTACCCTAAAACGTGTAATTCCTTAATAACTTTCACGAAAATGATCTGACGAATGTCAAACATTTAATTTGCCATGGAAATGATTTATCACTTGAGAATATCAAATAAACATCAACTTCCGGGAAAATTTCGGAAAGAAATGAATAGTAAAAATGAATAGTAACATGAATAGTAAAAGTGAATAGTGAATTTTCCGGGAATAGTAATTGACCTGAAATTGCGAATTGTTACAGATAATGCTTTATTGATTATGATCCATTACATGTGATTACAAACGTGTTTATGCATAGACATACAATTTCTCTCATATGATCATTTATACAAACAAACATATACAAACATTCTTCCATATGACACACACATACATTTACAAGAGACACATGAAGATACAAAAATACACATACACAACACGCATATAACTGATTTTTGTTAATAACTCAAACAATTCATAATTTACTTGCGCTTACTAAATAATTTATTATCTTGACTCTAGGTCGAATAACAAAATTTCATCGACCAATTTTATGAATCGAGCTTAAAAAATTATATACTTGGCTATACTCATTCGAAAATCATGTATATAAAAAGAGGTAAAACATATACTATTATTAAGTCATTAATTTTTATTATTTGAGCATCATTTTTTTTTCTTTTCTATTATTAGATCAAGTGTAGTAACTTGGTTACTTAGTTTAATTAGTAAATTTATTAGCATAAGTTAATGAAAAAAATAAATATCATATTTTTAGTTAAGAATTATAATTATAGAACAAAATGTAATGATATAAAATTTATATTTTGAAAATTTTGTGTAGTAGTTGTAAATTGCTAAATCAAATATATATATATATATATATATATATATATATATATATATATATATATATATATATATATATACTAGCCGAGTACCCGTGCCTAACGGCAGCGGTGTCTAGTTTTAAACAAAATTTCAGCGGGGAATAATTCTTTTTCGGCGAACTGTTTATGTAGCGTAAAGAAATCCTCTTCGAATAAATTTTCTAGGTGAGATGGTTTTATGGTGGCGCCAGTGTATTATTTTCAACAAAATTCAGTTGCGCCGATATGTGTCGTTTAAAAGTTAAGACTTAAGAGTATTATACAAACACAAATTATCTTGTGCTTCATTATGCTATAAGAGTATTATATATAAATGGTTTTTTTATCTTGTGCCCTAGGGGCACAAGTTAAGCACACCAAAAGTACATGAAGAGTATACACGGAAGCATATAAAAGTACACATGTATGTACTTTTATGTGGATCACTGTGTAGTTTTTCGTAAGCCCCTTTTGTACTTTTAGTTTGCTTTACTTGTGCCCCTAAGGCACAAGTTAGAAAAACTTGTATATAAATGCAATGTTCTATTTTGCCGCTAAAACTGGTGTCATGTGCTCTAAAACAAAATGTCTTTAAAAGTAATTTAGAGCACAGGTTAAAAAACTGCTCCTAAAAAAAATTGTTCTCAGATAAAAAAAAAAAAAAAAAAAAAAAAATACACAATTTAATAAAAACATAGTTATTATTTTTTATTTATTACTTTTTTTTGGAGAATGGTGTTTATATCAAGTCAGTTTTTTTTTTTTTTTTTTTTTTTTTTTTTTTTTTTTTGAGTAGCTAATAAATTGTGTCTACTAACCCATTTAATATTATTTTTTTAAGTAGGACCCACTATTTCTTTTAGTTGGTTTGTATCTATAAGTCATGAATTATAATGTCCTCCCTAATAAGTGGCTCATATAAATGTGTAGCTCACATTCTCTTAGCTAAAAAAAAAAAAAAAAAAGTTTTTAAGTTTAATATTGTAAATTCGATCAAACTTCTATATCTATATTTAGTAGTGAACAATTTAAAAATTATAAAGACTATTAATATAGAAATCATTTGAAAAATTTATATTTGTTTTACAGGTTATTGAGTGCCCGTTTGGTTTGAGGGGATGACATGGGTTTTGAGTAATTATTATGTAAAAGTAATTTTAGTATAAATTAGGGTTGGGTTCAAACCCTCCAAAACTACCATCTACAAAACTCACCCCAGCACCTTATTTTTCTTTCTCTTTCACCTATTTGTGGGCTCATGTCATACTATTCTCTCTCTCTGTATATTTTTTTTTTCTCATTACTCCCTTCGTCCCAAATTAATAGTCCACGTTTCCTTTTTGAAATGTCCCAGTTTAATTGTCTATTACTAAATATAGATAGGAAAATTTGATCGAGTTTACTATATTGCTCTTAATTGAATTTTTTATTATAAACTTTAAAGAATTTAGATCTACTTTACATGTTTATTTTTCAAAATTTAAAATTTGTAGTTGTTTCAAATTTCTAAAATATGTAATGTTTGACACATAACATTGAAATTGTAAAACAGTACTTAAGCCTTCACATGCTTTGTCATTTCAACATTGGAAAGGTACAAAAAGTACTTAAGTCTTCATCTACTTTGTCATTTCCTATAAAGTCATTGATAAGTTTCGATATGGTTTGGTCAAATAGTCCAAGTCATTCCTGTAAGTATTAACCTTGTCAAAACTACAAATTTCGCATTATATGAAACACCAAGAAGACCTCAAATTTTAATTTATGTCTTACAGCATAAAGTAAATATGAAAAATGACCACAAATTTTGCAAAAGCTTTTAAAATCATTTAAATTTAAATCACTTGAAATTTTCAAAAGTTTTCATGTGCGATTTACAAGCTTGCAAAATCTTCCAAAATACATCCAAAAACTTCACCTTCGTGATTCTTTTACAACTTACGCATTCAATAATTCACAAACATCAACTACACATAAATTAAAATAGCATAGGTTAAAATTTTGAAAAAAAATAAATACTTAATATACATAAAATTTAAAATGTAATACAACTAAATTTCTTAAATTAATAACAACATAGACAATCAAAACTAACAAACTAATAAAAAGAAATTACCCACAAAAATATGAAACAAATTTACTAATTAATTTGAAAATGAACAATAAATTTTAGGCAGCGGCAAAACGCGGATTCCGGCGAAGGCGGCGTCAACAGTATATCGGAATAAAAAACCGTCAAATATTATTAACTCAAATCTGTAAAAAAAAAAAAAAAAAAAAAAAAAAAAAAAAAAAAAAAAAAAAAACGTTACTATCATTTTTATCAATTACGGAATAAAATGTTACAAAACTACAACACAAATTTACGCAACATAATCTTCAAGAATTATACAATCTAAAAGTTTACCCAACAAAATTCAAATTCTCACAAAAACTTGACACGATAAAAAAAATCTAGTTTATCAGATCTAGCAAATATGTTTTGTACAAATCTAGCAAATATGTTTTGTACAAATTTACAAGACATACAATTCAAATATAAAAAAATTCACTGCTTCATATATTAGTGAGTAACCTCGTGTCCAAAATAAAATAGCAAATTTATAAATACAAAATCTATAATAACAAAATGTATATTAACAAATCTATACAAACAATACCTTTTAAAGCACTAATAATTACACTAATAATTTTTCCGGTGACTGTTACAACTTTTTCTGGCGAGAGAACGGCGGTTACTTCAGCAGCAAGCGGCGGTAAGTGGCTGCAAGCGGCGGCACTAACAAAAAAAATACATAAAACGTTAGATCTACAAAAAAAATATTGATCTACATAAAACCAATAGATCTATAAAAATGTACGGATCTATAAAAAAAACTTTAGATCTACTAAAAAAGGTATAGATCTAAAAAAAAACTATATATCTACAAAAAATATATATACATTTATATCCCGAAACTTAGTGTTGGAAGGTTTCGGTGGTGCGTTAGTGGTGCAGTCGGATTGGTGGTGCAGTGGGATGGTTGGGCGGTGGCGGCGTATGTTGGTGGTGGCGTAGCGTGGTGGTGGTGTGGTTGGGCGGTGGTGGCGTCAATTGGTGGCGGCGTCGCATGGTGGAGGTGAGAGTGTATTTTTTTAGAGTGAGATGAGTGTATCATGAGATGTGAGAATGAGGATGATGAGGGTGTGATATGTTTATGTGGGTGTTTTATTTTAGAGAGAGAGGGAATGGTAGCAGATTTTTAGAGATATATGAGAGAATTTGGGTGTGTTTTATTTTAGAGAGAGAAAATAGATGGGTATAATGAGTTTAGTGTTGTGTGAGTTAGATTATATATTTAGTGTAGGTTCGGGTGTAGGATCGGGTGTTGAATCTTAATTTTAGGTTCGTAGTTAGGTTTGGTTTTTGCTAAGGGATATCTATGCTTTATAAGGGAGTATATATATATATATATATATATATATATATATATATATATATATATATATATATATATATATATATATATATATATATATATATGAAAAGTATCCAACATTGAAAATAATAAGAAATATGAGGATAGATGAACACTATAAAACAAAGACCCACTTTATTTTTCATAAGAAACCACATCTACTTGAAATTATAAAAGACAAGTATGATATGATTATTATACACTCTTTTTGCTTAAAATGCAAACTGTTGTTTATTATGGTGTCAATCAGAACATACAAACGCAAGCAGAAGACTAATAAACATAATGATTAGAAAGGTATTCTAAGATAACAATGAAAATACTAACTCTAAAAATAATGAGTTCCAAAGCCAAATACAATTCAAACAAAGTCTAACTGAAGATGAATCTAAATCTAATCCACAAGCAAATGGGTGTCTAATCATGAGGGTGGTCCACTAAGAGCTCCTATGCACTCTTCTCTCAATCCCAGCTTCCAACCTAAAACTTCCCGCATGAAAAGAAATGCGGCTGAGCTTAAAAAGCCCAGTGAATAGATATAACCAAAACGAAATAATCAAAGCATATATAAATATAGAGAAATGGAACCACCGAACAATTTATCAAATGTCAAATGAATAAGCACTGAAGGATCAGCTGAACAAATATCTTAAGTCAAATGAGATAATCAAGAGATAATACGAATGTCAGATAATCATAATGAACCAAGGAATCAAAATCGGAACAACTACGAGTGTGTCTAAATGAGATACTCGAATAGACCAAATAATCACATAATCTCATGTATCCGTCAAATCATATGTGTACCTCGAGAGGAGACCTCCATAATACCAAATGGAGTAGCTAGCTCCCAGAAGTGAGGGGTGCAAGGCATGCACTACCTAATCACTAACAAAACAAAACAAAATGCGTAGGATGCCCTGCAAAACAAATCACATATATACACCTGCTCATGACAGGTATATGCACATATCATAATGGCC
The DNA here is from genome assembly GCA_030686995.1 of Artemisia argyi. Taxonomy (NCBI): domain Eukaryota; kingdom Viridiplantae; phylum Streptophyta; class Magnoliopsida; order Asterales; family Asteraceae; genus Artemisia; species Artemisia argyi. The sequence continues at coordinate 200,340,221 of CM060683.1, read as the reverse complement.
AAGTGATCAAATATCATATCATATCATATCAAATGGGGACGCCGTGGACTAATCACACCGCCATAGATAGTGTCATGCCATTGGTGCCATCAATGATATGGCCATGGTACCTCCATGGCTAGTTAGCTCGGGCACTGAACAGAACATATCATATCAAACCATATTGTGACACCCCCAAAATCACAACGCAACGGAATACCACTTGGGGTGTCACCTCATAGTTCATACACACAAGTTACAGAAAACGACCTCAAAAGAGACGTTTAATAAAATATCACATTCGATTTGACAAATCAGAGTACAAGATGAGGGAGGTGGCGGCGCTCAGTGGTGATGGCGGTGGTATAACTGTAGTGATGATAACACGACCACAACACCAAGAAAGGAACCTACCATGGCCATCACTCGAACTCAAAGTACCCTATCCTCCTAAACATGATGATGATGACTGTTGCTGTGCTCAATGGTGGTGGTGATGCCGCAGGTTTTGATCTCTAAATAGAAAGAACAAATATATTGTTGAGAGGATTTGGATGAGTTTGCATGTTACTATGAGATAAGGATTTAGATGAACAACTATCAATTTGGTGTAAGCTTTTTGGCAATCCAAGATGTGTCCCACGACACATAAAATATACGGCCACCTGTTCATGAGGTGGTGAGATTTGGCTACTTTTAGTCAAAATTTAGATAATTTATATAACTTAGGTTATGGTTTGATCCTAGTAATTACTAACATTAAATCCTTAAGTCACGAAACTTAAAACCGGGCAACACAAAAATGTAATACTTATAAAAATGTCAAAACTTATCAATATACTCCAACTAAGTATATTAGATGTGTGATAAGTTTAATGGAGAGCATATACGTTGATAAAACCTAATAACGTAGATTTGAGTACGCGTATTGCGTAAAAGATGCAAGGTTTACGTAAAATGGAAAAAAGTGAAAAGTGACTTTTAAAATAGGATAGTAAGGAACCAAAAGTGCATCAAAAGTGTAGACTGGACATAGGCTAGTGTCGGTTAAATTAATTTTTACGTGTCATGACGTACAATTGTTTAAAAATATAATATTTAGGTAATTAGAATAGAAAATTTTAATGACATGAAATTATGAAATGTCACACATATCCATAATCATATCATATCCAAACAGATCATATCAACAGAATGGAATTATATCGAAGCAAAGGATATCAAACTAATAACTAAACGAATATCAAATCAGATGATCATATCAAAGTGAATCATATCAAACGGAATCATATCAAATGAATCATATCAATGGATCATATCAAAGCAAATGAATGAAAGTCAAGGATCAAGAAATCATGAGAAATCCTACTAAAAAGGGATAGAATATATGTACCTCAAACCGCGAATGAATCCGTATCAAAAAATACAAGGATTGGAAGTTACTCTATCTTCAACAAATCTACACGAATTAGTGTTCATAATATACTTATTAGCTCGTTAATGTCATAACGGATTTCATTTCTTATAGTCGTTCATTAATATGATTAGGGTTTCATATGTGAAATTAGGTTAAAATATGTTCAATATTATCCGAATTGAGGTTTCAAATGTAATTTAGGTCATAACACATTAAATGGGATTAGGTTAAACCAAAACCTTAACTTATGTTATATTTCAGATTTTATCACGTTTTGGCCCCTTTAATTTTGAATTTAATGAAACATTAGACGAACTCTTGAGGTGCTATAATTTTTGCTACAGCCTCCTACATATGTCTAATACTTCCAGTAATTTTTATGGATTTTATCTCTTAGTGCAAATATATGATCAAAAATCGATTATCTAAGTCTATCTAGAAAATGACCTGATGGTATACCTGAAAAGTTTGTATTTAATAAACATAGTTGGACATTTCAGAAAAATTCACAAAAATTCCAGTAACTAATATACATCCTAAACATTCCCCTGCCAAAATTTGGGCTTGTCAGACATAATATTCTATGAATTAAAATCATAAGGACCGACTGATTTTCAGACATCCAAAATACAGTTTTGACACTTAATCTCCCAAAAATCAAAAGACTACTTTCCTGACCTCCAATGACCACAAAGTTTGATATGCAGATAGTACACTTCATGAACTAAGTTTTAGACTTAAGAATTATGCAAAAACATGTTGATATCATTAAATTAGGCCCCTTGCAATACGAATAATTTTCTGGACAACATGTTAAATTTACGTATATATATTAATATGTAAATGTCTAGTATCGAACCCGAGACCTCGGGATTGCACACAATACAAACGAGAGTCAAAGATTAATAAATATTAATTGTTAGATATATTTATTAAGAACACAAGTTTAAGGACTAATGGTCGTTAGTTATTAATTGTACGGGCTAACTATTGTTAAAAGGAAACGAAAAGGACTAGATTGAAACTTGGTGATTAGAAGGATCCGGAACACCCTTTGGGTGTGTGTGGCCGGTCGATCAAGGCCCAAGGGGGAAACCCATTGCCCTAGCTTGGTCTCCAAGTTTTCATCTAGTATATATACAAACCCAAGGGTCATTGTTTCTCACCCTTTTGTGCACACACAATACCCTAAAGCTTGTTTCTTCCTTGTTTCTTTTCCTGCCGATCGAACCTACAACCCATAAGGGTTTTGGGTTTGCAATTAATTTGATTCGGTATTAGTTTGTGTGTACAAGAACGAGGTAATAACTCACTATAGTTATTATCAAGAGATCGATAAACAAAAAGGTAAGGGGTTTATCATAGATCTATTATTACATAAGATCAAGATTAATTGAAGTGCATCGGGTACATTCCTATTTATGTTTTAGTTAATATTATGTGTTATACTTGATCCTAGCTTCCGCAATACGTGTACTTTGATTGTATAATTCTAACAGTGGCATCACGAGCCATGTATAACATGTAATTGATTACTAAAACGTAATAAAAATTGGATCTTTAACTGTTTTAGATACATGTTTTGATCTAGGGTTTTTCTTTTTAATTTTTTTTTTAAATTTTGAAACCCTAACCCTAATTTATGGGGCGGTCGTTTTTCCACTTAAAACCCTAATTAGGGTTTGTGGTTTATTTGATTAATTTGTAATCACTAGAAACCCTAGGTCCGTAACCGGTTATGTGGACGTATCTTGAGACCTATGTGCTAATTGTTAGGTTTTATCCGTGACGAAACATGCATGTTAGTCATGGATTTTGTTTTTTGTCAAATTTTTTAGATAGATCTTTAATTGGGGAAGACTCCAATAGATATATATTAAAATCAATTTATATGCTATGTGGTGTGTATATTAGCTTTGACCTACGCAATCGATTCGTCAATGTATGTGGCTCCACTTCCATCAAGAAGGGAAGGCCTTAGTTGATTACATGCATTAATAAACCTAGACTTGATTTCATTAGGATCTTTTCTAATAAGGATTGCATGTGGCTAATTGTTTCACGTTATTTATTATTGGTTGTTTTGTTTTCTTTGAATACATGTTTTATTGTTATTGTTTGACATGATGTAAGCAATAATAGGGTGTTTTTTCATAAAGAAAATAATACGGACTAATAATGGTGAAACCCTAAGTGATAAAGATTGAATCTTGCTGAGTCTTATGTGCCAACAACGGTTCACTTCGCACGGTAATTCGCTCCAAGGCGAGACTAGCAAGATTCATACTTTATTACATGTTTTGAGATTGAATCCATAAAATTTTGCTTGATTGATGTTTTGTACAAACATGCTTTTAAAAGTAACTCTTTTAAGACAAGATTCATAATCGTGATATAAAGGCTTAGAAAAGAGCCTTAGAGTCTGCCTTGGTTATCACACTCTTGAATACGTCTTAAACGAATTTCTTTTAAAATCATTCTTGTAGAAAGTCATCTTAGGGTTTTTCAAACCTCAAGTAAAACTTTGTGTATTAATCTTACGAATTGGTTATAAAAAGGTTTTGAAAACTTATGCTATAAAGATGAGTGCATGCATCTTTATACATATTTCGATTGTCACATCAAAATTGAATACCCTGAAAAATTTAAGTTACATGCCATCTACCTATAAGAAACACTTGGAATTATAATTTAGTAAACGTGAGACCTAGGCTAAATTTTTCAAAACAAGGTAAAATTCTTTTAGTGCGTGAGACCATAATTGTAATTTTACATGTTTCTAAGGTAGACGACTTAATTAAGTTGTGTGTGAGACCTAGAACTTAAGGCATGAGATGGGATGAAACATGCTTACAAGGCAAATTGATGAATCAATTTGTAGTAAATCCCATAATGGTCTAGGAATTGGAAATTTTGTTTGCTAATTATTGTTCGACAGATTACCATCTTTTGTACTTTCACCACTAGCAGATCAACTGATGTGGTGGAACTATGTAAAGTTGGATCCTAGATTTTCAAGAAAATAAGTTGGTTATATGAATATAGCCTTTGGGTATTATATTTTCTTGAAGATATTAATTATTGAAAATACTAATGTTTGAACTTTTATCTGTAGATATGGCTCAACCCGATAACCCATCTGTGATTTCTGCTTTCAAGAGTCATCTTGAAAGGGAAAAATTGACTGGAAAGAACTTCAATGATTGGTACCGATCGCTTACAATTGTCTTGAGAGCGACCGGCAAACTCGATTATGTGAAGAATGATTGCCCTGCAGAGCCTGCTGCTACTGAACCAGCAACAATAAAAGAGGCTTGGACACTTGAGCATAATAAATTCAATGAGGTTGCTTGTTTAATGCTCACTAGTATGAATGCTCAATTGCAAAAGAAGTACGAGTATTCCTATCCCAAGGATATACTTGATGAACTTCGAAAGTCTTATGAAAAGTCTCCTGCAGTTGAATTGTATGAGTCTCTTGACAAACTACACAGCTGCAAACATGGTGATGGTAAACCAGTTGAAGATTTTGTGAATGAGATAAGAGAATACTTTGATCAACTTCACAGAATTGGATTTGGTTACCCCGACAATGTGCAAGTGCACTTGATCAACAGGTCCCTTAACAAGGACTTTGCTGGTTTTGTGCAGAACTTCAACATGCATTGCTCAGGGAAGACAGTCTCAGAATTACTCGCATTGCTTGTTGATTATGAGAAAAGTCTACCAGCCAAGGGCAAGGCTCCTACCCCGCAAGTGTTTGCGATTCAAGGGGGAGAATCCAGAAGAAATCGCATGTGAACAAAGGCAAAGGGAAGGGTGATAAAGGCAAGCAAGCCATGGCCTATCAACCACAACCCAAGATGAAGCAACATTAGCCTAAGTAGAACAAGGTGAATCCGCCAAACAAGAAGGATCAGGCTTGTCACCATTGTCATGAAAAGGGCCATTGGAAGCGCAATTGTCCTCTCTACATTCATGACTTGCGACTCAAGAAGCAGGGTAATGTAGCTGGTAACCCCAGTTCATCAGGTGCGTTCTTTATGATTGAATTATTCACTCTTACTCCTAAATTTAATTCATGGGTATATGATACGGGATGTGGCATTCATATTTGCAATACCTTGCAGGGGTTTAGATTTGAGAGAAAGCTGGCCTATGGACAACTATTCTTGCACGTGGGTAACGGAGCACATGTAGAAGTTGAAGCTATAGGCGTATTTAATTTAATGTTGCCTTCGGGCCTTGAACTATCTTTAAATAATTGTCATTATGCACCGTCAATTGTTAGAGGTGTAATTTCATTTTCATGTTTGTTGAACCTTGGTTTTGATCATACTGTTACTAGCAATGGAATTTTGGTTTCTTTAAATGGTGTTGTTTATTTTAATGCTATTGCTGTGAATGGTATCTTTGAAATTGATATGAATGATAATGATAATGCTTCTGTTAATAATAATTCAATGTATAGCATCAATAATAAGAGAATCAAGAAAGGTCTGGATTCGTCTTATCTTTGGCATTGTCGACTTGCTCACATTGGCAAGGCTCGCATGAAAAAGCTGCAACATGATGGGCTTTTAGATAAGATCACTGATGAATCATTTGATAAGTGCGAATCTTGCATTGCTGGGAAGATAACAAAGAAACCCTTTAAAAATAGGATCGAAAGGGCTAATGATCTACTTGGTCTTATACACACAGATGTGTGTGGACCACTTAGACATGTGTCAAGGAGAGGTGCTAGCTACTTCTTAACATTTACGGATGATTACAGCCGTTATGGTTATGTTTATTTACTTAAACATAAACATGAGGTGTTTCAAACATTCAAAGTGTTTAAAGTAGAAGTAGAGTTGCAACTTGGAAAGAAGATTAAAGCTCTTCGATCCGATAGAGGTGGTGAATACCTGAGTCAGGAGTTCATAGATTACTTAGCTAAGGAGTGAATTGTCCAGCACCTTACTTCTCCATATACTCCACAATAAAATGGTGTATCTGAGAGAAGGAATCGTACATTGCAAGATATGATACGATCTATGTTTAATCTAACAAATCTTCCTTATTCGTTTTGGGATTATGCCTTAGAATATGCGGTTCGCATTCTTAATATGGTTCCAACAAAGAAGGTGGATAAGACTCCATATGAGTTATGGACTTGAAAAGCTCCTAACTTGTCTTATCTAAAGGTCTGGGGTTGTGAGGCGTATGTTAAATGTGACTCAGCAGACAAACTCCAACAAAGATCTGTAAAGTGCGTCTTCATAGGATACCCTAAGGAAACTATGGGTTACTACTTTTATTACCCACCTGAAAACAAAATTTTTGTTGCAAGGTATGGAGACTTCTTGGAAAAGAAGCTCATATCTCAAGAATTCAGTGGGAGAGTATATGATCTGGAAGACGATCAAGAAGATGTAACACCTTCTGAAAACACTAGCCAACTTCCTGTGGAACCTGAAAGTTTAGGTCCTCCACCTGAAGTTGAAGTGGTTCCCATTCGTAGGTCAACTAGACCTGTGAAAGCTCCTACACGTCTATGTCTTAATGTAGAGTGTGATGATAACTTACTAGGGGATCTTGATGAACCTACAAGTTATAAGGCTGCCTTGAATAGTCCTGAAAAGGAAATATGGCAGGTTGCTATGAATGGGGAAATGCAATCCATGAAAGACAATGAAGTCTGGAAGAAGTAGACCTACCTCCGGGTGCCAAGTTAGTTGGGAGTAAATGGCTCTACAAGAAAAAGACTGATATAGATGGTATTGTACACACCTATAAGGCCCGTTTGGTAGCTAAAGGCTATACTCAAACTTTTGGTGTTGACTATGAGGAGACCTTTTCTCCTGTAGCTGACATTAGGGCTATTAGGATTCTTATAGCCATAGCCGCTTACTATGACTATGAGATTTGGCGAATGGATGTCAAAACCGCTTTCTTAAATGGTCGCCTAGATGAAGACATCTATATGGTGCAGCCTGAGGGGTTTGTGAATCCAGAATTCCCAAATCGTATATGCAAACTTCAAAGATCCATTTATGGATTGAAGCAAGCATCACGACAATGGAATAACAGATTTGACTGTGAGATTAAAAAGTATGGATTCACTCAAAATCTTGATGAGCCATGTGTATATCACAAAACTAGTGGGAGTAATGTAATTTTCCTTATTTTATATGTTGATGACATATTGATCATGGGAAACGACATTCCAAGTTTGCAAAACGTTAAACCATATCTTGGAAGTTGTTTTTCTATGAAAGATTTAGGGGAAGCTGCATTTATTCTGGGAATCAATATATATAGAGATAGATCTCAGCGATTAATTGGATTAAGCCAAAGTGCTTACATTGATAAAATATTGAAGAGATTCAATATGCAAAATTCCAAGAAGGGATATTTGCCGATGCAAGAACAACATGGCTTTTGCAATAAAGTTTGTGCTTCAACACCTGCAGAGGTGCAACGCATGAAGAGAGTCCCTTATGCTTCGGCTGTGGGATCTATTATGTATGCAGTGAAAAGCACAAGGCCTGATGTGGCATTTGCTCAGAATTTAACCAGTCGATATCAGCAGAATCCAGGTGAAAAACACTGGACTGCTGTTAAGCATATTTTTAAGTACCTTAGGGCTACTAAAGAGATGTTCTTAGTTTATGGGGGTACTCAATCTACAGAACTTGATGTTACAGGTTACTGCGATGCTTGTTGGAAAGGTGATAAGGATTATACGAAGTTACAGACGGGTTATGTCTTTGTCATTAATGGAGGAGTTGTTGATTGGAGGAGCAGAAAGCAGAGTGTACTAGCAATGTCTGCTACAGAAAGTGAGTATATAGCTGCTTCAGAAGCTGCAATGGAAGCTGTTTGGATTAAGAAGTTTGTTTCAGGGCTTGGGGTTATGCCTTCGATTCGACGACCTATAAAAATGTATTGCGACAATTCAGCTGCAATTACATTTGCCAGTGAGCCTGGAATCATGCGAGGCACCAGACATTTCCCGATTAAGCATCACTATGTTCGAGAACAAGTCGAAATAGGTGAAATCGAAATGCTCAAAGTTCACACAGATGAAAACTTAGCAGATCAGTTAACAAAGCCTCTACCTGGCACCAAGCTTTACAAGCATGCTGAAGGCATATGGCTTAGATTAGCTGAAAGTTTCATGCCCATTTGTGATTAGTATTTGGATAAGGGATGTAATGTACAATTGTTATTTTAATGGAATAAAATATTTGTTATGTTTAATTTTCATTGTCTTAATAATATATCCTATATTTGCATGTTTAAATCCATGAATAATTTATTATTCTAAACTGTCCGTTGTTGATTAATGATATGGGAATATCATTAAACTAAGACAATTTTGAGTATTAGTTTAGGATATACTTGAAAGTATATTGATGCGTAGTCATACCAATTTCACATGATATTCGATGAATTGAATATTGGACTGATCCTAACAATATGATTTAATATTTAATGTGAGAATCATATTTAAATTTATCCTCAGACTTGAGATACCAGATAAGTGTCATGGATGTAGTGCATTTTTGTGAAGCAATCTACCGCTCACCGTAATAGGGAGTTATAAGGGTTGTTTTCAGAAGTGTTGCAAAGTTCATGGGTTATTCTTGTAGTCAAGAGAGAATTTGTTCCTTCTGATTTGTTCAGAAGTTTAATACCGCTGGGCCCCTCGTAGGGTTGACAAAATGTTTGCGTGGTCACGCTCAAAGTCTATCTGGAATACGTTCAAATATTTTGGTAATTTTGTTCAATCATAAAGAGACGAGAAACATAATATTAATAAAGAATCTCACATATTTATTAATGTAGTATTAGAAAGAAAATGATAATTATAATGATGAATCATTATAGGTTTTTTCAGAAAACCTAGCTCGGATCGAACTAGGGGCGTTGGAGTGTTGCAAGACGCCTACCAATGTCATTTTACTATTAATAGTTATACGAGTGGGAGCTGTTAAATTTACGTATATATATATTAATATGTAAATGTCTAGTATCAAACCCGAGACCTCGGGATTGCACACAATACAAACGAGAGTCAAAGATTAATAAATATTAATTGTTAGATATATTTATTAATAACACAAGTTTAAGGACTATGGTCGTTAGTTATTAATTGTATGGACTAACTATCGTTAAAAGGAAACGAAAAAGACTAGATTGAAACTTGGTGATTAGAAGGATCCGGAACACCCTTTGGGTGTGTGTGGCCGGTCGATCAAGGCCCAAGGGGGCAACCCATTGCCCTATAGCTTGGTCTCCAAGTTTTCATCTAGTATATATACAAACCCAAGGGTCATTGTTTCTCACCCTTTTGTGCACACACAATACCCTAAAGCTTGTTTCTTCCTTGTTTCTTTTCCTGCCGATCGAACCTACAACCCATAAGGGTTTTGGGTCGAAAATTTTATTAATAAAATTTTCCTTGTGTTTAATCTTGCAATTAATTTGATTCGGTATTAGTTTGTGTGTACAAGAACGAGGTAATAACTCACTATAGTTGATAAACAAAAAGGTAAGGGGTTTATCATAGATCTATTATTACACAAGATCAAGATTAATTGAAGTGCATCAGATACGTTCCTATTTATGTTTTAATTAATATTATGTGTTATACTTGATCCTAACTTCCGCAATACGTGTACTTTGATTGTATAATTCTAACTGATACGACCCGGTTAGGGGTTGTATCGGGATAAGGCACCACTTCAAGCGTGTGCTGGCTCCGTCAGAAGATAGAGAGAAGAACTAGAGATTTGTTTATCTTTAACTTTGATTGATTGATTATAATAAATGATTACAAAAGTATTTATAAGACAAAGTAAACCCTAATACTTAAATAAGCCATGGGCTCGAGCCCAGGCGTATCATTCCCCACTCCTTCAAAACCACCTTGCCCTCAAGGTGTTGTCTTAAAACATTCTTAATCGACTTTCCTAAAGAAACATGAAAATAATCCTAAACAAAGACATGTAAATAAAGATAAATTATATGACATAATCTTTATGCCATACGTTTGGACTTCTTGAGTCGTTTGTGCAGTCCGCCCTCCTGCAACATTGGCGTAATCCGGGATCCCATAATCTTCTTTGAATTGCAGCCTTCACCTTTTCCTTCTTTCGTATTTCTTTGCCTTGGCCATAACACAACATCATTCTTCCGTCTCCCGCTACACATGCCATAACACTCCCCACTCCTTCAAAAATCACCTTGCCCTCAAGGTGATACGAAAAATATGCAGATTGAGAGTCAATTGGTGCCTTATCCCGATACAACCCCTAACCGGGTCGTATCAATTGGTGCTTTCATTGAGAGCTCTCGTTGAGAGGGTTTTTGATTAGGGTTCAAAAAAAAAAAAAAAAAAAAAAAAAAAAAAAAAAAAAAAACTGTTCATCGCACTGTTCATCGACGGCACTGGTCATCAGATCACTGTTCATCGAAAAAACTGTTCATCTTAGTACTGTTTGGTACTGTTCATCGTACTATTACTGTTCATTGCGGGTACTATTCATCAGGGAAAAAAAATTATTTTTTTTTTTAGTTTTTAGAATTATTCATGGCAACAGTTGGCAAAGATCAGGACGCGGAATACGCACTCTCTAAGCTCTTGCAAATGGGTACGGTTGCCGAATATGAGAGTGAGTTTGTGGTACTTGCAAATAGAGTAATAGGGATCTGTGAATCTTTACTTACATCGTTTTATATCTCTGGACTTAAACTGGATCTACAATGTTTACTCTTACGGTCAAATCCCAAAACTTTAGACGAAGCTTTTTCATTGACTCGTGCGGCGGAAACACGCTTCGCGAACCTAGATATTTGGGAATTTTTGAGGTCCAATCCTTTAACTTTGGGAGAAGACTTCTTCAAAGCTCGTATCACCGAGGTTCGTTTTGAGACAATTGCAAGGGAAGAGAAAGAGCATATCGTTGAAAAGAAAATAGATGTCATTCTACCATTAGAGGGTGAATTTGCTTCACCTAAGGCGGCTGAAGAGTCATTGAATGTTGATGAGTATATTGGAGTTGAAGAGGTTGTGGGTGGTGGCGAAGTGCTTAAGGTTGTCGAGGATGAGTTGAGTAGAGTGATATCGACACTTAAGGATGGAGGTGGTGAATTTGATAGTCGTTTGGATGAAATTAATTTGAATTTAAGCGAGGAATTAGCGGACTCTCAATCTGCATATTTTTCGTATCACCTTGAGGGCAAGGTGATTTTTGAAGGAGTGGGGAGTGTTATGGCATGTGTAGCGGGAGACGGAAGAATGATGTTGTGTTATGGCCAAGGCAAAGGAATACGAAAGAAGGAAAAGGTGAAGGCTGCAATTCAAAGAAGATTATGGGATCCCGGATTACGCCAATGTTGCAGGAGGGCGGACTGCACAAACAACTCAAGAAGTCCAAACGTATGGCATAAAGATTATGTCATATAATTTATCTTTATTTACATGTCTTTGTTTAGGATTATTTTCATGTTTCTTTAGGAAAGTCGATTAAGAATGTTTTAAGACAACACCTTGAGGGCAAGGTGGTTTTGAAGGAGTGGGGAATGATACGCCTGGGCTCGAGCCCATGGCTTATTTAAGTATTGGGGTTTACTTTGTCTTATAAATACTTTTGTAATCATTTATTATAATCAATCAATCAAAGTTAAAGATAAACAAATCTCTAGTTCTTCTCTCTATTTTCTGACGGAGCCAGCACACGCTTGAAGTGGTGCCTTATCCCGATACAACCCCTAACCGGGTCGTATCACTAACACAACATACTAGTGAGACAGAAACTATATACCAACCAACCCTTTTTATTTATGATTTGATATACACGTTTTAGCTACATGTCGACACACACAACACCAGTAAACACAAGATATGATCGACACCACAACACGCCCACACAAACATGATTCTAACATCAGATTTAACTAGGCAAATCACACACATAAAATCACCTTGCATGTTGTCACGAATATATAAAAAAATCAATTGTCAAAAGAAATAGAACCTTGAGTTGCACGGTCGCCAAGAATAAATAATCCTTTATTACTAAAATGGTGGCTGCTTTCTTTATTTATTTTTTTTTATTTATTTTTTATTCGTGAATGATGCCTCCAATTTGACCTTCGAATATAATACAACAAAATTTGTTGATGTTCTACCTTTCTTTAATGACGAATTGTTATATGAATAAAAGAGTTGGCTGGATTTTTTATTTGTGAATCGTGAATGTCACAATCAAATGTAGGCTGATAATTTATTGTTTTCATGAAATCAATAAAGAAAAGGGTGACTAATTATTTATTGTATCTCTCCTCTGTGAAGGGGACGAATTGTGTATTTCACAATTAATAAATGGTTGTTTTCTTGTGATTACAGTTCACACCGCTCTTGACTAAACTAATCTAATAGAAAGTCAAGGGGCTTGAAAGCTTACCTGATTATTAGAGTGAATGATTAAATAATGGGGTAAATTGTGTATGAAAAAAAAATGACGGCTGAGTTTTTATGAATTGAATGTGTCAATAAAAGGGTTGTCGTGTGTATGTTTGGAAGGGGAAAGGTAATACCATTGTTTGTTGTTTAGGCAAGATATCACATGAATATCCTCTCAAAGAATGAAATGTCATAGAGAAAATGATAAAAAAATATATTAAACTTGACACTTTTTACCATTGTATGTTGCTAACTATTTTTTTTTTTCATTATAACACAGAACATGACATATTTTGTTATTGTATGTACTAAGCGTCGCATCGTTAGTCCTTTACACTAACGGTCGTTAGTAAATAACTTAAAATTCCGATTTCTTGCATTTTTATACGTTTTGTCCGATTTTACACATTTTTGTCTGTTTTTTCATATTTTCGTCCTTTTGTACGTTTTCGTCTGTTTCTGCACGTTTTCGTCTGTTTTTACACGTTTTCATTCGTTTTCTTACATTTTCATCCATTTTCATACATTTTCATCCGTTTTTACACATTTTCGTCTACTTTTACACGTAAAAAACAAAAAATAACAATAACAATAATAATAATAATAATAATAATAATAATAATAATAATAATAATAATAATAATAATAATAATAATAATAATAATAATAATAATAATAAGGAGGCTCCACTAGGTGCGTGATATCCTTGTTGATATATGCTCCAAGGTGGGAATCATGGTGCGTAAGGAGGCTCCACTAGGGTTTCTTTCAGAGGAGGGAAGGGAATTACATCCTGAAGATTTGCTATTATTTAACTTGCTTCAGGGTAAAGATGCTTGTCTGGATGTGACCGGGGTCTCTCTCTTTGCTGGTACTGGGGCGACTTCGTGGGCTCCTGGGTAGCTTTGAGTAATGCGGTGGAGAAGAAGAGGAAGAAGTATGCGTCCAAATGTGAAGACAATGGATACAAATTCGTTCCTTTCGCTTTTTCTACGTTTGGGGAATTCGAGACGGAAGCTTTGAATACACTTTCTCGTATTAAGTCTATTGCCATCAGCCACTCAAATAATATTAAGAGCGGTGGTTTTATCGTTCATAGAGTTAGTTTTTGTATTCAGAAAAGAGTGGAAGCTCAGTTAGTGTCTAGACTCCCTTCCAATTTTGTGTAATTTTTCATGTTTCTAACGAAAATGATGGTTGTAATAATAATAATAATAATAATAATAATAATAATAATAATAATAATAATAATAATAATAATATGAATATAATAATAATAATAATAATAATAATAATAATAATAATAATAATAATAATAATTTCATACGTTTTTATCCGTGTTCATACGTTTTTATCTGTGTTCGTCTATTATTATATATTTTACTTTGTTTTTCTTATATTTTATCCGTTTTCATCCATTTTTATACATATAATATGTATGAAAACGGATAAAAATATATGAAAATGGATAAAAACATATGAAAATTTGACATTTGATTTTAAATCATGATTTTGACCCTTTTTTTTTCTGAATCATCAAAAGTGTAAAACACGAAAGTTGTCCGTAATAATGTTTTACATCAAGGTACTCGAGATTTTAGCATGAAATTGCAAAACAGTGACCGTTTACTACCAAAACTTAAGCGGTTTTTGATCAAATTTATAAGTTTAATGATTTACACAACTTATAACTTATAAGATTTAAAGAGTTTATAAAACCGCTTATGTTTTGGTAGTAAACAATAATTGTTTTGCAATTTTAGGTTAAAATCTCGCGATTTTTGATGTAGAACATCATTCAAGACAACTTTTGTGTTTTACACTTTTGATGATCCTGACTAGAAAAGGGTCATAATCGTGATTTAAAATCAAATGTCAAGTTTTCATACGTGATTCTGACTAGAAAAGGGTCATATATTTTTATCCATTTTCATACATATTATATGTATAAAAATGGATGAAATCGGATAAAATATAAGAAAAACGGAGGAAAACGTATAATAATAGACCAAAACGAATAAAAGTGTATGAACATGGATAAAAATGTATAAACACGGATAAAAACGTATGAAATTATTATTATTATTATTATTATTATTATTATTATTATTATTATTATTATTATTATTATTATTATTATCTGTTTATTATTATTATTATTATTATTATTATTATTATTATTATTTTATTATTATTATTATTATTATTATTATTATTATTATTATTATTATTATTATTTTATTATTATTATTATTATTATTATTATTATTATTATTATTATTATTATTATTATTATTATTATTATTATTATTATTATTATTATTATTATGAATACGATCGAAAGCATGTAAAAACAGACGAAAACATATAAAAGCGAACGAAAACGTGTAAAAGCAGACGAAAACGGATGAGAATGTAAGAAAACAGACGAAAACATGTAAAACGAATGAAAACGTAAGAAAACGGACGAAAACGTGTAAAACAAGACGAAAATGTAAAAAACAAGACGGAAATGTGTAAAATCGGAAAAAAAAAACATAAGAAAACGGATGAAAACATGTAAAATCGGAAGAAAACGGAATTTAAGTTATTTACTAACGACCGTTAGTGTAAAGGACTAACGATGCGACGCTTAGTGCATACAATAAAAAAAATGTCATATTTTGTGTTACAATGAAAAAAAAAATGGTTGGCAACATACAATGAGAAAAAGTGTCAAGTTCAATGTATTTATTTATTTATTTTTTTTTTTATCATTTTCCCAATATCATAATTGGGTCTTATATTCCAAAACAATTAAAAGAAAACGTGTGTCCAAAATGTTTTAAAGATTTCGGATCAAAATCAAGAAAAGGAAAATGTGTGAAAGGGTATGATCAAGAGTGTGTGTCGTTTATAGTAATTAGGATAGGATTAGGATTTTAATTTTATATTTTATTTTCTTAAAATATTGTATTCATATAACTTAATTATTTATTTAACTTAAGGTATAGTCAAAACAATAAAAAAATGTTAACCAAATTTTTAGGGCGTTATATTTCGATCTCGAGCTTGAGTTAATGAACGAGCCTATCAAGTTCGATCTTCTATACGATGAAAGTTCGTTTATTATAAGATTAGAAAAAAAAAAGATAAAAATTTTAAACGAGCTTCGAGCTCGAGATCAAACAACAACAAAATATTCGAGCTCGAGCACGAGCCAATTTACAAAACTTTATTCGAGCTCGAGCTGACTAGTTAATAAACGAGGCTGGCTCGTTTAGGCCAAAACTCGACTCGGCTCGGATCGTTAACACCCCTAGTCTGTTCCTCCACGTAAGGTTCCTCCTCAGGGTCATCATCCTCATCTTCGTCCTCTGGAGATGATTCTCGGAACCGACATCTTTGTGGGGGAGGTGAGTCAAGTGATGAATGTGGTGATAATGTGCTGATAGTTGGATTTTGAAATGTTTTATTAAACGGATGATGTTACTCCATTTTCTTGTACTTGTGTTGTGTACCAATTAGTACCACCCCAATTCTAGTTTTGTCTTCCGTTGAACCTAATGTTGGGGTTGTTAGAATTTCATTGAGACATTTTATGAAATGCGTTATGTGTATATTACAATTGACTTGTTTGAATGATTAACAGGGGCTCAATCCTTACCGAGGCCTATAGCAACGTTTAAAAAAAGGCCTTTTGATTATTTGCTATGATTTTAGTAAAATTATCTATATAACGTCTATCTAAAAAAAAAGAAAAAGAATGCTTAGTAGATTAAGAGCTGGTTGATGATTGAAAGACAAAATGAGAAATAGAGAAACCAAACATTTTTGTTACGGTGATCTAGAAGTAGGGCTAAGACGTCAGAATTGAAACAACACGAATGCGCTTGTATGTGTTCTTTTGTGAACATTTTATCAAGAAAACCCTACATGAATACTTAAAATAATTAAGTGAAAGAAATATTATGCCTGTGCTTATTGTATAAGAAAAAAGTTTTTTCGTATTCATTTATTAACATACTAAACAAAAAGTACAAAAAATACATGATCAAAAGAGCATACAACCCTATCTATTACTCCGGTCTTTAAGAAGTGGATTACAAAAATGAACTTAATTCATTTTTTCCATTACTTTAAAAAATGATATTGGTTAGTTTTATAAAACTAAAATGATGGACTTGGTGTCTGATTGTCCGTATGCTTAAAGAATAAAGATAAATCTAGATGTGGCCTAAATGTATGAGGCATTTTAGTAAACCGTGGACCTAAAAATTACTAAAATGAGCTTAATTCATTGTTTTCCATTGCCCCAAAAGACAACCTTGATCGTTTTCATAAGACTAAAATGATAGACTTAGTATCTAACAAACTTTAGGCCTAAAGAACAAAAATAAATGTAGATGCGGCTTCAAATCCTAAATTGTATAAGGTATTTTAGAAAATTAGGGGGGGGGGGGGGGGGGGGGGGTTTAAAAATTTTCAGGGCCCTAAAGGCGATGCTAAAGAATTTGTGTAACAACTTTATGCATGATGGTGCTTTGGAAAATCGGGGCCTTAAAAATTTGGGGGCCTAAAACGATGACTTTATTAGCTTTACCCTTGAGCCATCTATGACGATTAAACATATGTAAACGAAGTCGAATGAGGTCAAACCCTTATAGAAAGAAAGAAAATTGTAGAAATAAAGAAATGCAATACAATACCCATATTGAAACACGGTTAATTCATACATTGAAAGAGCAGCTTTTATTTTCTCTAATACTTCCAACAAGTTATATTTGTTTGAAAAATGGAAATGTATGAATGTGCTCGATCTTAATTATAAATTGCAGCATTTTAACGTTATATAATTGCTTCTAGTATATAACTTCTGTACCAAAATGCATGATTGAATATATATCAATGAGCTCGTAATTGAATCAGATACATTAATAAAGAAATGCCGGTACTTTCAACGTTATCTAATGGGCATTACAATAATTGCTACAGACAAAAGTAAATATGTAATATACAAGTTGAATTTTACAAGTTGCATCCTAATCCTAACACTCCCATAGGAGTTATTAAAAATTCATATATTATGTAGGAGTTATTACAAGTTGCTTATATCTTGGACAATTATTCCTTAAATTAAAAATTATAAAAATGAAAAGCCAATGCAAAACTAAGTATAAAAAGCCAGTGCTTGTTCTTATAATTTTAAGTAAACTTTCAAAAATGAAGTCAACAAAAGCAACAATTTGCTTATCATCTCCCTCTCGTATTTCTTTACTCTTTCATTGTCTCGTGATAATATGTCTTACTTCCGCCACCATCTTCACTTCATATGACGGTAATGAGACTGATTATCACGCATTGTTGTCATTTAAGTCAAAGATCACCCATGATCCATACAATGTTCTAACCTCGTGGAACCATTCCTTTCATTTCTGTGACTGGAGTGGTATTTCATGTGGAAAGCGGCACAAACGAGTGACGGTTTTACGATTAGTTTCTAAAGGCTTAGAAGGCTCGATGTCTCCTCATGTAGGAAATCTCAGCTTCCTCCAGGAGCTTGATCTCTTTAACAACAGCTTTCAAGGAACCATTCCTCATGAACTTGGCAGTCTATTTAGGCTACGTGGTCTTTATCTTTATGATAACAAATTCAGTGGAGTCATTCCAACAAACTTGTCTGGCTGTTCTAACCTCGAAGTGCTTTCGCTCGGTGGAAATAAGCTAACTGGAAGCATACCCAAGGAGATGAGGTTACTCTCGAAACTTGCTCGTCTTGTAATTCAGCAAAATAAGTTAACTGGTGGAATCCCATCTTTCTTGGGCAATATTACATCAATGGAAGTGTTCTCTGCTGCAATGAACCCGCTTGGTGGGAGCATTCCGGATACTTTGGGTCATTGGAAAAGCTTGACGGTATTCTTGTGTAGTGAGTGCAACTTATATGGAAGCATCTCTCATTCCATTTTCAACCTCTCACTCCTAGTTACTTTTTCCTTACCTGGTAATCACCTCACTGGTAATCTTCCTTCTGAAATTGGTAATCAGCTCACAAATCTTGAGTTCCTTCAGTTATGGGGTAACGAACTAACCGGAGTTCTTCCACCTTCCCTTTCTAATTGTTCTAAATTAAGACTTCTTGAAATGAGTTACAACAATTTTAGTGGGAAGTTGACAATCGATTTCTCAAAACTAAAAGATATTCGTAAAATTAGATTACATTTTAACAACTTCCATGGACACGGAGAAGCCGACGACATGAGGTTTTTTTATTCTTTGAAAAACTCCACCAAATTAGTAGAGTTGGGACTTTACAATTGCAACCTTATAGGAGTGCTTCCAATATCAATAGGTAATCTTTCTGATCAACTCAAATTTCTACATTTAGGAGGCAATCAATTATTTGGAAGCCTACCTTCAAGTATAGGAAGTCTAGTTGGTTTGACCACTTTATCTTTAGAAAATAATAGATTCAAAGGAAGAATTCCCACTACCATTGGTAAACTTCAAAAGCTACAAGTTCTTGCTCTAAATATCAATCAATTTTCAGGGCCTATCCCTGATGCCATTGGGAACTTATCATTGTTGTCTAAACTTTATTTATATTCCAACAAATTAGAAGGTCATATTCCATCAAGCCTTGGGAATTGTAAACAACTTAATTTGTTAAACCTTAGCAACAATAGATTCGGTGGTAAAATACCCAAGCAACTTCTTCAACTCCCATCACTAACTGTTGGTTTAGATCTTTCATACAACAAACTGTCTGGTTCCATTCCATCAGAGATTAAAGATCTCAAGATGTTGAGCTATCTCAGTTTAGCTCATAATAATCTATCAGGACACATTACTAGTAACCTTGGTGAGTGTATTAGCCTTACAATGTTAAACCTAAGTGGCAACATATTTGAAGGCATAATACCATCTTCATTCAGTTCCTTAGGAGCATTGGGGGTACTCGATATTTCTGAAAATAATTTATCAGGCAAAATTCCTCAATTCTTAGGCAAATGGAATTCTTTAGAATCTTTGAACCTATCCTTTAATGATTTTGAGGGTGAAGTACCGGTTGTAGGAGTGTTTGCCAATGGAAGTGCATTTTCGGTTTTGGGGAACAATAGGCTTTGTGGTGGTTTGGTTACACTTGAGTTACCCAAATGCAAGGAGACTGTAGTAAGAAAAAAAGGTTTCCTTTCTTCATATTAGTCATTGTGATTGCATCGACGTTGCTCATCGTATTATGTTGTGTGTATCTTTTGTGTAAGAAGAAACGCAATGGTCAACGGTCTCAATCTTCAGGGAATGAAAGGTTCTTGAAAGTTTCATACAATCAGCTACTCAAGGCTACTGATGGGTTCTCTACAGCAAATTTGATTGGCGAGGGTGGCCACAGCTCATTTTATAAGGGAATCCTCGATTCTATTGATAATAAATCTGTTGCAGTTAAAGTTCTACGTCTTCAAAGTCGAGGAGCGCACAAAAGCTTTATAGCAGAATGTGAAGCATGGCGTAATATTAGACATCGTAATCTGTTGAAGATAATAACTTCATGTTCGAGTAATGATTTCCATGGAAATGATTTTAAAGCTCTAGTTTACGAGTTTATGCCCAATGGAAGTGTACATGATTGGCTTCATTCAAGCGCATATACATCGAAACTGAACCTTCTTCAAAGAATAAATATTCTTAGAGATGTTGCCACTGCACTCGATTATCTTCAAAATCGATGCCAAACAACGATTGTTCACGCTGACTTGAAGCCAAGTAACATTCTACTTGATGATGATATGGTGGCTCATGTTGGAGACTTTGGTTTAGCTCGACTACTTGGTACAGACATAAAACCAAACAGCTCAACCGGGGTTAAAGGAACAATTGGTTATGCACCTCCACGTAATTCCACTTTTATTCCATGATGCTTATATTTATTTCCAGGTTAAAGTTTGTAAATTAATTATTGTTATTCATATGTAGAGTATGGTATCGGGAGCGAGATGACAAGTTGTGGGGACGTCTACAGTTTTGGAATATTATTACTAGAGGTGATGACCGGGAAAAAGCCGACAGGCGGCATGTTTAAAGATGGTCTTAGCCTTCATAAATTTGCTTACATGGCATTACCAGATCAAGTAATCGATGTTATTGATAATGATGCAATTATGTTGCAAAGTACGGAAGCGAATGCAAGGAAAGTGGAAGAATGTTTGGTTGCAACTATCAAGATTGGAGTATCGTGCTCTCTGGATTCACCACCACAACGAATGAAAATAGAAATTGTTGTCAATGAGTTGCAGCGTATTCTCAATGTGCTTCAAAATATATAAGGTTTTATTTTTCAACTCTTTCAGGCCTAAAACTTTTATGGTGAAGTTGTGGAAAACTGCAACAAGGAGGAATGCATGTCGTAGTTAAATAAATGTTAAGTTGTTAAAGATGTTCGTAATTGTGGTTTAATTTTCTTGTTGCATAAGTGTAGGAGACATAAGAGTACGTTTACATTCTTGGTGACGTATCATATGTATCAAGCATGTTTGTATGTCTGGTTTAATTTTCATCAATCCAATTTGTGATGTTGAATTCTACTTAAGTTCTACTAATTGGCGTTTGATTCCTTAATGAATAGCCTAATGTTATTCATGTTCTTTGACTTTCAATTTCTTAAATTTGACTTTTTTTATGAATATCTGAATGAGAAAGTTCAAGGCTTCCCCCTCTTCTGGTTTCGACCGGTGTATGGTTCAATTTTATAGAAAGCTAACCTCATGTTTGGTTATACACTTGTACCATGCATTCGGCTAGTCCAAAATCATTATTATTACTCAAAGTATACTATATTCAAAATGGGTCAATAATGACCAAAGTATATTTCTGATACATAAATCAGCTCGAATATTTTGATACTTTTGGTATTCCTTATACAGTTGTACAACTCTATTTTCTTCATCAGATAAGCGTTTGGATAAGCAATCCCAAATAGCCCTTTAGCAGTTAATGTGTAGCTTTATGGTCATCATTGTTTAAAACTACCCGAACTGACACCTTTTAAGCTATTTTTAATTTTTATATCTTTTTTACAAAGCCTGAACCGACATGTAGGACCTGAATTTTAAGCCATGAAAGACCAAATCCGACATGTTGGACCTGTTTTTTAAGCTATGTTTATATCTTTTTAACATAACCTGAACTGAGCCATTTTATACGGGTCGATGTAGCCAGAACCTTTTTATACGAGTCGATGTAGCCAGAAAAACAGCTCCAATGGGCTTGTTGCAGCTCTGTAAAATAAAGATAAAAAAAATCTATAATTTTTTTTATACTCTCCATTTATAAGTAGTCAGTATGTTAATTATGAGTACAAAAGCTCAATATGTTTGATATCATTAAAATTGTTTGATTTTGGGAGGTTCTATGTAATGGGCACCGTTTTTTTCTCCAAGTTACTTTTTTATTTACCATTCAAAAGTAAAATGGGTCGAAATAGCCATCTGTACTAGTGTTGGTTAGTTGGTGTACTGACTACTTTTTGGAACCTATTAACACTAACATTGTGTTTACAAAACAAGCATAACACATAATACTTTAAAAGGATGACTCGTCCGATATGGCTAAGATTTCAAGAAAGGTTCCAACCTTGTTCGTGAAGTTCAGGACACCACCGAGAATCACCAGTTAGTTATTTTTTTACAAATCTACTCCGACCTTAAATAAATGTCAATTATTGACTTTTAAAGTCTTTTCTTATAAACTTTGACCTTAAATTATTTTATTTGTATTATGTAATACTTGATGAAAATTATACCAATGAAAAAACATTTAAAACTCAATTCATCCATATAATTTGCATCAAGTATTACATAACACAAATAAAATAATTGAATGTCAAAGTTAAAAAATGAAAGACTTTAAAAGTCAATAGTGGACATTTATTTAGGGATGGAGGGATTAATGGAGACTAATAATTACATCAGGAATCCTTAAACATCCGTAAAAATACCAGATCATTTATTATTCCAATGAACATACAACAAATTCAGAAAATTAAATTGGTCCAACACACGTAAATTCACATTAGAGACTTGAAACTTGAGAGTTGAGAGTGTTGTCAAAGTTACAATGTCAATAAGCTTTATGGATAGTAAAACACTGGAGTTTCAATGTTGCTACTTAATGGAGTTTCAACAAGCTTTATGTGATAATTTCAGCCATGAATGAATTTGTTGCTCTTCTTTTGTGTAATGAACATAGTATTGATTCAAATAAGGAAGCTCCATTGACATTACAAATGAGTTGATACATTGAGCTTGCCTACTGCATGACTACTCTTGCAAACAACACATCTAGAAAGACACAAGCCAACCTTATTAACTACTTGAGCAGAAACGGAAATAAAACATACACCATAGACGTCACTGTAAGTATCGTTATCATCACTGCCTTTGAATTACTCAAGAAAAACATATGGGATTTGATGAAGTTGATGTCGTCTCCAATCTGCCTTTAGAATTGAGAATCAGGCCATATGACGAATACATAATAAATCTTGAACTTTACCCATCCAAGTACAAGCTCCAAATAACAATAATAATTAGCAATGCACCACATTGACCACCTGCACAAACTAAAACAAACACACTTTATCATTCTTTCGAGCTTCAAACATATGAATGGCAGTAAATGTTAAGCCTTGGCATTGGTGTTATCACTGAGCCCATTCCAGTACTTTGTTGCCGTTTCAAAGGGAAGAAAATATTTACGTTGTTAAGAAACTAACTGTCGAATACACAGGTCGCAATTTCAAGCATTTTACGTTAAGTTATATTTAATGGGTTCAACAGACTGAAAACATTCATTAATCATTACTTTTAAACAAGTTTAAGAAAAGGACAGACCACGTTTGCAGGTCAACCTGATCCAGTCCAGACTAAAATTACCAGTTTGACTTGTTTCCCAACCTAACTAGCTGCCCGTTATGGAACACCTCTAGTTTAGATCATGTGTTACCCGTAAGGCTCCCAAGCCTGCATTTCCAAGGGTCCACATCTATGGTGTGACTGATAAAGCATTAGCCAATGCTTTTCTACAATACAAAGAAATGGGAATACCAACGGGTTAGGACTGAAGAGTCATATATATGGTTCACAATGTTAACGAGTCTATGTCAAAAACAACCATTTACAGTAGCAAAATTGGGGATCTTGCAACAAAAGTCAAACATATCAATAATGTTTTAAACACATAATTTTCTTGTGGAGATGAAGTAATGACTTATGGAATGGGCTCAGTGCTATCACCAATACCAAGGCTTATCATTTACACGAGAAAGAAATACAAGATAAGAAATAATCCTACCTTAGCCATGGCTGAAGTAATAACTTCTGGAATGGGCTCAGTGCCTCAGTTATATCACCAATTCCAAGGCTTATCATTTGTTCAACAGGGTATTTTAGCTTATGTGCAGCCATTCTTCTATGAATCTGTAATTCCACCAACACATTTCATGTATCTAAGTCTCATGTCCAAATGAAAAATAACAAGTTTCTATATCCATGCTTTTATTTACAAGAAACATGTGACAGTGATACCCATGAAAACCTGAATCTATAGTGATAAAAAATCGAGCTGTAATTTGACAAGCACCCTTGTATTCAGTGTATATATAGGCCCTCGTGTTCTGTGATATCAATGAAAATGGCAAGCAAGTGTTGGAGATGAAATGCCTACAATGCTAAATTTACTCCACTAGCAGATCTAAACATAAAACAATTAGATCTTCAACTACGAACACATATACAACATAATTTGAACTTAAACATTTTATTTCATACAGCTAACAAATCTAATCTCAAAAAACTGCAAACTTGAACCCAAATACAAAAGCTTTACCAATAAACTGTAAAAAGTGATTTAAGGGTCCATGTTTTTGATGCACACCTTTATAGAGCCCTTTTTTCCTAATAACAGGGCCCTATTAGGGGGGTTTTATTTCAGATTTTGTAGTAGTGTGAGAAAAGAGAGTTTATGGGGAGTCAAAGAATTTGAGTACCAAGGTACATAGCCATCTGACCAATCTTCAAACCCAAACACTCTTTTAAAGATAACTGCCATTTAATAACCAGATATTTCCAAATCTAACCAGTTAATCACTAGAGGCAGATTATTATAGTAGACAATTTCATGACATTTTCCGGCCTGCAAGCCTTTTATCCATAACCATCCAAATTAATGATCATTTCATTTACTACCAAACAGGAAACTATCTTTATGATTTCTACTAGCCAAAGACATCAGAAATGCAGTTGCCTAACCCAAACACACTGTATCAGAAGATAGAAAAGATTGTGAAGCTAGCAAAGGTTTTTTCAAAACCAATATACATAGCCATCAGTTTAAACCTTTATTCCATACACCAGTTAGGCATATAACTTTCTGATCAACAAGGGAGGTACGGTTAACCGGACCGTTAGTTAGGGCAAAGTAGCTCACTAGCCCCCATCCTAAAGAAACCACACCTCACTCTTCACATAATCCCATTCATGTCATATATCTTATAAGTTTGAATAACTGCTACTGATTTCATAACATTAAGGCTCATAACTGCAACATCCGAGTACAAACTCAATATTAGGTACGCAAAATACAACTTTGATTGCCAGTTACAGATACAAAAGTTTCATCATGTAACATTATCAACAGCCAAGTTACCTCTAAATGTGAGGTAGAAGCACATCTAGCAGATCGTTCTTCCAACGTCATGTTGATCAGCGAGTGAGGATTTTTCAACATCTTATTCTAAAGATGCCATCATAGAAGAAACTTTTGGTCTGGGAACTTTAAATGGTCCTTCAACTCGTTTTGCACTTGCAAGAACATCTAATCCTGAAACGTAGCAAACTTTGTGTTATTAAAGAAACAGAAAATGAATGACTCCTCAAAACATTAACACTCAAACAAGATACATGAGCCTGATTACAAATGAGTTGCGGAATTTAAGATAAGATATAAGTAGAGTGTACACCAGAAAAACTAATGAACCTTGCAACTTTTATAACCAAACTTTAGAAAGATAAAGTCTTTAGATATGTGATTCTTATCTTGATGCAGAACAACGCAATGTACATTAGCTTCAATCATGCCTAGAAGATACTAAGACGTACTGTATATGGATAACCACATGCTTAACTTATCCAATTATTCATTATCGAAAAACCCCTTATTCCCCCAAATAGTTGATAAGCACTATGGCATAAGCTTACCCGGCTTGTAAGTTCTTTACACAAGCTTAACCAAACACTCCCTAAATCACATATTCCCATGACAGTATCCCTCTCACAAACGCACGCTGCTTTACGCATGATAATTAGGGGAAAAAAATACATTCCAAGGTATAACGCACTTTGACATAAGCTTACCCAAACACCTTCAATAAGCTTTTTAACTTTTTTTATACCAAATAACTTATTATCCTCTTAAAATATGCCTACACAGAGTAGTAAAACTCGGATCACAAAATTATCCACCATTACTAGCTACAAGGCCAGTGACCAAGGTACATAGCCATCTGACCAATCTTCAAACCCAAACACTCCTTTTAAAGATGACTGCTATTCAATAATCTGAGATTTCCAAATCTAACCAGTTAATCACTCGAGGCAGATTATTGTAGCAGACAAGTTCATGACATTATCCAGCCTGCAAGCCTTTTATCCATAACCATCCAAATTAATGATCATTTCATTTACCACCAAACAGGAAACTATCCTTATGATTTCTACTAGCCAAAGATATCAGAAGACAATATAGTTGCCTATCCCAAACACACTGTATCAGAAGTTAGAAAAGCTTGTGAAGCAAAGGTTTTCAAAACCAAGATACATAGCCATCTATTTAAACCTTTATTCCAAACACCGGTTAGGCATATAAGTTTTCTGATCAACAAGGGAGGTATGGTTAACCGGACCGTTAGTTAGCGCAAAGTAGCTTCATCTTTCACTCTTCACATAATCCCATTCATGTCAATATCCCGTCTCTTATAATTTTGAATAACTGCTACTACTGATTTCTTCACATTAAGGCTCATAAGCTTCCATTTAATCTCTTCTTTCAATACCTCTAGAAGAGTTTCCTCATTTCTTTACAAGTCCTGAAACAGCCTCAAATTCCTTTCATGCCATATGTTTTACACACAAGCAGCAGTTCCAATTTTACTCAGCACTCTTTATGTTATTTTTGCAATGCATGGCCTTTAAGCTTTCAATGATATCGCTCCAATTTTGCTCAGCACTCTACCAAAATACTGTAGCCACCAGTTGTAAAAACATCTGAATGTGAGGTAGAAGCATGCATATCTAGCAGATCGTTCTTCTTCAGTGATACTTTCTGCAACATTAGAAAACATCTCACAATTAGATCAAACTGTACAGGTTACATAACATTAAAATGATGACTAGAAGTAACTAACTCTTACCTGAATCAAACGTTTTGCTTCCACTTGAATCACAGTACTTTCTGTTTCGATTTTGCCCACTGCTGTACCACTTCCAACGTCATCTTGATCAGCGAGTGAGGATTTTCCACATCTTCATCTATAGATTCCATCATAGAAGAAACTTTTGGTCTGGAAACTTTAAATGATCCTTCAACTCGTTTTGCACTTGCAAGAACATCTAATCCTGAAACGTAGTAAACTTTGTGTTATTAAAGAAACTGAAAATGAATGACTCCTCAAAACATTAACAATCAAACAAGATACATGAGCCTGATTACAAATGAGGTGTGGAACTTAAGATAGGATATAAGTAGAGTGTACACCAGAAAAACTAATGAACCTTGCAACTTTTATAACCAAACTTAAGAAAGATAAAGTCTTTAGATATGTGGTTCTTATCGTGAATTTGTGATGCAGAACAAGGCATCGTACATTATATTAGCTTCAATCATGCCTAAAGGATACTAAGACGTACCGTATATGGATAACCATATGCTTAACTTATCCAGTTATTCATTATCGAAAAACCCCTTATTCCCCCAAATAACTAATAAGCACTTTGGCATAAGCTTGCCCAATCTATATAAGTTGTTTATATAAGCTTACCCAAACACCCCCTAAATCCCATATTCCCATGACAGGTATCCCTCTCACAAATGCACGCTGCTTTACACATGATAATTAGGGAAAAAAGATTCCAATGTTAAAACGCACTTTGACATAAGCTTACCCAAACACCTTCAATAAGCTTTTAACTTTTTTTATACCCAATAACTTATTAACCTCTTAAAATAAGCCTACATAGAGTAGTAAAACTGGGATCACAAAGTGATCCACGATTACTAGCTACAAGGCCAGTGACCAGGGCGAGTTGAGCAGAATCGGCCAAAAGATTCAATTTGGTCGAAAGTTGGTCAGCTCGGTGCTAACTCGTAAAAAAACTCGGGTTGATGTATTTTAACAATTGTGTTAAAGTTTCTAAACATATACTTCTAGGGTCCATGAACATTTATATAGTCTCCTATAAACATGTCATACTCTTACACATAGCTTCAAAACTTATATATAAAAATTCCTATCTAAGACTATGAGTACTCCCCGCCTAGGATGATAACTCACTACAAGCAAAACAACATACAGTATTTGCCTTCAATCATGCCCACAATATATATACTAGGGGGACGTTTAAATAAGCTTTACCTAAACACCCCCTGAATCCCATATGATAAGACTAGTATAACACATAAAAGTCCAAAAAAAGTCATCCAAATGTAATAAACAAAAGTCCTCCTAACCTAATAACGCATTTAATCATCTTCAACAAACTCCACCAATCTCTCATTTCTACAAATTATTAAAGGGTTTTTAATTTTTATAAAAAAAAAATTGGGGATTTTGTTTAAATTGAGTTAATTTATTAAAGGTTACTGTTTCGCTGGTGGTTGTTAGAAATTGTTTCGTTTATGTTTGGTGGTGGCTGGCGGAGATGCTGGGGTTTAAACTGTAAAATTATGATAAGATAAACGATAATGAACATTACAACATGAACATACAACTGTAATAACCAATCATGTCGAAGCGACTTATGAGAAGGTGAGATGTAAACAAGAACATCTTTAAATAGAGATAATGAAAATGTTTTTTATGTGATTTATGAGGGATTTTTGTTTTTAAAATGAAACATGAAGGGGTAAGAGTGTAAATTTAAATAAGACGAAGGATCAAAAAAGTAAAGATGTTTTCTTATTTAAATATAAGTGAAAAATGAAAACTTAAAACTAGTTTAGGAAACTAATTAGTTCTTTTACTTAAATGTAAAGCTGAAAGAAACTTAAAACTAATGTATCCTATTTCTTGGATATTGAAATTAGCGATAATTTTTTTTTTTTTTTTTTAATTAAAATCATTATATGTTATAATAATTTACAATTACATTTTGATTTTTGTTTACGTTGTATGAATAAATGTTATACGAAACACCTAACCAAAATATCACAATCCTAATTATGTGTCGTGATAAAGTCTCGTTGCTATGCGCGACTACTCGGCACTCGTATATAGTATATAAAACAAAATCTTTCTGAAATTCCCTCCCAGCCAATTGACGTCACCAAATACGTCATAAATGACGTCTTTAAATATCAACGCAACTTTATCTAGGGGTGAGCATCGGGTCAAACCCGGACCGGACCGAGATCGATTTAGCCCAACACCACGGACCGAGAAGGCAAAAAGGTGGTTGTACAACTGGACCGAGGACCGAACATGATGTAAAGTGTGGACCGAGGACCGGACCGAAATAGTTTGGGTCTGATCGGTCCGATTTCTCGGTTTAGTCCAGTCTATGGTCCGTTATGCTCACCCCTAACTTTATCACTTCCTTATTCCATATTTACATATTTAGTCCTTCTTTTTATTAGTTTTCTACTACTACATGCCCTCACAAAACTTATTCATTGTTTTGACCTCAAACTACTACATTCCCTAACCAGTGTTTACTCATCACCTGTTCTTGAAGCATCTGGTTATCCTTTTCGGATTGTTTGAAGAATATTCATGTACTTCTCTTATTATCCAAGGATTGTTTGAAGAATTATTTTTTGTTTATGCATAATTTTTCAAGCTCAGATCAAGTCACCATAATCTACCAATGGCTTATTCAATTCTCATTCATCCATATTCATCACCATTACCAATACTTTATAAAAACCAAGTATTGAAATCAGTTACTCAACTGGGTTTATCTTATGTTTCTACTTGCAATGGACTTAAGTCAAATGGGTTTTGAGTAATGTTTTGAAAACAGGATTTTTAATCGACCCAGTCGAGTCATCGAGTTACCAGTTCGACTACCGGTTCAACCCGGTTTTCTATTAAAAAAACTATTTTTTTTCAACCGGGTCAACCAGGTTCAACCGGTTCGATCATCGGGTCAAGTCGGTTTTCTATAAAAAAATTTGAAAAAACCAAACCCGACAGGGTTTCGAGAACCGGGTTGGCCTGGGTCACTTAAAACCCGGTGGGTCTAACCGGTTAACCTTTTTTAAAAACCCGGTTTTTTGGCCGGAACCGGTTCAACCGATTAACTCGGCCGAGTCGACCCGGGTTTCAAAACATTGGTTTTGAGTTTCTATAAATACTTTAAAAATGGTAAGTTTTTAACAAGTTGTAATGTAGTTGGTGCGTGGTCAGTTTGATCTTTTGAAATGTAAAAAGATGTTAACTTTTGTTATAAATTTGAAACTAAACATGTTTAATTTGTAGTACTTGCTATCTATTTGATTAGTGGCAAGTGGAATGAGTAGAAATAACTTTAAAAATGAAATGGGTTTTATCTTATCCTTTTCATTTGGAATGGACTGAGGTAAAATAGGTTGTCAGTTTCATTATAATATTTTAATTTTGGTATGTTTTTGTTCAGTTTTAGTGTAGTTAGTACAAAGTCAAACATAGGGAGTTTGAAGTGTATAAAGATGTAAGCTTTGGTATGTGATTTTACACCAAGTTTATTAAATTTGTAGTACTTAAGTTGAGTATAATTTCTTATTGCAAGGTTTCATTTGAATTTGTAGTTTCTTACTTCAAGGTTCCAATTTAAGTGATGAATTTACTGCATGATTTCTTATTGAAAGGTTTCATCTTAATTTGCAACAATTCTAAATTCCAAATTAAGTAATGGATTTACAAAGTTGTTTGCTTTCTTTTTCATAAACTATAACTTTGTATTTCAAAGTTATTTAACAACTTATATTAGCTACATGTGAGTTTCACGGGAGTATAGGCTAGTGAGCTAACAAACAAAAAACAATAGCTACAAAACCCAATATATTGGCTATAAATCAAATGGTTGTAAAACTTAAAAATGTCTTTAGTCTTCCGGCTAGGATATGTCCAGCCCACAATATTCCCTTTGACCCAGGCCAAAAGAGACGAACAACCACTTCCCTCCAAAATTAATACCAAACCGACCAAGACAGTAAATACCACACCAAGTCAGTAACCAACAAATTCCAAAAGTACTAGTACCCAAGACCATCAGCAGATTTCTGATATTGGGCTAAAAATGACTGAGTTTCCATTGGATCCATTGCTCGGCTGCTCGCTAAACTTCTTTTAACATGTGAAGAATTTACTTGTGTAAACGAAGTTTTAACGATTGCATTTATGATCTCAGTCTCGTCTGTATTCTTTAGTTCGTAAGCCCAGACCAAAAAAATAATAATAATAATAATAAAATAAATAAATAAAATAAATAAAAAAAGGGCGATGATGCACATGGAAAGTTAACAAATACCGTGGAAACTGGTGTAGCACTCATTACTTACAAGTGAAAGCTCTACGAAATGATCAGGAAGTGAGTTCTCAGTTACTCGGCATCTAGAAAAAGCTCATGATCCGGCTGACATTATGTGGGTCAAATACCGACGTCATCAGAAAAGCGGTATGCTCAGTTTACTTCCATAACGCTGCAAAACTTAAAGGGATCAGGAATACATAAGTATTAAGAACCGGATGCTGTGTCATTTGCACCCGACCTCAGCTTTATGGCTGCTGTTTGAATAAATATTTGTAAGGGTAGGAAAATGGGCGGGTCTGGCGGCTTGTGTAACGGGTCAAAACGAGAACCTTTTTTGTAAGGATCAGGTTGGTCTGGAATGTTTTTTTGCCCAGTTTTATAATAATCCCCTATAGATGTTATTGTGCTAAATATACGACGTATGAGAAAGATGCTGGTATCGTACACCGAATAGGTTTGTACAACATAATGCATGGAAACATGGATGGGTTGGGAAATGGGTCAAAACAGGATCAGGCTGAAATGTATCACTTTTAATAGTGGTTGAAACGAGACACTCAAGAATATGGTGCATGTGGATTCTTCCTGTAGGTTCATCATTGTGAGTAATGAAATCAGCTTGTTTTGGTTTCTTACTATACGTATTTCTACAGTCCATTTTTCCGCTTCATTTTTTTGTTGTTATAGTGGAAAATGATGCAAATATAGGAAAAGATTAATTCGTATACAACCAAACACATGCTAAAACCAGTTGCATATAAGAAAAGTTATACCGCATACCATCAGGGTTCGTTCATGCATTTTGGGTGTATGGGAATGTAATCCATTAAAAAACAAGACCATGCCATGAATTTACCACAAACTTTAGACTACTCGTCAAAGACTCGTGTATGGCCTAAATGAGCATGGTTCACTCGACCATACCAAAACATATATATGCACACTGAACCAAATGGATTTACCAGTTTTGCATTCTCATAGTATCAGCATTAGTCGATAAATAGCAAAAAGAAAGTCGCCTACTTGGGAGTGAGTACTAGTCAATTGCTGCAGGATCTCATCCTGGTCCAACAAGCACACACAAACAAGCGACACTTATTTAAGATAGGCAATTGACTTCAAATCATATTAATACAATCCTACGTAGTATTTGTTTTCTTCTTCTGTAGGGGAATTCTGGGATTCTAATGGTTTGTCTGCACAGCATTTCTGTCGGTTACATTTGGTCCTAAAAGGATAGTTTATGTTGTTACATTTGTCACACTTCCAGCTCCCTTCTGGCATATCCGCTTCTGAAACATAATAAGATACATATATATGATTCAGACTCGAACGTCACTAACAAGTAACCAAATATAGACATGAAGTACTTACTGGAACTCTTGGCTGGCTTTGCAACCTGCATATTAGCGTCATAAAAATAAATTAGAATGACACGTTATATAAAACATAGCTAAAAGCTTCAATGCGTCAAAAATAAAGCTGGTATAAAGATGGCATCTCACCTGAGATCCTGGTTTAGGTGTGTTGCATTTCCTCATGTTACATCTATCCCAATTAAATCACAATAAAACACGTGTCCACTTACTCTCCCAAAAATCACTCCAACGTCGAATCATATTGTTATCCCGCCCAAATAATTCACCTTAGACAAACCCCCCCTAAACCGGGCCATAATTAACTTTTCTCCCCAATTTTTCTCCAAACAATTGTAACATATTCATTGAAATCGTTTACCCTAAATTGAAATCAATAAAATAGTTTACCATAATTAACTCATACACACAATTTTTATCCCCAATTTTTTCCCAAATTAATAATAATCCGTTTACCCAAAATTTGTGACATTTACTTACAAGTGAAAAATTAGGAACGGGAAGTGAGTTCTCAGTTACTCGACATTTTGAAAAAGCTCATGATCCGGCTGACATTATGTGGGTCGAATTGGGGCGTCATCAGAAAAGTGATATGCTCAGTTTACTTCCATAACGCTACAAAACCGTACCTAAATGGATCTGGAATACATAAGCATTAGGAACGGGATGCCGTGCCATTTGCACCCGACCTCAGCTTTATGTTGCAACATCTTGGATGGTATGGCTGTTCTATGAATAAATTTTCATAAGGGTGGGAAAATGGGCGGGTCTAACGCTTGTTTAACGGGTCAAAACGAGAACATTTTTGGTATGGATCAGGTTGGCCCGGAATGTATCTTTCCCAGTTTTGTTAGAATCCCCTACAGATATTAGCGTGCTAAATATGTTTACAAAAGTTATGCTTTAGTTTTTTGTATATAACTATTTAGGAGCTTATATGCATTAGGTATTCATTTTTGCTACGCATGACCCATTAAGATAGTTATTATGCATTTCACTGTCTTAGTCTAGTATTCATGTTAGCTTGCCATATTGGCGAATATTGGCAAGAAATCATTCATCTGCTACCAGAAGGACTCCGACAAATAGACTGTAGCAACCAAAGCTACAAGTCTTCTTGAAGAGTTATTTGATCAACATCTTATGTTGCAACATCTTGGATGGTATGGCTGCTCGTTGAATATATATTCGTAAGGGTGGGAAAATGGGCGTGTTTGGCGGCTTGTGTACGGGTCAAAACAAGAACATTTTTTGTAAGGATCAGGTTGGCCCGGAATGTTTTTGGCCCAGTTTTATAGTAATAATCCCCTTATCGTGCTAAATATGATTACAAAAGCAATGTTTTGGTTTTTGCTATAAGCATGCGTGATATTATATAAGTTGTTTTGGTCACACATTCAAACTAGAAAAATCATGTCGCACACAACAAACAATTAGACATAGACCAACAACCGCTAACTGAATGAAAAAGTAGCACATTCTTCATGCGGCCATCGGACATGATTAGCTGTTTCTACTGTTCTACATTGTAAATTCACACCATAAATAGGCTCAAAAAACAATCAGACTTGAAACTGCAACTAATAAAAAGGAATTACAAGCACGTCATTGTCAAACCATCATGTTGGATTCATCTTCCTCCCCTGTTGCTGCTTCATAGAACATGTACTGGCTTTGATACTCGATCAAGTACTGTGTAGATCTTCACACATCCCAAAACAGCTCATAAACTCGGCTCACGTCTTCCATTTCCACAACCTTCCCTTTCCTCTTCTGGCAAGCTAATGCAGCTGATGTGATCAAGTTTATGGCGTATCTCAAAGATCTTTCAACACCAATTTTTGTCAACAAAACCTATGCATCATCAAATACGTCCACATCTTCCTCTTGACACCTTATATCAAGAATCTTGTGAATGTCATCTTCAGTGTATGGTTGTGTGGAGATGATGAGAAGGCGGTCCAGGAAATCAATTGGAATCCCATGGGGGGATTTGTAGTTTGTGCTTGTGATTCCTGGGTTAGAGGCGACAAGTATTGGTGCCATGTTGTTTTCTAAGGCACGGTTTAGGTATGAAAAACACTCAATATCAAGCATGTGGACTTCATCAATGAACAGAACACCACGAATGATCTCTGCCTTTCCTTCCTCTTGTCACTATGCAACCTTTGTATCAATCTGTTCCCTCACTTCAAGAAGTATTTCTCCAGTATCACCGGTGAAAAGAGCAAGAAAACCTTGTGTTCTGCATTTCATAACAAAAATAATTAAGTTTTCAGAAAGATCAAGTACCATAATTACTTTTTTTTCTCAAGATAATCCAAGTTATTTCATCATGCAAAAGTTCACTGACTCCCCCTGCCCCATAGACAACAGAATTTACCACAGACAATTGCACAAAAATACCATCTTTGTTCTATTATCAGAAAGTGGGTAACATAAAAAAACAACACTACTTCAGTTATTCATGCTAGTCTAACAACAGTCAGTTGTTTCAGCCATGACCATCAAAAGTTCCACCTAATGAGGCATCTAACTTCAACGCATCCTAACAGTAAAGGAATTAATCCAAAAATCCTAATTTCAATCAAACATTATGTACCTTTTTGAATGGCGTCTATGCTCTTATCAGTTATTAGCATGAAACACCAACATACATTTTCATATGTCCCATTTTCGTTATTGTACGCTTTTTGTTCTTCTGGGTGAAACAAATCTTTTTAAAACCAAGACAAGGATTTTGAAGAAAAAATGATATGGGGTAATTCTTAAGAAAATGTTAATATCAGAGGTTACAAAATAACCAAAAATCATCAATATTACACGTTGCAAAAGTCATCATTTTAACAACACACATGTTGGTATTTTATACACAAAAAAACACCATGAGCCTCTACAAACTAAGGTAAAGAACAGAAACACTAATGCAATGCGCAATCAAGAAAGGGAAGAATTAGTCACGACATTGAGAAAATGGCACTTTTGTTCCTAGCAAAGAAGATTCCTTTTAGATTTCAAATCAGTTTAAATTATAAATTTTAAGCCACATGTGTTTAAGGCGTCAATACCAAATTAATGAAAAGAGTGTCAAATATAATCAACACAGTTGTAACCTTAATACACTACATAAAGAAGAGACTGTGTAGACAAAAAATGTCAGCAACGGATCTAGGTGTTACAACTCTCGTATTAACTAGCAAGATACCACAATCACCAAATCAATCTCTCTTCCTTCATAGGGATCTAGAGTATCTTATCTATCGTTATTTGTACAGCAATATATCAGTGAATCCAAAATCCTTTTATTTTTCTAGTATTTATAAGACTAGTTTCAGACCATATATCTGGTATAGACGCAATTTATGCTTATAACTTTAGCCCTAATTTCTAAATTTATAATTTGTGAATTCTCCGGCTCTTATGCTTCTAAAAGACTAAGATTATCCCCTTGTATCCCTGACCAAGAATTTGCAGGTACCTCAACTTTAGCATCAACTGTAAACCATAACTTTAGAAATGAAGAGCAATTTCTGTAAATTAAAAGTGATACCCGAGGAAGAGATGTTAACGACTTAACGCATACAAACATACACATATACGTTAGCTTTAGAATTGGCAAAACGGGAGGGTCAGTGTAATAATGGGTCAAAACATGTTCGGGTCAAAAGGGTAAGTTTGGGTACGGGTCGTGTTGAATATGCACTTTAGTCGCCTTTTGACCCGTCTGACCCATTCGACCCCTTTCCTTTTTAACACTTTTGACCCAAGCCAACCAATTCACAAGCAAATGGGTCGAAATTGCCATCTCTAGTTAGCTTAATTTGTACAAACATGAATCTTTATACAAACACGCACCATAGATATCATTCTCTTCTAGAGACATAATTAATGTTTAAAGTTGTAGCTGTAACATCTAAATCCAAAATTAATTCATGTTATTTTAAAAAACCAAAATTCACATCATTTTAGCACACAAAACGGGTACTAAAGCAGGGTAGTTACAACGTCGGTTATTGTCAAATACTAACAAGCCACAAACATCAAAAGCAATCTTAAATCCAAATCCTAACAACTGACCAACAAAATCTCAGAAACCTGAATCCAAACTCAAAATCTCGAAAACCGAAAACCTAAACATCTTAACTCAACAATCCAAGCTAAACCCGGTTCATATCCTAAATCCATACCACATTTTCTCAAAACACCAAAATTCACCCCATTTACACACACAACATACAAATCCAACGAGGGTAGTTAGACCGCCACTTATCGTCAAATAGTAACAAGCAGTAAACATCAAAAAGCAATGTTAAATCCATATAAAAACAACTCAAATCTTAAAAAACATTCATAGACTTGGCAAAATCTCGAAACCCAAAACCCGAAAAATGAATGAGATTAAAGCTAATAAATCTAAGCTTGCAAGAACATCAACAAATGTCATCATTATCTAAACATCATTTACAGCAAAATCTAAAAAATAATAAACCTAAAAATAAATTATAGGTTTTTCTTGTACAAATAATAATAAGAACCTTTTCATCAAACATCTTGTGAATACTCAGTGTAAAATGAACTAATCTTTGGGTTTTCAAGTATGTATACCTGTCAAGAACACACATACTTGAAAAACCATCGATTGGTTGATTTTACACATACTTTACGTAATCTTGGACTAAACTTGAAAAGCTTGAAACTTTATGTGAATTTGAGATAAGCTATCCAAAAAGCAATTGAAAAGCTAGTTGAACAGCTTGATTAGAGCCTATTCAAGTTTATGTGAATTTGGGGTGTGTTTGTTTGGAGGGATGGGAGGCGTTGGATTGAAAGGGATTGGAGTGGGTGGTTGAAATTAGGAGAAAGGGGGTGGGATCTGTGTGAGGTGATTTGCACCAATAAGATGTGTACACCTGTCTATTACCCATTTACATACCTTATGATGTGTTTTTCACCAATTTTTGCTTCTTTCAAAAAGATTCAAATGAAATGGTATTTTTAGTTAAAAAAAAGGTTTTAAAAAAGCATGTTTAAGTATTTTGGGTTTTTAAGATGGGATAATTTCATATTTTCCCAACTTAAATATTAAAATTTCATATTTACTTAAAACACAAGTTTTTAGTGCATAATTATAATGCTTTTAAAACATGAGTCGTGAAATTATACTGTTTAAGTTGTGTATATATGAAATTTCCCTTTTTAAGAAAGCTAAAC
Source organism: Artemisia argyi (assembly GCA_030686995.1). Taxonomy (NCBI): domain Eukaryota; kingdom Viridiplantae; phylum Streptophyta; class Magnoliopsida; order Asterales; family Asteraceae; genus Artemisia; species Artemisia argyi. The sequence continues at coordinate 200,302,019 of CM060683.1, read as the reverse complement.
GAGTACTTATAATAATGAGATTTTTTTAGTAGCAAACGGTTATAGTTGCGCTATTATGGTCTTCACACAACCTTTTTTTTTTTCAAAAAATTTTAATGAATTGTTAATTTTAGACACACCAAAAAAAAATAAAAAATAAAAAATAAAAATCATGTTTATGTATTTTTCGTTTTTAAGAAAATACTTTATAATTTGAAATGGTCAAAAGTACAATAAGCGATTAAGCTTAAAAAGGTGTTTGTTTTAAAGTTTGTTTATTGCTAACAAGCTAATTAGACCTTGTCTTATATTTTATAAGCTAGATTTTCTGGTTTATTTTGACGCCTATTTACTTATATTTTAATCTTAGGTTATGTCTAATGGTCACATTTCAACCATCTCCACCTCAGCGGCACATCAGTTTAACCCATCAACTAACAGCCGTAGTGGTAATCACTCAACCAAATACATAAAAATATCTCACTTTATGTAACATATATACCCTACACACTCGTTAAAAAAAAGGTAGTGCACCATGTTAGGTGGTCTGCACTACCGAACCAACCCTAAAAGGCACCTTTGTGTACGGTGGATAAGAGGTTGTAGTGGCTAATGGCACCAATAGGTCTGGTCTAAAAAAAATTTAAATCTTACTTGAAGGCTTCAACTAAATAAAAGAATTGTCTCCCCTTTTTATGAAAAACATAGATTTAGGATTTTTTTTTTTTTATCTATTTATTTATTTTATTTTTAATTTTTTTTAGCCGATGTAGAGTTGTTGAAATGTCTTGCATGTACGTGGTGTTCACTTAAGCGTATTTTTCAGCTATTAAGCTTAAATGAATTCGGTTTACGTTTAATAAGCTTACTTTTATCGACTTATTTTAAATTTTATAGGCTGATATAAGTCTATTGGTCCAAAAATAAGCTAGAAAAGTAACTTATCAAACATAAGCTTAAATCACCTGAACTCGTTAGCTTCAAAGTAAGATTAAACAAAACCTCTTAGTATGAACCGTGAAAAACTTTGTTAATGGACATGTCATTAAGATAGATAACTTTAAAAAAAAATAGAAAATGGATGGATAATGACTTTGGGATGGATAGATTTTGTATTCTTCGCAAAAAATAATACATTGCTTATTTGCACAATTAGCCAAAACAAAAACACTAACAAAACCCGCATAAGCTGATTTTCATATTCCTTAAACAAGAATGTTAACACAAAATATTGGGAATGAGTGGAGGCATGGCTTAGCTCCTAACTGGAATGAACAATGTAGTCGTAGGCTCTGTTTAGTTTTTACTAAAGTAGTAGCGTTTTTTTTTTTTTTTTTTTTTTTTTTTTTTTTTTTGTTTTTTTGTTTTTTTGTTTTTTTGTTTTTGTTTTTGTTTTTGTTTTTTGTTTGAAAGGATAATTTATATATTAATAAAAAAAAAAAAGAGTACATAGTTTTTTTTTCTACTTAGCCATGGACATGCCCATGCTAGAGAAAGAAAAAACACAGAACAATAAAGAATAGCCCACTCTAATCAAGGCATTCTCAACCACTATACCACACTATACTATTCTCTATACACTTAGACTATTCTTTACAGTATTTGCAGACAAAACTAAAACCCTGAATCATCTTCTAGTCAATTTTACATTCCAAACCTCTTCCACTCTTCCAACCGCAGCAGATTCTTTAACAATTAGACTCATCATTCTGAGTCTAACTATCTCTTTGATATTCTGCACTAGAGCTTCTTCATTTCTGTGATTATGCTTGAATACTCTTGTGTTTCTTTCCTGCCATATGAAGTAAACTGCAGATCCAAAGACCAATCTTCTCACAACACTATCAATACTGTTCATCATATTCATTTTTGCCAATTTCTCAATGATAGTTTGCCAGTCATAACTCACTGTCATGTTTAACATTTTTTGCATTTGAGACCAGATAGCAAACTAAAGATCTTAACTGATTCCAAGCCTACTATGTTTTCAAACCTGAATAAAAGGCTCCAATTCTGATTATGAGGCCCATTGTGCGTTATAAGTGAAATAAACGATCCCCAAATTAAGTAGAATGCTTAAATTTTTATTTTTATAAATTTGACCGATTCGGCCGATTTTTGACCGATTTTTCTGATTTTATTGCCTAGGCCGATTTTTTCACCGATTTTAAAAAATCAACAACGTGTATGACCGATTAACGATTAATCGGCTATCGGCCGATTTTTGCAACATTGCTAGATAGTATAAGAATAAGAGCAGGAGAAGAATAAATGCTCATGTGAGTCAGGGCAATGACTGCACAGAGCACATTTCATAGGTTCATTAGGCCTCCAAATAGCTAATATGTCTTGAGTCATTAGTCTGTTTAATCACAAACCTGAGTATTGTATGGATATGGTAATTAGTGCTCTTTAAGTATAACGTCTCATGTTCTTTAGCGTATTTGCATAATGTTGGTGTAATCCGGATCATGTATTAGTGTAGTTGTTGTATGATTTACATGATTATCGCACATTTGATAAGAATATACATGCATTATAACAAATTGTTTGTGTCACGGTTGGTGTTTACAATATAGTACTACATCTATGCATCTCTTATATAATAAAAGAAGTACATCATTTCGGAGTGATTTTGGCAAAACAATCTTATTGAAGAAAAAAATTAGACCAATCAGGTTGTTCAATTTTGACACGTGGCAAAATCAAGTAATCTGATTGGTTAATAAAAGGGTTAATTCCATATATTCCAATTTGAACCTTTAGAGGTCATATTTACACAATCAAAACCAATAATACTATATATACCCAATTTAAACACAAAATTTGTCATATCCACCCATTTTATTATTATAAACCAATGAAAACTCAGTTTACATTATTAAATACCCATTATACCCGTCATACAAACACATTGCCAAATTGTAACAAACATGTACAAATGAGTCACATAAGGCTATCTGAAAGTAGTCATGGTTTAAGAAATTTCTATTCAAATTTGACCGACCACTATAAAGTTACCACCATTTTTTGCCCCACTACAATTGCAAACTGATATCTAACCATTCAAGGGTTGTCTAGTGGCAAAAAGGCTTGTGACTATCACTTTAAAATGTGTGCGGTCTCAAGTTCAATTCGTGCTAGCTGTAAATAATCTTGAAATGGTCACGCCAACCTCCTAAAAAGGGAGGGTTTTAAATGGTTTGAGCATGTGTGGCGGTGGGTTCAAACCCAGTGGATTAGTCGGTCAAAAGGTCAAAAACTGTGGTCCCCCCCCCCCCCCCCCCCCGTAAAAAAAGGGGGCAAAAGCTTAATTTGACCTCTATTCTATAGTTTTGTACTCGTACGTACTATCATCATATTCAAATATATTTCGGATACTACAAAATTCATGCAGTTGTTGTTCACTTTTGATTAACTGTATAAAAGAATTTGCTATTGGTTATTAAGAGGGGTGAATTCACTTTTAATTAACTGTAAAAAAGAATTTGTCATTGGCTATTAAGAAGGGTAAAATAGTCTATGAATATCAAATTGATAATTATTAAGTTTTTCAAAAATTTTAAAATGAATAAATTTGTACAATGGTTAGATTTGACAAACTTTGTGTTTAAATTGGGTATATATATAATATTATAGGTTTTGGTTAGGTAAATATGACATTTAACAATTTGCCATTGTAAAAACAATCATATTTTGCCACGTCGTATTGCCACATAACACAAAAAGTTCCTAGTCACCAACTTAAATGAGTGGAGTGGCAAATTCGCCTTAACTTTTCAAATCTAATGGCAAATATGACATCTTTAAAATTTGAGTGGAAAATTTGCTTTTTCATACATTTATTATGGCACATTCCCCCTTTTACCCATTTTGGTTTCTTTAGGCCATCATGTAGGTCACTTATATGCACAACAACTTATGTCGAACAATGTTATAAGATCCGATCATGTTTGGAATCATTCTTGGAAACGCATGACTGATGACATTGAAATATCCCGTCGTCAACTGTTCAACAATCCAGGTACTACATAATACAGTTTCTCTGCATAAATATTTAGCTATTACTAATCATGACACAATCCAATATTAACTCTTTGCATTCACGGTCAAATTATTTTGGGACAAAATTGTTTATATAATTTGTGTAGGAGGATAACCTTTGACCAGTCAAAATTTCAGCTCAATATATCCATCAATTTTTATACTCTATTTACGCTTACATCTAAAAATTTAGTAGTTTCTACGAAATTTCTTCACTATTAATGAAAAGTCAAATGTTAATGTTTTTCTCCTTGACCCTTTTTCAAGAACTGTTTTTGAAGCATGGTTTTTCTAATACATGATCTCAATATCACCATTCATACTTGTCTTTAACATAAAATCAATCTATCCAACTGGATAAGGGCCTCTTCGATCTAGGCATTTTATGTCAAAATAAGATGTTAAATTAAGAACATGCATACCTTACCTCGTATATATTTATCAGTGAAGTAAATGATCGAGTACTAAGAAAGGAAAGAAAGTTTTATTTTCTTTTTTTATTATTGGACAAACCATATTAAATCATGTATTCAAAATTCATAATAATATGGTATTCAGCCTTTCAAGAAAAAAAAAAGAAAAAAAGAAAAAAAAAAGAAAAAAAAAAAGGATAAAAAAGATTACGTATTCAGGTCTATGGATTTTTGAGCCTATATGTCATGGGTCGGATCAAGCTCGGATACCTTACTTAGTTGGAGCCATATCCGCGTTGATGTTCACACTTGCAGGTTAACATTGAAAGTTGCCCCTCCATTTACGTAACATTGGTCAGGCTGCCCGATTTATGCAACGGAACTAGACTTAAAGGTTCGAGGCTCGACGACCTTGTTATTGAGGCGGATATATAACCGGAACACATATAGTTAGTAGACAACCATTTTATGTGTGTTTTACATTGACTATCAACGAGAATCAATGCAACTCTCTATCAAATGTTGTAATTTTTTCTGCACAAACTTGTGTTCACATGAACAACATGACGTTAATACTCTAAAGTATCAAACACTACAAGGTGTTTATCTTGATGTTGGTTGCTCTTGAATTCTGTGTATGTCAATTTTTTAGATGGTTATAGCTCAAACTTGATAAGTTTATAATCCAAAAAAAAAAAAAAAAAAAAGTGGGCTTGTGATCTTTTCGAAAGTTATATAATTAAGCTCATAAGCTTACTATTCAAGGTAAGACAAACACCTCGATATGTCTTATGAATGCTTTATATTAGCCGAGTAATGCATGTTCTTGTAATAGAAAGCGGGCTTATGATCATTTATAAAGTTACACAAGCTCATAAGTCTACTAAATTATGTAAAAAAAAAAAAAAAAAAAAAAAAAAAAGCTATGTGTAGTGAATGTTTTATTTAACCGAGTAATTGATATGTATATTGTATTATTCAAAATATCTCTAATTGTAGTCTATATAGATAATATATACATACCAAGCCTTTTCACAACCAAATACCTTTTCTGAATTTTTGGCCGAGATTCAAGAACGTTGATGTGCATAGTGTGAACTACTAATCTGTATTTATTTAACTACCCACTGCCAAAAAAAATTCATTTTAGATAACAAACTATTATAATTAGTTGTGAATCAGGTTGTGATTAGTTTACAATTGAATGTAAATGTTTTTTTTTTTTTTTTTTTTTTTTTTTTTTTTTTTTTTTTTTTTTTTTTTTTTCTCTCCCTAAAAACTGAATCATATTTAATTATATGTTGCAAGTTTTGTTAAAAAAAATTATTACGAGGAGATCATCAACAATGAAACACACAAAATGCTAAATATATGACACTGATTAATCAATAACATACTTTTTCTATTCTTTTTTTCATACATACCTATAACAATTTTTATAGTACAGATCAATTTTCTACATACATAAGATTTTTGCGTGCTTAAATTAAAGGGCCTCTTTTCTAGCTACGCCCCTCTAAAGTCCTCCGGACGGGCCTGTGTTATGTGATGATGTTATAACTTATACGATCTATTTCACTTACAATTACGTAAACAAACATTAGACGTACGCAACGAAGTGCAGCTACGAACGACACTCGTTAGTTACTTGTATACGATATATGCAATATAAGTTTAGTCTTCCATATCCCAAGTCTTCTTAAAAGTCAAATTGTCTTGGTCAAGCTGAGAAGGAATGTGTGGATGATAAACCATAGGTGATACTAGTCGTGCTAGTTGGGTTGCATGATTGATATGTTACAATGAAATCTTAATGTCGTCTTCCCAATCCCAAGTCTTCTTAAAAATCTTCTCTGAGTATACGTAGAAAATAGTTATAATCAATCAATTTCTTGATAGAAAAATCCCAAAAGTGTATGAATCATAACAACCCACCTTCCAATCAAAACAGCTTTATGTTATTAGGCAAGGTACTGCTGGCTGATTTGGGTCCTGATTGGCGGGCTAATGAGTCTTTGGTAAGTTTCTTCCATTGTTCTATTGTTTAACGTTATTGGCAGACTAATAGACATCCTTTATTATTATTATGGGTCCCAATACCGTCTTTCACGGTGTATGGGGGAGGTTGAGACGTAGACAACCATACCCCTACCTAAGGTAGAGAGGCTGCTTCCGGTTCTACCTAAGGTAGAAAAGGACCTCCGGCCTTTTGTAGGGAGTGAGGATTCCTGGACCATTATTCCTTAAATTAAAGTCTAGTTTTCCCTCTCCCAAGTTTTCTTCATCAAAGAAACGCAATACCGTGAGTTAATAAATTGAGCTATCTTGTAAAGTTTTTCATTGAGACAGTTTATCAAACAGTTTATGTACATATTACAACAAACTTGTTTGAACCATTAAACATAATACAATACCCATACTGAAACAAAATGCATTTTTCTCTAATACTTCCAACAAACAGTTTGTAAAATGGAATATATATTCCTCATGTCATCAGCTTCACTGGTTCCTGATGTTACGGAGAAAAGGAAGGTGTCAAGTTGCTTACATCTTGGAATAGTATGTTCTCACTGAAAAGTCTTGGTCATATCATCATGATAAGGAATTTGTGGACGCCATTCATTTCACCAGTTGCATGTCAGGTACGTTAACATGCAAAACTAAGTATAAAATGCCAATGCATGTTCTCTGAATTTTAAGTAAACTTTCAAATATGAAGTCACCACAAGCAATAATTCACTTTTCATCTTCCTCTCTTATATCCTTTCTCTTTTACAGTCTCACGATAACATGTCTCACTTCCACCACTGTCTCTGCTTCATATGGTGGTAATGAGACTGATTATCACGCATTGTTGTCATTTAAGTCAATGATCACCCATGATCCATACAATGTTCTAACCTCGTGGAACCATTCCTTTCATTTCTGTCAATGGAGTGGTATTTCATGTGGAAAGCGGCACAAACGAGTGACTGTTTTATGGCTGCGTTCGCAAGGCCTAGAAGGCTCGTTGTCTCTTCATGTAGGAAACCTAAGCTTCCTCCGTAAGCTTGATCTCGGGAACAACAGCTTTCAAGGAACTATTCCTCATGAACTTGGTCGTCTATCTAGGCTACGTAGTCTTATTCTTAGTATAAACAAATTCAGTGGAGTCATTCCAACAAACTTGTCTGCTTGTTCTAACCTCGAAGACCTTTGGCTCGCTGATAATAAGCTAACTGGAAGCATACCCAAGGGAATGAGTTTAATCTCGAAACTTACTCATCTTCAAATTAGCAGCAATAATTTAACAGGTGGAATCCCACCTTTCTTGGGGAATATTACTTCAATGAAATTCTTCTCTGTTGCTGGGAACCCGTTGGGTGGGAGCATTCCAGATACCTTGGGTCATTGGAAAAGCTTGACTGAATTTTACTCTGGTGGGTGCAACTTATATGGAAGCATCCCTCATTCCATTTTCAACCTCTCACTCCTTGTTAATTTGTCTTTATCTACTAATCACCTCACTGGTAGTCTTCCTTCAGAAATTGGTAATCAGATCCCAAATCTTGAGGGGCTCCAGTTAAGGGATAACGAACTCACCGGAGTTCTTCCACCTTCTCTTTCTAATTGTTCTAAATTAAGACATCTTGAAATGAGTCGCAACAATTTTAGTGGGAAGTTGACTATCGACTTTTCAAAACTAAGAGATATTAATATAATTAGATTATGGTCTAACAACTTGCATGGACGCGGAGAAGCTGATGACATGAGGTTTATCGATTCTCTGAAAAACTGCACCAGATTAGTATATTTGGGACTTTCTCAATGTAACCTTATAGGAGTGCTTCCGGTATCAATAGGTAATCTTTCTGATCAACTCAACATTCTCGCTTTAGGAGACAATCAGTTATTTGGAACCCTACCTTCAAGTATAGGTAGTCTAGTTGGTTTGACTGCTTTAGATTTAGGAATTAATGTATTCAAAGGAAAGATTCCCAGTACCATTGTAAAACTTAAAAAGCTACAATATCTTAGTCTATATAGCAATCAATTTTCAGGGCCTATCCCTGATACCATTGGAAACTTATCATTGTTGACTAAACTTTATTTATATTCCAACAAATTAGAAGGCCATATTCCATCAAGCCTTGGGAATTTAAAAAACCTTATTGGGTTAAACCTTGATGACAATAGACTCACTGGTAAAATACCTAAGCAACTTCTTCAACTTCCATCACTGACTAATTTTTTAAGTCTTGAACGAAACAGCCTGTCTGGTTCAATTCCATCAGAGATTAAAGATCTCAAGATGTTGAGCTATCTCAGTTTAGCTCATAATAATTTATCAGGAAACATTACTAGTAGCCTTGGTGAGTGTAATAGCCTTACAGAGTTATACCTTAGTGGCAATAGATTAGAAGGCATAATACCATCTTCATTAAGTTCGTTAGGAGGATTGGGGGTACTAGACATTTCTCAAAATAAATTATCAGGCAAAATTCCTCAATTCTTAGAGAAATGGAATTCCTTAGAGTTTTTGAACCTATCCTTTAATGATTTTGAGGGTGAAGTACCGGTTAAAGGAGTGTTTGCAAATGCAAGTGCATTTTCGGTTTTGGGGAACAATAGGCTTTGTGGTGGTTTGGTTAAACTTGAGTTACCCAAATGCAAGGAGACGGGTAGTAAGAATAAAAGGTTTCCTTTCTTCATATTAGTCATTGTGATAGCACCAACGTTGCTCATCGTATTATGTTGTGTGTATCTTTTGTGTAAGAAGAAACGCAATAGTCAACCGTCTCAATCTTCAGGGAATGAAAGGTTCTTGAAAGTTTCATACAATCAGCTCCTCAAGGCTACCGATGGGTTCTCTACAGCAAATTTGATTGGCGAGGGTGGGCACAGCTCTGTTTATAAGGGAATCCTCGATTCTAATGATGATAAATCTGTTGCAGTTAAAGTTCTACATCTTCAAAGTCGAGGAGCACACAAAAGCTTTAGAGCAGAATGTGAAGCATGGCGTAATATTAGACACCGTAATCTGTTGAAGATAATAACTTCATGTTCGAGTACTGATTTCCATGGCAATGATTTTAAAGCGCTAGTTTACGAGTTTATGCCCAATGGAAGTGTACATGATTGGCTTCATTCGAGTGCATATACATCGAAACTGAACCTTCTTCAAAGAATAAATATTCTTAGAGATGTTGCCACTGCACTCGATTATCTTCACAATCGCTGCCAAACAAAGATTGTTCACGGTGACTTGAAGCCAAGTAACATTCTACTTGATGATGATATGGTGGCTCATGTTGGAGACTTTGGTTTAGCTCAACTACTTGGTACAGACTTAAACCAAAACAGCTCAACCGGGGTTAAAGGAACAATTGGTTATGCACCTCCAGGTAATTCCGCTTTTATTCCATGATGTTTATATTTATTTACACGTTAAGGTTTGTAAATTAATTAATTGTTATTCATTTGTAGAGTATGGTATCGGGAGCGAGATGACAAGTTGTGAGGACGTCTACAGTTTTGGAATATTATTACTAGAGGTGATGACCGGGAAAAGGCCGACAGATGACATGTTTAAGGAAGGTCTTAGCCTTCATAAATTTGCTTACATGGCATTACCGAATCATGTAATCGATGTTATTGATGATGATGCAATTGTGTTGCAAAGTACGGAAGCGAATGCAAAGAAAGTGGAAGAATGTTTGGTTGCAATTATCAAGATTGGAGTATCGTGCTCTGTGGATTCCCCACAACAACGGTTGAAAATTGAAATTGTTGTCAACGAGTTGCAGCGCATTCTTGATGTGCTTCAAAATATATAAGGTACTCTGTTCTCCCATTTTGTTGAATCTGATTTTACATGAGTTGTTAATAAATCATCACTAACTTGGTTTTATTTTTGAACGCTTTCAGGTCTAATACCAAGTTTTCTGTGAAATTTGAAAGTTACTGCAGCAAGGAGCAGTGCATGTCATAGTTATATAAATGTTACTTTTTCAAATATGTTTGTAAGTGTGTTTTAGTTTTCTTGTTGAATAAGTACTGTAAAATTGAAAATTGGGGGCAAAGTTTGTTGGATGAAAACTAAGCAAAAGAGTTGGGATAACCTTTCATGCCTCTATATGTTTGTTTTATTACTGCAAGTACACTTTGTTTTTGATTTTATTGTTATTTTTTTTAAGTCATCTGTCAAACATGTACTTGGAGATTGTGGGTGTTTCGTTAGGCGTTCGTGTTTAAACTGTTTTTGTAAAGAAAGTTCAAGTAGAACTGACCCTTGACATCTTAGTGAGTTTTCAGTTACTCGACATGTTGATTAATGTTGAATAAGGATTTTTTTTGAAAGTTGTAGTCAGATTACACTAACAATGGGAAGCTAGCAAATACTGTGGAGACTGGTGTAGCACTCATTACTTACAATTGAAATCTCTACAGAAGGCTCGGGAAGTGAGTTTTCAGTTACTCGACATCTTGAAAAATCTCATGATCCAGCTGACATCATGTGGGTCGAATTGGGACGTCATCAGAAAAGCGATATGCTCAGTTTACTTACATAACGCTGCAAAACCTAAACCGGATACCATGCCATTTGCACCCGACCTCAACTTTATGTTATAATCGTATGGGTATGGGTATGGCTGCTCTTTGAGTAAATATTCGTATGGGTGGGAAAATGGGCAGGACTTGCGCTTGTGTAACGGGTCAAAATAAGAACATTTTTTGTACGGATCAGGTTGGCCCGGAATGTTTTTTGCCCTGTATTGTTATAATCCCTTATAGATGTTATCGTGCTAAATATGATTGCAAAAGTATTGTTTTGGTTTTATTCATTTTTACCACATAGGACCCATTAAGATAGTTATTATACCTTTAACTTTATTAATCTGATATTCATGTTAATTAGCTTCATACTTCATATAAGCTGAGAGCAATTCATACGTGGAATCTGGACTATCCTATCGTTTGAAATATTGCTTCATTTGGCCCAAATGTGCGCAAAAGAGACGGAAGATTAAATTTCTTTGTGCAATAACTTAATGGTTTGTATATAAAAGTAACTCGAGTTCATGCAAATTATATGACGTATGAGAAAGATACTGATATCGTACACCGAAAAGGTTTGTACAACATAATGTATGGAAACATGGACGGGTTGGGAAATGGGTCAAAACAGGATCAGGCTGAAATGTATCAATTTTAATAGTGGTTGAAACGAGACACTCAAGAATATGGTGCATATGGATTTCTTACTATATGTTCATTGTGAGTAATGAAATCAGTTTGTTTTGGTTTCTTACTATACATATTTCTACCGTCCATTTTTCCACTTCATTTTTTTGTTGTTATAGTGGAAAATGTTGCAAATATAGGAAAAGATTCATTCGTATACAACCAAATACATGCTAAAACCAGTTGCATTTAAGAAAAGTTATACCAAACCCTGTCAGGGTTCATTCATGTGTTTTGGACTTTTGGGTGTATAGGACTGTAATCCATTCAAAAATCCCAAAACAAGACCATGCCATGAATTTACCACAAACTTTAGACTACTCGTCAAAGACTCATATGGCCTAAATGAGCATTGTTCACTGGACTATACCAAAACACATACACACTGAACCAAATGGATTTACCAGTTTTGCACCCTCATAGTATGAGCATTAGTCGATAAATAGCAAAAAGAAAGTCGCCTACTTGGGAGCGAGTACTCCAATCTATTTTGAAAGACTGCCAAGTAAAAAAGTAGAAACCATAAATGGGGACTGCTGATGAATTCAAGACTAGTCAATTGTTGCGGGATCTCATCCTGGTCCAACAAGCACACACAAACAAACGACACCTATTTAAGATAGGCAATTGACTTCAAATCATATTAATACATTCCTATTTGTTTTCTTCTTCTGTAGGGGAATTCTGGGATTCTAATGGTTTGTCTACACCGCAGTTCTGTGTCGGTTACATTTGGTCCTAAAAGGATAGTTTATGTTGTTACATTTGTCATACTTCCAGCTCCCTTCTGGCATATCCGCTTCTGAAACCAAATAAGATACATATATATCATTCACACTCAAACGTCACTAACAGGTAACCAAATATATACATGAAGTACTTGCTGGAACATTGGCTGGCATTGCAACCTGCATATTAGCGTCATAAAAATAAATTAGAATGACACGTTATATAAAACATAGCTAAAAGCTTCAACGTGTCAAAAATAAAGATGGTATAAAGATGGCATCTCACTTGAGATCCTGGTTTAGGTGTGTTGCATTTCCTCATGTTACAGACTGATGTTCTGAAGGAGAAATTGACATTCCACAGTTTGAGCATTCCCAGTCATTTTCTCGTGTTCCATCTGTAAGAAGCAAGTGAAACAATGAAAAACGGATGATAAATTACAGTCATCTGAGTCTCTGTAGCAGTATATGAATAAGTTAGATATAACATACCTTTCTTTTGAGATGGCTCTTCTGGAAATAATCCAGGCCGTGGTCCCTATACAAAATCAAAAACCAAATGATAGATCAACATAGCATCACATGTTTATATTTTGGGAACCTTTTTACTAGTTGCAATTAGTTGATTGATATAACAAAATTCAGATGTAACATGGCAGCCTGAGCAATGGACAGTCGCAAACCAAATTGTTCCATCAGCTGAGGTAAACCATACAAAGCACCTGTAAAATGGTTCAATGCTGGTTTCGGCAAAATGTCACAAAGTAGCAGGTAGGGGTGTCAAAAAAAACCAACCCGACCCAAACACGATAAAGCCTATTCGGGTCGGGTTACTCGGGGCCATAAACTTACTCAGGGCTAAATAGGGTCGGGTATCAGGTAACATATTATTGGCTACCTCGGGTTCGGGTCAAACCCGAATAATTTTTTTTTTTTTTTTTTTTTTTTTTTTAATTATATATCTAAAATAGAACAAATTGTATGACCATTTTACTCATAATTGGGCTGACCCGACTTGAATGGACCCGAACCTGACTAACCCGAATGAACACCCCTAGAAGGCTAGCAGCAGCAGGCAAGGCACATCATCATAATGAGATACAAACCCGAATTAACACCCTAGTAGCAGGCAAGGCAAATCATCATAATGAGATACAAAAGGCGGTTGTGCAATTTCTTTTACATTGAAAATGAACAAAATAAGTATCAAAATACCAGAACTTCTGAACAACACACAGTAAACAATAAACCGGCCAAAACCAACCTAGCCAAAAAACACATACCAGTTCCTATCATGGGCCCACCTGAATAAGCGGAACCATCATGAGGAGGCATAGATGTTCCATTGAAGGGAGAAGCAGCATAAGGTGTTACACCCATATACATTGAAGAGGGTGCACCGGAACCAGCATAAGGAGAAGACGAGGAGTAGCCTTGTGGGGTCGGCATTTGCCTTGGAGCAGATTTCTGTAAAAAACATTTCGTTGAAAGACAGATTAATAAAGGTAACTATAGGACAAAATACACATCAGCAAACTGATACAGCATAACCAAATATTTTAAACTTGATTACACTCATCGCAGGACTAAAATCCAGTATAAATTCAACTATTTGTTATCAAAACTATCAATATGCTTTGATGAGCAATCAGTTTCGTTACTGGTCCTGTTAAATGTCTATTCTCTTACGGCCAAAAAATGATTACTACAATATGTGTAGTAAACGGATTGTGAAACTTACTGAGTTATGATCAGCTGGTCTTGGCTGTGTACAGTTGCGCATATTGCAAATTGTCTGAAAAGAAAAGCTGACATTCCCGCAGCGAGTACACGTCCAGTCATCTTCTCTACAACCACCTAATATCATAAGTACAGCAAATAAATATGACTAAGAAGTAAGTGTCATTTACACATAACAGATGTATGGGTCCATGTATAAACTAACACCGGAATAAGTAAATGCTTACACTCCAATGCGTTTCTAACCAGTAACCATGACGAAGCTAAGATTCTGTTTGACGTGGCATGCCTATGTTTTCAAAAGGCTGTGGACGAGGTACAATTCCTTTGCTTGTGCACATAAGGCTCAAAAGTTGAATGGTATTTCCGCATACTAATCAGTTCTAAGTTGTGAATGTTTATGATGAAATATATTGTTTCAGAGTCCAACCTTTGGTTGCCTGTGCTAAGGTATATTTGACCCTTGTGGCTTGTTTTTAGTTGTAGTTTCTTACTAGTCGCTCTAGGTCATCCTGTGCCATGTTATTTGTTTTAAATTAGTCACTCGTTTTTTGTTGTAGTTTATTTATTCCGGGTAAATTGTGAAATATAAAAAATAGTCAAAGTATGGGTTGCGATGGACAAGTCCCATGGACACAATAGATGACTGATGATACAATAGAACATTCAATCTAAGCTAGAGCATTCTGTCTATACTATAAACCAAGCTAAAACACATAACCAGCCCACATAACACAGACTTATTATCCAAGTCAAGTAGAAGCATCATCGAAATACGAATACCACACATGAGCATATAGAGAAACCAAAAACTAGGGCTAAGTAAGGGGGTGTTTGTTTAAACTAATTTTTAGGCTTATGAGCTTATATGACTATGCTTAAATCTCATACGCCTATATTTTCCAGCTTATCTTCAGACTTGTGAACTTATTATGAGTTAAAGATGGAAGATAAGCTCATAAGCTAAACTATAAGACGGAAAAAAATGAGCTTATGAGATATAAGCTGAAAGCCCAAACATAAGCTTGAACAAATCCAATTATAAGCTCATAAGCAAAACTATCACAACCAATTATAAGGGGATGTTTGTTTAAGCATATTTTTAGGGTTGTGAGCTTATATGACTCTACTTATATCTCACACCCATATTTTCCAGCTTATTTACAGACTTGTGAGGTTATTATGACTTACAGATTGAAGATAAGCTCATAAGCTAAACTATAAGAATGGAAAAAAAAATGAGCTTATGAGATATAAGCTGAAAGCCCAAACATAAGCTCAAACAAATCCAATTTATAAGCTCATAAGCTAAACTATCACAACCAATTATAAGGGAATGTTTGTTTAAGCTAATTTTTAGGCTTATGAGCTTATTTGACTATGCTTAAATCTCATACGCCCACATTTTCCGGCTTATTTTCAGACTTGTGAGCTTATTACGACTTACAGATGGAAGATAAGCTCATAAGCTAAACTATAAGAAGGAAAAAAATGAGCTTATGAGATATAAGCTGAAAGCCCAAACATAAGCATAAATAAATCCAATTATAAGCACATAAGCTAAACTATCACAACCAATTATAAGGGGGTGGTTGTTTAAGCTTACTTTTGGGCTTATGGGCTTAATTGACTATGCTTAAATCTCATACGCCCATATTTTCCGGCTTATCTTCAGACTTGTGAGCTTATTATGACTTAAAGATGAAAGATAAGCTCATAAGCTAAACTATAAGACTGGATAAAAATGAGCTTATGAGATATAAGCTGAAAGCCTAATCATAAGCTTAAACAAATCCAATTATAAGCACATAAGCTAAACTATCACAACCAATTATAAGGGATGTTTGTTTAAGCTAATTTTTAGGCTTATGAACTTATTTGACTATGCTTAAAATCTCATACGCCCATATTTTCCGGCTTATTTACAGACTTGTGAGCTTATTATGAGTTAAAGATGGAAGATAAGCTCATAAGGTAGAAAAAAGGCAGATAAATATGAGCTTATGAGATATAAGCCGAACAAAATAAGATCATAAGCCCAAAATAAGCTTAAGCAATAATCCAATAAATATAATTAGTCCATACTTCTAATCACCTTCCCAATTCATGTAAGACTAATAATAATATGAGTAAAGATTAATAAATTATTACAACCAATTAGATTTATATAAATCATGTAAACCTCTAAAGCCCGAAAATCCATACTTCTAATCAGCATCTTGATTTATATAACAAAAAAATGAGTTATCATTAACAAATATATTATCACAACTAATTACACACCAAGAGTAAAATTAAATGCTGTCAACATCTAAAACAATACGAATCACTTTTGGGAATTGATAAAGAAAGCGTACCATCAGTTTTTTCGATGTCAGTCAAAAAATCTGCTGGTAAATCATAGTTGCTGTGGAGAGCGATGGAGAGGTGGTGGGGTGGGATTGGAAATGTGGGGCATTGTCTTTGGACGGTGGAGATTAATTATTAGAGTCAACTTCTTTTTGTTTTTATGGGATTGACACCGTGACAACTGACAACTACAAAAGAAACAACGGATGAAAAAAACGTTTTTTTTTTTTTTAAATTACATAATTCGTCCTTCTGGTTTGTATTTTGAGGGGAAAAACAAAAATCACAATCTTCTGGTTTGTATTTTGAGGGGACTTTATTTCAGATTTTGCAGTAGTGTGAGAAAAGAGAGTTTATGAGTCAATGAATTTCAGTACCAAGGTACATAGCCATCTGACCAATCTTCAAACCCAAACACTCCTTTTAAAGATAACTGCCATTTAATAACAAGAGATTTCCAAATCTAACCAGTTAATTCTAGCAAACAAGTTCATGACATAGGCTTTCATGTTCTCTTTGGTCCACCTTATCTCCAAGCCCTCATGTTCTGTGATATCAATGAAAATGGCAAGCAAGTGTTCAGAGATGAATCGCCTAGTAGATCTTCTACTATTAACACATATACAGCTAACAAATCTAATCTTAAGAGAAATGCAAACATGAACCCAAATACAAAAGCTTTACCAATAAACTGCTAGTGAACAAGGCTGGCAAGGATTCTATGTGGAATAGAGCTTTAAACCAACACTAACGCCGTGTTAGATCTGTTAACAAAAAGGACCAATTACCCGTAACTGAACCATCAACAGTTGGAATTTTATGATTAAATGGATGTCAGAGAAATATTGCATACCTGGTTGTTGAAGATTTTCGAACCCAAGCCGTCAACTCGAAACATGTAAAAAGTGATTTAAGGGTTAATGTTTATGTAGTCTAGGTGAAAAAAAAGAAGGGGGGGGGGGGGGGGGGGGGGGGATCCTTCTCAAAAGGGAAAAGTTAAAACAAATAAAGCAGGGTTTTAATTTATAAAACAGGGCTCTATTTTGTGGCCGAATTATGCCTTTGTTTTTGACAGACACCTTTATAGGGCTTCATTTCAGATTTTGTAGTTAGTGTGAGAAAAGAGAGTTTATGAGTCAAAGAATTTCAGTACCAAGGTACATAGCCATCTGACAAATTTTCAAACACAAACACTCCTTTAAAGATAACTGCTATTCAATAACCAGACATTTCCAAATCTAACCAGTTAATCTCTTGGGGCAGATTATTCTAGCAGACAATTTCATGACATTTTCCAGCCTGCAAGCCTTTTATCCATAACCATCCAAATAAATGATCATTTAATTTACCACCAAACACGAAACTATCCTTATGATTTCTACTAGCCAAAGACATCAGAAGACAATACAGTTGCCTATCCTAAACACACTGTATTAGAAGATAGAAAAGCTTGTGAAGCAAAGGTTTTCAAAACCAAGATACATAGCCATCTGTTTAAACCTTTATTCCAAACACCAGTTGAGCATATAACAACTTTTCTGGTCAACAAGGGAGGTATGGTTTTCAAAACCAAGAAACATAGCCATCCGGACCGTTAGTTAGGGCAAAGTAGCTTCATCTTTCACAGTTCACTAGCCCCCATCCTAAAGAAACTACACCTCACTCTTAACATTCATGTCATATATCTTATAAGTTTGAATACCTGCTACTGATTTCTTAACATTAAGGCTCATAACTGTAACATCTGAGTACAAACTCAGTATTAGGTATGGGCGCAAACCTGATATAACATTCATACGCAAAATACAACTTTGATTGCTAGTTGCACATACAAAAGTTTGATTATGTTAACAAGATCAAAAACATTATCTCAAACAGCCAAGTTACCTCTGAATATGAGGTTGAAGCATATCTAGCAGATCGCTCGTCAGTGATACTTTCTGCAACATTAAAAAACATCTCACAATTAGATCAAACTGTACAGGTTACATTACATTAAAATGATGACTTGAAGTAACCAACTCTTACCTGAATCAAACGTTCTGCTTCCACTTGAATCACCGCACTTTCTGCTTTTATTCGTCCACTGCTGGATACACCATTTCCAACATCATCTTGATCAGCGAGTGAGGATTTTTCCACATCTTCGTCTATAGATTCCATCATAGACGAAACTTTTGGTCTGGGAACTTTAAATGATCCTTTAACTCGTTTTGCACTTGCAAGAACATCTAATCCTGAGACGTAGTAAACTTTGTGTTATTAAAAAGAAACTGAAAATGAATGACTATTCGAAATGTTACAAGATTCAAGTAGAGTGTAAACCAGAGAAACTAATCCTTATAGCTTTTGTAACCAAACTTAACAAAGATAACGCCTTTAGATATGTGGTTCTTATCTCGAGGCAGAACAAGGCTACATACATTATATTGGCTTCAATCATGCCCAAAGGATACTAAGATGATGTAATGTATCAAGATAACCATAAGCTTGCCCAGCCTATATAAGTTCTTTGTATAAGCTTAACCAAACACCCCCTAAATCCCATAAACTCACGAACTCATGCTGCTCTACACATGATAATTAGGAAAAATACAAATACTTCTCAATGTATAAAGAACTTTGACATGAGCTTATCCAAACACATTCAAAAAGCTCTGTACCTTTTTTATTTTATACCCAATAGCTTACCAACCTCTTAAAATAAGCCTACCCAGTGTTGCAAATCTCAGACTACAAAGTAATCGGCGATTACAAGCCACAATGTCAGTGACCAGGGCGAGTTGAGCAGAATCGGCCAAAAGATTCAATTTGGTCAAAACTTTGTCAGCTCGGTGCTAATTCGTAACAAAGCTCTGTTTGAAGTGTTTTAACAATTGTGTTAATATTTCGAAACATACTTTTTGGTTCTATGAACAATACTATGGTCCTATAAACATATAATTTCAAAACTGGTACATAAAAATTCCAATACCCCCACGTACTCCCCGCCTAGGGCCAATTACACGCTGCCGCCTAGCGAAATTTGCAACCTTAATTATAGCTTATTTTGAACCCAATAACATATTAAGGTATTTAAAAAAGCTTACCCAAACACCCTCTAAATCCCATATAACACATAATAGTAAAAAAAAAAAAAAAAAAAAAAAAAAAAAAAAAAAAGTTATAAAGAAAAGTGGTCCTGACCTAATAACGAATTCCAACATGACACACACGCATTTAATCATCTTCAACAAACTCCACCAATCTCTCATTTCTTCGAATTTTAATTTTTATAAAATTTGGGGATTTGTTTAAATTGAGGGAATTTTTTATAAAATTGGTTGGTGTTTGGTGGTGGTGGCTGGCGGGAGGATGGATGGTGGTTGTTAGAAATTGTTTCAGAAAGTGAGGTTCAAGGGCTGGCTGTGTTAGTTATTGTACTTGTTTTGTGGGATCCTTTTATTTTGTTAGTATAATACATGAAGCCCTCTTAATTAATGGTCAACATAGTCAAACTAACGGTGTTAAAGAATAAATGTTTTAAGACAATTCTTCTCGCTTTTTAGTGTCATGATTTTGACTTTGAAGTAATTCTTCTCACTTTAAATATAATGGAATCATTCTTATGCATTCTTGAAAACCCCAAACTATTGGAATCAGCTTATTAGCTTAATTCTACCCTAAAAAACACATAAGCAATTTAAATAAGCAAAAATTCAATAAGCTTTTTAGCTTTATTAAATCACAATAAACTATTAAGCTCTTCAAATAAGCTTTTACCCAAACTCCCCTAAATCCCATATGATCAGACTACTATAACGAATGTAATAAACAAAAGTCCTACTCACCTAATAACGATTTCCAACATCACACACACGCATTTAATCAAATCATCTTCAACAAACTCCACCAATCTCAAATTTCTTCAAATTAGAGGGTTTGGGCTTTTAACTTTTATAAAAAAAAAAATTGGGGATTTTGTTTAAATTAGAGGAATTTATTTATTAAAGGGTTACTGTTTCGTTCCTGTTAGTTGGTGGTGGCTACCGGAGATGCTGGTGGTTGTTAGAGGTTGAAGGGTTTATTTATATAGTAGTTAAAGAAGAGCTTGATAGGAGAAGTGGTCAGGTGGCAAAATTTTTATTTATGGTTTTAGACACGTGGGTTACTCTCTTTTTTTTTTTTTTTTTTTTTTTTTTTTTTTTTTTTTTTTGTAAAAAAAACAAAAAAAAACGTTACTCTTTTTTAGCTTATTTGATTTTTACATTATAAGCAATTTTATTTTTTATTTTTTTTCCTCCCAAATAATGAATTTTATTAATTAAGATTCAGCAAATTACATGGTAATTTAAAGCAACCTTATATAAACATGCTCATATAACTGATACAACATAACAGACTAAGGGTGTGTTTCTTTTTTTCTATATGCGGAGGGATAGTGGGGCCATGCATATATGAGCTTCTATATGGGGAGCATCTTATAAATTTTTTCTTGGGGAATAAGACCAATTAGTAGAAAAAGTAGGTCCTCTTTAAAAAAAAAGAAACACACCCTAACACACTTTTGATACAATTCAGGACTAAAACTGATTCTAAAACTCACTATTCTTCTAGACATAGCAACTAGATGCTATCATCTAGGCAACAATGGAGAAATATCCTCTCTTGACTACATTTCCACTCAACGAACACCCTACCTAGTCTCATCGGTAGCCCATACAAATGAAACCAATCTCTCATTTCTTCAAATTAGATGGTTTGGGTTTTTAATTTTTATAAAATTTGGGGATTTTGTTTAAATTTAGGGAATTTATTAAAGGGTTACTGTTTTGCTGATGGTTGGTAGAAATTGTTTCGGAAAGTGATAATGAGGAATAAATGTTTCACTTTTTTATTGAACCCGAAAAGTTGGAATAAATGTTTCAGTTAAGTTAACGGTGTTTGTTAAAATTGGACCAAACTTGGAATAAATGTTTCACTTTTTGACAAAACCCCAAAAGTTTCGCCGTTGCTCCATATCGTTGACAAAATTGCTCACCATTGATCCAATTTTCTAACAATTTTAGTATGAGATCGTTATCTTCAGTCATATGCGCTTGACACACGAGGGTAGCACTATTATAAAATAGTAATATACTCGCACATATTAAGCATGTTTACACACTTTAAAGTGAGAAAAATAAAAAAGTTCACACTAGTATGCGCGTGAATCAATTAGGTGTAGCAAATATTTTCGCACTTTTATGTCGGAAGATTTATAGATAGGGTTGTGGTACGAAAAAGTTACTAAAGTTTACAAAAAATTTGTCCTAAGGTAATATAGTTCAATAACCTAAGTGAACAAAATTCAAATTTCAATAACCTGAACATTCACTTTTATAAGTTCAATTACTTGAGTGAATAAAGTTTCAAAGTTGAGTAACCTGGATAAACAAAATGAAACTATATTACGATAGGACAAATTTTTTGTAAACTTTAGTAACTTTTCTGTACCATAACCCTTTATAAATATTTTTCACACTTTTTAGAGTAAGGGTTTTAAAACAATGCTTCACACTTTTAAGTGTGATGATTTTGACTTTGAAATAATTCTTCTCACTTTTAATTTTTAAATATATTGATTTTGAGTTTGAAATAATTCTTCACACTTTTAAGTGTGGGCGCAAAGAAAAGACGAATTTGTTGTAGTGTAGATTTGTCCTTTCATTATTTTTTTGGTCGTTTCATGTATTTGTTTAATATTTTTTTGTCTTTTCATGTATTTTTTTATTCTTTATTTTTTTGTTTTTTAACTGTTTATTTATTTTGTCCTTTCAATTATTGTGTCATTGATCCCCACAAACTGCCATGACTAATAACCCCGCCAAGAGTCAGTTTCAAGAATTTCAGCTCTTTGATCGTTTTTATTCCAACCCAATGGATGAGATTTTGAAGCCTCTTTGACTTCCTAAATTTTCGATGGTAGTGTCATCATTTGATGGTAGGGAGGCGTCGTTTTTAAGCTTTCGTTTTGTGGTGTGGAAGGTTTGGAGATAGAAGAAAGATGAGGATGAGTGAATGTGTTTATCGTGTGATTGTTATATTGGGAAGGTTAAAAGAAATAAAAATAAATAAATAAATAGTTTATGTCAAATCTCTATATTTGATGTGAAGCTCAAATGTCTATTTTGGTAAACCAAGCCCATTCTAGCATATTCATTTGGGTAATTTATTCTAAAATCTACATGTTATTTTCTAAACACCAATCAACCCTTAGGTAAAACACAAATGTTAATACTATTCTTATCCACAAAAAATCTCCAAAAAAATAATAATAAATCAAGTGTCCCATCAAACTAGAATTAGTAAGTTTCCAAATTTGAGTCTCTTTTAATATCCGAACTAAATCTCCCTATAATTACGTAAAATAAATTCATAAAAATTCTTAATAAACAATCCTAAGCATATCTCCTATAATAACTCACTAGCTTATGACTCATGACCCGTGCAATACACGGGTTATATAATTAATAACTAAAAAAGTAGTTGTAATATATAAGCAGATGCAATTCCTAACCATTATGAATGACTTGAAATAAACTCGCAAATGAGTTAATGCGTTGGAGCTATATTGAGAAAAGGATAATTGAACAATAGGTTGAAAAAGATCAACCTTTTGAAAAATGATAATATGTAACAGATTATATGTGAGTGATTAAATGTTAGGGTTAACTACATAAATGGTCCCTGTGGTTTGCCGAGTTTTACGGATTCAGTCTATTTTTCAATTTTGTTACGGGTTCAGTCACTATGGTTTTGACTTGTCACGGATCCGGTCCAATTTGCTTAACTCTGTTAGTTTGACCTTGTTTGACCGTTTAAAGTAAGGGTATATTTGTCTTTTTTTGTTTTAAGTACATAAATGGTCCTTGTGGTTTGTCGGTTACACGTTTTTCATCCATTTTATATGTCTTCGTCCGTTTTCTTACGTTTTTGTAAGTTTTATCCGTTTTCGTACGTTTTAATAAGTTTTTGTCCGGTTTTCTACGTTTTTATTCGTTTTCGTCCTTTTTTTTAAGTTTTTATCTACATTTTTGTCCATTTTTATATGTTTTCTTACATTTTCATAAGATTTTGTATGTTTTTATACGTTCTCGTCAGTTTTTATATGTTTTCATCCAGTTTTCTTTGTTTTCATACGATTTTCTATGCTTTTATACCTTTTTTGTCCATTTTTATACGTTTTCTTACGATTATATGCGTTTTCATAAGTTTCATCCGTTTTCGTCCATTTTCCTACTTTTTCATCCGGTTTTCTACAATTTTATGTTTTCTTCATTTCATACGTTTTTATACATATAAGAACGGACGAAAACGGATGAAAATGGATGAAAACGTTTAAAAACAGACGAAAACTTATAAAAACGGATGAAAACGTATAAAAATGGACGAAGAAGGATGAAAACGTATAAAAACGGACGAAAATGTATAAAAACAAATGAAAAACGTATAAAAACAGACAAAAACGTATAAAACAAACAAAAACGTATAAAAACGGAAGAAAGCGTATATAAAAATGGAAGAAAACGTATAAAAACGGACGAAAACGTATAAAAAGCGGGTAAAACATATGAAAATGGATAAAACGTATGAAAACATATAAAAACGGACGAAAATGCATAAACAGGGACGAAAATGCATAAACACAGACGAAAACGTATAAAAATGGATGAAAACTTATAAAAACGGATGAAAACGTATAATCTAACAAACCACAGGGACCATTTATGTAGTTAACTCTAAATTAAAAAAGATGAAATGAGGGTATTTTTGTCATTTTATTCGACTTAACAGCAAAAACTAACAAATTTGGGCAAAATGGACTGGATCCGTAACATGTCAAAACCACAGTGACTGAACCCGTAACAAAATTAAAAAATGGACTGAATCCGTAAAATCCGATAAACCACAGGAACCATTTATGTAGTTAACTCTAAATGTTATGAACAACAAGTTGAGAATCACTTTTTAGCATTGGAGTTAACGGACTAAAAAAAAGTTTAAATGTTCCAATAGGCTAATAACTACTCAAATGTCCAAAAGCTCATTTTCTTTGGAATATAAATGATAGTAGCAAACTAATGATATCAGGCCCAAGTGAGAGTAGTACCGATTTGGGTGACCGATCGGGAAGTCCTCACTTGGAAACCACAAGCTCTAATGATATCAGGCGAATCGGGAATAGGAGTGGGGTTATTATCCCCTAAGGAGAGGCTCGCGGTTGGTATCTCTGCCCCGAGGATGCGACACTAACTCGAGCCAACAACTAACATCTAACAACTAACCAGCCGTTCAAAAAAATAAAATAAAAAATGATAGTAGCAAACTAAAGATACAATTCTAATCATATAAATCTTGATATTTGATCCAAGGAAAGCTTAAAATTTGAAACTATGCATGACCATACACTCGGTCACAAAGACCGTAAAAGTTGAAGGTACTCCTCTATTTACAAGTAACACCCTCATAAGAGCATAAGGTGTCTTCACACCAAGTAAAACCTTAACTCAACGCCACATCAGCTTTAACTTTTTCACCTAAAAAAAAAAAAAAAAAGAAAAAAAAAAAAAAAAAAAACCCTTATCATAGCTCAACTTAACTTAACTTTAACTCAATTATTTTCAAATTCAACCCATAAACTAAAACAAATACTTCATTTGTTAAAAAAATATAACATTAATTCTTAAAACATATTACAATAATATGAAATTGATTAGAGGTAGATTTAGAGGTTAAGTATTCCAAAGAAATACTCGTGAAAGTATTTTCCCGGGTCGTTCTCCCAACGAAGGTTACATGGAATTGCGATTTCAGTTCGTGATTCGTGAAGTGAATAGTGGTAAAAAGTGATTTGATGGAATTTATAACTACGGAAAATGAAATGAAACTAAAAAGCATATAATAAAGCACAAGAAACAATAACGCAAAGCTATCTAAACTTAAAACGCAACCTATTCTAAAAACGCGAAAAATATTTAAAAACTACGTACGAGCGCGAAATAAAACGTGAAATCTAAGCTATACTAATCATACGGGCATGAAAATGATTATCCTACATTCTAAAAGATAAAAGAAAATTTTAGGAAAAAGAAAAATAATTTTTTGACTTTTTATTTAATTATTACGAATTAAAAACTATTTAAAAGAGATTAAATCAAGAAAAATAACAAATATTTATGAAAAATTATGAAATTTTTATGAAAAATCTATTGAACTATTAAAATGCTAGGAAAAATATAAAAAGTGAATAAAACTTATGGAATAAGCTTTCTATTAAGCTCAACAGATTATAGGCTTAGAATTACTAAACTAGAAAGAAAGTTATAAAAGAATTAAGAGTGTAAAATGTTTGACAAAAATCCCAAGGGTGCGTGTTGTAGCAGGTTGTTGTGTTGTGACTGTGAGAGGCTAGGGGTCTCAGGTTCGACACCTAGTTTTTGCAACTTTTTATTTTGTTTTTATTTTTAACTTTTTCTTTTGAAAACTTATAAACTAGCTTAAAATGAAACTATTTTGTGAAAACAAGTTTTATGAAAAATGGAAAATAAGCTGGAAATAAAAGGTAATTGAAAACAGTTACTATATAAGCTTTTAAAGGTAAAAATTGAAGTTGAATTATGGACACAAGCTTCACAAGATTGCATAAGCTTGTATCAACCTACTAGAAGCTAAAAAAAAAACAACTAAACTAAATCTAAACAAACTATAGAAGCTGAAAAAGAAGCCTAGGGATTAGGGAAGTAGATAAGTAGAGAAGCAATAAAAATATGCAAAAAGCATTTAACTAACTGGTGCAATAACAGCCTGGGAGGCAAAATTTGGGCCAACAAACAAGCTATATCAGATAAGCTACTGCATTAAAGAGCTAAGATGAATGAAAACAAACTAGCAATGATCACATAGAACAAAATTGAGCTAATTTAGAGCTTATGATGGGCTGATAAAGGTGTGACTAGTTGGGACAGATTGTGCAAACTACAGGGCTGCAAATCATGCCTAGAGGGAGCTATTTTATGAATCAAATTACACTAGCCAAATAAGTCTCAGAATCCAAATCAAGCTCACAAAAATGAAATTCATACTACTAAAAACTAATGCAACAAATTCCAAAGGCTAGATCTAACCGAAGCTTATTTAAATTCTAGATTGAAAAGGGCTATTTAGGACAGAGGGGCTGGTGTGCAGTTGGGTGAAATTGGGTAAAACTGAGATTTGACTAAAGGGGGTACCAAT
The DNA here is from genome assembly GCA_030686995.1 of Artemisia argyi. Taxonomy (NCBI): domain Eukaryota; kingdom Viridiplantae; phylum Streptophyta; class Magnoliopsida; order Asterales; family Asteraceae; genus Artemisia; species Artemisia argyi. The sequence continues at coordinate 200,275,288 of CM060683.1, read as the reverse complement.
TCCTGACAAGGTTGTAAATATCGCTCGGCGGTACCGTGGCGGTCGACCCCCGCCAAGCGCCAAGACCGATATAGCGGTGATATATCAGTGATATATCGGAGAGCATAAATTATAAAGAAATTATGTGTATTTTATATTTTATATAAAATCTGCAGTCCAATTTTTCCCTTTAAAATTCGTCCCTTTAGATTTAAGCCAACCAATTAGACATCAAGCCCAGTCCAATTTTTGTGAGTCTAAGTCCAATATGAAAAACTAACCAAGGCCCAAAACTAAACCTAATTTTGGACTATATAAGACCACTACTTTCCCTAGCTACCCTAATCACTTTATCACATACAAACATAAGTGCGGACAAACTTTTCTTGCAGCCACCACCAAATCAAAGCTCAAATCGTCCTTTTGTTTCTTATATCTATAACTACATCAACACGAATCACAGCACACTCTATTTCTTGTATTCTTTTTGCTACGAAAATCAAACGACGATCAAGGCTTGTTCTTCCAAGGTAGGTTTAATTCATTTGTAATTGTTGGTTTTCTTTTATCCAAATGAAAGAATGTATGAAACCGTACTTTTTTCGATTTTTAGATCGATTTTGACCAATTTGGACTGATTTTGTACCGATTTGGACCGATCTTGACCGATTTTGACCGATCTTGACCGATTTTGACCATGACCGATAAGTTAGACCGATAAGGGAAAAATCGTATCGGTTGACCACCGATAAGCGATATATCGGCCGCCAAGACCGATATTTACAACACTGATTCCAGATTCTAAACTTGATTTTAAACACTTAAATGATCATGTAATAACAACTATTCTGATCCAAAACTAGATTACTCAATAAATATCAACCTAGGCTAATAAAATCTACAAAATCCTACTTATTAGTCCAAAGCCTTCCAAACTACTGGTGAACGCTCAAAAATCACTTCTACAATACTCCTAGATGCACATGAGACCTGATTGAAGTTCAACTAGAAGCCTAAACAAGCTTGAACACCAAAAGTGAACCTAATGCCAAACACTCCTTACAGTGGTGACTATGTTGACTTTAAGGCTGAATCAACTAATTTAACCCAAATTTCTTTGAATACTGGACTTAACTAGGTGTAACATTACTCACTAAGCATAGATCAGTGATGATTAAGCAGTTAACAATAAGCCACAAAGATTAAGCAGTTAAAATTCAATAAAACAGTTATGATACCAAAACTGAAATAAAAGACCTATAAGCTATAAACTGAGCACAAATAAGCTATCCTAATTTATATAAAAAAAACAGAAACAAAGCAAATAAACAGTACTTGATAATCAAATTAAACATTTTACTAATAAGCAATAAATAAGACTCACACAAAGCTATGGAGAAGCTTTCAAGAGCTTATGAGACAGGCTTGAGAAATTATAAAAGCAGAACAATAATAAAGCAATTTGATGAAAGTAAAATGAGGCTTATAAAAGAAAACAGAAATTTCATTAAGAAGAAAGGATGATTACAAAGCTTTCAAGAGTAAAGCCTACCCTACCACTACACTACTCCTTGGATTAATCTCATAAGGTGTCTTGACCAATGATATTGCTTCAATCGTCCAGCGTGGCATTCCCTTGGTATCACCCCCATGTGTCAGATGTGGCAGGAGTTTCTAGAAGCTCAATTAATTTGTACGGGGTAAATGATTGAGGTGCAGGGTTAAAAGCTTGGAGAAGATAGATGTACAGTAAAAAAAGGAAATGGGTCGGGTTATGTGGGATATGGGTTGGGGTTTTTTGTTTGGGCTCGGGTCACAGATTTAGGATATTGGGCTTGGTGTTTTGTTTTTGAAATTGGGTTCTTGTACTTGGGTTTGATAAAATGAAATCAGGTTTCGTAAATAAGGTTTAGGTTTAGTTAAAGTGTAAGGACTTCTTATGCCATTTTGTAAACTTTAAGGATAGATCTTGCCATTTTTGCAAAATGACTTCCAAGGACTATTTGTCACTTTTAATGATTCTTCAAGGTAAGTTCCGTCATTTGAGCTCAAATATAATCTAAACTCTTCCCCGGCTCGGCTTTAAATGCTCTATCCAAAATCTCATGCTCGTATTGTCGTTTTTGGCTTGGTTTTGTCCGTTTTCTTAATATCCATACCTGCACATGTAAAAACACAAAAACAACATATATTTGGCATTTATGATCGGGTTTTTGGTCTGGTTTTGGTCAAATAAAAGGTGTGTAAATTAACACACACCAGGAATTAAAAAAAAAAAAAATGTTACAACGAAAAACTTTTATATCTTTTTTACATAGCCTAAACCGACTTGTAGGACCTGAATTTTATGCTATAAAAAGTGCTTAAGCAGTAGAAAGGAAAGGATGTTACTAGGCATTTACTTTCAAGCTGAATTACATAACACAAGATGACTGTGTTTACAAGACAAGCATAACCCATAATGCTTTAAAAGGATGACTCGTCCGATATGGCTAAGATTTCAAGAAAGGTTCCAGCCTTGTTCGTGAAGTTCAGGACACCACCGAGAATCACCAGTTAGTTACTTTTTTTACAAATCTAACATTAATGCAGACTAATAATTACATCAGGAATCCATAAAGATCCATAATAATACCAGATCATTTATTATGCCAATGAACATACAAATTCAAAAAATTAAATTGGTCCAACACACGTACATCCACATTAGAGACTTGAACATACAGTTTCATATCCCAAACACACCATATCAGAAGAATAGAACATAGAAAAGCTTGTGAAGCAAAGGTTTTCAAAACCATGATACATTGCCATCTGTTTAAACCTTTATTCCAAATACCAGTTAGGCATATAACAACTTTTCTGATCAACAAGGGAGCTATGTTTAACCGGACCGTTAGTTAGGGCAAAGTAGCTTCCATCTCTTAGAAGTTTGAATAACTGCTACTGATTTCTTCACATTAAGGCTCATAAGCTTCCATTTAATCTCTTCTTTCAATACCTTTAGAAGAGTTTCCTCATTTCTCTTCAAGTCCTGAAACAACCTCAAATTCCTTTCATGCCATATGATATACACACAAGCAGCAGTTTCAAGTTTGCTCATCACACTCTTTATGTTATTTTTGCAATGCATGGCATGTAAGCTTTCAAAAATATCACTCAAATTTTGCAAAAAAGACACCCCTATCCGTGACACATTAGTTTGTTGCAAAAATGAATATAGGAGGTTTTTACTTTTCTTTTATTCTCTTTTAATTGAGATAAATATGAGCCCAAAATACATAATCTTTTTTAATTGGGAGACTTACAAAGTTACAAATGTCTATCTTTTTCAATTAAGATGTTAATTAAGACACTCAAAGCTAAACTAATTAACTTAGTAAACAACCCCTTACACCACTACTAAGGGCCCGTTTGGTTTGTAGACGGGTTTAAGATTAGGGTTTGTTTTGGATTATAATTTCAATTTGGATTTGAATTAAAAAAGTCGATTGTTTAATATGTTAGGGATACATATTAGGAAAAAAGTGAATTATAATTTTAATTTTGTTGTAATAAAAGTGGAAAGAGAGAATTGTTAGTTAGGGTGTAGGGTGCACTCTCGGAAAACTCAAAGGTAAGGCTTTTGCTTAGCGGGAAACCCAATTCAATGTATACGACAAAGATGAAAAACTCTCCCTAATCAGCTCGAATATTTTGATACTTTTGGTATTCCATATAATGTTGTACAACTCTATTTTCTTCATCGGATAAGCAATCCCAAATAGCCCTTTAGCAGTTAATGTATAGCTTTATGGTCATCATTGTTTAAAACTACCCGAACTGACCCCTTTTAAGCTAGTTTTAATTTTTATATCTTTTTTACAAAGCCTGAACCGACATGTAGGACCTGAATTTTAAGCTATGAAAATCAGACATGTTGGACCTGTTTTTAATCTATGTTTATATCTTTTTAACATAACCTGAACTGAACCATTTTATACGGGTCGATGTAGCTAGAAACTTTTTATACGGCTCGATGTAGTCAGAAAAACTGCTCCAATGGGCTTGTTGCAGCTCTGTAAAAAAAAAAAAAAAAAAAAAAAAAAAAAAAAAAAAAAAAAAAAAAATCTATAAATTTTTTTGATACTCTCCATTTATAAGTAGTCAGTATGTTAATTATGAGTACAAAAGCTCGATATATTTTAATTTGATATCATTAAAATTATTTGATTTTGGGAGGTTCTATGTACTGGGCACCTTTTTTCTCCAAGTTACCTTTTTATTTACCATTCAAAAGTAAAATGGGTCGAAATAGCCATTTCTACTAGTGTTGGTTATTTGCTGTACTAACTGCTTTTGGAACCTGTTAACACTAACAGATGACTATTTACAAAACAAGCATAACCCATAATGCTCTGTAAAATAAAAATAAAAAAAATCTATAAATTTTTTTGATACTCTCCATTTATAAGTAGTCAGTATGTTAATTATGAGTACAAAAGCTCGATATATTTGAATTTGATATCATTAAAATTATTTGATTTTGGGAGGTTCTATGTACTGGGCACCTTTTTTCTCCAAGTTACCTTTTTATTTACCATTCAAAAGTATAATGGGTCGAAATAGCCATTTCTACTAGTGTTGGTTATTTGCTGTACTAAATGCTTTTGGAACCTGTTAACACTAACAGATGACTGTTAACATACAAATTCAGAAAATTAAATTGGTCCAACACACGTACATTCACATTAGAGACTTGAAACTTGAGAGTTGAGAGTGTTGTCAAAGTTACAATGTCAATAAGGTTTATAGATAGTAAAACACTGGAGTTTCAGTGTTGCTACTTAATGGAGTTTCATTAAGCTTTATGAGAGAAATTCAGCCATGAATGAATTTGTTGCTCTTCTTTTCCGAAATGAACGTAGTATTGATTCAAATAAGGAAGATCCATTGACATTACAAATGAGTTGATACATTGAGCTTGCCTACTGCATGACTACTCTTACAAATAAGGAAGCCACAAGCCAGCTTTTCAAAAAAAAAAAAAAAAAAAAAAAAAAAAAGAAAAAAAAAAAGAAAAAAAAGACACAAGCCAACCTTATTAACTACTTGAGCAGAAATGAAAATAAAACACACACCATAGACGTCACTGTTAGTATCGTTATCATCACTGCCTTTGAATTACTAGAGAAAAACAGATGGGGTTTGATGAAGTTGATGTCGTCTCCAAACATATACTTTTTGGTTCTATGAACATATGATACATATAATTTCAAAACTTGTACACAAAAATTCCAATACCCACATGTACTCCGTGCCTAGGCTAATTACTCGCTGCCGCATAGCGAGATTAATATTTGCAACCTTAACTTTAGCTTTTTTAGAATAACCTATTAAGCTATTTAAATAAGCTTACCCAAACACCCCCTAAATCCCATATGATCACACTACTATAACACCTAATGTAATAAACATAAGTCCTCCTCACCTAATAACGATTTCCAACATCACGCATTTAATCATTTCTTCAAATTAGAGTATTGGGTTTTAATTTTGATTAAAGGGTTACTTTGGTTGGTGTTTGGTGGTAGCGGTGGATGGGTGGTGGTTGTTAGAAATTGTTTCAGAAAATGAAAGTGATAATGGTTGAAGGGTTGGGTGTATTAGTTACTGTATTTTGTTAGTATCAAAGTACCCTCTTAATTAACGGTCAACATAGTCAAACTAATGGTGACTGTTAAAATTGGACCAAATCTGGAACGAATATTTCACTTTCTGATTGAATTCAAAACTTTTTAAAAAATTAGACCAAAAGTGAAATACCGAACAAACCACAACGATAAAAAATGTAGTTAACTCATAATTGTATTAAAACCCTATGAATTGATTGGTATAGTCGATGTTGTTTTTAATTGTACATCGTATTCAATTTAGGGTTCTTTTATTAATTTTATATAAGTTGAAGGGTTAAAAATGTAAAAATTGTGATAAGATAAATGATAATGAACATTACAACATACAACAATAATACTTAATCAAGTCGAAGCGAGTTATGTGGAGGTGAGATTTAAACAAGTCACCTATAAATAGAGATAGTGAAAATGTTTTATATTGTGATTTATGAAATGAGTTCTTTTGTTTTAAAATGAAAGCTCAAAGGGTAAGAGTGTAAATTTAAATAAGACGAAGGATCAAAAAAATAAGGGTGTTTTCTTATTTATACTATATATAAAGAAAAAAAAGTAAAAAGTGAAAAAAAAAAACTTAAAACTAATCTAGGAAACTAATTTATTCTTTTACTTAAATAAAATGCTGGAAACTAATTTAGGAAATTTAAAACTAATGTATCATATTTCTTGGATACTGAAATTATCTATTAAAAATTTGTTTTTTTAACTTAAAATCATTATATGTTTATAGTTACATTTTGTAACAATTCGCATTTTCAGGATAATTACTATTCCCGGAAAATTTCACTATTCACTTTTACTATTCATTTTTCCCGAAAATTTTCCCGAAACTTGATTTTTGTTTCTTGGCCTCGAGTGATAAATCATTTTCATGGCAAATTAAAAGTTTAACTTTCATAAGCTCATTTTCGTGAAAGTTATTAAGGAATTACACGTTTTAGGGTAAAACGTCATTCAGAAATTCTACGCACAACGAAATTTGACCCCGTCAGGTGACCCCACATCAGAAAAATGTTTGACACACTCATGATTTATTTGAGAATAAATCATGACTGAGAAAAATATGACCAGAATAAACCTCGGCCGTGAAAAACTGGAATTTTCAGTTTTAAGCATTTTTACTCAGCCGTAACCTTAGCCTATACCTGCACCGCGTTTCTAAAAAGATTTGAGTTTTCAACTTATTAGAAAAAGTCAACATATTTTTCCCTCCTCCTTTGACCAAAAATCATTCCTTGATTTTATAAGTCATTCCTTGATTTTTAGGCTTACGGTTTGATGTCTAAAAGACATTTAATACCAACCGATACTAGACTGAGCCCAGTCTAGACATTATAAGTCTTTTTAAATCATTTATATCCTATTAGAAAAGTAACATTTTACTTTTCTCAATTTTACGCAATATTCGTACATTTTACGTATTACGCGTTTTAGACCCGTGTTTCCAGTTTTAGCAGGGTTTTACCACCCCAATGGAACCTACCACTCATTTTATATTTTATTATGGAGTATTTTGACAAGTTTAATCATTCTTTCAAGTTTCATATTTTTAAGATACCCGGTTTTACGTTTCGTGGCCTAAAAACTTACGGTTAGCAACTTACGGAGCCAAAACTAGCTACATACTTAGGATATTATCATCCAAGACCAAGTCACCCTTTCTTATCCTCTTGAAACCGACTTAGGGGGGGGGGGAGTCACCCTTTAGGTGTCTTGATCTCCTTCCATGAGCCTTAGGATGTATACATGTGTATAAGCTTCCTAAATATCCTATAAGACTTCATCTAAGACTTGGCAACTCATAAGAACTCATCTCTTCCTTTTTCTCTCTATAGCAACGACCAAACACACCCTAAAACACCCCATTTGATCATTGATCTTGCTTATTCAATCCATCACAAGTTCAAGGCATAGTTCCTAGTTGATCCTTAACACCTTTCAACCATAAAACACTAAAATTCACCACAAAAACTCATCAAATTTCCAAGTGTTCTTAGTGAAGATTTTTACTAAAGGTTGTTTTTATGTTAGATTAGTGTTTATCAAGGGATTATAAGATAGGGTTTTTGATATGGAAGCATGGCTATGGTTGGAAAGGTTTTGGAAGATTAAGTAGTGGTTCTTGGTTTTGATCTTGGTTCTAGTTAGTATCTTCACAAGTTGTAAGCAAACTCTAATACACTTCCTTGCTTAAATGATCATGTTCATGTTATTTACATATTATTCTTGCTATATTATGTCTTGTATGCATGTCCATGATGTATAAAAGTGAGTAAAACAAGTTATTGTACATGATTGATAAGACAAGTTAATAAAACAAGTAAACTAGTGACTTTCTTGGTATAACCTGATCAAAATGGTAAAATTATGATATTGGATCATTACATATTACATTAGAGGACTTAACAAGGAAACCATAGCAATTTGAACCACCTAAAACGAGTATACGAGTCAAAAGTTATGACGATTTGAAGTTACCAAAGATTTCCGGCAAAACTGCCTAAACCATACTGTTTTGCATTCTGACTTTTTGAAAGTCACCCTTCTGGTCCGATTCATCAAAAAGTTAAAACACAAAAGTTGTCCGGAACGCCGTTTTCGTTTAGGAACAAAGAAGCTCGAGCCCTGAAAACGCTTTCCGAGTGATAAAATTCTTGAAATTCTAAACAGCCCATTTTTAGACCAAAGTCACTATATTATGGTTATACTTTAAAAGGAACAAGAGGTCTTATGATCTATAATCAAGACCACAACCATGGCTAGAGCCAAGGTTGAGTCTCATGACCATGGAACAAGGACCAAAGGTCATGGATAGGCCATGACGAAATGACCATACAAGCTTACTTAGGCGAAAACATGAAACAAGGAATTGGCGAGAACTTGAACAAGCAATTTGAATCTACTTCACTTAAAAAGGAACCATGAGATATTACAAGGAAAAATGGTCATACAAGACTTATGAAACTTACCCTAATAACAATCTTCATGTAATACTAAACTTTCCTAAGTTTACTCAAATATCGGACATGTAACTTTTCGGATCAAAACTTATATACATATATATTTTATCAACTACTACAATAGTAGGGAGCCTCATGTGAGGAGTTCATTATGTAAGCCGTCGAGATGAGTTGTGGATTTACGAATTAAAGTGTCCTGGCTCCTCGAACGCTTACTAACATGACTTCTGAATTATGTCGGCCCGAACGGTAGTAAACGATATATCAAAACATACATGTTTCATGAATCTTTTCTTTCAAAGACTTACATTATACATCATACCACATCATGGACTAGATGCAAGATATATATATTGGCATGTTTATGTTTCCTTAGACATTACTCCGATCCTAAGTCGCAACATTCTATTATAGGTTGCTCGTAGAAACCTTCACGATTCAACCGTTACATTCATTACTTGCTATCTTACTTAAGGTGAGTTCATAGCCCCACTTTACATTACTTCAATGTTTTACAAACCCTTGGGGGGAATACATGCTATTTTTAACCGAGCACAATGTTTTTAAATTGTATGCTTGCCTGATTGTTTTATTATCACTAAGTACCAGCCTTGCTAAACCGAGATCCTTTATTATGAACCATTTAATCACTAGCAATAGTGAGCGCGAATATTGTGAATAGGCCTATTGGGATTGACGAATCCCATTTGTATTGACTAAGTTCAAACAAATGCACTAATATTTGAGATTTAGGTATGTTAGCAAAGTACCTACCGGGATAAATCTGCCGATCGATATTGGTACACGTTAACGTTTTGGTGTCATAAGCTTAGTGTATAATACATTTTATGGTCGTATAATAACGTAGCCTGCCTGTTTTGTTTTCCAAACATTGGTGTGAGTCTATAGCTCACACTACCAACATATTGTGTTCAAACGATTTAACAAACTCTATGAATATCACTCAACCTTTGTGTTGACCTCTCAAGCATGTATTTCAGGTTCATGACGATCAAGGATGGCACGGAAGGGCACGGATACTCAAGAGGGCTATAAATTTTATTATCATTCAAAAACTCATTTAATGTAAATTGTAAACATGGAACAATTTGGGACCTCATTTTGTAATCTCTGATATTTATACAATTTGAATGATAAATCTTTTAAAACGACTCAATTGGAGTTCGTTTTCTATTATTGTGACTATTGTGTCGTCGAGTAACACCCAGTTTGAATTCCGCTGCAACCATGAATTGGGGGTGTTACAGATTGGTACCAGAGCCATGGTTATAGAGAAACGGGTCTAATTGAGACCTAAACTATAACCGCACATACAAGCAAAAACATTTTTATAGCCTTCCGCTCTCCGTGTCTTCCATCCTCCAGACGATTATGGATTTAGTAAGCATGTTATGATACACAAACATATTAGTATATTCATATATACCCATTTTGAGCATTTCCCCGTAGACATTTTTGTGCTACACAAACATAATTGCATATTAATATATGTACCCTAAACATAATTGAGCATTTCCCCGTAAGCATTAGTATATTGATATATAAACTCGGTTTATTTTCAATCATTTATCTAAACAATGGACTAAACATATCTGTGTATGCCTATTCTAGGGCATTTCGACACAATCACATTCTCCCAATCATGTTCCTACTCCCACATTTTATGTCCAAGACATTGTAACTGATTGCAATGGTCTTTCCTATTTTCCAAGACATGGTATTATACAATGGTCTTAACCATTTCTCAAATGTTTTGAGTCACACAATGGTCTAACCTACTTCCCAGACATTGTGAATTGCACAATGGTCTAACCTACTTCCGAGACATTGTGTTTTGTGCAATGGTCTCTAGAATCATTCCATCACATCATTAATATCATTTCATATGACATCAAAAACCCATCACAATCTATCGATTTCTAAATAGAAATATGAGATTTTTAAAGGACAAACAAATCCATCACCTACAAAAGCTGAAGTTCAGCTCTACATTCATCAAAGTTTTCTTCTGAAACCTTCATTATTAAAAGTTTGTGATCCTGGCCAAGTATGTTCTATTTTAGAACTACTTAAAACTTCCTTTCCACACGTACCTACCCGTACTATCTTCTATGCAATGGAATATGAAAACATACGTTACAAGTCTTGTATGGCCGGGACTTGCAATTGAAGGGTTTGACATCGCCTTTGTTTAGTGGACAGTTTCCCGAAAGCAACGGACATATCAAAAGTATACCGAATTTAGGTATTTGAAAATTTTATCGAACCTTGGCTAAATATAGACTAGTCACCTATATTTAACCTAGGGACAGTGGAATATAGTCTGACTAACTATATTCGACTTAAAATTTTCAAATACTGAGAATAGTTGTACTAGGGTTATGTTTAGATTGATTTCCTATATGAACATGATACACCACCAGAATACATTAAAACAATCTAGAGACACGATAGTGCCTTACCACTCAGCAAAATCTTAACACCTTATTTGTATTATCTAAATTCATTATTGAAAATTTTCATTTATGAGATAATCCGAACTACTATCTTGGGATAGTTATCAATTATTCTCTTCATCCTGTAGAAGTACTATCCTGTTTAGGTCCTAAGGATACCATCCCGTCATAAACCTTTAAAATTTCTTAAAATTTTAAAGCAAACTTGACATCTCTACCAATATTAACATTAAGCATACACTAAGCACTTTTGTTCATCAACATATCACAACATTACCTTCACAACTGTGGCAAACACAAGCTCATTAACAGATCTTGATGCACTTTTAAAGCTCAAATCATCCTTAGTTACACCACAAACACCCTCACCAGCTTTACAAGATTGAATATTCATCTTGTACTTTTGGAACACCAGTATCATCTCGTAATACACTACCTTGTAACTCACCGGCTAAGTATGAATGTTGTGTTGGGAATTCTTAAGTAGGATGATTTATAATTATTTGAATGGATTGGGATGCCTTTTCATTTAAATAAAGAAATTGTAAATCACCGAAGCATAAGTTTATATTCCTTTACTTACATTGTTTGGGATGCCTCTCTATGTAAATAAAGAATTATAAACAAGTGGGCTTATTTGTATCCGAAATAACATAAGTATGAAGTCAATAAACACTAGGTACAACAACCGATTACCTACTAGACTATGATTGCAATTACTATCTCAATTCCTATTAATATTCGACTGCTATATCAATTTCCTTTGATATTCGACTATTACCATACCTTTCCTACATAAAAGTAAGCCTCATCCTACACCATACACTGAAATGACAAATCAAACTGCATCACTAGTAATCCCAGACTTTAGTCCTCATAAGTAACCACACCTGTTCATCGACACCACTCCAACATATAACACACATAGAACTTCGGGACGAAGTTCCCCGTAAGGGGTAGAGACTGTAACAATTCGCATTTTCAGGATAATTACTATTCCCGGAAAATTTCACTATTCACTTTTACTATTCATTTTTCCCGAAAATTTTCCCGAAACTTGATTTTTGTTTCTTGGCCTCGAGTGATAAATCATTTCCAAGGCAAATTAAAAGTTTAACTTTCATAAGCTCATTTTCGTGAAAGTTATTAAGGAATTACACGTTTTAGGGTAAAACGTCATTCAGAAATTCTACGCACAACGAAATTTGACCCCGTCAGGTGACCCCACATCAGAAAAATGTTTGACACACTCATGATTTATTTGAGAATAAATCATGACTGAGAAAAATATGACCAGAATAAACCTCGGCCGTGAAAAACTGGAATTTTCAGTTTTAAGCATTTTTACTCAGCCGTAACCTTAGCCTATACCTGCACCGCGTTTCTAAAAAGATTTGAGTTTTCAACTTATTAGAAAAAGTCAACATATTTTTCCCTCCTCCTTTGACCAAAAATCATTCCTTGATTTTATAAGTCATTCCTTGATTTTTAGGCTTACGGTTTGATGTCTAAAAGACATTTAATACCAACCGACACTAGACTGAGCCCAGTCTAGACATTATAAGTCTTTTTAAATCATTTATATCCTATTAGAAAAGTAACATTTTACTTTTCTCAATTTTACGCAATATTCGTACATTTTACGTATTACGCGTTTTAGACCCGTGTTTCCAGTTTTAGCAGGGTTTTACCACCCCAATGGAACCTACCACTCATTTTATATTTTATTATGGAGTATTTTGACAAGTTTAATCATTCTTTCAAGTTCCATATTTTTAAGATACCCGGTTTTACGTTTCGTGGCCTAAAAACTTACGGTTAGCAACTTACGGAGCCAAAACTAGCTACATACTTAGGATATTATCATCCAAGACCAAGTCACCCTTTCTTATCCTCTTGAAACCGACTTAGGGGGGGGGGGAGTCACCCTTTAGGTGTCTTGATCTCCTTCCATGAGCCTTAGGATGTATACATGTGTATAAGCTTCCTAAATATCCTATAAGACTTCATCTAAGACTTGGCAACTCATAAGAACTCATCTCTTCCTTTTTCTCTCTATAGCAACGACCAAACACACCCTAAAACACCCCATTTGATCATTGATCTTGCTTATTCAATCCATCACAAGTTCAAGGCATAGTTCCTAGTTGATCCTTAACACCTTTCAACCATAAAACACTAAAATTCACCACAAAAACTCATCAAATTTCCAAGTGTTCTTAGTGAAGATTTTTACTAAAGGTTGTTTTTATGTTAGATTAGTGTTTATCAAGGGATTATAAGATAGGGTTTTTGATATGGAAGCATGGCTATGGTTGGAAAGGTTTTGGAAGATTAAGTAGTGGTTCTTGGTTTTGATCTTGGTTCTAGTTAGTATCTTCACAAGTTGTAAGCAAACTCTAATACACTTCCTTGCTTAAATGATCATGTTCATGTTATTTACATATTATTCTTGCTATATTATGTCTTGTATGCATGTCCATGATGTATAAAAGTGAGTAAAACAAGTTATTGTACATGATTGATAAGACAAGTTAATAAAACAAGTAAACTAGTGACTTTCTTGGTATAACCTGATCAAAATGGTAAAATTATGATATTGGATCATTACATATTACATTAGAGGACTTAACAAGGAAACCATAGCAATTTGAACCACCTAAAACGAGTATACGAGTCAAAAGTTATGACGATTTGAAGTTACCAAAGATTTCCGGCAAAACTGCCTAAACCATACTGTTTTGCATTCTGACTTTTTGAAAGTCAAACTTCTGCTCCGATTCATCAAAAAGTTAAAACACAAAAGTTGTCCGGAACGCCGTTTTCGTTTAGGAACAAAGAAGCTCGAGCCCTGAAAATGCTTTCCGAGTGATAAAATTCTTGAAATTCTAAACAGCCCATTTTTAGACCAAAGTCACTATATTATGGTTATACTTTAAAAGGAACAAGAGGTCTTATGATCTATAATCAAGACCACAACCATGGCTAGAGCCAAGGTTGAGTCTCATGACCATGGAACAAGGACCAAAGGTCATGGATAGGCCATGACGAAATGACCATACAAGCTTACTTAGGCGAAAACATGAAACAAGGAATTGGCGAGAACTTGAACAAGCAATTTGAATCTACTTCACTTAAAAAGGAACCATGAGATATTACAAGGAAAAATGGTCATACAAGACTTATGAAACTTACCCTAATAACAATCTTCATGTAATACTAAACTTTCCTAAGTTTACTCAAATATCGGACATGTAACTTTTCGGATCAAAACTTATATACATATATATTTTATCAACTACTACAATAGTAGGGAGCCTCATGTGAGGAGTTCATTATGTAAGCCGTCGAGATGAGTTGTGGATTTACGAATTAAAGTGTCCTGGCTCCTCGAACGCTTACTAACATGACTTCTGAATTATGTCGGCCCGAACGGTAGTAAACGATATATCAAAACATACATGTTTCATGAATCTTTTCTTTCAAAGACTTACATTATACATCATACCACATCATGGACTAGATGCAAGATATATATATTGGCATGTTTATGTTTCCTTAGACATTACTCCGATCCTAAGTCGCAACATTCTATTATAGGTTGCTCGTAGAAACCTTCACGATTCAACCGTTACATTCATTACTTGCTATCTTACTTAAGGTGAGTTCATAGCCCCACTTTACATTACTTCAATGTTTTACAAACCCTTGGGGGGAATACATGCTATTTTTAACCGAGCACAATGTTTTTAAATTGTATGCTTGCCTGATTGTTTTATTATCACTAAGTACCAGCCTTGCTAAACCGAGATCCTTTATTATGAACCATTTAATCACTAGCAATAGTGAGCGCGAATATTGTGAATAGGCCTATTGGGATTGACGAATCCCATTTGTATTGACTAAGTTCAAACAAATGCACTAATATTTGAGATTTAGGTATGTTAGCAAAGTACCTACCGGGATAAATCTGCCGATCGATATTGGTACACGTTAACGTTTTGGTGTCATAAGCTTAGTGTATAATACATTTTATGGTCGTATAATAACGTAGCCTGCCTGTTTTGTTTTCCAAACATTGGTGTGAGTCTATAGCTCACACTACCAACATATTGTGTTCAAACGATTTAACAAACTCTATGAATATCACTCAACCTTTGTGTTGACCTCTCAAGCATGTATTTCAGGTTCATGACGATCAAGGATGGCACGGAAGGGCACGGATACTCAAGAGGGCTATAAATTTTATTATCATTCAAAAACTCATTTAATGTAAATTGTAAACATGGAACAATTTGGGACCTCATTTTGTAATCTCTGATATTTATACAATTTGAATGATAAATCTTTTAAAATGACTCAATTGGAGTTCGTTTTCTATTATTGTGACTATTGTGCCGTCGAGTAACACCCAGTTTGAATTCCGCTGCAACCATGAATTGGGGGTGTTACACATTTTGATTTTTTTACGTTGTATGAATAAATGTTATACAAAACACCTAACAAAAATATCACAATCATAATTATATGTCGCGATAAAATCTCGTTGCTATGCTCGTATAATATAAAAGCAAAATCTTTTTGAAATTCCCTCCTAGCCAATTGACGTCACTAAATAGTAAATACGTCATAAACGACATCATTATATATCAACGCAACTTTATCACTTCCTTATTTCATATTTACATATTTAGTCATTCTTTTTATTATTTTGATCCTTAAACTACTACATTCTCTAACAAGTGTTTACTCATCACCTGTTCGCACTACAAGGATAAGGAGAACAGGCGAGGAGCATTTTCCCGTCGACACAATGTCGACGGCATAAGGCAGAAAACAACAAAAAAAAACGCTTGACCGAGCCCCACTGCGTTGAATTTTTCATACAAATATTTTCCCGTCGATGATGAGGGTTCTGGTGATGATGAGTGATTTGGGATGTAGAGGTACAAACTTGGGTATTTTGTGTTGTACTTATGCTTGAAACAATATTTTGGCGACTCATATGTTAGTATTGTATAGTTTAACCTTTTGGCGACTTGAACGTCGGGGATATTGAAACATTTGTGGATATGGCAGCTAGGTTTAGATATTACCACACCCCGTTTTGTAGACTTTAATGTTGCCGTCGACATGTCGACGGCATCATTAAACAAATAATATTGTTTTTTTAATTATGTCGTCGACACGTCGACGGCATAATTAAATAATGAATATTTGTAGTTTTAAAATGCCGTCGACATGTCGACAGCATTATATAAAACGTAATTATTGTTTGTTAATTAAAACAATAATTAGTTATACGTTCCCGTCGACATGTCGACGGGAACAATTTGACGGACAGAAAATTAGTTTGACTGGAAAACGATGTGGGACCCACAATGTAGACGGCGATTGTCGACGGGAACGATGTTCCCGACGAGGCACAGCCGTCATTTTGTTCCCGTCGACATGTCGACGGGAAAGTGTTGTTCCGTCAACATGTCGACGGCAACGGCGTAAAAATGTCGCCGGGAAAAGCGTCGATTGTACTAGTGTCGTGAAGCATCTGGTCATCCTTTTTGGATTGTTAAAAGATTTTTTTTGTCTTCTTTTTTCTTTATGTATAATTTTTCAAGCACCATAATCTACCAATGGCTTATTCCATTCTCATTCATCAATATTCATCACGATTACCAACCCTTTGTAAAATCCAAGTATTGAAATGGGTTCTCCGCGTCCCATTTGGGGTATTTTATCAAAACCTCTCACACAGGAACATATATGAAGCTTCTCCTAGCAAAGCGTTGTTCAAAATTGGTCTTTGCATTCTCGAGATGATCAGTGTCATTTTCCCCGCTTCTACGCCGCAAATGTTTGTAAATAGCGTTGAATTTTTGACAGTCACTGTTAAGCCTTGTCCATTTACCCGTGACCATATTTTTGGCATGATTTTCACGCTCCTGTTGAACATGTCAACAATCTTGTTCCAAAAAAACTCCTCGGAACGGTCATTTCCGATGTCTTAGTCTTGGGTTACTTCGACCCAAATTTCCTCTAGCAACTTTTCTTTGTCTTTTGAAGAACGAGTATTCACATGGGTCAATTCCTCCATGTCATCTTCATCGTCCGCGTCCAAATTCATGACTTTTTTGGACCTTTTTGCAACCTTTTTTCCTTTCGATTTGGCCGGTGCACGGGGTTGTGGTACTTCGAATTGTGAATTTGATGGTTGTGATTCAAAGTGTTGCTGTGGTTGAGATTGAAGAAACTGGGAAGATTGTGACGGGTTAAAAAGTTATGGTGCCGGAAATCGTTGTTGAGGGTAATTTGCGAATCCTTGAAAAGCAAATTGTTGATTTTGGTAAATTGCCTCGGATGTCAATTGCGTACCATATACAGGAATTTGTGGCGAGGACGAGTTAGAGTTTTGTGATGATGGGGTAGACGGGTTTTAAGAACTCCTGTATTGTTGTTGGTTTGAGGTGAGAAGATTCGTAAAATACCCGCCCTCGTTTGGCATTTTTTTTAGATATAGAGAGTATTGGTATGGAAGTGAGTGAAAAATAGTGTGTATGGTATGTTATTTATAGTGTGTAAAAGTGGGATTTTTTTTAAGAAAACAAAGAAAGTTTAAATGGTAATATTACCGTTTGGTATTCTCAGTTGGGCCCCCACAGACTGATAGATTTGCAGCTTCTTTCTTTCATCGTCTGCACAATGAAGTGGAAAGTGGCGAGCTCCACCGGTGTAGTGGCGAGCGGCGGCGAACGTGCCACCTCACAACGGCGAGGCACAACGACATCCACACCCAATGCTCTTATGTTTCTACTTGGAACGGACTTAAGTCAAATGGGGTTTTAGTTTCAATAAAAACTTTAAAAAATGGTAAGTTTTTAGCAAGTTGTAGTGTACTTAGTGCGAAGTCAAAGTTTGAACTTTTGAAATGTAAAAAGATGTTAACATTTGTTATGAATTTGAAACTAAATTTGTTTAATTTGTAGTACTTGCTATCTATTTGATTAGTGGCAGGTGGAATTAGTAGAAATAACTTTGAAAGTGATATCAAATTTGAGGTAGAAATGTTTACTTAGTTTGACTTAAAAAGTCCAAATGGTTATGTGTGTGACTTTAAAAATGAAATGGGTTTTATCTTATCCTTTTCGCTTGGAATGGACTCCGGTAAAATAGGTTGTCAGTTTCATTATAATATTTTAATTTTGGTATGTTTTTGTTCAGTTTTAGTGTAGTTAGTACAAAGTCAAACTTAGGGAGTTTGAAGTGTATAAAGATGTAAGCTTTGGTATGTGATTTTACACCAAGTTTATTAAATTTGTAGTACTTAAGTTGAGTATAATTTCTTATTGCAAGGTTTCATTTGAATGTGTAGTTTCTTACTTCAAGGTTCCAATTTAAGTGATGGATTTACCGCATGATTTCTTATTGAAAGGTTTCATCTTAATTTGCAACAGTTCTAAATTCCAAATTAAGTAATGGATTTACAAAGTTGTTTGCTTTCTTTTTCATAAACCATAACTTTGTATTTCAAAGTTACTTAACAACTTATATTAGCTACATGTGGATTTCACGGGCGTATAGGCTAGTGAGCTAACAAACAAAAAACAATAGCTCAATAGCTACAAAACCCAATATATTGGCTATAAATCAAATGGTTGTAAAACTTAAAAATGTCTTTAGTCTTCCGGCTAGGATATGTCCAGCCCACAATATTCCCTTTGACCCAGACCACCCACGATCTAACAGGCCAAAAGAGACGAACAACCACTTCCCTCCAAAATTAATACCAAACCGACCCATACTATATATCCTGCACAAATAAATACCACACCAAGTCAGTAACCAACAAATTCCAAAAGTACTAGTACCCAAGACCATCAGCAGATTTCTGACATGATTAAAGTAAAGTATTGTTAATAAGTATATAAATTAAACTTAAGCAAACTAAGCAACTGTCATTTATACTTTCTTACAAAATATGAAAATTTTCCTTACTCTTCATTTAAATATATTAATTCTTCTTCATAAAATGTTTAGAGTTTTGAGTGCTATTTGATGATGTTATATGATATATTTCACTTACAATTACTTGTCTACCATATGTGTAGTCTTCCATATCCCCAAGTTTTCTTAAAAGTCCCATGTGATTATACATGAAAAATAGCTGTTATAAGTCAAATTGTCTTGGTCAAGCTGAGATGGAGTGTGCGGACCGCAGGTTGCATAATAACTGTTATAAGTCTTCTTAAAAGTCCCATGTCATTAATTATACATGGAAAATAGTTGTTATAAGTCATAGTTTGTATAATTAATGTTAAGAGACCATGTACAGGTAACAGGTGATGCTAGTTGTGCTACTTGGGTTCCATAATTAATGTTATAAGTCCTCCCTATCCCAAGTCTTCTAAAAAGACTTGGTAAAGATGATAAAGAATTTGTGGAAGCCATTCATTTCACCAGTTGCATGTCACAAACTGATAACATGCAAAAACAGAGTATAAAAAGCCAATACTTGTTCTCATAATATTAAGTAAATTTCAAAAAATGAAGTCACCACAAGCAATAATTCACTTATCATCTTCCTCTCTTATTTCCTTTCTTTTTTATGGTCTCGCGATAACATGTCTCACTTCCGCCACCGTCTCTGCTTCATATGGTGGTAATGAGACTGATTATCACGCATTGTTGTCATTTAAGTCAAAGATCACCCATGATCCATACAATGTTCTAACCTTGTGGAATCATTCCTTTCATTTCTGTGACTGGAGTGGTATTTCATGTGGAAAGCGGCAGAGACGAGTGACTGCTTTACGACTGGGTTCACAAGGCTTAGAAGGCTCGTTGTCTCCTCATGTAGGAAACCTTAGCTTCCTACGTGTGCTTTCACTCGGGAACAACAGCTTTCAAGGAATAATTACTCATGAACTTGGCCGTCTATCTAGGCTACGCCATCTTTATCTTCATAGAAACAAATTTAGTGGAGTCATTCCAACAAACTTGTCTGGTTGTTCTAACCTCGAAGACCTTTGGCTCGCTCGAAATAAGCTAGTTGGAAGCATACCCAAGGAGATGAGTTTCCTCTCGAAACTTGCTACTCTTGTGATTGAGATCAATAAGTTAACAGGTGGAATCCCACCTTTCTTGGGGAATATTACATCAATGGAAAGGTTCTCAGCCGTCAGAAACCCGTTGGGTGGGAGCATTCCAGATACCTTGGGTCATTGGAAAAGCTTGAAGAAATTTTACTCTGGTGAGTGCAACTTATTTGGAAGCATCCCTCATTCCATTTTCAACCTCTCACTCCTAGCTAATTTTTCCTTACCTGAAAATCACCTCACTGGTAGTCTTCCTTCAGAAATTGGTAATCAGCTCCCAAATCTTGAGCTCCTTCAGATAAGGGATAACGAACTCACCGGAGTTCTTCCACCTTCTCTTTCTAATTGTTCTAAATTAGGACTTCTTGAAATGGGTGGCAACAATTTTAGTGGGAAGTTGACTGTTGACTTTTCGAAACTAAGAGATATTAATTCAATTAGATTATATTATAACAACTTCCATGGACGTGGAGAAGCCGATGACCTGAGGTTTGTTGATTCTTTGAAAAACTGCACCAAATTAGAAGATTTAATTCTTGTAAATTGCAACCTTATAGGAGTGCTTCCGATATCAATAGGTAATCTTTCTAATCAACTCAACTTTCTAAGTTTAGGAGACAATCACTTATTTGGAAGCCTACCTTCAAGTATAGGTAGTCTAGTTGGTTTGACCACTTTATTTTTAGGAAATAATAGATTCGAAGGAAAGATTCCCACTTCCATTGGTAAATTTCAAAAGCTACAACGTCTTTCTCTATCTAGAAATCACTTTTCAGGGCCTATCCCTGATGCTATTGGGAACCTATCATTGTTGACTGAACTTTATTTATATTCCAACAAATTAGAAGGTCATATTCCATCAAGCCTTGGGAATTGTAAACAACTTAATGGGTTAAACCTTACATACAATAAACTCACTGGTAAAATACCCAAGCAACTTCTTCA
This sequence comes from Artemisia argyi, assembly GCA_030686995.1. NCBI lineage: Eukaryota > Viridiplantae > Streptophyta > Magnoliopsida > Asterales > Asteraceae > Artemisia > Artemisia argyi. The sequence continues at coordinate 200,254,163 of CM060683.1, read as the reverse complement.
GCTACCATCACTAACTAACTTTTTAGATCTTTCACACAACCGCCTGTCTGGTTCCATTCCCTCGGAGATTAGAGACCTCAAGATGTTGAGCTATCTCGGTTTATCTTATAATAAATTATCAGGTACCATTACTAGTAGCCTTGGTGAGTGTATTAGCCTTGTAGAGTTGTACCTTAGTGGCAATATATTTGAAGGCATAATACCACCTTCATTCAGTTCCTTGAGAGGATTGAAGGTACTCGACATTTCTCAAAATAAATTATCAGGCAAAATTCCTCAATTCTTAGAGAAATGGAATTCCTTAGAGTTTTTGAACCTATCCTTTAATGATTTTGAGGGTGAAGTGCCGGTTGTTGGAGTGTTTGCCAATGAAAGTGAATTTTCAGTTTTGGGGAACAATAAGCTTTGTGGTGGTTTGGTTACACTTAAGTTACCCAAATGCAAGGAGGCGGGTAGTAAGAAAAAAAGGTTTCCTTTCTTCATATTAGTCATTGTGATTGCACCGATGTTGCTCATCGTATTATGTTGTGTGTATCTTTTGTGTAAGAAGAAACGCAATAGTCCACCGTCTCAATCTTCAGGGAATGAAAGGTTCTTGAAAGTTTCATACGATCAGCTTCTCAAGGCTACTGATGGGTTCTCTACAGCAAATTTGATTGGCGAGGGTGGGCACAGCTCTGTTTATAAGGGAATCCTCGATTCTAATGATGATAAATCTGTTGCTGTTAAAGTTCTACATCTTCAAAGTCGGGGAGCGCACAAAAGCTTTATAGCAGAATGTGAAGCATGGCGTAATATTAGACACCGTAATCTGTTGAAGATAATAACTTCATGTTCAAGTACTGATTTCCAAGGCAATGATTTTAAAGCGCTAGTTTACGAGTTTATGCCCAATGGAAGTGTACATGATTGGCTTCATTCAAGTGCATATACATCGAAACTGAACCTTCTTCAAAGAATAAATATTCTTAGAGATGTTGCCACTGCACTTGATTATCTTCACAATCGCTGCCAAACAACGATTGTTCACGGTGACTTGAAGCCAAGTAACATTCTACTTGATGATGATATGGTGGCTCATGTTGGAGACTTTGGTTTAGCTAGACTACTTGGTATAGGCTTAAACCAAAACAGCTCAACCGGGGTTAAAGGCACAATTGGTTATGCACCTCCAGGTAATTCCACTTTTATTCCATGATGCTTATATTTATTTCCAGGTTAAAGTTTGTAAATTAATTAATTGTTATTCATTTGTAGAGTATGGTATCGGGAGCGAGATGACATGTTGTGGGGACGTCTACAGTTTTGGAATATTATTACTAGAGGTGATGACCGGGAAAAAGCCGACAGACGACATGTTTAACAATGGTCTTAGCCTTCATAAATTTGCTTACATGTCATTACAAGATCAAGTAATCGATGCCATTGATAATGATGCAATTGTGTTGCAAAGTACGGAAGCGAATGCAAAGAAAGTGGAAGTATGTTTGGCTGCAACTATCAAGATTGGAGTATCGTGCTATGTGGATTCCCCACCACAACGGATGAAGAAATTGTTGTCAATGAGTTGCAGCGTATTCTCGATGTGCTTCAAAATATATAAGGTACTCTGTTCTGCCTTTTCTGTAAAATCTTATTTTACTTGAGTTTGTTAAAAATCATCACTAAAATGGTTTTATTTTTCAACTCTTTCAGGCCTAAAGCTTGTATGGTGAAGTTGTAGGAAACTGCAACAAGGAGGAGTGCATGTCGTAGTTAAATAAATGTTAAGTTGTTAAAGATGTTCGTAATTGTGATTTAATTTTCTTGTAGCATAAGTGTATGAGACATAAGAGTACGTTTACATTCTTGGTGACGTATCATATGTATCAAGCATGTTTGTATGTGTGGTTTAATTTTCATCAATCCAATTTGTGTTATTGAATTCTACTTAAGTTCTACTTGGTGTTCGATTCCTTAATGAACAGCCTAATGTTTGTATGTGTGGTTTCTATTTCATAAATTTGACTTTTTTATGAATATCTGAATGAGAAAGCTCAAGGCTTCCCCCTCTTCCGGTTTCAAGCAGTGTATGGTTCAATTTTATAGAAAGTTAACCTCATGTTTGGTATACTGTATTATTACTGCAAGTATACTGTGTTAAAAATGTGTCAATAATGACCAAAGTGTATTTCTGATACATAAATTAGCTCGAATATTTTGATACTTTTCGTATTCCTTATACAGTTAGTACAACTCTATTTTCATCGAATAAGCATTTGAATAAGCAATCCCAAACTCAAAACTGTGTATTGCTGTTTAATCTAAGCTAGCCCAAACAGCCCTTTAGCACTTAATGTGTAGCTTTATGGTCATCATTGTTGTTTTAACCATATTTCTAGAAATACAAGCGTTTAGCTTTTTTATGTTATCTCTCCTACTTGAAAAGATAATAAACGGAGACTTTAGCTTTTACCTCAGTCTATGCTGTACACTTACAGTAGCTATTATGTTATCAAACGCTTTGAAAATACGAACTATTGCTAATAACTGTTTATAATTGTTGTTTATAATCTATATGGATTTTATTGATCCTTTATGTGTATCGATTGATTGACAATAGGCGAACTTAAGGGGTTATTCTGGAAACTGAATATAGTGTAGGGGTACAAGTGTAAGTTGTGTAATATTTAAGCTGTTAAGTTAGTTAGAGCATAGTGCTTAGGCAGTAGAAAGGAAAGGATGTTATGAGGCATTTACTTTCAAGCTGAATTACAAAACACAAGGTAAAAAAAAAAAAAAAAAAAAAAAAAAAAAAAAAAAAAAGGAGAGAGAATTATTATGTATGTTTAAGTGTTTAAGGTTGAAACCAAACAGTGATTAGTATAATCCTGTCTATATCTTACAAGAATGAAACATATAGTTGAATTGAGTGCGTAATTATCATCTCGTCATAGAATAGAGAAGAGAAACAGGATGACGCATGGTACGTAGCGTTTGGGAATTCTGAAAGTTTTTGTCATCAAGTTTTTGACCCAAACTGACCCGTTTTAAGCTATTTCTATTTTTTTTTTATCTTTTTTACATAGCCCAAACCGACATGCAGGATCTGAATTTTAAGCTATGAAAGACCAGAACCGACATGTTGAACCTGTTTTTTAAGCTATGTTTATATCTTTTTAACATAACTTGAACTAAACCAGTTTATACGGGTCGATGTAGCCAGTAAAACAGCTCCAATGGGCTTTTTGCTGCTCTGTAAAATAAAGAAAAGACAAAATAAATTTTTTCGGTACTCTCCATTAATAAGTAGTCAGTATGTTAATTATGAGTGCAAAAGTTCAACATATCAGATGTAATTTAAATTATTTGATTTGGGATGTTCTATGTACCCGGCACCGTTTTTTTCTCCTAGTTACTTTTTTATTTACCATTCAAAAGTAAAATGGGTCGAAATAGCCATCTGTACTAGTGTTGGTTAGTTGCTGTACTGGGTGCTTTTGGAACCTGTTAACATTAACAGATGACTGTGTTTACAAAACAAGCATAACCCATAATGCTTTTAAAGGATGACTCGTCCGATATGGCTAAGATTTCAAGAAAGGTTCCAACCTTGTTCGTGAAGTTCAGGACACCACCGAGAAAAGAAAACTTAACCCCTCTCCAACCTTGGTCGTGGTGAGGGCAGCAGAGGGTGGCGGCGGCTGATGAGAGTGAGAGGGGGAGGGTTAGGGTTTGTTAGGTGTTAGTAGTTATCACGAATATGAGTAAAAGAAAACTTTATACGATATGGACTTTTATTTACAGTTTACTTTAGACACCCTACATTGAAAAGCTCAAAACTCCTAAACTTTCATCACTTTTTTTGTTGGTTTAAACATATTACTAAATACTTTGAATAATCAAGCTGATTTACGAATGCTATTGATTGGTATGAAAACAAATACATATTCAAACTCTTGTTTATAGTACTCGTTAAATAACCATGAGGTTAGATAGCTTAATGGAAATGAGTTTAACCATATAATATCTGTAACTTAGTTTAACTCATCCATATTTAAGATTTCTCTAAACTTTTAATCTTAGCTGAACTCCGAAGATATTGCACATTTGATAGTATTATACTGATCAGATACGAAAGATATGAATATCTGATAGCATTGTATACTGATCAGATACTTCCCTGGTTTTGCAGCACTAATTTGAAAATTGAACAAACATATATAAACCCACATTGCTATAAACGGGTAAACGAATGAGGTTTTCTTGTTCAATTCACCCGAGGAGTTGCCCTCCCCGGGTAACCAAAACAAGGACCCATTTACAAACTAAGTTGACACCGGAAAAGAGATAAATAATAGAAACTGGAAAACAAAAACAGAAAACTGTGTTGCAACATAAATCTAAGATAAGCTGCAGGTATCATAGCATTCTTTTTTTGGTGGTTGTTGCAAAATAGATTCCAGCACAACTTGGCCTCTGTTGTAAAAAATACTTGCCCAAAGATAAGGGTGAAAATGACAACAAATCATACATTAAGTGATTAAGATATCAGGCCGGAAAATCTTGAGCTTCACTGTGCAAGGTTAAAGAGATGTGAAGATAAAATATTTAAGACAAATACATTACTATCTGAAACTGTTTTTGCAGATATTAACCATATGGATGATGCCTGTGGCGTTCCTTCTCCCTTGAAGAGTAAGATGAGCCATGATAATCCCGATCTGAAAATACAGTGTAAATGTAAATTTTGCAGGTACTTTTAACATGAAAGAGCGAGTTCATATATAAAATAAAGGGTAACAGAGTAAATTTATTGGAATTTTCATTCATGTACCTCGAGAAGGATGATGCTTCAGCTTTTCAGCGTGTCCTGTATATAGAATCAGAATGGAACAAATCAGGTGTTTTGGAACAGCAGATAACATAAACAGATGAATATAATTAATAAGACTTTTCAAAATTGATGAATCTGTATAGTATACATGAGAAAAGTTGATAGAAATGTGAAAAGATATACATTAAGTGCCCTCCATCCTATGGAAATTAAGTGTTAAGATGTCCCACGGCAATTGCAACTTCTATGAAAATATTTTAATGTTATAGTTAATTTCGGTTTTTAGCAACCACTGTAAAATACTTGTTTGTCGACTGACAATCACCTACAACTGGGTCAATTCAGGTTATGTTTTAGGGTTTTTCTAAGTAATGTATTCGAAATTTCTAATGCACAAAACCCTCATATACCAAATTATCAAATCAAAAGTAATTTCTTTTAAAATTAATACTATTTTCATAAAGATCCACCACACATTCAGGATCTATAACTTAATTCAAATATATGAGAAGATAAAGTGTTTGCGGGTCAAAAACCAGGCCCTCTTTCAACACCAGAAAACTCCCCGTCATTATAAAAACATTATTATTATTTTTTTTCACAAACCAAGCAAGCCTCTCACATCAAGATACCCTTGCCCACAACAGGTGAGGAAAGGAGCAAATGACATTAGATTAATTCCACACGTTCCACTACAATGTCATTACTATTATTATATGATGATTGGTTAATTCTCTTAAACTAGATGTTCGGTCTACAATATTCTATGGAGAGAGGAGGTAAACTATCTATTCTTAAAAATGTAAAATCAAAGTTTAACAAAGGACGAAAAGGACTATTCAGTATTTACAACTCAAAACAGACTAACCTCTGTCTTTTGACCGATGGCTCCTATCTTTGACTTTTTCTCGGTCCCTCTCGAGATCATCCCTATCCCTTTCTCGATCAGAATCTCTCACTCTATCACGGTCACGACCCTTGAATTTATCTTTCTCCCTTTCCCTTTCGCGTTCGCGGTCCCACGATCGCTCTCTGCTGGTATCGACTCTATGTTCTTTGTTTTTTGGAGCTGGTTCATCTTTTATATCTCCCTCAACCTGAATGCTCTCTGTATCATCGTCACTCTTTGTCGAATCTTGCAATCTACCACTTCCTGCTTTTATCAGCACGTCTTTTGAATCGGGATTAACAGCTGCAGGAGACACCTTAGACGTATTTGTATCATCCATCCAGCATTGGTGGGCCACTTGATGGAGCTTCCTAGAACACATAACAGAGAGAACCTCAAATCATGTCTTGCCCTTAAGTAGAAAAACTAAAAAGTGGAAAATAAGAGGGGATGATTTCGACCCATATATTTACAAACAGTTTGACTTCGGTTAGCTTTTGATATCTAACGAGTAAAATTAAAAACTTTGTAGAAGATAAAACGGACCGAGCGTGATCCAAAGTGTATTTAATTGCTTGCAACCTCTTAAGATCTTATCAAATAAACATATTCAATAAATTAGCTCTATATAAAATTGAAAAAAATGACAAAAAATGTCGGCAGCTCGATGCGGCCTGTTTCAGAAAGCTGCTTGTTCTGTCCTAGACTCATTACCCAACCCACCCGTTTTCCCCATGATTACAGAAAACCAAACAAATAGTGAACAGGAGAGAGAGAAAGAGATGTGGACCTTGGGAATGGGTTGAGATGGTGAATCCCATGATCTATTAGACATTGTAAATGATCCGCCTTCTTTGCATACAGGTATATACTGTGCCTTAGGTAGAGTGTATAGGTGAGCTAGAACTCTACAAACTTCATCTATACCCGTTTTGTCAGCATCAAATGCTTTCCACCATGGAGGGTTTTCAGGGAGAGGAACATGGAACCTGCGAGCAGCAGCATATACAACTCCACACGCCGCAACTGCACTCTTGAACCGCACACATAAAGTTGTGCGCAAACTGTCCAAAATAAAAATATAAGTTGATACATGATACTACAAAATTATTATAAACACGGATCACTTGTTACATTGCAATTTGAAGTAGTTGTGCCTACGAAAGGTGAATTAGTAGCAACTATATGTAAAAGGAATATAAGAACACGGTAGCTCTCTTAAAGGAACAAACTCCATACCTATCATTTGCAAGATTCCAAGCTTCTTGCCTCAACTCTGGAGGTGTCTCAAGGGTGGCGAGATAATTTGAAATGAATTTATGAGGATGTTCAACATGACAGATGAAAGCCATCTCCTTCAGTAAATGTCGTTCGGATCTGATCAGATCCATCTTCAACTCCGAATATTTCTGTGCAAGCATAACATGCCAGCATAAGCAAATCACTTCTTTTAAAGGAAGAGAAATCAGCCTTCTAATAAGACAAATTATAGAGCTAATATCAGTAGTAAAAATAGCAGATAGAATTGATTAAATACCTTTGAAAAGGCATCCATATGCTCTATAGGGAGATTTTCCCTTCTACATTCCATTCTGTCGAAAACATTGATGACATGCCTTGCTCTCCTAGGGTTTTCCTCAAGCTTTGAAGCAAGCCAAACACAGCTAGCAGCAACGCGCTGCGGAAGAGAAAAGACAGAAAGTGGATAACATGAATTAACATCATTGTTTTTAAACAAACTGAGAATTGAAAATTTGAAGGTATACTTAAAATGTAAGGGCACAAGTGACATCTACCGAGAGAAGAACCATACCTTCACGTTGAAACGAACAAATGACTTCTTGCAGTAGAATCGATGGAACAGAACCTGACCGGTGGCCATTACTTGCTGAGGTCTGTGTAGTATGAAGTTAAGGGCATTTATGATCCAATTATTGGGAGCCACTGAACTAGTATTAAAGTATCTAACTAACTAATTGAAACTTGCAAGTTTTAATGCTGATGGCGTGGGCCATCAGCATTCCAAGTATCATAGGAATGTCAACACTCCTTATGATATGTACCAAAAAACTAAAACACCGCCTAGCTCACCAAGGAGCATAGCAAGGTCAGCATCAGGGTATTAGATTTAGCATAAAGTGATATAAAAGATAAACAGGCTTTTAAAATAACTTCTAACAAAATATCACATAAAACTATGAAAATTGGGAAGATTGCCAAAAGGATACACCTTAAGTAAACTGCCACTCTCTTGGATAAGATCACATCCATATATTCTGAGTGTCGTTTCAGTGGCTTCATCTACTCCATCTTTTCTAGAAGGTGTCTCTTGAAGTTGCTCATCCGTTAGATAGAATGTATCAATAGCTGTGTAAATCATAGTTGATGGAAAATCCACTGCAAAATGGAACAAATCAATGTGTGAAAATCATTAGTATTATTAACAACATATAACAAAATGCCAAACATATCAATTTTATAAAATGGCAAGCAATAATTACAAAACAGGCAAACAATTTTGCCACATTTTAACATTCAAAAGAAAAGTTGACATTCCCAAAGCTAGGACAGGTCCAGTCATCTTCTCTACGACCAGCTAATATCATAAGTACAACAAATAAATTTGACTAAGAAGTAAGTGTCATTTACATAATAGACGTATGGGTCGATGTATAAAGTATAAACTAACACGGGAATAAGTAAATGCTTACATTCCCAATGTGTTTCTAACCAGTTACCATGACGAAGCTAAGATTCTGTTTGACGCGGCATTCCTATGTTTTTAAAAGGCTGTGGACGAGGTATAATTCCTTTGCTTGTGCATATAAGGCTCAAAAGTTGAATGGTATTTCCGCATACTAATCAGTTCTAAGTTGTGAATGTTATTTGCTTTAAATTAGTCATTCGCTTTTTGTGGTAGTTAATTTATTTCGGGTAAATTGTGAAATGTAAAAATGAGTCAAAGTATGGGTTGCAATGGACACGTCCCAATGGCCACAATAGATGACTGATGATACAATAGTAACATTGAATCTAAGCTAGAGCATTCTGTCTATACTATAAACCAAGCTAAAACACATAACACGAGTTATTATCCAAGTCAAGAATAAGCATCATCGAAATACGAATACCACACATGAGCATATAGAGAAACTAAAACTAGGGCTAAGTAAGGGGGTGTAAGTTTAAGCTTACTTTAGGGCTTATGAGCTTATATAACTCTACTTATATCTCATGAGCCCATATTTTCCAGCTTATCTTCAGACTTGTGAGCTTATTATGACTTAAAGATGGAAAATAAGCTCATAAGCTAAACTATAAGACGGAAAAAAATGAGCTTATGAGATATAAGCTGAAAACCCAAACATAAGCTTGAACAAATAAGATCATAAGCCCAAAAATAAGATTAAACAAGGACCCCAAAGTCCATACTTCTAATTACCATCCCCGATTCATGTAATAAATTAATAAATTATGACAAGCAATTAGAGCCTATTTAATTAAACGATAAATCAAAATCATGCCAACCTCTAAAACCTCTATCTAATCTACCATTTTCATTTAATCAAATTACACATATATATAGCCAAACACAATTTTAAAAATTACTAAATGAATTGAAGCATAAGAAGAAAGAGAAGGTACCATGGCTTTTATCAATATCAATATAAAAACACTTGATAGTTGTCTTCACTTGATTAACTCGATCATCGCTGCTGAATGATACAGTGAACGGCTGTTCAAAATTAACGGCAATTGGTCAGAGGCCGTTTAATATGACGGAAAAAAAGAAAAATATTACAAACCAGCCCCCAAAAGTATGTAGCAAGTTGTGAAAACTACCCCTGAACGTTTTACTATTTACAATTTTTTTATTTAGTAAACTTTTGTTTGCTAAATATCTAACAAATATTTTGTTACTTTGTTAATAAAAAATATACTGCTTAAAGGCCTCTTGATTACGAATAAAACAAACCTAATATTGATATGCTTTTGACATATGTATGATTTTATAAATTACAATGCAGAAGTGGCCAAACCCTCAAAACATCAAGCAACTCAGAAGTTTTTTTGGCCTAACTGGTTACTATAGAAGATTTATTAAAGGCTATGCTATCATAAGCCAACCCTTAACAACATTACTTAAAAAGAATGCCTTTAAATGGTCCAATACTGCTGAAAAAGCTTTCAAGCAACTCAAGAAGGCTATGATAGAAGCACCACTACTTGGGCAACCAAACTTTTCTCAGCTGTTTGTTATTAAAACTTGTAACACCCCCAAAATCGGTTCCAGCAGAAACATACATGTAATGGGGTGCTATGAAATCGGTATTACAACATAAGGTACAAAGAATGGTTTTTATTTAATTTATTTGAAAATAAGATTATTAACAAAAGAGCTAAATTTAAATTATTCTAAAGTAGTGTGGAAATAGGCCCATAATTAATTAAAGCGGTCCCAATTATTTATAAGAGTCTTCTATGACCGTGCCCCTTGCCAAGCGCCTCCAAAGATAAGCTATAGCCTTAAACCTGAGAATACATGTTAAAAGGGTCAGCTCACGCTGGTGAGTTTATAGAGTTTAGACACAAAGCAATACGTAATAGAAACTGGATCAAAGGATCAATGATAACTCTACTAGACCAAGACATCTATAACAAAGTATTGCGAAGACATAAACCAAGAGTAATTTCCTATATGTGCACACTATAGCTCTATGCTGCACAAGCGAGCTCCTATTAACTTTCGCACAGGAGCGGGACCTAACTAATAACCCTGCATAAGCGGCCCTTTAACCAAATTCATAGCAACCCCAATATAGTGAAAGGCAACGATACCAATAGACAACCAAGACCCAATATAAATGATAAATCAAAGCAATAATCCAAAATAGACATCATAATACCAAGGATTGACCAATAAAGATAAGTTGACGACAAGCATGCATTCTCCCCCAAAATAATTTGAAAAGAGTAAAAGTTGGGCAATGAACTCATCTTAGCCACAACAATGCAACTATTATGACGGACAAGATGAGCATCTAGCAAATCACAACAACATCAAGAAGGCGGTACGTCGGTACAGAAACAGCAAAAATTTCTACGTGTAAGACTTATCTTAATGCGAGGTTCTCAGCGATGAACTAAATCCTCAAAGATTCCCAAATGGTTAACCGCTTCTATTTCTCAAAATATTCTATTTTTAGCCTTTAAAATAAGTTGGGTATCATCATTCGTGTGACGGAAGAAGGACATTACTCAAGAATACTCACGCCATGAGAAGAACAACAAACGAAATCGAAAAGAAACAAGACAAGAATCAAGACAAAAGGAATAGGTCAACCAACATCGACCACACAACACAATCCCTCCTAAACAACTAATAATCAACTCTATGGTCAAAGTCAACCTCGAGTAACTGAAAGTTAATAAGGAAATTGGACGAATTATTGGATACTTATCGTATTTGCTAATACGGTAAGTTCAACAATTCCTTCACTACCCTTATTAATCCAAAGTTAACTCATACCTAGTAAAGAGACAGTGAGTCATAAGGATAAGTCATCCGTTAGTAAATTCTTCTAACATGCTTACGAAGTCCTAATTGGATTTAATAGCCCAATTAGCCTGTTAACCGTGTCGGAAGGTTATATTAATGTTAACCAATCCGTAGCTCGATATAAATTTAATATAAACCTCAATATTCCTAAAAATGGTATATCTTGATAAACGTGCCTTCGAAACGTTTAATAACTCATCCGTATTAAATTTCATTTTATCTTCTCATTTATTTCCATAAAATAGTAAATAACATTTTATCGTTATTTATTATTTCTTTTAATTAGAAAATATTAAATAGCGTTTTAATATCATTTAGCTATTCTTAATTTTTAACTTTAAAAATATTAAGTAACCATTTTATTAGTTAGTTAATACTTTTAAGTTATAATGGATGTTATTAAATGTCCAAGTATAATATTTGCATATGTCCATAATAGATACAATTTGCCGCTATATCAAAACTCCAACAATAACGGCCGACTATGGCACATTTCTAATCCTAATCTCCGTCCATATCTAATCACAAAAATAACAGCACCAATCACCACCATATCAACAATAACATGCCGAGACCTTAGTGGTCTCGGCTTCTATCCTCGGCACCAACAAAACGCAACCAAAAGGACCCTTAGGTCGCGGCTGCCAAAACCTCAAGCAACAACAACTCTTCCAATTAATCCTCAACCCTATATCCTACTATAATACTCCTCCTTTCAACCCCAAAAATCAAAAGAAAGTAAATAAACCCACAATATAATTGACTCAAAACTCGACACCAAGACGCGACAAAATATACACACGACTCGGGAATCATTATAAGTGACTTGACAGCACACCGGATCCCAAACTCTCAACTCTACAACCAGTAGCCACGAATAACAACAAAAACTTCATTATGCTTAGACCATGAAAGGTCTCGGCTTCGAATCCTTTCTCGACAGTCACAGCCAAACGGACTACAAAGGGTCTCGAATCTAAAATCCGACAACCACTAAACTCAAGAATAATACAAAAATTGCTCTAACCTAACCCTAAGTGAGTTTTAACCTAAGACCTGATCTTAAAAGAAAACCAAAAGAAGAAAATCTACAAGACCCAAATAAGCTTATAATAAGCTTTCAATAAGCTCGTACTAGCTTGGTAATAGTCACAGATGACACACGAAGCCGACACAAGCGATGGTACCACAACTCCTATTCATGTTTTAATTATTAAGGCTTTGTTTTCTTTTCGTATTAATTCACATCGACCTACTGCGAGTGGTGATTTCGGTGTTAACGTTGGTGTGTGATGGGAGTGTTCACGGTGCGTATGATGCTTATAAATGACGGTGAGGTGCGGGAGAGAATGAGGGCAAGTGGTTGAAGTGAGAGAGATGACCCAAACCCTAGATTGGGTATCAAAGGGTATTTATAGGGTAGGTGGGGACTAGTGGTGAACCCTAGCAAGCACATAGGGACCAAATATGTCATTTCTCCCATATTTTTAACAAGACGTGAACGAGACCAATTAACCGCATAATAAACATTTCTCGAGTACCCAAAAGTATTTCCATTAACTTTAAAATTGTTTTTCTATTAATTTCGGTTATAAATACGTATATCTTCATTTTCATTGTCCGATTTAATTAATATTCACTTTTTTATTCGTTATTGAACCAAATCTACGGTGCAAAATTCTAAACCACGATAAATGCTCCCGAAATATAAATAAAGAGTATAAGAAAATAAATATATAGGAATCTGAAATTTACGAGTTGTCACAAAACTGATGCTTCTACCAATGGAATTAGGGCTGTGTTGCGTTAGAATGGTCACCCTTTAGCATACTTAAGCAAAACACTATATGCTAAGCATCAAGCCTTGTCAACATATGAGAAGGTGTTTTTAGAAGTAGTAGCAACCTCGGATAAGTGGAAGGGGTATCTCTTGGATAGGCATTTCAAACTCAGAACAGATCACTTCAGTCTCAAGTGATATAATATACATGTAGTATAGCAAATTTTTTGGGTCATGGTTGGTGTTTAGAGTATAGCACTATCTCTAGGGATGGCAATGGGGAGGGGAATGTCGGGGATCATATTTTCCATCCCCATCCCCATTTCCCATTCCTCATCCCCATTTCCCACTCCTTATCCCCATCCCCATTGGGGAATAGTTTTACAACCCCATCCCCATTCCCAACGTGGATCGAGGATCCTATAGGGATTCGGGAATTTTTCATCCTTATCAAGTAAACATAAAAACTATACAAACGCAAAAAAAATATAAGGAATTAGACCCATAAAGTGTCTTAAGAAACGTACATCACTCCTACTTAAATTAGTTACAATGTTAATCTAACTTTAAAAGCATCGTGATACTAAGACAACATATATAATATAAGAATAATGTGCACTGTATGTGCGTATTCGGACAAAACATTGGTGAAGTAGGAGTATAAGGTAATTAGTATTTAGTTGTTTATACTTTTAAAGCTATTTGATAATTAAATATCACACATGGATATACATTACATGTCAATGGACATAAAAATATACATATAAAAGTAAATGTTGTATGGATATGATAACATATTTTCATATATTTAGCATTAGAAAGATCGGAGTCGGATTCGAGGATTGATGTTATCCCTATCCCCGCCCCATACCCGGTTACTTAATTCAAAGATTTCCCATCCCCTCTCCATCTTCGGTCAAATTGGGGATTCCCCAGTCAAATTGGGTTTGGGGATCAGGTCCCCATCGGATACAGGCTTTTTTTGCCATCTATAACTATATCTATCCATTCTTCTTATATAAGATTACAAGTGTCATTTGATCAAGAAATGAAAGTTGTACGGTACCATACGTATGTTATATGTAACATTGAAAAAACCGTAAATGTTTTCTATAAAATGTTAGAGGGCCGGAACAAATAGTTGACCTAATCCATCATCACTCCAAACAAAATTTTGTTTTAGCCCAAAAGTGAACTTGATTATATTTTTCTTGGTATCATATTGGGTAAATTATTTGATTGTTAAATTTGGGAAAATTCTGAAAAAGACCGATTACCTTAGTGCATATCACTTTCTACCTTTTTTTTTTTTCAAAAGTTCAAAATAGACCGAGGATGACTCTTTTTTGGGCAACCTTTTTCTACCTTTGACACGTGTCCTTGTCAACCGAATAAAAAAATAATTCACATATCATATTTTGACATTTGTTGACTCATGGTTGCGTTGTACAAGTTGCATAGTCGCCCGGTTTATTTTGGACTTTTGAAAATTTAAGGTTTAGAAAGTGATATTAACTAGGGCAACTGGTCTACTTTCGAAATTTTCTCTTAAATTTAAATATAAGTTATACTTTGTGTAAATATGCTCTTACTCTTTGCATTTACACATTCATAAGTATTTCTTTTAATATTTTTTCTCCTTGACCTTTTAAAATATACATAATAAAATTAAGCAAACTAAGCAACTGTCATCTAAATATATTAATTCTTCTTCATAATATGTTTAGAGTTTTGAGTGTTATTTGATGATGTTATATGATCTATTTCACTTACAATTACGTAAACGAACATTAGAAGTACACAACAAAGTGCGGCTTCGAACGACACCCGTTAGTTACTTGTCTACGATCTATGCAATATAAGTGTACATAGTCTTCCATATCTCAAGTCTTCATAAAAAATATCATGTGATTATACATGAAAAATAGATATTATAAGTCAAATTTTCTTGGTCTTCTTATAAGTCTTCGGTGAATATACAAAATTTTGTCCTGATAAGGAATTTAAGAAATTTGTTGATGGCCGACATCCTCTTCACAAACGTTAAACATTAATGTTAAGGAATTTTCTTTATTATAATGATTGTGGACATATATATTTCGCCAATTATTGCTATAAAAACATGACTAGCTAGTATATATATATATATATATATATATATATATATATATATATATATATATATATATATATATATATATTCTCAATCAAATGTCATGATAAAGAATTTGTGGAAGCCATTCATTTCACTAGTAGCAAGTTATTAAAAACGTTAACATGCAAAACTAAGGAAGAAAAGCCAATACTTATTCTTATGATTTTATGTAAATTTCCAAAAATAAATCACCACAAGCATATTAAGTTACTTATCTACAAAAGAAGTTATCAGATTTAACCACCTTACCTTCAAGCTTTTATGGACACTTAGCTACAAAAGAATTATTAGCCCATTAGCTCATTAACCACCAAATTATTTTTTATTTTGTTTTTAACATCCTTCACATGACCCTTTAAGTTTACTTAACCACCAAATTATTCCCTAAACTTATAATTCTATACATTTGACATCTTATTAAGTCTAGCAATATAACAAATTTTCATCTTCACCTCGTAAACTCTATATTTCATTACATCATTTTCTTTATTAGTGTTACATTTTTTTTCGAAAAATAAATATATCATTATTATACCTATATTTTTTAACTTCAAAATAAATGTTTTCATATCCGCTGCAACACGCAGGCCAATAAAATCAATATTTGTATATGATTATATTATGTGTTTAACTTATTTTTTATACCTATGCACTAGAAAAATATATGGTATACGAATCTGTTGCGATTAATTTTGATCGTCTCCTCCTTTCGTGAATACATACCATAAAACGCAACGAGAACAAGAACACCAATCCATCATAAACATGATAACAAAACCCAGCTGATTCATGTTCTTGATTGAAAACCCACCTTCCAATTTAACAAAAATTCATTTCTTCTAATCAAACATATGCATGGCGAACAAAAAAACAAAACAACTTTATGTTAGTCTTTGGTAAGTTTCTTCCATTTTGTTTTAACGTTATCTAATTGACCATTATTCCTTAAATTAAAGTATAGTCTTCCCTCTCCCAAGTTTTCTTCATCAAAGAAAAGCAATGCATTGAGTTAATAAATTGAGCTATCTTGTAAAATATTTCATTGAGACATTTTATCAAACGGTTTATATGCATATTACAACTGACTTGTTTGAACCATTCAACATATCTACACGAAGTCGAATGAAGTCAACCCCTGATAGATAGAAAGAAACATAATACAATACCCATTCTGAAACACAGTTAATTCATACATTGAAAGAGCTGGTTTTATTTTACTAATACTTCCAACAATAATTGCTAGTATAGAAGTTCTGTACCAAAATGCATGATTGAATATATGAATCAAATACAATAATTGCTAGAGACAAAAGTAAATATGTAATATACAAGATCCCCTGTACCAAATTGCATGATTGAATGTTTACAAGTTGCTTACATATTGGACAATTTATTCCTTAAATTAAAAATTATAAAAATGAATAGTATGGCTATCAAAACTTGACTAGCTAGCTAAGTATAAAAGGAAATTGCGGACGCCATTCATTTCACCACTTGCATGTCACGAACGTTAAAGGCAAAACTAAGTATAAAAAGCCAATGCATGTTCTTATAATTTTAAGCAAACTTTCAAATATGAAGTCATCACAAGCAATAATTCACTTATCATCTTCCTCCCTTATTTCTTTTCTAATTTACTGTCTCGCAATAACATGTCTTACTTCCACCAACGTCTCTGCTTCCCATGGCGGTAATGAGACTGATTATCACGCATTGTTGTCATTTAAGTCAATGATCACCCATGATCCATACAATGTTCTAACCTCGTGGAACCATTCCTTTCATTTCTGTGACTGGAGTGGTATTTCATGTGGAAAGCGGCACAAACGAGTGACTGCTTTACGGCTGGGTTCGCAAGGCTTAGAAGGCTCGTTGTCTCCTCATGTAGGAAACCTCAGCTTCCTCCGTGAGCTTATTCTCGGGAACAACAGCTTTCAAGGAACCATTCCTCATGAACTTGGTCGGCTATCTAGGCTACGTGGTCTTCATCTTAGTATAAACAAATTCAGTGGGGTCATTCCAACAAACTTGTCTGGTTGTTCTAACCTCGAAGACCTTTGGCTCTCTCGAAATAAGCTTGCTGGAAGCATACCCAAGGAGATGAGTTTACTCTCTAAACTTTCTCATCTTGGAATTCACTACAATAAGTTAACAGGTGGAATCCCACCTTTCTTGGGGAATATTTCATCAATGGAAGTGTTCTCTGTTGTTGGGAACCCGTTGGGTGGGAGCATTCCAGATACCTTGGGTCATTGGAAAAGCTTGACGGAATTTGACGCTGGTGGCTGCAACTTATATGGAAGCATCCCTCATTCCATTTTCAACCTCTCACTCCTAGATACTTTGTCCTTAGCTGGTAATCACCTCACTGGTAGTCTTCCTTCAGAGATTGGTAATCAGCTCCCAAATCTTGAGCGGCTTCAGTTAAGGAATAACGAACTGACCGGAGTTCTTCCACCTTCTCTTTCTAATTGTTCTAAATTAAGATATCTTGAAATGAGTCACAACAATTTTAGTGAGAAGTTGACTATTGACTTTTCAAAACTAAGAGATATTAATATAATTAGATTACAGAATAACAACTTCCATGGACGTGGAGGAGCTGATGACGTGAGGTTTGTTGATTCTTTGAAAAACTGCACCAGATTAGTACAGTTGGTACTTGCTTATTGCAACCTTATGGGAGTGCTTCCTATATCAATAGGTAATCTCTCTCATCAACTCAGCTATCTACATTTAGGAGACAATCAATTATTTGGAAGCCTACCTTCAAATATAGGTAGTCTAGTTGGTTTGACCACTTTATATTTAAATAATAATAGATTCAAAGGAAACATCCCCACTAGCGTTGGTAAACTTCAAAAGCTACAATCTCTTGATCTAGTTAGTAATCACTTTTCAGGGCCTATCCCTGATTCCATTGGGAACTTATCATTGTTAACTGAACTTTATTTATATTCCAACAAATTAGAAGGCCATATTCCATCAAGCCTTGGTAAGTGTAAACAACTTAATTTGTTAACCCTTGCTGACAATAGACTTAGTGGTAAAATACCTAATCAACTTCTTCAACTCCCATCACTAACTGTTGGTTTAGATCTTTCATACAACAACCTGTATGGTTCCATTCCGTCAGAGATTAAAGACCTCAAGATGATGAATATTCTTGATTTATCCCGCAATAATCTATCAGGCAACATTACTAGTAGCCTTGGTGAGTGCATTAGCCTTACAAAGTTATACCTTAGTGGCAACAGATTTCAAGGTTTAATACCATCTTCATTCAGTTCCTTGGGAGGATTGGGGGTACTCGACATTTCTGAAAACAATTTATCAGGTAGAATCCCACAATTTTTAGGCAAATGGAAATCCTTAGAGTATTTGAACCTATCCTTTAATGATTTTGAGGGTGAAGTACCGGTTGTAGGAGTGTTTGCAAATGCAAGTGCATTTTCGGTTTTGGGGAACAATAGGCTTTGTGGTGGTTTGGTTAAACTTGAGTTACCCAAATGCAAGGAGACGGGTAGTAAGAAAAACAGGTTTCCTTTCTTCATATTGGTCATTGTGATTGCACCGACGTTGCTCATCGTATTATGTTGTGTGTATCTTTTGTGTAAGAAGAAACGCAATAATCAACCATCTCAGTCATCAGGGAGTGAACGGTTCATGCAAGTTTCATACAATCAGCTTCTCAAGGCTACTGATGGGTTCTCTACAACAAATTTGATTGGCGAGGGTGGGCACAGCTCTGTTTATAAGGGAATCCTCGATTCTGATGATGATAAATCTGTTGCAGTTAAAGTTCTACATCTTCAAAGTCGAGGAGCACACAAAAGCTTTATAGCAGAATGTGAAGCATGGCGTAATGTTAGACACCGTAATCTGTTGAAGATAATAACTTCATGTTCGAGTACTGATTTCCATGGCAATGATTTTAAAGCGCTAGTTTACGAGTTTATGCCCAATGGAAGTGTACATGAATGGCTTCATTCAAGTGCATATACATCGAAACTAAACCTTCTTCAAAGAATAAATATTCTTAGAGATGTTGCCACTGCACTCGATTATCTTCACAATCGCTGCCAAACAACGATTGTTCACGGTGACTTGAAGCCAAGTAACATTCTACTTGATGATGATATGGTGGCTCATGTTGGAGACTTTGGTTTAGCTCGAGTACTTGATACAGACTTAAACCAAAACAGCTCATCCGGGGTTAAAGGAACAATTGGTTATGCACCTCCAGGTAATATATGATTCTTGTATTCCATGATGCTTATATTTATTTCCAGGTTAAAGTTTGTAAATTAATTAATTGTTATTCAAATGTAGAGTATGGTATAAGGAGCGAGATGACAAGTTGTGGGGATGTCTACAGTTTTGGAATATTATTACTAGAGGTGATGACTGGTAAAAAGCCAACAGACGGCATGTTTAACGATGGTCTTAGCCTTCATAAATTTGCTTACATGGCATTACCAGATCAAGTAATCGATGTTATTGATAATGATACAATTGTGTTGCAAAATACGGAAGCGAATGCAAAGAAAGTGGAAGAATGTTTGGCTGCAACTATCAAGATTGGAGTATCGTGCTCTGTGGATTCCCCACCACAACGGATGAAAATAGAAATTGTTGTCAATGAGTTGCAGCGTATTCTGGATGTGCTTCAAAATATATAAGGTACTCTCTTCTCCCTATTTGTAAAATCTGATTTTACATGAGTTTGTTAATAAATCATCACTAACCTAGTTTTATTTTTGAAGGATTTCAGGTCAAATACCAAGCTTTCTTAGTGAGATTTGAAAGTAACTGCAGCAAGGAGCAGTGCATGTCGTAGTTATATAAACGTTACTTTGTCAAATATGTTTGTAAGTGTGTTTTTATTTTCTTATTGCATAAGTACTGTAAGAAAGACGTAAGAGTGTATTTACATTGCTGATGACTTTTCTTGAATATTTGAATGAGAAAGCTTAGCGCTTTCCCCTCTTTTGATTGGAAGCAATAAGTGTTTCGAGGAGAGTATGATTCAATTTCATAAAAAGTTTAAGTTTTCATGTTTGGAATTGAAAAATTGGGGGCAAAGTTTGTTGGTTACATCATTGGATGAAAACTATGCAAAAGAGTTGGGCAAAGTTTGTTGGTTAAAATCTTGTATCATTTCATGGCTCTATATGTTTGTAGATTATGGGTGTTTCACTGTTTCCTTAAGCGTATCTGCATAATAAATATTGTTGAAAGTTGTAGTCAGATTACTATTAGGTATTTGTAGTTTGTTTACTATTAGGCCCGGTACCTGTTACCGTCCTTTTACAGAAAACGCGTACAAAAAAGCTCATGATCTAGCTGACACAATATCTAACCTTACTCAACATCTTCAAACAATGGGAAGCTAACAAATACTGTGGAGACTGGTGTAGCACTCATTAAATACAAGTGAAAGCTCTACGAAAGGCTCGGGAACGGAGTTCTCAGTTACTTGACATCTTGAAAAAGCTCATGATCTGGCTGACATCATGTGGGTCGAATTGGGACATCATCAGAAAAACGATATGCTCAGTTTACTTCCATAACGCTGCAAAATCTAAAGGAATCAGAAATACATAAGTATTATGAACTGTGAACAACTTTGTTGGACATGTCCACTAATACATTGCTAGTTTGCACAATTAACCCAAAACAGAAACAATAACAAAACTTACATAAGCTGATTTTCAGCTACATTCCTAAAAAGATGCCATTACCAATTGCTTTTCTTTGCTGAACATCAACTATTTGTTTGTAATTCATTGTTTTTTCTTTCGATCCTTGGCAAGAATGTTGACACATTAATTTGTTGCAAAAATGAACGAATATGTAGCCGCGGGCACTGTTTAGTTTTTACTAGAGTAGTAGCAATCTTGCCATCTTACTGTAATTTATCTACTAACTCGGTTATGGTTAATCCCAAACTTGAATTTTGTATGGGTAGTTAGTGCTCTTTGAGTATAATGTCTCATGTTGTTTTTGCGGATTTGCAGAATGTTGGGTTAAACCGGATCATGTACTAGTATTGTTGTCTTATGATCTATATGATTACCGCACATTTGATACAATATATATGTAGTATAGCAAATTGTTTGGCTCATGGATGTTTTGCTCATGACGTATTTACTTCTCTAGTTCTATTTCAACAGTGTAATGCGATCATTAACTAATAGCCTTATGCCTTTCCAATTTTATGCTAGAAATATGACGTTTGGAGCTATGAAT
Organism: Artemisia argyi; assembly: GCA_030686995.1. Classification (NCBI taxonomy): domain Eukaryota; kingdom Viridiplantae; phylum Streptophyta; class Magnoliopsida; order Asterales; family Asteraceae; genus Artemisia; species Artemisia argyi. The sequence continues at coordinate 200,232,711 of CM060683.1, read as the reverse complement.
GCATTGTTGTTCGTTTAAGATTAGAACATAAAGCTTGCCGATTGATCGTCGATAAAAAAGAAAACGTACCACCTATTTCGTTAGATATGTTAGTTGATATATGCCCACATATAGAAAAACAATTTTTGACAAACGAGCAAGCAACCAAAATGACATATTTCATCGTTTAGGGCCACTACTACATCAAACAAACATTCACTATATACATTGGCATCTTTGATTCTTTGAATTGTAGGCTCCTTAATGTGGATTCAAAAGTAAAGTCAAAGTACTACGCTTAACCCGTACTTTTTTTCCTTGTATTTATGGATATTGTGTCACATTGACACGGTGAACAGAAGATATGGCCTCTTTGAGTTTCTAATGAAACTACAAGTCAATTTTGCGTCCCTTATTGTTCATACACTTACGGAATTCAAAGCATTTCATAGTAGTTATACAAGAAACCTTATGTTGTCGTCAATAATATATAAAACGATCTTATATAAGTTTCTGGTTTTGTCACACTCGTGAATCATCTCCAACGCAACTCGGCATATAGACAATGACCAACAATCGCCATATGCTAACCGGATGAAAAAGTAGCATCTGACATGATTAACTGTTTCTTCTGCTGTTCTAAATGGTAAAAGCAGACCATAAATGAGCTCACAAAACAACCAGACTTGAAAATTAAACTAAAATTACAAGCACACTGTCAAACCATCATGTTTGATTCATCTTTCTCCCCCGTTGCTGCTTCATTGAACATGTACTGGCTTTGATACTCAATCAAGTACTGTGTAGATCTGTTCACATCCCAAAACAGTTCATAAACTCGGCTCACATCTTCCATTTCCACAACCTTCCCTTACCTCTTCTGGCAAGCCAATGCAGCTGATGTGATCAAGTTTATGGCGTATCTAAGAGATGTTTCAACCCCAATTTATGTCAGCAAAACCTTTGCATCATCGGATATGTCCACATCTTCCTCTTGACATCTTATATCAAGAATCTTGCGAATGTCATCTTCAGTGTACGGTTGTGTGGAGATGATGAGAAGGCGGTCCAGGAAATCGATTGGAATCCCATGGGGGGATTTGTGGTTTGTGCTTGTGATTCCTCGGTTAGTGGCAACAAGTATTGGTGCCATGTCGTTTTCTAAAGCACGGTTTAGGTATGAAAAACACTCGATATCAAGCATGTGGACTTCATCAATGAACAGAACACCAGGAATGATATCTGCCTTTCTTTCATCTCTCCACTCTGCAACCTTTGTATCGATCTATTCCCTCACTTCAGCTCGTATTTCTACGGTGTCACCAGTGAAGAGAGCAAGAAAACCCTGTGTTCTGCATTTCATAACAAAAATAATTAAGCTTTCAGAAAGATCAAGTAGCATAGTTACTTCGACAGTTCATCATATCCAAGTTACTTCATCATGCAAAAGTTCACCGACTCCCCCTGCCCCATAGATAACAGAAATCACCACTGACAATTGCAGAGAGTGTAACTTCAAAAAAACAACACTACAGTTATTCCCCAATGCCCCATAGTCTAACAACAGCTGTTTCAGCCATAACCAACAAAAGTTCCAACTAATGCATATTCCCCAATGCCGAAATGAGGCATCTAACTTCAAAACATTACATATGGTTTCAAGCATACTAGCACCAAAATCATAGAGTCTCCAACTCAGTCATTTTCAATGCAGCTTCCCATTTTCGAAACACCCTAATTACCAAACAATTGCAAAATATAGTGAGACATGGAGCTCGAGTACATATTACATTATGTATCAGTGCATGCATACAACTAGAAGCCATGGGGTCATGATCACCATTAACAAGTTCATTATAAAAGCATAATAGTCTGTATCAAGACTATGGTTTATTGGCACTTTGGCAGTGATGAGTGACCCCTATCATTTTCGCATTCAACTTATTATGCAATGTGGAAATGTAGTGGTCCTTCAGTCTATGGGATGGCAACGGGGTCAGGTATGTCGGGGATTGCATTTCCCATTCCCGTCCCCAATCCCAAGTCCACATCCCTATCCCCATTGGGGAATAGTTTTGCTTCCCCACCCCATCGGGTATCAGGGATCCACATCGGATATTGGGGATTTTTAAGTTTCTTAAAAATCAACTGGTATTATGTTCTCTTTCACATGCTACGTACACATAAGCTGAAATCAAATGAGCTCATAAGCACACATATAAGCCTACACAAACACTCCCTAGGATTAGCCCTGTGTATCCCTGACAAAGAATTTGCAGGTACCTAAACACTAGCATCAACTGTAAACACGCAACTAATTTGAAACAGTAAACCATACCTTTAAAAACGCAGAGCAATTTCTATAAATTAAAAGTAATGAGAGATGTAAACAACTTAACGCATACAAACACACACATATACGTAAGCTTAATTTGTATAAACACGCATACACAAACATGAATCTTTATAAAAACACACGCCGTATACCCTTCTAGAGACATAATTAATGTTTAAAGTTGTAGCTGTAACATCTAAATCCAAAATTAATTCATGTTATTTTAAAAAAACAAAATTCACATCAAAAGCGATCTCAAATCCATATCCTAACAACTGACCAACAAAATCTCAGAAACCTGAATCCAATCCAGATCCTATATAAAAAAAGATCAAAACTCAAAATCTCGAAACCAAAAACCTAAACATCATAACTGAACAATCCAAACCAAACCTGGTTCATATCCTAAATTCATACCACATTTTATCAAAACTCCATAATTCACCCCATTTCAACACACAACATATGCATCAAACGAGGGTAGTTACACCGTCACTTATCGGCAATTACTAACAAGCAGTAAACATCAAAAGCAATCTTAAATCTATATAAAAACAATTCAAATCTTAAAAAAACATTCATAGGCTTAGTAAAAGGCAAAAGCTCAAAAACCAAAACCCAAAAAATCAATCAGTTAACAATTAAGACATAATCTAAGCTCCCAACAAAATCAACAAATCTCACCTAAACATAAATTCTAAAAAATAATCAACCTAAACATAAATTCTAGCTTTTTCTTCTACAAACAATCAAGAGAACCTTTTCATCAAACATCTCGTCAATACTCAGTGTAAAATGAGCTAATCTAAGGTTTTTCAAGTATGTATACAGGTCAAGAACACACATACTTAAAGAACCTTAGATTGACTGATTTTACACATACTTTAATATAACAAATAGTAACAACTCAACCATCACTTTTATCTATAGCTGTAAGTCCCCTGCTAAATGATACAATTAAAGCTAAGAAATTGACTAGAAAGTATTTCATCTTTACATTTATAGAGACTGTAAGCATGCAAAAACATAACTTAATAAAACATTGGACAAAAACAATACAGACCTGATCATTGTTTTCTTCTTCTGTTGGGGAATTCTGGGATTCTAAAGGTTTGTCTGCACCGCAGTTCTGTCGGTTACATTTGGTCCTAAAACGATAGTTTATGTTGTTACATTTGTCACACTTCCAGCTCCCTTCTGGCATATCCGCTTTTGAAACAAATTAAGATACATATATAAGTTTTAGAATCGAACATTAAATATAGGTAACCAAATACATATACATGAAGTACTTACTGGAACTCTGGTATAAAGATGGCGTCTCAGACCTGGTTTAGGTGTGTTGCATTTTCTCATGTTAAGGAGAAATTGACATTTCCACATTTGGGGCATTCCCAGTCATTTTCTCGTGTTCCATCTGTAAGAAGCAAGTGAAAAAATGAAAAACGGGTCATAAATTACAATCATCTATAAACGCCTAATTTCTTAAAGCCAAAAAGCAATAGCTACTGCGATATGTGTAATAAACGGATTGTGTAACTTACTAAGTCATGATCAGCTGGTCTTGGCTGTGTACAGTTGTGCATATTGCAAGTTGTCCGAAAAGAAAAGTTGACATTCCCACAGCTAGGACAGGTCCAGTCGTCTTCTCTATGACCACCTAAATCATAGTCAACACTAATTAATACCACATAATACAATTCCATACAACTAAGGAGTAAGTGCCACCTAAACTCACAAGAGAACAAATTTTATGCACAAGTATTTAAGGGCTTTAAAAAACGTAAAGCTTTAGGGTGTATTTTGGAGTTCAAACAAATAGAAACTAAACTGGGGCTAAATAAGGGAATGTTTGTTTAAGCATACTTTTTGGCTTGTGAGCTTATTATGACCGTACTTATATCTCATACGCCCATATTTTCCGGCTTATTTACAGACTTGTGAGCTTATTATGACTTAAAGATGGAGAATAAGCTCATAAGCTAAACTATAAGACGGAAAAAAATGAGCTTATGAGATATAAGCTGAAAGCCCAAACATAAGCATAAACAAATCCAATTATAAGCACATAAGTTAAACTATCACAACAAATTATAAGGGGATGTTTGTTTAAGCTTACTTTTGGGCTTATGGGCTTAATTGACTATGCTTAAATCTCATACGCCCATATTTTTCGCCTTATTTTCAGACTTGTGAGGTTATAATGACTTAAAGATGGAAAATAAGCTCATAAGATAGAAAAAAGCCGGATAAAGATGAGCTTATGAGATATAAGCCGAACCAAATAAGATCATAAGCTCAAAATAAGCTGAACAAAATAAGATCATAAGTTCAACATTTCACCTGAGTAACACTAATATGAGTAAAGATTAATAAATTAAGGCAACCAATTAGAGCCTAATTAAGCGTTAAATTAAATCAAGTCAACCTCTAAAACCTCTATCTAATCTACCATTTTTCTATAATAAAATTATTACACAAGAAAAGAAGCACAATTTTAAGAATTAAAAGAAGCACGAGAAAGAGAAGGAACCATCCGTTGTGGCAGATAAGTTTCTGATATCAATTTAAAATCACAAAACAACCAGCAGCATATAAAAAGCACCTGATAGTTCTCTGTTATAAAGTCCGCTGCTGTGAAACAAACAAAAAATGGATGGGTGGTGGGTGGGAGGATTGGACGGTGGAGATTCATTACACTCAACTATGTTTGCCAGCGTGGCACCTACAAAATGGAATTCATCCGCTGTTTGTTTTGTAAGTTCAAACTTTTGTTCTTGTGATTTTGTTGGGCTTTTTTACTTTTGGTTAGATATTTTAAAAAGTTTTGAGTTCAGTCTAAAATTGAAACATCTGTTTCATAGGGGTGATAGTCGGTTCGGGTTGATCGGGTTTTGATCAATTTGGTAGACGCTAAAAACATACCCGAACCCGATTCTATTTAACCTTTGTTAGTCAGGTTTGGGTCTATTCGGGTCAGGTACTAAATAGAGCCTAATTAATTAAACGATAAATTAAATCATGTCAACCTCTAAAACTTCTATCTAATCTACCATTTTCATTTAATCAAATTACACATATAGCCAAACACAATTTTAAAAATAAAATAAATCAAAGCATAAGAAAGAGAAGGTACCATCGCTTTTATCAATATCAATCAAGTCCGCTGTTGTGAAATGATTTTGAGTGAAATAAACAAAAAAAATGGAGAGGTGGTGGGTGAGATTGGACGGTGGTGATTAATTACAATCATACGTGTTTGGATGGGATTTGCTAGCGTGGCATATTAAAAGTGGACATTTAATATGGGACGGAGGTAATATATGTTTTTCTTATTTTTTTATCGGTCACTAGCGTGTTATAAAAGTGGACCCGACCTGAACCCGACATGAACTCAAACCTGAATATGGCTTTTCGGGTCTAGTCAATCGGGTCAAAATTTATATTCGGGTCAATCGGGTCAACCCGAATTGATCCGAGTTATAAACAAGGTCGGGTATGTTTTTATTAGCCTCGATCCGAATTGACCTGAACCCGACTAACCCAGCTCAACTAACACTTTTACAATAATGTAAAAATACTCGGATTGACCCGAACCCGAATTGACCCGACTCGAGTTGACCCGAACATGAGTTCCAAACATGTTCGTGTTTGGGTATGTTTTTCTTGAGTCTTGACATGAATTGACCCGACCCGATTGACCCGAAACCCGAACGGGTTGACCAGAATAACACCCCTATCCGTGACACATTAGTTTGTTGCAAAAATGAATATAGGAGGTTTTTACTTTTCTTTTATTCTCTCTTAATTGAGATAAATGTGAGCCCAAAATATATAATCTTTCTTAATTGGGAGACTAGGGTGTGTTTGATAGCCAATTAATAAAATAATTCAGAGCCTACAAATAAATCAGTCAATGATTGCTTTGTTTGATAGAAAAAAATTGTGTGCTGAGTGGGCCATAAACTTTTGAACGGGCCCCATCCAACCCCATGCCTTGTGATTCAGCATCTTGCTATTTATCTTAAATACCCTTTTCTTTCATACGCATATTAAAATATAATGACCTTAACATCTTTTAATAAGTGTTTGTATTTTACAATATTATATTATATGTATTCATTATGATCAATAACTTTAGGAAAGAATCAAAGTGATGTGTGTCGGATAGTAGCTTTTATCATCATCAGTTTTGCTATGACCTTTTTCTGCTATGATGTGGGTCGTATAGTAGCTTTCATCATGTTTGTCTTCTATGACCTTTTTGATTGTAAGTAAAATACTTTTTTGAGATGTTACTACTTCTGATAAGCACAAATTAATTAATAAATTACACAACAAATATCAAAATTAAAAAAATTAAAAAAAAAAATGTGTAATTCAAACAATTTTAATTTGGTTAGGGTTATAATCTACTATATTCATTTAATCAAATTACACATATAGCCAAACACAATTTTGGAAAATAAAATGAATTGGAGCATAAGAAGAAAGAGACGGTACTATCGCTTTTATCAATATCAATCAAGTCCGCTGCTATGAAATGAGTGAAACAAACAAAAAAAATGGAGAGGTGGTGGGTGAGATTGGATGGTGGTGATTAATTACAGTCATGTGTTTGGATGGGATTGCCACCGTGGCAACTCCTGTATTTGTTTGTAAAAGTTTATTCTTTTTCCCTTTTTCTATCTTTCACACATTAATTTGTTGTAAAAATATAAGTATAGCTGCTCAAAAAGTTGATCAACTATACTTAAGAGGACTTTGTTTATCTCTAATCTTAACTACATATAATGTAAAAGCTAACTTTTATTGAAAGTGAAAAAGTAATGATTTTCAAAGGATTGGATGGCGGAGATTATATGTTCGGTCCGGTCTCAATCCAAATAGGCTAAATGTCCGGTTTTTAAGCCAGACCAAACCGGACCGAGACCGAAATTATGAAAAACCCTAGACCGAGACCGGACCGAATGTGGTCGGTCCGGTCCGGTCGGTTTTGTCGGTCGGTCCGGTCCATCCGGTCCATTTGCTCACCCCTACATGTGTCTAATGTTAAGTGGATTAGGCATGTAATTAGGCTTGCATTTTTAAGCTTAAATATCATTACTCTTTTCTTATTTTGTATATGTGACACATTAATTTAATTTGTTGCAAAAATGAACATAGCTGCTCAAAAAGTTGATCAACTACATTTGGAAGGTGTTTACTTTTCTATTATTCTCTCTTAATTGAGAAAATATGAGTCCAAAACACTTTTTTTTTTCCTTCTTTGTTTTTGTAAAAGAAAAATGATACTCACAAATGTCTCTCTCTTCTAATTAAGAGGCTAACTAAGGTTGTGTTTTGTGTTTTTAAAAAAATATCTCAAAGTCTCTTATCGAATCAGATCTTACAAGAGTTAAAATATATTTTTTTTAATTAATTTTTTTTTAAAGTTAAAATTTAAAAAAAAAATTAAAAATATTTTTTTTAAAATTTAAAAATTTTAAATTAAAAAAAAATTAAAGTTTAAAGTTTAAAAAAAATAATAATAAATTAAAAAAATCTGAATAAAAGAACATACTACTGTATTTATTTTATTTTTTTATTTTTTTTAATATTATTTTTTGTATGTTTTATTTATTATTTTATTTTATTTTTTTTGCAAAAATGAACATAGTTGCTCAAAAAGTTGATCAACTATATTTTTCTTTTCCACTTACCGAGTGAGCTAAAACCTTTGATTCATCTTATGAAGAGGGTTCACAAAAACTTCTCTCTCTTAATTAAGTGGCTAATTTATACATATCTTCATACCATTTAATTTAGTAAATAACCCCTTACTCCACTACTAAATTATGAGAATAAGTGGAGGCATGGCTGAACTCTTAACTGGAATAAGCTTACCATCGGTTAGTCCATAGTTAAATTAGTCCATAGTTATAATCACCATCCCGATGTATGTAACACTAATATGAGTATATATTAGTATTAAATTATCACAACCAGTTAAACCATAATTAAACGTTAAATTAAATGAAGCACAAGAATGACAACTTACCATCGGTTAAAAATGGTGTTTGGTGAATGGAAATGAGGGACGGTGTTTGATGTTTGGAAAGGTTGTGTGATGGGCATTGCCAACGTGGCACCCTCATTGTTTGTTTTGTTGATACATTAATTAATTTGTTGCAAAAATTAATATAGTTTTTCAAAAAGTTGACCAACTATACTTCCTCCATTACTAAATATTGGACACAATTATTTTAATTCAAGTGTTGTGGCAGAGTGTTATCACTCGGTAAAAAAATAAGTCACTAAATGCTACAAGAAAATATAGTGTATAAATACCCTTTGACAAAATTTCAAAACACACATGTTAATTTCTTTATTAATATGTACTCATTTACTTTATAATCCAATCAATATGATAAGTCTTTTTGATATGATATATATCACGGAACTTTGATCACTAATAAGATGACAAAAAAGAGTTGCAACAATACCTACAATAGTGATCCAAGTTTAACCGGATAATAAAGTAAATGAAAACCTATTTAAAAAAAAGTGTGGTTTGAATTTTTGTCAACAAGTCTTTATAGAATATAACTTTTTGAGCATTTAGTGGCTTATTTTCTTGTTGACTAATAAGTATTTTTAGTACATAAAGTGATGTTGCCAGTGGTGGACCCAGCCAGAAAACAAATGTGGTTCCTAGTGATGAGGCGATAAGTATACCGTCTTTAGGGGCTCATTTAAGCCCAAAATCGAGATTATTTGATCAAATATTGCCCTAAATTTTTTCTTTTGTCATTTTAGGTACTTTTGAGGAGAAATCTGAAAAAATAAGCATTTTGGACGTTTTTGGAGCGAAAAAGTGAAGAAAACGACAAAGTCTCCAAAATCATGCTCAAGATTGTACCTGAGGGCGTCAAGGGTTGATTAGTAACGGCGTCAAAGCTTGGCAAAAGAGGTGGATATGACAAATACACGTGACGCGCCAGAACATTTTCCAAAGGAGGCGTGACGGCGTCACCTTTTAGGGTCGCCAAGGCCGTCACGTATTATTACAAAGAGAGACCGCCCAGAGTATTCAAAGAGTGGCGGCGTCAGAAGTGGATCTAGGCAATACGATTGTTATTTTGGCGGTGATTTGACGGCGTCAGAACTTACACTTGACGCCGTCAGAGTGCAAAATCAATAAATACTTTTCTAATTTTCATTCATTAGGGTGGAACTTTGTGTGCAACTTTGAGAGAAAAAACCCTATACGTTTTTACTGTATTTTCAAGGGTTCAAACCCTTGTTTCATCCATGCTTAATTGAAGATAAGTTTTCCAATAATCATTAAATTTGTTTATGTGTTGTTTGATTCTATCTTATGCTTGTCTTCTCTTTAACATGTTAGGCTAGGTTTTCTTTGTGTTTGTGTGGATGAATGATTTCGATGTTAGGCTTAAGAAAACTGGCAGACTTCCAATTGGTAACTTGCTTGAACGTCTTAAGAAACATGATCGGAGGTGTACTACGATAAATTGGTTATATTTAATGCGTATGTAACTACTAATGAGGCCATGTTAGGAGCTAGTAGTCGGCTCGACGTAGGAAGAAGTAGAAGCTTATAGAGTTAGGGAAGATCATACACGGCCCTAAGAATAGTATTAAGGAATATAACCCGTCATCCATGCAATTGTAACAAACTAATCAACCAGTAAAAGATAGCTAGGGAGTAGTGAAATTTAAGTAAACACATTTTCTCTTATTATTGTTTCCACCAAAATTTACTTTAGTTTCATTTTAATTTATTTTGTTTGCATTTGTAGTAATTTGGGTTAGTTGACTAGCAACTAATTCCGCCCATCCTTCCAAAACCCGGGATTTTTACTTGCTTTCCATAAAATATAAAAATACAAAAACAATCATCATTCACCTCTAGACCTAGTTTAATTGAGTTTTAACCCTAGCGAACACTATTCTTTGAGTTGAACGATTAATCCCCCGGTACTTGTCACTATACTATACTACAACGATCAGGTACACTGCCTGGTGGGGATTGCAAGCTTCTCAAGATCCCTTGAGAGGTAAAATCTTTTGCAAGGATGCAAAACCACGCATCAAGTTTTTGGCGCCATTGCCGAGAAATAGTTATTGTCTAGGTTGAAAATTTTTTTTATTAGGTTTACTTGCTTGATTCCTTTCTAGTAAGATTTTTATTTTTATTTTTATAGGTCTTCTTTAGTCTATCTTTTTCTTCGTTCCTTTCTTCGTAACCATTACCATGCGCCATCATGGAAGGTGGTAATCTCTTTGACCCCATCAACCCACCACAACAAAACCATCCACAAAACCCACCACAACCAAACCAACCTCCTAGACCCCGAACTTTAGGAGAGTATTCCCGTCCTAGCCATCAAGGCTATCGAAACACCATTGAGCTCACCCAAGGAGCCAATGTGTCCCCCTTGCGATCCGACACCATCTGGTTGGTGCAAAGCGGATGTGCGTTCCATGGACTTCGTTCCGAAGATCCTAATCAACATCTAAAGGATTTCCTCAAAATCTTAGATTCCATAGACCTTGATGTTGAAACTCGAGAGACGACCTGATTACGTCTCTTCCAATTCTCTCTACGTGACCAAGCTAGTCAATGGCTTGAACGTTTACCCGCGGGATCCATCACCTCTTGGGATGATCTCACAACTCGTTTCCTTGCTCAATTCTTTCCACCGGGAAGGACTACCAAGCTTAGAAATGACATCTTGATGTTCCAACAATGTCAAGGTGAAACTCTCTATGAAGCATGGACTCGTTTCAAGGACTTACTCCAAAAAGTCCCTCATCACGGCATAGATCTTTGGCTCCAAGTCCAAATTTTCTATGACCATATCGATCTTTACACAAGGCGAACCATTGACCAAGCGACCGATGGCAAGCTACGTGATGTAAGTGCGGAAGAATCATGGGAACTCATAGAAGATCATGCTCTCTATGACAACGCAAGTTGGAATGATCCCCGTGATTTGAACAAAACGGTCAAGGCAATATCTTTGCCTTCGAACAATTCAAGCACTCCCGACCGTAGGATCATGGAACTTGAAGACCAAGTCAAGTTTCTCATGAAATCCTACGAAGCTCCTAAACCTTCAAGCCAAGTGAACAAGATCACTTATGCATGCAAATTTTGTAGTGGTCCTCATGAAACCCATAATTGCATGGAACTTCCTAAACGAGCTTTTAAGGAATTCACCTCCTCACGTGCTGATAAAGTAGAGGATAGGTGGCCCACCACTTATCGAGGACCTCGAAATTTTGGCGAAGCCTATAAAGCATGGAAGGATAAGCCAAATTTCAGAGGGTACCAAACTCGGAGCGTATCCTTCAATGATTCTCCCCCACTCGCATGGTCCAAGCATTATCCACCACAGAACACCCCTATGCCAAGCTATGAAGAAGCACTGCGAAAGTTCTTTCTCTCTCAAGAATTACAGCTTTCCACGCTCGAGACTCGATTCAGACAACAGCAAGCCGATATGAATAACAAGGTTAGTAACCTGTTGAACGTTATCAAAGAGCGCATTGCTAGTAAGTCGACTCAGGCTGAAGAGGTCAAATCCGTCACTATCATTAATCAGCCAACCTCCCTTGTAAAAATAAAGAGCACTAGTAAACTCTTTAAACATATGTCGCCAAAAGTGAAGGAAAATAAGGACCATGTTAACTCCTCAGGACCAATCCACTTTGTGAACGCCATTACCACAATACTTGCTCCTAAACCCGATCAGAACCAACAACCAACGAGTTGAGGGTGAAGCCCCCGAGAAAGACCACGTGGTGGCTAAGAACACTATAGACTTACCCGAGGACTCCATCACACAAGGGTCGAGCGAGTGGAAGGAGTCGAAAGAAGAATCTGAGGGACCTAAGGAAAATCCGAGAATTTTGGATAAATCTATTATGGAGAAATTTGAGAGAGATATGGTAGGGATTTCTGTAAGGAGTGGGAATAGGATTGGGGAAGGCGACTTTAAAGTTTTTAAGATTTCTTGCACCACTGGGAAAAAGCTATTAACCGATACTTACATAGATCCCAACCTCCCTGTGAATGTGATCCCTCTCTCCCTTTACAACGAAGCCTTCCCTGGACAAATTACGTGTAAAGAACTCGATAGCGTCAGGATAATGAAAAGGTTATCTGTTATGATTGGAGGATTCATCTATAACATTGATCTAACCGTGATCGATGACATAGACTCGTTCATTAATCCAACATTAACTAGCCTCGTCCTCGGAAAACCATTTGTAAAAGAAACAGGAGTGACCCTAGATGAGAGCGATGGTAGTGCACTATTTACCAATAGTGTCAGGAAAGTAATTTTTCGTAAGGGTAATGAGGAAGTGTATGAATACTGACCATCAGTGGATTGTAATACAAATGGATTACAGGGTGAAAGGTCGGGAAAGATAAAGCGACGTGATCCGAATAACCTCAAAATCCCTTGTATGATAGGTTACAAGCATTTTGATAATGTCTACATTGATGTGTGCCTACCCAAGAATGTTGTGTCCTTGTTCCATTACAACAATATTTGCAGATGGGGGATGATTTATAAAGGAGAAAATGTTGTCGGTAGAGATCATGAAGTTCAAGTATTCGTAGAAAATATGACATTCACAATTGACTTTACGATCGTAGACAACATTGAGGATTATATCGACCCAAGGTTATCGCAAGTTGTTTTCGGGGCACCCTTTTGTGAAATAACTAACTTAATGGTTGACGACCGGAATGGAATCATGACTTTCACATATGGAATTAGGAGGATCTCATACCAAACGCCGTATAAGATGAAATATTTTGAAGGAGTAGACTGCGACGGACTTGATAAGCTAGGCTCACTACTTATTTTATGTGATGATGATGTTCGGAAAGGATGTAAAGACACCTTTGACTTATCATGTGGGTTCCAAATATCGGGAAGATGTCTTTGAATTTGAATACCCAAAATACCTGCACTATGAAAGCGATCCCAATAGAGATTTGGAGGATGACCTAGAAACCGTGACCAATGACGAGGTCACGTAATAGCCCGTGACCTTGAGTCTAGCTACAAGTTTTATTTACTTTATTTTTTTTTATTGTTTGTTTGTTTGATTTTATTTGTTTCCGTATGCGTGTTTTATTTTTATTGTTTGTGGCTCATGTTTCAAAATAAATTGTGAAAATGATTTATCTTGTTGTTTAACTTCGTCTTAACTTCATATAAAGGTATTTTGCAAAAGCTAAGTGTAAGGGAAATCTAATTTGTTTCTAAGAACGGAATTGAACGTGAACCACAACAATATTAAATGAACATGTATATTAGTATTTGTTTGAGTCAAATGCTTGTATCGAGTCATAATGATGTTTTGCAGGAATTGCAGGAATTAAGGCATGAATTTTTCCAGAAATTTTCCAGAAACTTAACATAAGATTTCTGTTAGAACACTCTGACGGCGTCAGGTGTAAAATTCTAAAAATTTTTGCAAGTTTTGTTTTTCTACCGGAGTCTTAAAGTTTTTGTTAATTTTTTAGTTTTATAAACTCCAGGAAATCTGCAAACATTCATTCCATAAGCATTATATCTTAATCTGCTTTCTAGGATTTTTAGTATATATATAGATTGCCGCCAATTTTACGCGAGGTTTGCCTTGATTGTTTTCTCATTTTTAACAGGTTATGTTGGACAAGAAGATGATTTATATTTCTAGAGGGAAGCTTTCAACGTTCATTTTCTTGGAGGAAGATCTAACCTTGTTACCACATTATCCACACTGAACGAATCAGGGGAGTATTTGTTTCATTCTTTTATCTTCATTAATTTTACATCCTTTTTATTGAACATTGGGGACAATGTTCAGCCTAAGTGTAAGGGGAGGGTAAATGATGATACCTTAGAAAATACAATTGCACTTGAGTTTGTTTGTTTGATAGTAGGTGTGTAATAAAACTAAGGGAAATACTTGTTAGGGCAATTTTAACGCCAAATTTAAATTTTTTTACAACATTTAGGAGTGAAGCTTTAGCCTTAATGAGCATCTCATGGATAGGAGTTGTATGACTAGCATGAAAAACCGTACCACTCAAAATTTTCCACCCCAAATATGTCAGGTTTGCCTTTAGATCTTTAGGAAAAAGCATTTATTATTGGTGCTTATGAATGTACCGGTAGTATTTAGATTCCAGAACTTGCGTTAGTGATACATCCCGAGACCGATAGTGAGACTACATTCGTATAGTTAGGATTTACGATTAGCGTTTACTGGGGTTGTGTTTTCGGGTTAAAGGGACCGATAACCTTTCGAATTTTAGCTTTGAATTATGAGGATCCTTATGCAAGATATTCTACAATTCTGCATTTTTATAGGTACAAAGTATAAATAGTTTTTTCTACAAGAAATTTATTACTTTTACAAACCCCTTACATGGCTACATGTACATTACAGTAGGTAATTTGGTTCTTATACTATAGCTTTCACGTTTATCTTTTAAATATTGATGATTATCTTCATCGATTATGAACTCAAAAGATTTCTTACTGTTTAGGATTTTATTGAAAGTGTTTATAAGGCCTGATTGGAATTCCTTACTGAGAGATGCTCATTTGTATATGTATCTTATACAATTATACATCACATGTGATAAGAGGAAACCAGTCTGACCCACTGAGTTATTAAAATGGGTCGAATGACGTTTGCATTAGCATACCCTTATGAATATACGCACTTCCAAATATTTAGTGGATGTCTTCAAAAAAGAAGAACAAATTCTTTGATTGAACAGATAATGCAATTTAACAGTCAACCTCTAAGCGTCCTTTAACATCCAGCACTAATGTTATTTCCAATGAATCAATACCATCTTATTGACTATCAAACAAGTCATTGATTTAGCATCACTGGAAGTTGTGAACATCTTTTGTCATTTCTCCTAGATTTTTATACTGCATGTTAATTCTGCACCAAAAGCATGATTGAATGTTTACAAGTTGCATTCTAGATTTATACCTTAAAGTTTTAATGACAAACGGAAGGTGCATGTCAAGTTGCTAACATCTTGGACCATTATCCCTTACATTATAGGTGATACTAGTGCTGCTACTTGGATGGCATGATTAAAGTTATATATAATATTGCAATATAAGTCTAGTCTTCCCACTCCCAAGTTTTCTTCAAAGTCTTTAATGATATGATTATCCATAGAAATCAGTTATTATTTGTCAAAGAATATGTGGAGGACAGACAAAAGGTGTTGCTAGTTGTGCTATATGTTATAATGCAATATAAGTGCAGCCTCCCGGCCCTCCCCTACCCCAACAATGGGGGGAAATAGCCATCTGTACTATTGTTGTTTATTTTCTGGAACCTGTTAACAATGACAGAGGATTCTCGCTGGGTAAATCCGTCCCCTCTACATAGTAAGCACTAAATCAATAGTTGTATACCTCGACAATGAAATTCTGAAAGTTTCGCCATTTGCTTGTATTCATAATTTATTAAAGTGCTTACTTCAAGAGCTTCATCTTAAAATTCATGAGCTAAGTACAAATATACACATGAAGTAAGTGTTTCATAAGCATAATACACCAAACATGAAAAGAAATACACCATGTGCGAACAACCAGGGAACGCAAATAACATAAATCAAACGAAACCTCTCAGGCTCTATATCTTGCATAGCTTACAACCCCATTGGACCAGTCCAAATTCAGTTTGAGCATATGTTATAAATCCATTGGAGGGAAAAGTAAAACTAGTGGGAATATCTCTTTTTGTTTCACACCTGATCTTCAAAAAGTATAACCAGCTTGTGCCATTTCCATACTTCAAACTTATATTCAACATTACCCTTCTTAAGACCTATAACAATCAATTAATCAAAAAAAGGAATCTTTTGAGTCACCAATATATAAAAAACAAAGTACAATGAGGTATGCAATGTTGTTGTGTTACTCTTGTTTGTGGTTCCAAAATTTTGCTTATTCCAAAATTATAATGGCAGATTTAAAAAAAGTTAAGCAATTACTAATTTCTTAAACAATAATATGCAGGACACCACCGAGAATCACCAGTTAGTTACTTTTTTTTTTTTTTTTTTTTTACAAATCTAACATTAATGCAGACTAATAATTACTAATTGCTTAAATTACATTAGTAATCCATAAAGATCCGTAAAAATACCAGATCATTTATTATGCCAATAAACATACGAATTCAGAAAATTGAATTGGCCCAATACACGTACATTCACATTAGAGACTTGAGACTTGAGAGTACTAAAAAAAGACATAAATGTATATGCAGCTTCAACCAAGTATGAATATTAACACCTCTTCTAATTATAAATTCCGACAGCTCCATGATTTCTCCATGAAATTTAGGCATTAGACATTATGTTCGCCTAGCTAATTTCCAACAAAATGAGTAGTAGTAGGAAGCAAAAGGCCAGTATAGAACATGAAATCAGAACAAAAGGTTGGTATCACAAGTCAAAAGCACAAAACGCCCTGGATTAAAACACAAAGTAAGTTTAATATGCTAATAAGTCAAAGTTTGAGCTTGTATCTAGTCGATGGAATTCCACATGGGTTGGTATTCTAAATGCTCCGCGAGGAAAGGATCCCATAAGGCAAAGAATAAATAGGCAAATAATTGAATTGGAAATAGGCTTGCTCCACATAACTTCCTGGTGATTTTGATTTTGTATCATATTATTGTTTCAAGAATGTACCTTCAGATATCTAAAGTCCAACTTTTTTTGTGTTGTTTAAACTTCCATTAGCATAAGATTTGTCGCTCAAGGTTTAACCTGGAAGTTAATCTTATTAGCTTTCTAAGGTCAGATAATGTTGAAATCTCAATTTCATTGTTATTTCGAATCTAATCAAGCTGGCAAAAAACTGCTTTTTTTTTTTTTTTTTTTTTTTTTTTTCTCAAACTCTTTTAAATGTAAAACTTAAACCTTGAAATAAGTTCTCCTATCTTATAAGTTCGTATTCCTTCAAGCGCCACCAAGATTCATAGCAACATGGGATTTATGCTAAAATGATAGTCAACAAATTGACTTTATTGTGTAAAATACTTCATTGGGACATTTATCAAACAGTTTATGTGCACATTACAACTGAATGTTTGAACAAGAGAAAATAAGACTTGCATAGAATGTTTTAATAGTATTAATAGATAGATTTGATATAAAATGCAACAAGAACAAAAACACCCACTCCATATAAAACATGAACACAAACCCAAATAACATAACCCGGCCACCTTCCCGTTTAACACAAAACCAACCTAAGTGTGTTAAATTTATTAAAACACATGACCTGATCGGTTGAGGTTTTTCAATCACGCATTTAATCAAACACAAAACAAAACAGCTTATATCTTGAACCATTATCCCTTCTAGTCTTCCCAATCCCAAGTTTTCTTAAAGTCTTCTGTGATTATACATACAAAATAGTTACTATTACTAGTCAAGGAATTATTGGAGGATAGACAAAATAGTTACTATTATTAGTCAAGGAATTATTAGAGGATAGACAAAATAGTTACTATTATTAGTCTTCTCGATATAATAAACTTAAGCACACAAAGCAACATACTGTCATTTATACTTTCTTACAAAATATGAAAATTTTCCATACTCTTCATTTATATATATTAATTCTTCTTCGTAAATTGTTTAGAGTATTGAGTGTTATTTGATAATGTTATACGTTCTATTTCACTTACAATTACTTGTGTACGATATATGCAATATAAGTGCATGTAGTCTTTCATAGTTGTTATAAGTCAAATTGTCTTGGTCATGCTGAGAAGGAATGGTGTGAATGATAGACCATAGGTTGCGTAAAGTCTTCTTAAAAGTCTTGGTCAAGATGATAAGGAATTTGTCTTCATTTCACCGGCCAGTTGCATGTCGATCACAAACTTTTAACATGCAAAAACGTACAACACCACCCAATCCATCATAAACGTGATAACAAAACCCTGGTTCCTGTCCCTCATGCCACTCACAAAATCCATGAAAAATTATTTCTTTATTGAAAATCCTAAGAGGGTATGAATCATAACAACCCACATTCCATTATTAAAAAAAAAAAAAAAAAAAAAAAGACATGAGCATGGAAATAGTAAAGATGTGATATACAAGATCCCCTGTGCCAAAATGCATGATTGATGTAATATACAGACAAAAGGATGGTGCATGTCAAGTCTTCTTAAAGTCTTCTGTTATTACTGTATTAGTCAAGGAATTCGTGTAGTA
This sequence comes from Artemisia argyi, assembly GCA_030686995.1. NCBI lineage: Eukaryota > Viridiplantae > Streptophyta > Magnoliopsida > Asterales > Asteraceae > Artemisia > Artemisia argyi. The sequence goes on along the minus strand of CM060683.1, from coordinate 200,214,112 downwards.
CGTGTTCCCTACCCCAACTCTTTTTCAAAGTCACTCGTGATACATGATTACATATAAAAATTGGTTTTTATCAATCAAATTGTCTTGCTCAACCACACTATAAAAAGCCAATACTTATTCTTATGATTTTAAGTAAATTTCCAAAAATGAAGTCCCCACAAGCAATAATTCACTTATCATCTTCCTCTCTCATTTCTTTTCTCTTTTACGGTCTCGCAATAATATGTCTTACTTCCGCCACCGTCTATGCTTCTTATGGCGGTAATGAGACTGATTATCTCGCACTGTTGTCATTTAAGTCAATGATCACCCAAGATCCATACCAAGTTCTAACCTCGTGGAACCATTCCTTTCATTTCTGTGACTGGAGTGGTATTTCATGTGGAAAACGGCACAAACGAGTGACTGCTTTACGGCTGGGTTCGCGAGGCTTAGAAGGCTCGTTGTCTCCTCATGTAGGAAACCTCAGCTTCCTCCGTGAGCTTTATCTCAGGAACAACAGCTTTCAAGGAACCATTCCTCATGAACTTGGTCGTCTGACTAGGCTACGCCATCTTTATCTTAACAGAAACAAATTCAGTGGAGTCATTCCAACAAACTTGTCTGGTTGTTCTAACCTAGAAGACCTTTGGCTCTCTCGAAATAAGCTTGCTGGAAGCATACCCAAGCAGATGAGTCTACTCTCGAAACTTACTAGTCTTGTAATTAATGACAATAAGTTAACAGGTGGAATCCCACCTTTCTTGGGGAATATTACATCAATGGAAGTGTTCGATGTTTTCGAGAACCCGTTGGGTGGGAGCATTCCAGATACCTTGGGTCTTTGGAAAAGCTTGAAGGAATATTATTCTGATGGCTGCAACTTATATGGAAGCATCCCTCATTCCATTTTCAACCTCTCACTCCTAGTTAATTTTTCCTTATCTGAAAATCACCTCACTGGTAGTCTTCCTTTAGAGATTGGTAATCAGCTCCCGAATCTTGAGTGGCTTCAGTTAAGGAATAACGAACTGACTGGAGTTCTTCCACCATCTCTTTCTAATTGTTCTAAATTAGGACTTTTTGAAATGAGTAGAAACAATTTTAGTGGGAAGTTGACTATCGACTTTTCAAAACTAAGAGATATTAAATATATAAATTTACATTATAACAACTTCCATGGACGCGGAGAAGCTGATGACATGAGGTTTATTGATTCTTTGAAAAACTGCACCAGATTAGTAGATTTGGGACTTGGTAATTGCAACCTTATAGGAGTGCTTCCGATATCTATAGGTAATCTTTCTGATCAACTCAGCTTTCTAAGTTTAGTAGACAATCAATTATTTGGAAGCCTACCTTCAAGTATAGGTAGTCTAGTTGGTTTGCATGCTTTAGATTTAGGAATTAATTTATTCAAAGGAAAGATTCCCACTTCCATCGGTAAACTTCAAAAGCTACAGTATCTTGATCTACATAGCAATCAATTTTCAGGTCATATCCCTGATGCCATAGGGAACCTATCTTTGTTGACTAAACTTTATTTATTTTCCAACAAATTAGAAGGCCATATTCCATCAAGCCTTGGGAATTGTACAAAACTTAATGAGCTTTACCTGACGGACAATAGACTCACTGGAAAAATACCCAAACAAATTCTTCAACTTCCATCACTAACAATTTTTTTAGATCTTTCTCACAACAGCCTGTATGGTTCAATTCCATCAGAGATTAAAGACCTCAAGATGTTGAGCGGTCTTGATTTATCTCATAATAAATTATCAGGTACCATTACTAGTAGCCTTGGTGAGTGTATTAGCCTTACAGGGTTATACCTTAGTGGCAACATATTTGAAGGCATAATACCATCTTCATTAAGTTCCTTAAGAGGATTGGAGGTACTTGACATTTCTCAAAATTATTTATCTGGTAAAATTCCTCAATTCTTAGGCAAATGGAATTCTTTAGAATTTTTGAACCTATCCTTTAATGATTTTGAGGGTGAAGTACCAGTTGTAGGGGTGTTTGCAAATGCAAGTGCATTTTCGGTTTCGGGGAACAATAGGCTTTGTGGTGGTTTGGTTACACTTGAGTTACCCAAGTGCAAGGAGATGGGTAATAAGAAAAAAAGGTTTCCATTCTTCATATTTGTCATTGTGATTGCACCGACGTTGCTCATCGTATTATGTTGTGTGTATCTTTTGTGTAAGAAGAAATGGAATAGTCAACCATCTCAGTCATCAGGGAGTGAACGGTTCATGAAGGTTTCATACGGTCAACTTCTCAAGGCTACTGATGGGTTCTCTACAGCAAATTTGATTGGCGAGGGTGGGCACAGCTCTGTTTATAAAGGAATCCTCAATTCTGATGATGATAAATCTATTGCAGTTAAAGTTCTACATCTTCAAAGTCGAGGAGCACACAAAAGCTTTATAGCAGAATGTGAAGCATGGCGTAATGTTAGACACCGTAATCTGTTGAAGATAATAACTTCATGTTCGAGTACTGATTTCCATGGAAATGATTTTAAAGCTCTAGTTTACGAGTTTATGCCCAAGGGAAGTGTACATGATTGGCTTCATTCAAGCGCATATACATCGAAACTAAACCTTCTTCAAAGAATAAATATTCTTAGAGATGTTGCCACTGCACTCGATTATCTTCACAATCGCTGCCAAACAACGATTGTTCACGGTGACTTGAAGCCAAGTAACATTCTACTTGATGATGATATGGTGGCTCATGTTGGAGACTTTGGTTTAGCTCGAGTACTTGATACAGACTTAAACCAAAACAGCTCATCTGGGGTTAAAGGAACAATTGGTTATGCACCTCCAGGTAATTCTACTTTTATTCCATGATGCTTATATTTATTTCCAGGTTAAAGTTTGTAAATTAATTAATTGTTATTCAAATGTAGAGTATGGTATAGGGAGCGAGATGACAAGTTGTGGGGACGTCTACAGTTTTGGAATATTATTACTAGAGGTGATGACTGGGAAAAAGCCGACAGACGGCATGTTTAACGATGGTCTTAGCCTTCATAAATTTGCTTACATGGCATTACCAGATCAAGTAATCGATGTTATTGATAATGATGCAATTGTGTTGCAAAGTACGGAAGCGAATGCAAAGAAAGTGGAAGAATGTTTGGCTGCAACTATCAAGATTGGAGTATCGTGCTCTGTGGATTCCCCACCCCAACGAATGAAAATTGAAATTGTTGTCAATGAGTTGCAGCGTATTTTCAATGTGCTTCAGAATATATAAGGTACTATGTTCTCCCTTTTTGTAAAATCTGATTTTTCATGAGTTTGTTAAATAATCACTAACTTGGTTTTATTTTTGAACGCTTTCAGGTCTAATACAAAGCTTTCTAGGTGAAATTTAAAACTGCAGTAGGGAGCAGTGCATGTCGTAGTTATATTAACATTACTTTGTCAATATGTTTGCAAGTGTGTTTTAATTTTCTTGTTGCATAAGTACTGTAAGAGATGTAAGAGAGCATTTACATTCCTGATGACTTATCATATGTATCAAACATGTTTATGAATAAGCAAAAGAGTTGGGATAACCTTTGGCAGGACATACTAGAATCTTGTATCCTTTCATGGCTCTATATGTTTGTCTTATTACTGCAATTAGACTTTATAGGTGTTTCTATAAACAAAGTTCAAGTAGAACTGACCCTTGACATCTTAGTGCAACACCATGGGAATATACTGAATTTTGTTGCAAGTTGTAATCAGATAAAATCGACAATATACATGATTTTCAAAATCAACTAAGAATGACTGATATTGGGAGCATTAAACAACACAGGGAGTCTGACTGATATTGGGCTAATAATGATTGAGTTCCCGTTGGACCCGCATTTCGCTAAACTGCGTTTAACATGTAAAGAATTTAGCTGTGTGAACGGATTTATAACAATTGTCTATGCTTTTAGTCCAAAAGATCGGGCAGAAGAAATTGATGCTGCACATGCAAAGTTTTTCGTGCTTGAATCTGATCTTTTGACCTTACTCGACATCTACAAACAATGGAAAGCTAACATATACTCTGGAGACTGGTGTAAACCTACAAGTTAAAGCTCTACGAAAGGCTTGGGAAGTGAGATCTCAGTTACTCAACATCTTGCAAAAGCTCATAATCTGGCTGACATCATGTGGGTCGAATTGGGACGTCATCAGAAAAGCGATATGCTCAGTTTACTTCCATAACGCAACCTAAAGGGATCAGGAATACATAAGTAATAGGAACCGGATGCCGTGCCATTTGCGCTTGTATAACGTATGGGTATGGGTATGGCTGCTCTTTGAGTAAATATTCGTATGGGTGGGAAAATGGGCGGGATTTGCCTTTGTATAACGGGTCTAAACGAGAACATTTTTTGTAAGGATCAGGTTGGCCCGGAATGTTTTTTGCCCAGTATTGTTATAATCCCTTATAGATGTTATCGTGCTAAATATGATTGCAAACGTAATGTTTTGGTTTTATTCATTTTTACCACATAGGATCCATTAAGATAGTTATTATACCGTTAACTTTATTAATCTGATATTCATGTTAATTAGCTTCATACTTCATAAGCTGAGAGCAATTCATATGTTGAATATGGATTGTCCTATAGTTTGAAATATTAATTTGGCCCAAATGGGCGCAAGAGATGGAATATTAAATTTCTTTGTGCAATACTTAGTGGTTTGTATAAAAACGTAACTCGAGTTAATGCAAATTATATGACGTATGAGAAAGATACTGCTATCGTACATCGAAAAGGTTTGTACGACATAATGTATGGAAAAATGGACGGGTTGGGAAATGGGTCAAGACAGGATGAGGCTTAAACGTATCACTTTTAATAGTGGTTGAAACGAGTCACTCAAGAATTTTGTGCATGTGGATTTCTTACTGTAGGTTCATCATTGTGAGTAACGAAATCAGTTTGTTTTAGTTTCTTACTATACATATTTCTACCGTCCATTTTTCTACTTCATTTTTTTGTTGTTATAGTGGAAAATGTTGCAAATATAGGAAAAGATTCATTCGTATACAACCAAATACTTGCTAAAACCAGTTGCATATAAGAAAAGTTATACCGCACCCGGTCAGGGATCGTTAATGTGTTTCGGGTGTATAGGACTGTAATCCATTCAAAAACAAGACCATGCCATGAATTTACCACAAACTTTAGACTACTCGTCAAAGACTCGTGTATGGCCTAAATGAGCATGGTTCATTGGACTATACCAAAACACATACGCAGTGAACCAAATGGATTTACCAGTTTTGCACTCTCATAGTATCAACATTAGTCGATAAATAGCAAAAAGAAAGTCGCCTATTTGGGAGTGAGTACTCCAATCTATTTTAAAAGACTGTCAAGTAAAAAAGTAGAAACCATAAATGGGGACCGGTGATGAATTCAAGACTAGTCAATTGTTGCAGGATCTCATCCTGGTCCAACTAGCACACACAAACAAACGACACCTATTTAAGATAGGCAATTGACTTCAAATCATAGTAATACAATCCTATTTGTTTTATTCTTCTGTAGGGGAATTCTGGGATTCTAATGGTTTGCCTGCACCGCAGTTCTGTCGGTTACATTTGATCCTAAAAGAATAGTTTATGTTGTTACATTTGTCACACTTCCGGCTCCCTTATCCGCTTCTCCGCTTCTGAAACAAAATAAGATACATATATATGATTCAGACTCGAACGTCACTAACAAGTAACCAAATATATACATGAAGTACTTACCGGAACTCTTGGCTGGCTTTGCAACCCGCATATTAGCGTCATAAAAATAAATTACAATGACACGTTATATAAAACATAGCTAAAAGCTTCAATGTGTTAAAAATAAAGCTGGTATAAAGATGGCATCTCACCTGAGATCCTGGTTTGGGTGTGTTGCATTTCCTCATGTTACAGACTGTTATGAAGGAGAAATTGACATTTCCACATTTTGGGCATTCCCAGTCATTTTCTCGTGTTCCATCTGTAAGAAGCAAGTGAAACAATGAAAAACGGATCATAAATTACAATCACCTGCTAGTCTGCGTAGCAGTATATGAATAAGTTAGATATAACATACCTTTCTTTTGAGATGGCTCTTCTGGAAAGGATCCAGGCCGTGGTCCCTATAAAAATTTAAAAACCAAATGATCCATCAATATAGCATATTAGCATCACATGTTTATATACATGTTAACACACGGAGTAGGTGAACGAATAATCAAATTTACTCGTTGGCTCGTTGCAATTAGTTGATTGATATAACAAAATTCAGACATACCATGGCAGCCTAAGCAATGGGCAACTGCAAACTGAATTGTTCCATCAGCTGAGGCAAACCATACAATGCACCTGCAAAAAAGATGTAATTCCAGTTTCAGCAAGATGTCACATAGTAGCAGGTAGCAGTGTTAATCGGGTCGGGTTTGGGTCGGGCTAAAATATCATACCCGAACCCAATCCTATTTGAACTCGGGTTCGAATGAGTAAAATGGTCATAAAATTGCCTATTTGTTCTAATATAGATAGATAATTTATAATAAACCATATTAAAAAAAAAATAATAAAAAAAAAATAATAATAAAATAAAAAAAAAAACAGTATTCAGGTCAAACGGGTCGACCAGAACCCGAGTTAGCCAAAAATATCTAACCCGCTACCCAACCCTATTTAGCATCCGGGTTGACCCAAACAAACCGAATAAGATTAGTGAACAAAATAAGTATCAGAACACCATAACTTCTAAACAACACACGCTAAACAATAAAATGGCCAAAATCAAGCAAAAAAACACATACCAGTTCCTATCATGGGCCCACCTGAATAAAGGTGTGGCAGAGAGTTGCAGAGGACGATACGGGTTCCCTCCAGGCAGACGGCTGTTGTAGTTGTAACGATAAGCAGAACCATCCTAAGGAGGCCCATATACATTGAAGAGAGTGCACCGGAACCGCACAAGAAGACGAGGAGTAGCCTTGTGGGGTCGGCATTTGCCTTGGAGCAGATTTCTGTAAAACGAACATTTCGTTGAATAATTAATAAAGATAACTATAGGACAAAATACACATCAGCAAAAGAATATATGATAACCAAATAACTTAAACTTAATTTTACTCATCGTAGAACTAAAATCTAGTATAAATACAATTGTTCGTTAACAAAACTACCAAGAGCAACCAGTTTCTGAAATCTGTTGGAACTCAACTAGAGGAACAAGAGTGAGAGACAGGTCCAGTAAACGCCTATTTTCTTAAAGCCATTACCGACAGCTAATGCGATATGTGTAATAAACGGATGGTGTAACTTACTGAGTTATGATCAGCTGGTCTTGGCTGTGTACAGTTGCGCATATTGCAAGTTGTCCGAAAAGAGAAGTTGAAATTCCCACAGCTAGGACATATCCAGTCGTCTTCTCTACAACCACGTAAATCATAATCACAGCAAATTAATTAACTTGTCATCTCATACAAAGTAAATACGAATAAGGAGTAAGTGTCATCTCATACAAAATAAAATTATGGGTCCCTGTCTAAACTCACAAGAGAACAAATTTTATGCACTAGTATGTAAAGTCTTTGAAAAAAAACATAAAGCTTTAGGGTGTATTTTGGAGCTGAAACAAATAGAAACTAAACTGGGCTAGATAAGGGGATGTTTGTTTAAGCTAATTTTTAGGCATATGAGCTTATTTGACTATGCTTAAATCTCAAATACGCCCATATTTTCCAGCTTATCTTCAGACTTGTGAGCTTATTATGACTTAAAGATAGAAAATAAGCTCATAAGCTAAACCATAAGATGGAAAAGAAATGAACTTATGAGATATAAGCTGAAAGCCCAAACATAAACTTAAACAAATCCAATTATAAGGGGATGTTTGGTTAAGCTTACTTTTGGGCTTATAAGCTTATTTGACTATGCTTAAATCTCAAATACGCCCATATTTTCCGGCTTATTTACAGAATTGTGAGCTTATTATGACTTAAAGATGGAAGATAAGCTCATAAGGTAGAAAAAAGGCGGATAAAGATGAGCTTATGGGATATAAGCCGAACCAAATAAGATCATAAGCCCAAAATAAGATTAAACAACGACCCCTAAGTTCAAAGTTTTCACCTGAGTAACCTCCAATTAATAAAATTGGCAAACACCAATTAGTCCATACTTCTAATCACCATCCCGATTCATGTAACACTAATAAGCTACTTAAAAAAGCTTACCCAAACACCCCCTAAATCCTGTATGATCACACTACTATAACACATAATAGTACAAAATTAAGGCTGTGGACGAGGTATACTTCCTTTAGTTGTGCATATAATTAAGGCTCAAAAGTTGAATGGTATTTTTGCATACTAATCAGTTCTAAGTTGTGAATGTTTATGATGAAATAAATTGTTTCTTTGGTTGCCTGTGCTAAGGTATATTTGACCCTTGTGGCTTGTTTTTAGTTGTAGTTTCTTACTAGTCGCTCTAGGTCATCCTGTGCCATGTTATTTCTTTTAAACCAGTCACTCATTTTTTGTTGTAGTTTATAATTTATTTCGGGTAAATTGTGAAATATAAAAATTAGTCAAACTATGGGTTGCGATGGATTCAATCTAAGCTAGAGCATACTGTCTATACGAAAAACCAAGCTAAAACACATAACATGACTTATTATCCAAGTCAACAAGAAGCATCATCGAAAAACAAATACCACACATCAGCATATAGAGAAACTAAAACTAGGGCTAAGTAAGGGGGTGTAATTTTAAGCTAATTTTTAGGCTTATGAGCTTATATAACTCTACTTATATCTCATGAGCCCATATTTTCCAGCTTATCTTCAGACTTGTGAGCTTATTATGACTTAAAGATGGAAGATAAGCTCATAAACTAAACCATAAGATGGAAAAAAATGAGCGTATGAGCTATAAGCTGAAAGCCCAAACATAAGTTTAAACAAATCCAATTATAAGCACATAAGCTAAACTATCACAACCAATTATAAGGGGATGTTTGTTTAAGCTAATTTTTAGGCTTATGAGCTTATATGACTACGCTTATATCTCATACGCCCATATTCTCCGGCTTATAATGACTTAAAGATGAAAGATAAGCTCATAAGGTAGAAAAAAGACGGATAAAGATGAGGTTATGAGATATAAGCTGAAAGCCCAAACATAAGCTTAAAAAAAATCCAACTATAAGCACATAAGCTAAACAATCACAACCAATTATAACGGGATGTTTGTTTAAGCTTATTTTTAGGCTTGTGAGCTTATTATGACTGTACTTATATCTCATACACCCATATTCTCCGGCTTATTTTCAGACTTGTGAGCTTATTATGACTTAAAGATGGAAGATAAGCTCATAAGGTAGAAAAAAGACGGGTAAAGATATAAGCTTATGAGATATAAGCCGAACCAAATAAGATCATAAGCCCAAAATAGGCTTAAAATGTTAACACTCAAACAAGATACCAGAAGAGTGTAAACCAGAGAAACTAATCCTTATAACTTTTATAACCAAACTTAACAAAGATAACGCCTTTAGATATGTGGTACTTATCTTGAGACAGAACAAGGCTACATACATTATATTGGATTCAATCATGCCCAAAGGATACTAAGATGATGTAATGTATCTGGATAACCTTATGCTTAACTTATGCATTTATTCATTATTGAAAAATCCCTTATTCCCCACAATAACTAATAAGCACTTTCGCATAAGCTTGCCCAGCCTATATAAGTTCTTTATACCCAGTAGCATTAACCTCTTAAAATAAGCCTACCCAATGTTGTAAATCTCGGACTACAAAGTAAGTAATCTGCGATTACAAGCCACAAGGTCAGTGACCAGGGCGAGTTGAGCAGAATGGGCCAAAAGATTCAATATGGTCAAAACATGGTCAGCTCCGTGCTAATTCGTACAAAAACTCAGTTTGAAGTGTTTAAACAATTGTGTTAATGTTTCCAAACAAACTTTGTGGTTCTATGAACAATACTATGGTCCTATAAACATATGATACATATAATTTCAAAACTTGTACATAAAAATTGCAATACCCCCACGTACTCCCCACCTAGGTCAATTAATCGCTGCCGCCTAGCGAGATTTGCAATCTCAATTTTAGCTTTTTTGGAACCCAATAACCTATTAAGCTATTTAAATAAGCTTCCCCAAACACCCCCTTAATCACGTACGATCACACTACTAAAACACATAATAGTCCAAGAAAAGGCAGATACATCATTCCAATGTAATAAACATAAGGCCTCACCTGATAATGATTTCCTCTCACACGGACAGTCTGAAGACGACTCAATCTTTCCCCAACAACTGCAATCCACCAACACCAGTCTCCTCCGGCTCCAAAATGTCCGTCATCTTATTAATATCCATCGGATCCAGTTATCACCAAAATCAAACATGTTAACACCTAACAAAAAACAAAAACCTTTACACTTAGGCTATGTTTGGCAAAGCTAGCAGCAAGTAGTTGTTTGTCTTATAAAAGTGTAAAACAACGTCAAATCTCAACGCATCTTTTATTAGCATTTTAAAAAGAAGCGCTTAAACAAAATCCAAAAGGTAAACACGTCTATACTAAAGTATAAACCAAGCTAAAACACATAACACGAGTTATTATCCAAGTCAAGAAGAAGCATCATCGAAATATGAATACCACACATCAGCATATAGAGAAACTAAAACTAGGGCTAAGAAAGGGGGTGTAAGTTTAAGCTTACTTTAGGGCTTATGAGCTTATTTGACCATGCTTATATCTCATACGCCCATATTTTCCTGCTTATTTTCAGACTTGTGAGCTTATTACGACTTAAAGATGGAAAATAAGCTCATAAGCTAAACTATAAGACCGAAAAAAATGAGCTTATGAGCTATAAGCTGAAAGCCCAAACATAAGTTTAAACAAATCCAATTATAAGCACATAAGCTAAACTATCACAACCAATTATAAGGGATGTTTGTTTAAGCTAATTTTTAGGCTTATGAGCTTATATGACTACGCTTATATCTCATACGCCCATATTCTCCGGCTTATAATGACTTAAAGATGAAAGATAAGCTCATAAGGTAGAAAAAAGACGGATAAAGATGAGGTTATGAGATATAAGCTGAAAGCCCAAACATAAGCTTAAACAAATCAACTATAAGCACATAAGCTAAACAATCACAACCAATTATAACGGGATGCTTGTTTAAGCTTATTTTTGGGCTTGTGAGCTTATTATGACTGTACTTATATCTCATACACCCATATTCTCCGGCTTATTTTCAGACTTGTGAGCTTATTATGACTTAAAGATGGAAGATAAGCTCATAAGGTAGAAAAAAGACGGATAAAGATGAGGTTATGAGATATAAGCGGAACCAAATAAGATCACAAGCCCAAAATAAGCTGAAACAACTACTCCTAAGTTAAAAGTTTTGACCTGAGTAACCTCCAATTAATATAATTGGCAACCCCAATTAGTCCATACTTGTAATAATATATTAATTTTAAAGGAAGTGGTGGTTTCTCCTCTAAGCATCATTGACAAACACAATTTAAAAAATGAAATGGATTGAAGCATAAGAAGAAAGAGAAGGTACCATCGCTTTAATCAATATCAATCAAGTCCGCTGCTGTGAAATGAGTGAAACAAAAAAAAAAAAAAATGGAGAGGTGGTTGGTGAGATTGGACGGTAGTGATTAATTACAGTCATGTGTGTTTGGATGGGATGGCAACTCCTGTATTTGTTTGTAAAAATGAACATAGCTGCTAAAAAAATTGATCAATTAGATATAACTACTACAATATGTGTGATAAACAGATTGTGTAACTTAATGGGTTATGATCAGCTGGTCTTGGCTGTGTCAGTTGCACATATTGCAAGTTGTCCGAAAAGAAAAGTTTGACATTCCAGTCATCTTCTCTACAACCACCTAATATCATAAGTACAACAAATAAATATGACTAAGAAGTGTCATTTACACATAATAGATGTATGGGTCCATGTATAAACTAACGCGGGAATAAGTAAATGCATACACTCCCAATGTGTTTCTAACCAGTAACCATGACGAAGCTAAGATTCTGTTTGACGCGGCATTCCTATGTTTTCAAAAGGCTGTGGACGAGGTATAATTCCTTTGGTTGTGCATATAAGGCTCAAAAGTTGAATGGTATTTCCGCATACTAATCAGTTCTAAGTTGAATGGTATTTCCGCATATAAGGGCTCTTGGTGATGGGGTGGCGGTGTCCACTTTACCCATCGGCGTTGCTCAAAAGGGCTCTTGAAGACTTTACAGATTATCAGTTTGTTTGTTTAATTTTTTATATTGTTGAGGGGGGTTTTTGCTAATTAATTATGTTTAGGCGTATTAAGGGGGAGGGGGCCGATTAGGGCAAGGCATTGAGACTTTTGGTACGCTTTTCTTCTTTTCTGTAGGGAGATACCTACTTCTCGGATTGCAGGAAGTATCATAACTGGGTACCTTTGATTACATTTACTTGATTGCCAATTTTATCTTATCAAAGGCACGGTACAGTGTACAACACCATAGTTACCCCAACAGTTGTGTTACAGTATTCTTGTTAAAAATTATTGAGTGTATTTGCGTGTATGCCCTTTTTTTGGTTCTGTTTTAGTAGGTCTGTTTTTAGTATTACGAGGGCGGGTAAAATGTGTGCCGGCCACCGGTGTTACCACAACTGATAGGCTGGTACAACAACAATACCCAATCCCTCCACGGGGTATGGGTGAGGTAGGATGTAGATAGTCACACCCCTACCCGAGGGTGGGGGGACTGCTTCCGTGTGTGTATGCATATATGTGGCAAAATACGTAGCATAAATATGTGTGTGTTCCTTATCAGAGATATGAATAGAAACATATACAGTAAATAACGAACATAAAACACACAACAGCATGTGAGCATATAAGAAAATTTTGGCCTATGAGCATAAATGTACTAAAATTTGTGGATTTATATAACTATGAGTCGCTCATATACATGTAGCCCGACAACCAAATTCAGACATACCATGGTAAAGATATATAAAAGGCGATCGTGCAATTTCTTTTACCTGAATAAGCAGTGTGGCAGAGAGTTGCAGAGGACGATAAGGGTTCCCTCCAGGCAGACAGCTGTTGTAGTTGTAATGATAAGCAGAACCATCATAAGGAGGCATAGATGTTGCATTGAATGGAGAAGCAGCATAAGGTGTTACACGCGTATACATTGAAGAGGGTGCACCGGAACTAGCATAAGGAGAAGACGAGTAGTAGCCTTTGTGGGGTCGGCATTTGCCTTGGAGCAGATTTCTGTAAAAAAAAAAAAAAAAAAAAAAAAAAAAAAAAAAAAAAAAAAAAAAAAAAAAACATTTTTTTGAAACTTGAAAGACAAATTAATAAAGTTAACTATAGGACAAAATACACATCAGCAAACTGATACAACATAACCAAATATTTTAAACTTGATTACACTCAATCGTAGGACTAAAAATCCAGTATAAATTCCTTCTATTAGTTATCAAAACTACCAATATGCTTTGATGAGCAATCAGTTTCATTACTGGTCCTGCTAAATGTCTATTCTTTTATGGCCAAAAAATGATAACTACTACAATATGTGTAATAAACGGATTGCGTAACTTACTGAGTTATGATCAGCTGGTCTTGGCTGTGTACAGTTGCGCATGTGTTTAAGGCGTCATACCAAATTAATGAAAAACGTTTCAACGAATCAACACAGTTGTAAGTTACACTACTTAAGAAGAGACCGTGTAGACCAAAAACGTTTCAACGAATCTCGTTTCCTTCATAGGGATCTAGAGTATCTGGTCTATCGTTATTTGTAAGACTAGTTTCAGACCATATATCTGCTATAGACGCAATTTATGCTTATACTTTTAGCCCTAATTTCTAAATGTGTAATTTGTGAATTCTCTGGCTCTTATGTTTCTAAAAGACTAAGATTATCCCCTTGTATCTCTGACCAAGTAATTGCAGGTACACAACACTAGCATCAACTGTAAACACGCAGCTAATTTGAAACAGTAAACCATAACTTTAGAAATGCATAGCAGTTTCTATAAATTAAAAGTGATACCAAAAGGAGAGATGTTAATGACTTAACACATACAAACACACACATATACATTAGCTTAATTTGTATAAACATGCATACAAACATGCATCCTTACCCAGTTGCTCTTTCCACCATCCTCAAATCCTTCTTCCTTTATCATATCACCCACAATAAACTCCATAGAGGCATAGACACACCCTTATTTCCATTCCTCTGAACACTTTTCTTCACAAAGTTTTCCATACCTTCAATAGCTCTTAGTTGAGTGTCATAACCACCAACAATTACTTCATCCCATCTGTCATCGGAACTATCAAGATTGTTATCATTTGCTTCTATAACCTCATCCTATTCAATATTCTTACTAATGTCTTCATTCTGCTTCCTTTTATAAAACCAAGTAACCATACTATCATCACTAACACTGCAATCTTGATTATCCAAAATCTCATTTCCTTCATCTTCTTTTGAATTCTTTGGTTGATTTCCTTTAACTTCAACATCTTCTTTACATATTTCACTAAGAACCTTCAACCCAAAACTGTTAGTGATCACTCCACTTCATTCCTTTTCACCATCTTTCCATCCTCTCTCTCCTTGTCAACTTCAACAACACGTGTTTCGTGTTCGTCAATAAAAGGCCTCTCACTGTTTTTATTCATTTCAAATCCATTAGCACCATCACGAATCTCAACACCACCAAGAATTTAATTTACTCAAATCTCCTCCCCTGTCGTTATCTTTAACCTCGTCATCTTTTTTATCCTGATTACCTAAAGTGCCATCTGTTATCCACTTATCCCTAATTTCTAAATTTGTAATTTGTGAATTCTGAGGCTCTTATGCTTCTAAAAGACTAAGATTAGCCCCTTGTATCCCTGACAAGAATTTGCAGGTATCACAACACTAGCATCAACTGTAAACATGTAGCTATTTTGAAACAGTAAACCATAACTTAAAAAATGCAGAGCAATTTCTCTAAATTAAAAGTGATACCCGAGGAAGAGATGTTAACGACTTAACGCATACAAACATACACATATACGTTAGCTTTAGAATTGGCACAACGGGAGGGTCAGTGTAATAATGGGTCGAAACATGTTCGGGTCAAAAGGGTAAGTTTGGGTACGGGTCGTGTTGAATATGCACTTTAGTCGCCTTTTGACCCGTCTGACCCATTCGACCCCTTTCCTTTTTAACACTTTTGACCCAAGCCAACCAATTCACAAGCAAATGGGTCGAAATTGCCATCTCTAGTTAGCTTAATTTGTACAAACATGAATCTTTATACAAACACGCACCATAGATATCATTCTCTTCTAGAGACATAATTAATGTTTAAAGTTGTAGCTGTAACATCTAAATCCAAAATTAATTCATGTTATTTTAAAAAACCAAAATTCACATCATTCGGGCATACAAAACGGGTATTAAACCAGGGTAGTTACACTGTCACTTATTGTCAAATACGAACAAGCCACAAGCATCAAAAGCAATCTCAAATCCATATCCTAACAACTGACCAACAATGCAATCAAAAATCTCGAAACTGAAAAGCTAAACATCATAACTCAACAATCCAAGCTAAACCCGGTTCATATCCTAAATTCATACCACATTTTCTCAAAAAACCAAAATTCGCCCCATTTACACACAACATACGCATCCAATGAGGGTAGTTACACCGTCACTTATCTTCAAATACTAACAAGCAGTAAACATCAAAAGCAATGTTAAATCCATATAAAAACAACTCAAATCTTAAAAAACATTCATAGACTTAGCAAAATCTCGAAAACCAAAACCCGAAAAATCAGTCAGTTAACAATTAAAGCTAATAAATCTAAGCTTGCAACAATATCAACAAATCTCACGATTATTTAAACATCATTTACAGCAAAATCTAAAAAATAAAAATAAATTATAGGTTTTTCTTGTACAAAGAATCATAAGAACCTTTTCATCAAACATCTTGTGAACATTCAGTGTAAGATAAGCTAATATATGGATTTTCAAGTATGTATATACCTGTCAAGAACAAACATACTTAAATAACCATCGATTGGCTGATTTTACACATAATTTCGGCTAAACTTCAAAAAGGTTGAAACTTTATGTGAATTTGAGGTGGGGTATGAATGAAAGTTTGAACCAACAACATATAAACCTTCTGTGATGGTTGCTGCGAAATGAGTGATGGTTTTTGGTGGATGGGGTGGTGTACTTGGTGTGAGAAGTGGTGGTCAGGATTGGAAATGTGGGACATTGATTCTCATGGGGTGGGATTGGACGGAGGAGATTAGAGTTTGAAATTTTATGTTTTGGATTGCCAGCGTGGCAATTGCTAGTAGATCAAACAAATTGTTAAAAATTTAACAAAACACACCCTAAAGTCTACTTTTCTATCAATTAGAAGACACGGTACAGTGTACAACACCATAGTTACTAGGGCTGTAAACGAACTGAACGTTCAGTGAACATTTCATGAACCGTTCGGTAAAAAGTTCGTTTATGTTCGTTCGTTTATTAAATGAACGAACATGAACAATATTTTACGTTCGTTTAGTTAAATGAACGAACATGAACAAAAGCCTTGTTCGTTCATTTATGTTCGTGAACGTCCAATTAGGCGTTCGTTAAAGTTCAATAAAGTTTATGTTAAAAATTGGTTTGTTTAAACAAAACAACACTTATAAAACAATATATTGTGAAGAATTCAATAAAGTTTATGTTAGTTTGTCTATTTTCATTTATGTTCGATAGTTTATGTTCGTTTAGCGTTCGTTTAGTGTCTTAATGAACGAACATAAACGAACATGAACAATTCATTTTCTTAATAAACGAACATGAACAAGAAAATTCGTCCGTTTAAGCGTCCGTGTCCGTTTATTTGTCCGGTTAAAATTAAATGAACGAACATGAACAGGGCTCCGTTCGTGTTCGTCCGGTTCGTTTACAGCCCTAATAGTTACCCCAACAGTTGTGTTATAGTATTCTTGTTAAAAATTATTGAGTGTATTTGCATGTATGCCTTTTTTTGGTTGTGTTTTAGTATGTCTGTTTTCAGTATTAATAGGGCGGGTAAAATGTGGGCCGGCCGCCGGTGGTACCAAACCTGATAGGCTGGTACCACTAGTACAATCGACGCTTTTCCCAACGACTTTTTTTATGACGTTGCTGTCGACATGTCCACGGCATTATAAAGTCCCATCGACATATTGACGGGATAATGACGATGCCGATGCCCCGTCGGGAATGGCATTGCCGTCGACGATCGCCGTTGACATTGTGGGTCCCACTTCGTTTTTCAGTCAAAGAATTTTTTTGTCCGTCAAATTCTTCCCGTCGACATGTTGACGGGAGCGTATAAGTAATTAACATTTTAATTATTAAACGTTAATTAAGTTTTATATATTACCGTGGACATGTCGACGGTATCGTTGAACTATAAAAATTTGGTAACTAATTATGTCGTCGACATGTCGACGGTGTAATTAAAGTAATAATATTCATTGTTTGATGGTGTCGTCGACATGTCAATGGTACCATTGTGTTATACTGCTAACAGCAGGCTGCAAATCAGCAATATTCCAGATTTTTTCCGAAAAATCTGAAAAAAAAACTACCAAAACCTGTAACCATAAGCTATAACCACTCAATATCAACATGTCCTAACACATAAACTCGACATCAGCTAAAAGATGGGCAAATTATCGCTAAACACCCTCAAAATACATTAAAACATATAAAGTCTACAAAACGGGGTGTGGTAATATCTAAACCAAGCTGCCATATCCACAAATGTTTCAATATCAGCGATGTTCAAGTCGCCAAAAGGTTAAACTACAAAATACTAAGATAAGGGTCACGAAAATATTGTTTCAACCATAAATACAACACAAAATAACCTAAGTATATGATTGTAAAGCTTCTATACGGACCTCCCTGGTTCTTGTCTCCAGTTTATAGAATTTTTCCACTTCCGCAAGAGCTACGATTCCATCCTGAAAATATAATAACATATACATTTATCAAGAAGATAAATCTCAATATATACACAGTCATAACAATTGCTTGAAGATCAAATAGTATTACTGCCTCAACTATATCCAAGTCTATCAAGCATGCTGTTTCCTTCAAGGAACTAAGTAGAGGAGTAGCTACCGTGATACAGGAAATAGATATAGATCCAACCGTTCGTCTATAGCTCTTGGATTCCTTCAGTTTAAAAAAGACAACCTCCAATTGCTCCTTATACTTATCAGCATCTTCTTCAAGACTCGAGTGATCACCATCGTCAACTTTGTTCACTGTTTTCCTTTCCAAGTTAGACAATTCAGACTTCACGTGTTTATGGTGGGCCTCTGGTAGAGCGGGGACTGAACAAGCCTCACGATTTGAAGCCTTTGCAAGTTCTGCCACTGCCTAAGAAAAAAGGTAAACCACAACATAATCGAAAATAACTTCACAAAATCAAATAGTCGTAAACATTTACCTTCAAAAAGGAAATGGTCAGCTCAGGGTGTTGAAGCCGACCAAGAATCTACTTCTATATATAACGCAAAAATTCTAATTCTAATTCTACTCCTACATACTCAGCTAATTTTTTCAACTAATCGATTCGCAAACTAACATTTAACCAATATATCTACTTCTATCTAACTAATTTTTCAAAACCTTACAATTAACCGATATATTAAAACTAGTATACCATATATACTAACCAAACGCAAACTAACATTTAACCAATAGCATTGCTAACTAAATGCAACATATTTACTCGGCTGGAAAACTAATTTTTTCAACTAATCAATCCAAAACTAACTAACTAACTAATAACATATTTGCATATATTAACTAATTTAACAAACTGTCTCGGCTAAAACGATCAAACAGTTAGCCGAAACATAACTAACTAAACTAATTTAACTAGTTTAACATATATCTTGAGCCGTACACAAACAGTTGTCGTCGATATGTCGTCGGGATACCAAAAGTATAAAAAAAAAATGCACCACATTACCTCTGTCTCGGCTTCACCCTCGGCTCTCACTCTTGGCTTCACAGGCTATTAACAAAAATAAATAAAAAAAAATCAAAAAATAAAAAAATTAACAATTATACATTAACAATTAACATTTAATAACTAATAATATCAAAAAATTAACAAATGCAAATCAAAATTTTAAAAATACCTTTGTTAAACAAGAAATTGCGGGGAACAAGAAAAGAAAGAATTAAACATGAGATGGGTTGAGGAAAGAATTAAACGGGAGAAAAGGAGGAAGAAAAGTGCACTGTGGTGCTCGTGTGATGGTGGTGGCAGTGTTGTGGTGGAGTGGTTATATCGGGGAGGAATTGTGGTGACGGAGGAGGTGTAGTGGTGGTGGTTGTGGTGTCGGAGGTTCTCGTGTGGTGGTGGTGCTCGCCGGCGATGATGGTTATATATAGAGAGAGAGACAGTGCAGTGGTGGATCGGTTTTTTTTTTTTTTTTCTTTTTTTTTTTGTAACTCGTTTTTTTGTCTAAGTGTTGACCAGCGAGCGTTTTGTTTTATATTTTTAACTATCCCGTCGACATGTCCATGTCCACAGGACAGTAAAATAAATTAGTCGGCATTTTTGGCGAAATAATTTGATTTTTTCGTGAAATTTTTGGCGGTTTCATTCCCGTCAACATCTCCACGCCATTCGGAAATTTATACAAATAAATAAGTTTTATAAAATTAAAAATTAAATACTTTAATTTAAAATTAATTACTTTTATTTAATTAAATACTTTTATAAACTTGAAAATTTATTAAAAAAATTAGTTTTATAAAATAAAAAATTAAATACATTAATTTAAAATTCATTACTTTTATTTAATTAAATACTTTTACAAAATTGAAAAACTACTAAAAAATAGTTTAATAAAATAAAAAATTAAATAATTTAATTTAAAATTAATTATTTTTATTTAATTAAATACTTTTATAAAATTGAAAAACTATTAAAAAAATAGTTTTATAAAATTAAAAATAAAATACTTTAATTTAAAATTAATTAATTTTAATTAATTAAATACTTTTATAAAATTGAAAATGTCACAACTCACCATTTCAGGTCATTTCCCAAACTTTGGAAAAACACTATTCATCAAACACTATTCATCAAAACACTATTCATCATTTTACTATTCATCATTTTCGAGGTCAATTTGATATTCTGAGAAACATTTGAGAATTTTACTATTCACTGAACACTATTCATTTCCGGAAAAGTTTTCATTACTCATTTCATCGTAAATTTAGTTTACGGGTATTTAAATTCACGTAACCGTATTGGTTCAGGTGCGAATTCATGCATTATCAGTAGTAAGGACATTTCATACGGACTAGAGATAGTCTGCATATCATCAGTAGGTCATTTACATGTTATACCACTCTTAGGATTTTCAAATTTATATATTTGATACATTTAACGTTTTCCTTATAATTATTTATAAATAAACGTTAACACCCGGTTTATAAACACGACGAATATATCTAAATATTCCCACAATGGTCCTGACATATTTTTATACCCATTTTATCTTCATAAAAGTTATTACATTCATTTACCCAGTATTTTGGAAATTTATTTTATTTATAACGTAAGCTTATGAATATTACGACGGTTTTCGTGAAAACTAAACAATAATCACCCGAACACTCAGTAATTGTACCCAACATATTTTTAATATTTTAATAACTTTATTTAGTCCCGGTTAACTTCGTTAACATTTATTTCTAGCAAACCCGGTACCCGATTATAACTAATACTTACACTAAACTACAACTAATAACACACTACATTTCCTAAGCAACTCAAAACTGATTTTTCTTCTCTTGTTCACATTGAAAACCGGCCATGATCAAACCCCTAAACCACTTGACCTTTATTTTTAACCTTATGTATTCATGTGCTAGTATAATATATTATACCTAAACTAAATATCTAGCAAAACACATATCACATAACATAACAATTTTCTATGAATCAAAAGCTCTCATTTTCTCTTGTTCTTCCCCAAAACCCACGACCTCATCCCAAAATCCATGATCAATCCATTATTTTTCAAAGTACAAAGCTACAAAGTTGTTCATTTCCTCATTCTAATCAAAAATCTTACAACAAAAACACAAGTAACACAAGGTTTCTCATCATCTAATCACCCATTATTTCAAAGTGAGTTATCAAATTTATTTTCATGTTTTTATCTAATTAACACATGTATCTTATGGTTTTCATGCTTAATTTCATGTACAAGTTAGCTATACCACATTATTTTTGTTAACTTTTTGAACATACAAACCCTAGATTTTGATTTAGGTGTTCCTTTGTTAAATTAACATGATTACTAGTGATTAGGAACCCATGGCACCCTAAGAAGGTGTATGGTAGGATTAGTATAGATTTGTGGTGTTTGCAAGAGATTTTGTTGAGGTTGAAACTAGTTTTGAACCTTAGAAATGGTTTTGTAACAAGTAAATATACCTACTGTCCCATTTTGTTAAATCCTGGAAAATCAGTAAAAACAAAGGCAACTTTGGCAAAATTTTTAGAAAATACTTTCAAAAACGAATCCGTAGGCGAAAGAACGGATTAAAAAGAGTTTATAACGAAGAAGTTATGATTTTTGCAAGTTTATTGACGAAAACTATATTTTTCTGAAAATACATGCTGTTGGACGTTTTTCGTCGGACAAAAAGAGGCTTTAGACGTAACCCGGAGGAGCCAAGCTTTCCAAAATATATTACTACATACTAAGACGTAACCGTGGATATAAAGAACAAGTAAAATGGACTTATAACGACAAAGATATTCACGTTTCAATATCGGCAAAAATCCTCTATAATTGGCAGCTATCACTAGTAATAATAATAATACTACTTCTACGTACTAAATTCTAGATTTTCAAGAAATATTAACCAAGTACCCAAATTCATAACTAATGAAGTATTAGTGATTACAAGTATATTTTTATCACTACAAGGCGTTATATCAAGGATTTCAAACCGAGGATTTCAACACTAACATTGATACATACGATATATATATATATATATATATATATATATATATATATATATATATATATATATATATATATATATATATATATATACATTTCAACTAGTTTTATTTTTCTTGTTGCCTTATTTTCCTAAGTCTTGGAAAATGTATATTTTTTATAACAACAAATATTTTTCAAAGAGTAGAGTGGTATAGGAAACATGTGCATGGACATTCATAACATCATTTCATGATCTAAAGTAGATCGTTCATCATTCATATTAGGTTGCGGCTAGTGTGCGCGCCTTGTTTTTCAGCTCATTACATGTTTATGGTACCATCATATCAGGTGAGTTTTCATAGCCCCGTTTTCAATTCAATATTTTGATTTCAAATCCCACGGGGGGGGGGGGGGGGGAATACATTGCATCAACCATTTTAGTACGAGCCCAAGTACCAAAACATATGTACATTGCTTAAGTTGCCTTACCAACCTGTTAAAGTCCCCTATTTATTATCATGGACCGTTAATTTGCTGATTAAGCGAGAGTGAGTGAATAGATCTATCGAGGGTGACGCCTCCATCCGTGGTAGTTATTACCAACAGTAAGCGGATGCATTTCATTTTGACATTTTGGGAGTGTTCTGGTAAAACATTCGGGAGGGGCATATAATTTCATCAGTCATAGCTTTGGGGTCATCAGCTTAAGGTCTATTGTACTATTTTACGTGACTTTTGTCATACACTTATACTTGTGGTGGCCGTACAACATTACATGCATTTTATAAACCTATGGAATTCACCAACTTTCGTGTTGACGTTTTAGCAATGTATTTCAGGTTATTAAGGTAGCTCATGTGACATGCATTTGGACCTTCATGGAGTCGCGGGGTCGACGCGTCTCACCATTATTTCATGCACTTATGTAAACGTTTGATCTAGTAGGACTTGTTTTCATAAACATGCAACACCTTTTGGGGACCTCATATTGTAAACTCTGGATTATTTCAATGATCAAACGAAGTATTTCCAAACGACACTTTAGGTCATTCAATGTAACTGTAACTGTGATGCTATGACAGACACCCCCAGGTATTCCATTCCGCTGCAAGTCAGGTAAATTGGGGGTGTGACAGAAAAACTATTAAAAAAATAGTTTTATAAAATTAAAAATTAAATACTTTAATTTAAAATTAATTACTTTTATTTAATAAAATACTATTATAAAATTGAAAAACTTTTAAAAAAATAGTTTTATAAAATAAAAAATTAAATGCTTTAATTTAAAATTAATTACTTTTATTTAAATAAATGAACGAGCCGAGATGATATGGTTGTACACGAGATGTTAAACGAACGAGGCGAGATGCTATGGTTGTACATGAGATGTTAAACCAACGAGCTGAGATGCTATGGTTATACACGAGATGTTAAACGAACGAGCCGAGATGCTACGGTTATACATGAGATGTTAAACGAACGATCTGAGATGATATCGTTATACATGAGATGTTAAACGGATGAGTCGAGATGCTACGATTATACACGAGATGTTAAACGAACGAGCCGAGATGATATAGTTGTGCATGAGATGTTAAACCAATGAGCCGAGATGCTATGCTTATACACGAGATGTTAAACGAATGACTCGACATGCTACGGTTATACACGAGATGTTAAACGAACGAATCGAGATGATATGGTTGTACACGAGATATTAAACGGATGAGCCGAGATGATATGGTTATACACGAGATGTTAAACGAATGAGCCGCGATGATATGGTTGTACACGAGATGTTAAACAAACGAGCCGAGATGCTATGTTTATACATGAGATGTTAAACAGATGAGTCGAGATGCTATGGTTATACAGGAGAAGTTAAACGAATGAGTCGAGATGCTACGGTTATACACGAGATGTTAAACGAATGAGCCGAGATGATATAGTTGTACACGAGATGTTAAACGAATGAGCCGAGATGCTATGTTTATACATGAGATGTTAAACAGATGAGTCGAGATGCTACGGTTATACACGAGATGTTAAACGAACGAGCCGAGATAATATGGTTGTATGTGAGATGTTAAACAAACGAGCCGAGATGATATCGTTATACATGAGATGTTAAACGGATGAGTCGAGATGCTAAGGTTATACACGAGATGTTTAAAGAACGAGCTGAGATGATATGGTTGTACATGAGATGTTAAATCAATGAGCCGAGGTGCTATGGTTATACACGAGATGTTAAACGAATGAGTCGAGATGCTACGGTTATACACGAGATGTTAAACGAACGAGTCGAGATGATATGGTTGTACACGCGATGTTAAACGGATGAGCCGAGATGACATGGTTATACATGAGATGTTAAACGAATGAGCCGAGATGCAAGTCAGGTAAATTGGGGGTGTGACAGATTGGCAGCAGAGCTAAGGTTATAGCGAACTAGGATGTATCTTGGACCCTAGACTATAACCGCATCATCATAGCATCTCATCATTTCATCATAAGTGCATAATCATGATACATGTTGTTTCATGCATACCCTGTGCGAGTTATTTATACTTATATTCGTATATATATATATCATTTTATTGACCTGGTTCACAAGTGACATGTCTTCAGATACTCACCCCTGACATCCTTTTATCGGATTCCGACATTGAAGATGCCTTGTCATCTTTCACTACCATTATATCACCAGTTGCACTTACACCACCATTAGCACCATTGATTTGTCATAGGAACAGGGTTTTCCTATCATTCAGCCTATACATAGAATGCCTTTTGGTAGAGTATTCAGACTTAATCTTAATGGACATATTAGATTGCTTATTTCAAGGAAGATAGTGTGTTTTCTTTCCTTCACTAGTAGAGCACCCACTACTCAGGTACTACTACCACCCTCAGTTACTTATTACACTATTGGTCGTCCTACAGTGCGTACTTTAGTTTTACCTCTTAGATGTCGCGAGGTAGCGCGAAAGAGGGTAGTATTCCATTCACTAGTACCATCATTGTCATTTTCCTTTTCCATTCCCACTTGCCATGAACTAGATAACATCTAGTAGATTATACCAATACCACAGACTCAACAGGAACATCCGCAGATTCTTCAGGAATGGTTCAGAACCTACATTATCTAAGATTTGATAGACGCACAACTTCAGACACCACTTCAGGACTATCTCGACCTTATAATGCCACAAACCTGATTTCACACAGAGGGACACCAGGAAGTCCCTAGACCCGACTTATATCCTGACTAGCTTTTACTATTATCCTAGCCACAGAAGGTGTGGGACATAGTCTAAAGAACTTGTTGTCTTTTGATTGTTGTACAAACAAATATATCAAGTGTGACTCTACTATGTAAGGAATGGTTGTGGTATTTGTGATACCGGTTCACGTAGACCGAAATTTTCATGTATTATATTCATGTGTTGTGAATATGATGACTTTGATTAACTACATATTCTCATGGTCTCTTATGATTTGATGAAGAGAGATTTAAGCAAACCACTCCAAGCATGACGCAAGCTGCTGTTGGACAAGTCATTGCCAAGAACATAGCCACTGCCCTCACTAAGGAACTTACTCACGTGGAATTTATGGGGTGCAATCCTCCCTCATTTAGCGGAACTAGAGACACAAAGGAATTTCTCAAATGGTTCGAAGAAATAGAAACAATATAACAATGTGGCGACTGTCGTAAGGAAGACAAGGTTAAGTTCGCCACATGCACTTTTCAGGATCATGCCCAGGAATGGTGGACCAAACATATTAAGATGGTGGGAGTTGATGCTGCCTACTCACACTCTTGGGAGAAACTAAGAAGGATGATGAGTATAACATTTTGTGTAGGAAGTGAATTACGAGCAAAGGAACAGGAAACACTAAACTTTACCATGGTAGGAAATAATCCTATCGAGTACACTACTCATTTTTAT
The DNA here is from genome assembly GCA_030686995.1 of Artemisia argyi. Lineage (NCBI taxonomy): Eukaryota > Viridiplantae > Streptophyta > Magnoliopsida > Asterales > Asteraceae > Artemisia > Artemisia argyi. Next base: position 200,188,030 of record CM060683.1, on the reverse strand, counting down.
GAATTAACACGACTAGGTTCTGCAATGGATGAACAACTTGAAAGGTACATCGGGGGACTCTCAAATGGAATTCGTATGTTGGTCATTGCATGGGAACCCGATACCATGTCGGAAGCTATCAAAATGGCGATCGAAGCAAAGGAACTCATAGTTCACGCCGAGACATCAGGAAACAATAACGACAATAAAAGGAAGTGGAACAACAATCTAGGTTGTAATGCTGCTTAACAATCACCCAAAGGACAAGAAATGAATAGAGCCTTTGCTGCAGAACCGCACACAAAGAGAAGGTATATTGGAAAGTTACCTTACTGCAACCTGTGTAATCAACATCACCGAGATCATTGCAGTGAACCGTGTGGAGTGTGCAAGAAGCAGGGTCATCAGACTAAGGACTGTAGAAACCTTACAAATCAGAGGACCCCAGGGAGTTGCTTCAAATGTGGAAACTTAGGGCATTTCAAGAATGACTGCCCGGAGCTAAGGAACAAGGAAAATCAGGAACTTGGAATCAAGACTGAATCGCTCGAGGAATAGCGTGAGCTGTTGAAAGAGAACCGTCAGGATATTAGCAACATCAAGGATAACAACAATGCTTCAGCAGGAGGAGCTTTGTTTCAATATATAAACCATAGTTTGAGCCCTTTAGGGTTGTATCTTTCCTTTTGTACTTACCGTTGGTACGATGACATAACCTAGTTGTATTAAGCACTTTTCTATCCAAAGTAGTATCTATCCTTTGTTACCTCTGTGATAATCATAACCATCGTTTACTCCATTTTCTATCCCAATTGCTCAAACTTCAATCGTTTCACAACATTTTAGCATTATCTTATCAGGGATTAGGCTGATTTCGTTTTTGATGAATTAGTAGACTATTACCATTCGAAAAGATTCACCCACGTATCCAATACACCATTCAAGCTATTTTACTATCATATGGGGAAATTGTTTTACAGAAAAATTTCTGAAGTAAGCTATTTTATTACCATCCTATAAATTGATTTTCTGTCATTACACCAAGTAATTACTATTATTACGCGAGGCAATTTTCATGTTATTTGAAAGAAAACATCAGGATACCATTTTTAATAACAATGCGTTGAACACCATCTAAAACTTTTGAGGAAAGTTATGATATTTTGACAAAATCTAACATCGCATCATTAGTCCTCAATTGTACATAGCCTGATCACCTATGTAAAATTCAGGAAGGATTATGCCGTGAAGGAAACAATTACCTTTTCAAAGGATTGTTAATAACAATCTTCATTTAAAAGTTTTGTAAACAAAGGAACTCTTCCATAAACATCCCTTTTGCCGAACTATTCCTGGATACTTACCGCACCTGTCACTCACTTAGCCATTAAGTTGGATTTTCCCATTGACTTCCCTAGGAGAGACTTTCCATATCAATTACATGCAGGATTCCTCTATACAATAAAAGCAATGAAAGGATTTCAGAACTACTAACCAGGACTAGAAGTATATAGTGAGAGAATTCATAACTCAACAACAAATCCTAAGATACTGCGAGACCATCCGAATCACCATCTCTGACTTAGTTGTCAAATTCTATCATTTAAAGGTACTAGCTAGACTGAGCTACAGGATTGAACTCAATATAAATGTCCGCAGGACAACACAATAGAAATAAACCAAGCTTCTAATTGAGACTGTGGAGCATTTCATTTAAACATGGCCTCATCCATACATAAACTTTCCTGCAGTAAGTTTTCACAAAGGACAATTGTTTGAATCAAGAATATCGATGTAGATTCCTCTAAGGCATTATGTCTCTAGAAATTTCAGATAACCTCACCTTCATACCAAGCAAGGGATCAAACCAGAACATATCTCCTCATCTACATGGGAAAACATAATAGACATTCATCGACACAACATCAAGTGATACCTTCGTCTTGCCAATTACAACGATAAAATATTTCAGGACTTAAGTTAGTCTAAATACCTATGCTTGTAGTTATACCTGATAACCACCTAAAGGCATTATTCAACCTCAGGAACTAAATGTTAGACATCTATGCATTTAAGCGAACATTTCCTATTCTACCATTTTATCATTGTTAGTGTTTTCACTTTTAAATAAAGTTGATGCGTTTACATAAATCACATACCTTGTGGAAAAAAAAATGATTTCTGAAATTCCTATTTTGAACAAGTATGATCCTTTTTGGTCAATCTTTAGCAACACTATTGTACAATGAGAAATATACATAGACATCAAACTTTGGTAAGCAGTCTTAATCACAACACGTTTGAAAACATTTTTCTATTCCATAACTACTGAAATTTTGAATCATCAGGAAAAATATTACTCAGTAAATCATCTGCTCCATTTTTTTTATTTATTTATTCGTTATTTAGAAAGAGATTTCAACCAAAACTCACAATCGCAAGACAAATTTCCAAAACTAATCACTCTACAACATCGCTTATGCATCTAGGATTTGTGACTTGACAATAAAGAATATTTGGAATATGTGATGAAGGAATTAGGAAGGACATCACAAATTGATCACGAACTTCAGTAGTGGAGACCAAACCCAATAGACAAAGAAGGACATATGCCTTATCATCTGTTGGAACAAAACACAAGGAATCAAATTGTTACCTATATTCTATCCCTTTCAGATAACGCCAAGTTCGATGGACCGAACGTTGTGGAATTAGTCACAAAGGTTTATTGTACCCATTTTAGTTATTCCTGTTAAGGAAACCGATTAACCTTGGACTTCAGGTAATCATTTCAGAATTTCCTTCAGAAACCCATTTAGATGTGAACATCACCTATCATCCTCAGAACGATGGTCAAAGCGAGAGAACAATTCAAACATAGGAAAGTTTGCTGAGAGCATGAGTGATTGACCCTAGAAATGGTTAGACTAACCAGTTAACATAAATCAAATTCATCTACAACAATAGTTATCACACCAACAGCGAGAAACTGGCAGAAATTAGATTGGTACATAACACACATCATTTGGATTGGGTATCCTGAACAACAAACCATCCAGATTCAAGTGGGAGAACAAAATAAGTTAAAAGCGTTGCCTTGGATTGGCATGATACAAATTGGATAACAAGAGAGGTTGAACCTTTAGCATATTGGACCATCTAAGATTCATTTTAGAATCGACCAACTAGCATACAAACTTGAGTTCTGGCAGAATTTAGCAGTATATATTACCAGTATCACATTTAAAACATTAAAGAAGCGCAGACCATCTATTGATGGGACAAACTCGGAAAAAGCTCAACTCACTAGTCCAGTAGGCATTCATGAAATAACCAGAAATTTCCTACAAGTCAAGAATCAGTTACAAGTTCAATAAGTTGTAAACCATTAAAACTTCAAGTTGGTAGGCAGAGTTATGCAGAAAGTTCTGCCTAGGAAAGGCATGATATCATTCAGAAAACTTGGAAAGTTAAACCCGATATACACTGGACCATGCAATATTTCAGACAGAGTAGGCCTAGTGGCCGTCAGACTTGAGCCTTGTTAGAGAACATCATGATTACACAAACATGTTTCACAATTTTCAAATCTCAAGAAATGACTTACAGATTAGTCACTCATAATCCCATATGGAAAGGAATCCAACCCAAGGACAAACTCAGACCTTGTAAGAGAACCAACAGAAATCATGGACCGTGTGGTCAAACAGTTGAAGCAGAGTCGAATTCCTATCGTTAGAGTTCGCTGGAATTCTCGGATATCATCACCTTTTCACCAATATGTTTTCAGAAACCAACATAAACTGAACTTCGGGACGAAGTTCCTTTTAGAGGGGAAGACTGTCACAACTCACCATTTCAGGTCATTTCCCAAACTTTGGAAAAACACTATTCATCAAAAACACTATTCATCATTTTCGAGGTCAATTTGATATTCTGATAAACATTTGAGAATTTTACTATTCACTGAACACTATTCATTTCCGGAAAAGTTTTCACACTTTCATTACTCATTTCATCGTAAATTTAGTTTACGGGTATTTAAATTCGCGTAACCGTATTGGTTCAGGTGCGAATTCATGCATTATCAGTAAGGACATTTCATGCGGACTAGAGATAGTCTGCATATCATCAGTAGGTCATTTACATGTTATACCACTCTTAGGATTTTCAAATTTATATATTTGATACATTTAACGTTTTCCTTATAATTATTTCTAAATAAACGTTAACACCCGGTTTATAAACACGACGAATATATCTAAATATTCCCACAATGGTCCCGACATATTTTTATACCCATTTTATCTTCATAAAAGTTATTACATTCATTTACCCAGTATTTTGGAAATTTATTTTATTTATAACGTAAGCTTATGAATATTACGACGGTTTTCTTGAAAACTAAACCATAATCACCCGAACACTCTGTAATTGTACCCAACATATTTTTAACATTTTTATAACTTTATTTAGTCCCGGTTAACTTCGTTAACATTTATTTCTAGCAAACCCGGTACCCGATTATAACTAATACTTACACTAAACTACAACTAATAATACACTACATTTCCTAAGCAACTCAAAACCGATTTTTCTTCTCTTGTTCACATTGAAAACCGGCCATGATCAAACCCCTAAACCACTTGACCTTTATTTTTAACCTTATGTATTCATGTGCTAGTATAATATATTATACCTAAACTAAATATCTAGAAAAACACATATCACATAACATAACAATTTTCTATGAATCAAAAGCTCTCATTTTCTCTTGTTCTTCCCCAAAACCCACGACCTCATCCCAAAATCCATGATCAATCCATTATTTTTCAAAATACAAAGCTACAAAGTTGTTCATTTCATCATTCTAATCAAGAATCTTACAACAAACACACAAGTAACACAAGGTTTCTCATCATCTAATCACCCATTATTTCAAAGTGAGTTATCAAATTTATTTTCATGTTTTCATCTAATTAACACATGTATCTTATGGTTTTCAGGCTTAATTTCATGTACAAGTTAGCTATACCACATTATTTTTGTTAACTTTTTGAACATACAAACCCTAGATTTTGATTTAGGTGTTTCTTTGTTAAATTAACATGATTACTAGTGATTAGGAACCCATGGAACCCTAAGAAGGTGTATGGTAGGATTAGTATAGATTTGTGGTGTTTGCAAGAGATTTGGTTGAGGTTGAAACTAGTTTTGAACCTTAGAAATGGTTTTGTAACAAGTAAATATACCTACTGTCCCATTTTGTTAAATCCTGGAAAATCAGTAAAAACAAAGGAAACTTTGACAAAATTTTTAGAAAATACTTTCAAAAACGAATCCGTAGGCAAAAGAACGGATTAAAAAGAGTTTATAACGAAGAAGTTATGATTTTTGCAAGTTTATTGACGAAAACTATATTTTTATGAAAATACATGCTGTTGGACGTTTTTCGTCGGACAAAAAGAGGCTTTAGACGTAACCCGGAGGAGCCAAGCTTTCCAAAATATATTACTACATACTAAGACGTAACTGTGGATATATATATATATATATATATATATATATATATATATATATATATATATATATATATATATATATACATACATTTCAACTAGTTTTATTTTTCTAGTTGCCTTATTTTCCTAAGTCTTGGAAAACGTATATTTTTGATAACAACAAATATTTTTCAAAGAGTAGAGTGGTATAGGAAACATGTGCATGGACATTCATAACATCATTTCATGATTTAAAGTAGATCGTTCATCATTCATATTAGGTTGCGGCTAGTGTGCGCGCCTTGTTTTTCAGCTCATTACATGTTCATGGTACCATCATATCAGGTGAGTTTTCATAACCCCGTTTTCAATTCAATATTTTGATTTCAAATCCCACGGGGGGGAATACGTTGCATCAACCATTTTAGTACGAGCCCAAGTACCAAAACATATGTACATTGCTTAAGTTGCCTTACCAACCTGTTAAAGTCCCCTATTTATTATCATGGACCGTTAATTTGCCGATTAAGCGAGAGTGAGTGGATAGATCTATCGAGGGTGACGCCTCCATCCGTGGTAGTTACTACCAACAGTAAGCGGATGCATTTCATTTTGACATTTTGGGAGTGTTCTGGTAAAACATTCGGGAGGGGCATATAATTTCTTCAGTCATAGCTTCGGGGTCATGAGATTAAGGTCTATTGTACTATTTTACGTGACTTTTGTCATGCACTTATACTTGTGGTGGCCGTACAACATTACATGCATTTTATAAACCTATGGAATTCACTAACTTTCGTGTTGACGTTTTAGCAATGTATTTCAGGTTATTAAGGTAGCTCATGTGACATGCATTTGGACCTTCATGGAGTCGCGTGGTCGACGCGTCTCACCATTATTTCATGCACTTATGTAAACGTTTGATCTAGTAGGACTTGTTTTCATAAACATGCAACACTTTTTGGGGACCTCATATTGTAAACTCTAGTTTATTTCAATGATCAAACGAAGTATTTTCCAAACGACACTTTAGGTCGTTCAATGTAACTGTAACTGTGATGCTATGACAGACACCCCTAGGTATTCCATTCCGCTGCAAGTCAGGTAAACTGGGGGTGTGACAGAAAAACTATTAAAAAAATAGTTTTATAAAATTAAAAATTAAATACTTTAATTTAAAATTAATTACTTTTATTTAATTAAATACTATTATAAAATTGAAAAACTTTTAAAAAAATAGTTTTATAAAATTAAAAATTAAATGCTTTAATTTAAAATTAATTACTTTTATTTAAATAAATGAACGAGCCGAGATGATATGGTTGTACACGAGATGTTAAACGAACGAGGCGAGATGCTATGGTTATACATGAGATGTTAAACCAACGAGCCGAGATACTATGGTTATACACGAGATGTTAAACGAACGAGCCGAGATGCTACGGTTATACATGAGATGTTAAACGAACGATCTGAGATGATATCGTTATACATGAGATGTTAAACGGATGAGTCGAGATGCTATGATTATACACGAGATGTTAAACGAACGAGTCGAGATGATATAGTTGTGCATGAGATGTTAAACCAATGAGCCGAGATGCTATGGTTATACACGAGATGTTAAACGAATGAGTCGAGATGCTACGGTTATACACGAGATGTTAAACGAACGAGTCGAGATGATATGGTTGTACACGAGATATTAAACGGATGAGCCGAGATGATATGGTTGTACACGAGATGTTAAACGAATGAGCTGCGATGATATGGTTGTACACGAGATGTTAAACAAACGAGCCGAGATGCTATGTTTATACATGAGATGTTAAACAGATGAGTCGAGATGCTATGGTTATACAGGAGAAGTTAAACGAATGAGTCGAGATGCTACGGTTATACACGAGATGTTAAACGAATGAGCCGAGATGATATGGTTGTACACGAGATGTTAAACGAATGAGCCGAGATGCTATGTTTATACATGAGATGTTAAACAAATGAGTCGAGATGCTACGGTTATACACGAGATGTTAAACGAACAAGCCGAGATAATATGGTTGTATGTGAGATGTTAAACAAACGAGCCGAGATGATATCGTTATACATGAGATGTTAAACGGATGAGTCGAGATGCTACGGTTATACACGAGATGTTTAACGAACGAGCCGAGATGATATGGTTGTACATGAGATGTTAAACCAATGAGCCGAGGTGCTATGGTTATACATGAGATGTTAAACGAATGAGTCGAGATGCTACGGTTATACACAAGATGTTAAACGAACGAGTCGAGATGATATGGTTGTACACGCGATGTTAAACGGATGAGCCGAGATGACATGGTTATACACGAGATGTTAAACGAATGAGCCGAGATGCTATGATTATACGTGAGATGTTAAACAGATGAGTCGGGATTCTACGGTTATACACGAGATGTTAAACGAACGAGCCGAGATGATATGGTTGTACATGAGATGTTGAACCAACAAGCCGAGATGCTATGGTTATACACGAGATGTTAAACGAACGAGCCGAGATGCTACGGTTATACATGAGATGTTAAACGAACGAGCCGAGATGATATCGTTATACATTAGATGTTAAACGGATGAGTCGAGATGCTACGGTTATACACGAGATGTTAAACGAATGAGCCGAGATGATATGGTTGTGCGTGAGATGTTAAAACAATGAGCCGAGATGATATGGTTATACATGAGATGTTAAACAGATGAGTCGAGATGCTACGGTTATACACGAGCTGTTAAACGAACGAGCCGAGATGATATGGTTGTACATGAGATGTTAAACCAACGAGCCGAGATGCTATGGTTATACACGAGATGTTAAACGAATGAGCCGAGATGCTACTGTTATACATGAGATGTTAAACGAACGAGCCAAAATGATATCGTTATACATGAGATGTTAAACGGATGAGTCGAGACGCTACGGTTGTACACGAGATGTTAAATGAACGAGTCGAGATGATATGCTTGTACAGGAGATATTAAACCAATGAGCCAAGATGCTATGGTTATACACGAGATGTTAAACGAACAAGCCGAAATGATATGGTTGTACACGAGATGTTAAACGAACGAGCCAAGATGATATCGTTATACATGAGATGTTAAACGGATTAGTCAAGATGCTACGTTTATACACGAGATGTTAAACGAACAAGCCGAGATGCTATGGTTATACACAAGAAGTTAAACGAACAAACGAACATTCCAGTTGCTATCATAGGCTCACCTAAATAAGCAGTGTGGCAGAGAGTTGCAGAGGACGATAAGGGTTCTCTCCAGGCAGACGGCTGTTGTAGTTGTAATGATAAGCGGAACCATCATAAGGAGGCATAGATGTTCCATTAAGGGGAGAAGCAGCATAAGGTGTTACACCCATATACATTGAAGAGGGTACACAGGAACCTGCATAAGGAGAGGACGAGGAGAAGCCTTGTGGGGTTGGCATTTGCCTTGGAGCAGGTTTCTGTAGAAGTGTAGAACAAACATTTGGTTGATATAATTAATATAGATGACTGTAGCACAAAGTACACATCAGCAAATGGATACAACATAACCAAATATTTTAACTTGATTACACTCATCGTAGGACTAAAATCCAATATAAGTTCAACTATTAGTTACCAAAACTACCAATATGCTTTGATGAGCAATCAGTTTCCTTACTGGTTCTGCTAAATGTCTATTCTCTTAAGGCCAAAAACGTTAACTACTACAATATGTGTCATAAACGGATTGTGTAACTTACTGAGTTATGATCAGCTGGTCTTGGTCTTGGCTGTGTACAGTTGTGCGTATTGCAAGTTGTCCGAAAAGAAAAGTTGACATTCCCACAACTAGGACAGGTCCAGTGATCTTCTCTACGACCACCTAATATCATAAGTACAACAAATAAATATGACTAAGAAGTGTTATTTACACATAATAGATGTATGGGTCCTTGTATAAACAAACACGGGAATAATTAAATGCTTACACTGCCAATGCATTCCTAAACAGTAACCATGACGAAGCTAAGATTCTGTTTGACACGGCATTCCTATGTTTTCAAAAGGCTGTGGATGTATTTCTTTGCTTGTGCATATAAGGCCCAAAAGTTGAATGGTATTTCCGCATACTAATCAGTTCAAAGTTGTGAATGTTTATGATGTGAGCATTATCTCCAACCTTTGGTTGCCTGTGCTAAGGTATATTTCACCCATGTGGCTTGTTTTCAGTTGTAGTTACTTACTAGTCGCTCTAGGTCATCCTGTGCCATGTTATTTGTTTTAAATTACTCACTCGTTTTTTGTTGTAGTTTATAATTTATTTCGGGTAAATTTTGAAATATAAAAAATAGTCAAACTATGGTTTGCGATGGACAAGTCCCATGGCCACAATAGATGACTGATGATACAGTAGTAACATTCAAAGTAAGCATGAGCATACTGTCTATACTATAAACCAAGCTAAAACACATAACACGACTTATTATCCAAGTCAAGAAGAAGCGTCATCGAAATACGAATACCACATATGAGCATATAGAGAAACTAACACTAGGGCTAAGAAAGGGGGTGTAAGTTTAAACTAATTTTTAGGCTTATGAGCTTATTTGCCTATGTTTAAATCTCGTACGCCCATATTCTCCGGCTTATTTACAGACTTGACAGCTTATTATGACTTAAAGATGGAAGATAAACTCATAAACTAAACCATAAGACGGAAAAAAATGAGCTTATGAGATATAAGCTGAAAGCCCAAACATAAGCTTAAACAAATCCAAAAGTAAGCTTAAACAAACATTCCCTTATTTAGCCCCAGTATTTATAGAATTTTATGCACAAGTATTTATAGAATTTATGGGTCCCTGTCTAAACTCACAAGAGAACAAATTTTATGCACAAGTATTTAAGGGCTTTAAAAAACGTAAAGCTTTAGGGTGTATTTTGGAGCTCAAACAAATAGAAACTAAACTGGGGCTAAATAAGGGGATGTTTGTTTAAGCTTATTTTTAGGGTTATGAGCTTATTTGACTATGCTTAAATCTCATACGCCCATATTTTCCAGCTTATCTTTAGACTTGTGAGGTTATCTTCAGACTTGTGAGGTTATTTTTAGGGCCCGTTTGTGAGGTTATCAATTGTTTGGTACCATTTTGTTCCCTTGGCCCCACCACTTTGAATAATAGATTCATTCCTCCCACCACTAGTGTCTTTTGGTTATATCGTCCAATCAAAATTTTACATTTTATTTCTTTTAAATTTTCAACCATACATTTGTTTATTGTTAGCCTTATTTTTTATTTTTTCTATTTTAGTTTATATATAAAGAAATACATAATTTAAATAATTACTCCCTCCGTCCTAATTTATTTATCCACTTTTAACTTTTGAAGTACTTTTTTTACAACGTTGACCTTAAGTATTATCTTTTGTATTATATAATACTTGATGCAAAATATATGAATGGATTTGGTTTTAAATGTATTTTCATTGGGTATAATTTTCGTCAAATATTATATAACACAAACAAAAAATTTTAAAGTCAAATTTGAAAAAGAAAGACTAAAAAGTCAAAAGTGGACAAATAAATTGAAACGGAGGAAGTATTAAGTTTCTCTCTTATCACTTTTGTGGAAAACTAGAAAGGGGTTGAATAGTTTTACGTCCTTTTTACATTTATAAAAACTTTGTTTTCAAAAACTTCGATTCTAGTTTATGTGAATTTCAACACTTGCACTATATGAACAATTATATCTAACTAACTAAGCAAATATAATGTAAAGTATGAATGTAATGAAAAGATAGAGTTAGAAAGATCAAACCACAACACAAGGATTTATAGTGGTTCGGCGACGAAGCTCCTCTTCACCCTACTCCACTCCCCGAGTCTTTTACTCGAGAGTTTTCTTCACTATGTCAACAAACTCCCTTGTGGCGGAGAAGCCTTACACACTTTTGCTTACACCGTTTAACGACACGAAGAAAAATGTCGAGTTGTAATAATAGCTAGAACCAATCTCACGACTCTTCACAACTTGTACACACCACTACTACTTCACGCCTTTACACTACTTCACTACTTCTTCTTCATAACACTATTTCTATTTAACTTAAGTACAAACCCACCTAAATCTACTTATTACAAGCACAACAGAACTTTACAAGTGATTTACACAATCTACAAAACTAATCTACAATACTTCTTGACTTGATATTGAAGGAGTATTCTTCTCTTGAACTTTGAGTGGTGAATGATTGGATCACTTGAACAAAGACTTATAATCTTATAATCAAAGGATTTAAAAGGATGTTTAGAAATGATTGGGATTGAAAATTTAAACATTTTTTAATTTTCTCTCTCTTTATTTTCTTTCAAACTTTTCCCAAATCTGAATCAAATTCCAATCTCACTTATAAACCAAACATACCCTAAGGGGGTGTTTGGTTAGGGTAAATTCAAGGTAATTGATGGGAATTGAAATTAAAATTGCTTCAATTAACTTGTTTGGTTCACAATAAATATGTGGGCCCAGGAAATTTATTTGCATGATTAAGGCTAAAAGTGAGCCATTTTAATTTCCTTCCACATGGGAATAATTTAAATTTGCTTAGAATTTTAAATAACATCTTTTATATATCTTGAACCAAACGCACCCTAAGTGTTTTTGTTGTTTGATGGGATTGCCAGCGTGGCTACTACAAAATAAATACTATGACATCAACTACTGTATTTCTTTGTAAGTTCTTTTTCTTTTTTCTTTTTTTCCCTTCTATTTATGACACATTAATTATTTGTTGCAAAAATGAACATAGCTGTTGAAAAAGTTGATCAACTACCAATGCGTTTGGTTGATAGGTTTTATACTAATTAGGTTTAGACTCAAAGTTGAAAATTGTTGTTTTTGTAGATAATGGTGGGCCCAAAGATTGGGGTTTTGCCATTATATTTAGGGCCCTTTTGATTTGTAGATGGGTTTAACATTTATATTTATGGCCCCGTTTGGTTTGTAGTTAGGTTTAGGATTTGGATTTGGATTTGAATTGTGTTAAAAGTTATTTATTTGTATGTTAGAATGTAAAATAGGGTTAGAGATTTATATTTATTCTAATATTAAAATAATAAATGGGTGCCGCCACTAGTATATACTTTTTTATGGGCCCGTTTGGTTTGCGGAAAAGTTTTGATTCGGATTTGGATTTAAAGAAAAGGAGGAGAGATAAAATAAATAACAATATAAAATATTATTTTAATAAAAATTGAGTGTTATATTTAATATTTTATTTAATTTTAATTCATGAAAATAGTAAAATACTATAAAATAAAGAATAAATCAAAAAATGTGTAGTGCATATTTAGGGAGAAGGTACAAATTTGGCATATCATTAATCTGGGTCATGCATTTTATTTCAAAAGACACCAATTTTACAAAGAATTAGTCTATGGGTGTAGTTTGATTCAAAATAGTAAACGTGGCATACCAAACAACGGATTCAATGAATCTTTGATTCTATACCGGGTAACAGCAGTGTACCAAACAACGGATTCAATGAATCTTTGATTCTATACCGGGTCACACCAGTGTACCAAACAGACCATTATTTTTTTTCAACATAGTACACATACTTTTATGATACAATCGAGAGAGAGAGAGAGAGAGAGAGAGAGAGAGAGAGAGAGAGAGAGAGAGAGAGAGAGAGAGAGAGAGAGAGAGAGAGAGAGAGAGAGTCAGAGAGAGATTTGGTCAGAAAAGGAAGCTCACTTGGTGAGATTTGAGTATCCTTTAAATGTAGGATTGAGTCCTACTTTCAAATCCCATCTTTCTCAACTAAACAAATAATTCTACCATCAACCTAAATTCTAAATCCAAAAGCCACCAACCAAATAGGCCCTTAAATTTGGATTAGGAGAAAGAAAACAATTAAATTACTAGCCGGGTGCCTGCGCGTTGCAGCGACGGGTACCCTGAAGTATAATTTATTTGGGTTTACATGTTATTCAAAAATAGGATTATGATATTATTAACTCATTTTTTTTTTAACATAATCGAGTACCCATGCGTTGTGTCAACGGCGGTAATACATTTCCACATTAGTTAGTTTTGACCGGTGTATTTATTAGTTTTGACCGGAGTATATATTCAATATTAATTTATCAAAGTATTTATTCAATATTGTATTTATTAGTTTTTTTGGTTTTATTCCATAGAAAAAGTAACACGTTTCCACATTAATTAAGTGTGTTGTCTTAAGATTTTAAGCCTTTGCTAAAATTTCGATGCCATAATTAATTTTTTTTTCCGAAAAATTGTATTTGTAATGTCAGGGAATCCTTTTTCAAAGAACTGCGTTTCTGACGTCTGACGATATGGTTTCATTGTTTTTCCGATAGCGTCGATACGTGTGTGAGACACTTTGAATAAATTGTAGACACTTTGAGATCTAGAATATAATGTCAACATCTATTATGTGACAAAAAGATATCTAAAACTCCATTAGATTCACTAACCTTATACTTTTCGGTCTCAAAATTATAGACTTTATTTTCATTTTGACCCAAACCCAATAACCCGATAGTGTTATTGGGTCTGGTTAGGGTTAAATAAATAATGCTATCGGGTTATTGGGTCAACCCGATAAGACCCGACAATCACTGTATCTTTTTATAACTGTATCTACTGTATTTTTGACTTTTTATAACTGTATCTTTTTTATCATATCAAGAATCATGATCTTTGTATCTTTATGTGTTATTTCATATAGGTAGTGAATATACTCCTTTGAGTACAGGTTTTATTCACTTCTCCTTTGTAATGTTCTATCTAAGTTGCAATGTTTGAGTTATATAAAAGTACATTTGATCATGAGTTTGAATTCCAAATATGAATATGGAAGGTGGATGCTGCAAAGGAACTCATAAAATATACCATTGCAGACGCAATTAGCAACAGCTACAAAATCTATTGATCATAACTCATAAGTATACTTTTTTGAACACATCACAATATCACATGCATGTAGTCTCTTTTGAACATATATAATTTGCAAAGGCTTTATTCTCCTTATTTAACATGTAGATCGATCTGCTCTTTGGTGCAAACATGACAGCATGTGTATTCAAAGTTTTAGCATAAAAGATAATTTTGACCCTAGTTTATGCTAAATGAGGGAATATTGAAGTTGTATTTTAATTAGTGATTCTTGCTATATCACTCTTTTGAATCATGAACCAGTATCCTGTTGATATTGGAAAGTATCCTCTTGTTTGCATCATATGTTGTAGCAGGCTTATTAACAGCTAAATATAGGAGCATGAAAAGGTAAGCTGTTAACGTCATTCACATTATTTCGATGTGATTCACAACGTCAACAAGACACTAATCTAATGAAACCACTTGTAGGCAACCAGACCATTGTTCAGAATTCAGATGGTCTATTATGAACTATTAATACCTTCGGTTCTGGAAAGGTTTGTGAAAATGTTAGAAGAGTTTGAATTTTTAGTTGGGTTGTTGGATCATAGGAGGAAATGTTAGCTGTTATAAAAATTTAATTATTATTAAAGGTTAATGTTATCCCCTTGTTTCCATATCTTGGACATCATAATGCGACTTTAGACCCAATATCAAACCTTTGAGGGTGTGTTTGGTTTGTAGACGTGAATCACTATAGGTTTGGGTTTGATAACATAGTGAATGGGAATGGGTATGACTTTTTAAGCTAGATGGGTTTGAGCAAAGCCTTATTTTGTAGGTTTCATTCCCAGTTTTAAAAACCATATCTATAAAACAAACGTCATTTATTAATTATTTTCTCATTTCTTATTCTTAAATCCATATTCAAAGCACACCGTAAATTTTTCACATGTTCGGGTCGGCTAATGTTTTTAAACAGACGGGAGGTTTGGTTTTGTTATTGGGTCAAAAGGAGTTCAGGTCATTCTTATATATTTTGACACATGATGCAAAATGATTTTCAAGCTATATAGATCATTGGTATATCTTTTCTAGCAACATCGCTCATATATCCATTTATATCATTGCAGACTAGTTTTCTCTTTCCTATATGTAACTTTGGAATGAGGATCCTGGAATTTAAGCTCGTGTCAGCTTATAGGTTTTTGAAAGATCTATTCATAATTATAAATTACTACTTTACTTAGGAGGTTAGTAAAGCCTGAAAATGAAGTGGTAGCAATTGCATAATGACTTCTAATATATCTTAGAACAAACCTAACTAATAAAGTACGGTATGTCATATTCTGCCTAAACTATGAACCATGGCACTGTGGCCATGGAAAGCCGATATCCTCTTATGCAAATATATGTCTGCTGCTCATGTTTGTACATGCTTCTCTTATTACTTGTTTATGTAGTGTTATTGTAATGTTTACATATAAAACTGAATATATGTCTTCTGTTATGTAGTGTTGATGTATAAAACTAAATAACCCTTCTTTTCTTTTTAATGAGGTTCATGTACTGTTGGCACGAAGTCAGTTGCAAGGGTAACTAAATGATATGCTCTTTTGTCGGAATGGTACTGTTAATACTAGTAATGATAGCGTCTTTTAGACATGTAGAGGTTATTAGTTTTTGGCTAAAGACGTCCATAGAGGAACAAAAGGTAGGGTCAGTAGTCGGTACTTAATCGAATGGAATATGTAGAGACCGATAAGTTAACTGAACTCGTAGTTAACTGAACACTTAGGAAACTTAATAAGAAACAGTGTTTGGCGACCGTTTTTGAAAAATGGTGTTTAGCCACGAGGGTTTAGCT
Source organism: Artemisia argyi (assembly GCA_030686995.1). Classification (NCBI taxonomy): domain Eukaryota; kingdom Viridiplantae; phylum Streptophyta; class Magnoliopsida; order Asterales; family Asteraceae; genus Artemisia; species Artemisia argyi. Next base: position 200,171,754 of record CM060683.1, on the reverse strand, counting down.
TTTGAATTTTGTTTAAACACTCCTATTGGAAACACGATAAGTAGATATGTTTAGCTTTTATGTCAATCTACATTTTATAATTACTCTTGCAACTACGATATACAATATATGTGTAGTCTTCCATATCCCAAGTCTTTTTAGAAGTCTCATGTGATCGATTATACATGGAAAATAGTTATTATCAATCAAATTGTCTTGGCCAAGCTGGGAAGGAATATGTGGATAATAGACCATAGGTTGCATAATTAGCGTTAAAACCCTATCCCAAGTCTTCTTAAAAGTCTTCGGTGATTATAGACCATAGGTGATGCTAGTTGTGCAACTGTTGCATGATTAATGTCACAATGTGTTAGAGTTTGACAATCAAAGTACACATATTGCGGAAGCTAGGATCAAGTAATAACACGTATAAAGATTAACTAAAACATAAATAGAAAACATACCCGATGCACTTCAAATAAACCTTGATTCTTGTACAATTAGATCAATGATAAACCCCTTACCGTTTTGTTTATCGATCTCTTGATAATTACTAAAGTAAGTAATTACCTCGTTCTTGTACACACAAACTACCAACGAATAAAGGTTTGATGCAAGTAAACAAAACACTTAATTTGCTTATGAAAATTTCGATCCTAAAACCCTTATGGGAGTGAGGATCGATCGACCAAGAGAAGAAACAAGGAGAAGAAAACTTTAGGGTTTTGTGTGTGTGCACAAGAGATGTGAAACCCTAATCCTTGGCCTTGTATATATACTAGGTGATTCCTTGGAGCACAAGCAAGGGTGGATCGACCCATGGTGTGGGCTTCGACCGGCCTAGGCACCCTTGGGGTGTTTCTAGATCCTTCTTGACTCCCAAGTTACACTCTAGTCCTCGTTCTCTTATCCCTTAATAATAATTAATACTTACGTTTAATATTAATGATTATTTAGTCCCTTAAGTGTTTATAAATATATATATACGATACATTTAACATATATATATTTATTTACATTATTCTTGTTTGTAAAGTGTGCAATCCCGAGGTCTCGGGTTCGATACTAGACATTTACTAATTAATATTTATACGTAACTTTTAACAGCTCCCACTCGTATATCTATTAATAGTAAAATGACAATGGTTAGCGTCTTGCAACACTCCAATGCCCCTAGTTCGACCTGAGCTAGGTTTCCTGGAAAACCTTTAATGATTCATCATTATTATTATCCTTTCGCCTCTAATACTACATTAATAAAGATGTGAGGTTCTTTATTAAATTCTGTTTCTCGTCTCTTTATGATTGAACAAAATTACCAAAACATCTGAACGTATTCCAGATAGACTTTGGGCGTGGCCACGCAAACATTTTGTCAACCCTACGAGGGGCCCAGCAGTATTAAACTTCTGAACAAATCAGAAGGAGCGAATTCTCTCTTGACTACAAGAATAACCCATGAACTTTGCAACATTCTGAAAACAACCCTTATGACTTCCAATTACGGTAAGCGGTAGATTGCTCCACAAAATGCACTACATCCATGACACTTATCTGGTATCTCAAGTCTGAGGATAACTATTAAATATGATTCTCACAATAAATTTAAATCATATTGTTGGGATAAGTCCAATACTCAATTCATTGAATATCATGTGAAATTGGTATGACTACGCATCAATATACTTTCAAGTATATCCTAAACCAATACTCAAAATTGTCTTAGTTTAATGATATTCCCATATCATTAATCGACAACGGACTATTTAGAATAATAAATTATTCACGGATCTTAAACATGCAAATATAGGATATATTATTAATAAGACAATGAATAAATAAACATAACCAATATTTTATTTCAGTAAATATTAATAATTGTACATTACATCCTTTATCCAAATACTAATCACAAATGGGCATGAAACTATCAGCTAATTTAAGTCCTATTCCTTCAGCATGCTTGTAAAGCTTGGTGCCAGGTAAAGGCTTTGTAAATTGATCAGCTAAGTTTTCATCTGTGTGAACTTTGAGCATTTCGATTTCACCTATCTCAACTTGTTCTCTGACATAGTGGTGCTTAATCGGGAAATGTCTGGTGCCTCTCATGATTCCAGGTTCATTGGCAAATGTAATTGCGGCTGAGTTGTCACAATACATTTTTATAGGTCGCTGAATCGAAGGCATAACCCCAAGCCCTGAAACAAACTTCCTAATCCAAACAGCTTCCATTGCAGCTTCTGAAGCAGCTATATACTCACTTTCTGTAGCAGACATCGCCAGTACACTCTGCTTTTTGCTCCTCCAATCAACAGCTCCTCCATTAATGACAAAGACATAACCCGTCTGAGACTTCGTATCATCTTTATCACCTTTCCAAGAAGCATCGCAGTAACCTGTTACATCAAGCTCTGCAGATGGAGTACCCCCATATACTAAGAACATCTCTTTAGTAGCCCTAAGGTACTTAAGAATATTCTTAACAGCAGTCCAGTGTTTTTCACCTGGGTTCTGCTGATATCGACTGGTTAAATTCTGAGCAAACGCAACATCAGGCCTTGTGCTTTTTACCGCATACATTATAGATCCCACAGCCGAAGCATAAGGGACTCTCTTCATGCGTTGCACCTCTTCGGGTGTTGAAGCACAAACTTTGTTGCTCAAGCCATGTTGCTCTTGCATCGGCAAATATCCTTTCTTGGAATTTTGCATACTGAATCTCTTCAATATTTTATCAATGTAAGCACTTTGGCTTAATCCAATTAATCGCTGAGATCTATCTCTATATATCTTGATTCCCAGAATAAATGCAGCTTCCCCTAGATCTTTCATAGAAAAACAACTTCCAAGATATTCCTTAACCTTTTGTAAACTTGGAATGTCATTCCCCATGATCAATATGTCATCGACATATAATATAAGGAAAATTACATTACTCCCACTAGCTTGTGATATACACATGGCTCATCAAGATTTTGAGTGAATCCATACTTCTTAATTTCACTATCAAATCTTTTATTCCATTGTCGTGATGCTTGCTTTAATCCATAAATGGATCTCTTAAGCTTGCATACACGATCTGGGAATTCTGGATTTACAAACCCCTCAGGCTGCGCCATATAGATGTCTTCATCTAGGCGACCATTTAAGAAGGCGGTTTTGACATCCATTTGCCAAATCTCATAGTCATAGTAAGCGGCTATGGCTATAAGAATCCTAATTGCCCTTATGTCAGCTACAGGAGAAAAGGTCTCCTCATAGTCAACACCTAAAGTTTGAGTATAGCCTTTAGCTACCAAACGGGCCTTATAGGTGTGTACAATGCCATCCATATCAGTCTTCTTCTTGTAGAGCCATTTACTCCCAACTAGCTTGGCACCCGGAGGTAGGTCTACTTCTTCCCAGACTTCATTATCTTTCATGGATTGCATTTCCCCATTCATAGCTCCCTGCCATTTTTCCTTTTCTGGACTATTCATAGCAGCTTTATAACTTGTAGGTTCATCAAGATCCCCTATCAAGTTGTCATCACACTCCATGTTTAAACATAGACGTGTAGGAGCCTTCACAGATCTTGAAGATCTGCGAACGGGAATCACTTCAACTTCTGGTGGAGGACCTAAACTTTCAGGTTCTTCAGGAAGTTGGCTAGTGTTTTCAGAAGGTGTCACATCTTCATGATCGTCTTCCAGATCATATACTCTCCCACTGAATTCTTGAGATATGAGCTCCTTTTCTAAGAAGTCTCCATACCTTGCAACAAAAACCTTGTTTTCAGCTGGGTAATAAAAGTAGTAACCCATAGTTTCCTTAGGGTAACCTACGAAGATGCACTTTACAGATCTTTGTTGGAGTTTGTCTGCTGAGTCACGTTTAACATACGCCTCACAACCCCAGACCTTTAGATAAGACAAGTTAGGAACTTTCCCAGTCCATACTTCATATGGAGTCTTATCAACCTTCTTTGTTGGAACCATATTTAAAATGCGAACTGCAGATTCCAAGGCATAATCCCAAAACGAGTAAGGAAGAGTTGTTAGATTAAACATAGATCGTATCATATCTTGCAATGTACGATTCCTTCTTTCAGATACACCATTTTGTTGTGGAGTATATGGAGAAGTAAGGTGCTGGACAATTCCCTCCTTTGCTAAGTAATCTATAAACTCTTGACTCAGGTATTCACCACCTCTATCGGATCGAAGAGCTTTAATCTTCTTTCCTAGTTGCAACTCTACTTCTGCTTTAAACACTTTGAATGTCTCAAACACCTCATGTTTATGTTTAAGTAAATAAACATAACCATAACGGCTGTAGTCATCCGTAAATGTTAAGAAGTAGCTAGCACCTCTCCTTGACACATGTCTAAGTGGTCCACACACATCTGTGTGAATAAGACCAAGTAGATCATTCGCCCTTTCAATCCTATTTTTAAAGGGTTTCTTAGTCATTTTCCCAGCAATGCAAGATTCGCATTTATCAAATGATTCATCATTGATCTTTTCTAAAAGCCCATCATGTTGCAGCTTTTTCATGCGATCTTTGCCAATGTGAGCAAGTCGACAATGCCAAAGATAAGATGAATCCAGACCTTTCTTGATTCTCTTATTGTTGATGCTATACATTGAATTATTTTTAACAAAAGCTTTATCATTATCATTCATATCAATTTCAAAGACACCATTCACAGCAATAGCATTAAAATAAAAAACACCATTTAAAGAAACCGAAATTCCATTGCTAGAAATAGTATGCTCAAAACCAAGGTTCAACAAACATGAAAATGAAATTACACCTCTAACAATTGACGGTGCATAATGACAATTATTTAAAGATAGTACTAAGCCCGAAGGCAACACTAAATCATAAACTCCTATAGCTTCAACTCCTGCATGCGCTCCGTTACCAACGTGCAAGAATTGTTGTCCATAGGCCAGCTTTCTCTCAACTCTAAACCCCTGCAAGGTATTGCAAATATGAATGCCACATCCCGTATCATATACCCATGAATTCAATTTAGGAGTAAGAGTGAATAATTCAATCATAAAGAACGCACCTGATGAACTGGGGTTACCAGCTTCATTCCCCTGCTTCTTGAGTCGCAAGTCATGAATATAGAGAGGACAATTGCGCTTCCAATGGCCCTTTTCATGACAATGGTGACATGCCTGATCCTTCTTGTTTGGTGGATTCACCTTTTTCTGCTTAGGCTGATGTTGCTTCATCTTGGGTTCAGGTTGATAGGCCATGACCTGCTTGCCTTTGTTAACCTTCCCTTTGCCTTTGTTCACATGCGATTTCTTCTGGATTCTCCCACCATGAATTGCCAACACTTGCGGGGTAGGATTCTTGACCTTGGCTGGTAGACTTTTCTCATACTCAATAAGCAATGCGAGTAATTCAGATACTGTCTTCCCCGAGCAGTGCATATTGAAGTTCTGCACAAAACCAGCAAAGTCCTTGTTAAGGGACCTGTTGATCAAGTGCACTTGCACATTGTCAGGGTAACCAAATCCAATTCTGTGAAGCTGATCAAAAGATTCCTTCATCTCAGTCACATAATCTTCAACTGGTTTACCATCACCATGCTTGCAGTTATGTAGCTTGTCCAATTCATCATACAATTCAACTGCTGGTGGTTTCTCATAAGATTGCCTAAGAACATCAAGCATATCTTTTGGGAAAAAGTACTCAAACTTCTTTTGCAATTGAGCACTCATGCTAGTGAGCATTAAACAAGCAACCTCATTAAACTTAGCATGTTCCACCCTCCATGCCGCCTTGACTGCTTCTGGTTCAGAAGCAGCAGGCTCAGCTGGGCATTCTTCGGTCAAATAGTCCATTTTACCGGTCGACCTCAAGACAATTCTAAGTGAGCGGTACCAATCATTGAAATTCTTTCCAGTCAGTTTCTCTCTCTCAAGATGACTCTTGAAAGCAGAAATCACAGATGGGGTATCGGGTTGAGCCATATCTACAGATAAAAGTTCAAACATTAGTATTTTCGATAATAAATATCTTCAAGAAAATAAAATACCCATTAGTTATATTCATATAACCACCAAAATTTTCTTGAAAACCTAGGATCTAACTTTACATAGTTCCACCACATCAGTTGATCTGCTAGTGGTGAAAGTACAAAAGATAGTAATCTGTCGAACAATAATTGGCAAACAAGATTTCCAATTCCTAGATCATTATGGGAATTACATCAAATTGATTCATCAATTTGCCTTGTAAGCATGTTTCATCCCATCTCATGCCTTAAGTTCTAGGTCTCACGCACAACTTAATTAAGTCGTCTACCTTAGAAACTGTAAAATTACAATTATGGTCTCACGCGTTAAAAGAATTTTACCTTGTTATAGTAATTTAGCCTAGGTCTCACGTTTACTAAATTAAAATTCCAAGTGTTTCTTATAGGTAGATGGCATGTAACTTAAATTATAAAGGGTATTTATTTTTGATATGTCAATCAAAATATGTACAAAGATGCATGCACTCATCTTTATAACATAAGTTTTCATAAAAACTTTTTATATCCAATTTGTGAAATTAATACACAAAGTTTTACTTGAGGTTTATGCCAAAACCCTAAGATGACTTTCTACAACATATGATTTTAAAAGTAATTCGTTTAAGACATATTCAAGATTGTGATAACCAAGGCAGACTCTAAGGCTCTTTTCTAAGCCTTCAAATCACGGTTATGAATATCATCTTAAAAGACTTAATTTTAAAAACATATTTGCACAAAACATCATTCAAGCAAAAGTTTATGGATTCAATCTCAAAATAGTAATAAAGTTTGAATTTTGCTAGTCTCGACTGGGAGCTGATTACCGTGCGAATCGGACCACGATTGTCAATAAGACCTTGCAAGATTCTTACTTTATCACTTTAGGGTTTCAAAATTATTAGTCCATATTATTTTCTTTTATGAAAATCACCCTTTTTATTGCTTACATCAAGTCAAACAATTAAGAAAACAATAAAACAAGTAATTTAAAGAAAATAAACAACTAATAATAAAACCTGAAACAATTAGCCACATGCAAACCATATTAAAAGATCCTAATAAAATCAATTCTAGGTATAATTATGCATGTAATCACCTAAGGCCTTCCCTTCTTAATGGAAGTGGAGCCACATACATTGACGAATCAATTGCGTAGGCCAAAGATAATATACACACCACATAGCATATAAATTGATTTTAATATATATGGAGTCTTCCCCAATTTTAGATCTATTTAAAACATGTGACATAAATAAACAAACAAGATCCATGACTAACATGCATGTTTCGTCACGGATTAACCTAACAATTAGCACATAGGTCACAAGTATGTCCACAAAAACCGGTTTAGACCTAGGGTTTCTATATGATTATTATATAATCAAGAAAACCACAAACCCTAATTAGGGTTTTATAGTGGAAATCGACCCCCCCCTTAAAATTAGGGTTAGGGTTACAAAAATTTTTTAAAAAATTTAAAGAAAACCCTAGAAAAACATGTATCTAAAACAATTAAAGATCCGATTTTTATTACGTTTTAGTAATCAATTACATGTTATCCATGGCTCGTGATGCCACTGTTAGAGTTTGACAATCAAAGTACACATATTGCGGAAGCTAGGATCAAGTAATAACACGTATAAAGATTAACTAAAACATAAATAGAAAACATACCCGATGCACTTCAAATAAACCTTGATTCTTGTACAATTAGATCAATGATAAACCCCTTACCGTTTTGTTTATCGATCTCTTGATAATTACTAAAGTAAGTAATTACCTCGTTCTTGTACACACAAACTACCAACGAATAAAGGTTTGATGCAAGTAAACAAAACACTTAATTTGCTTATGAAAATTTCGATCCTAAAACCCTTATGGGAGTGAGGATCGATCGACCAAGAGAAGAAACAAGGAGAAGAAAACTTTAGGGTTTTGTGTGTGTGCACAAGAGATGTGAAACCCTAATCCTTGGCCTTGTATATATACTAGGTGATTCCTTGGAGCACAAGCAAGGGTGGATCGACCCATGGTGTGGGCTTCGACCGGCCTAGGCACCCTTGGGGTGTTTCTAGATCCTTCTTGACTCCCAAGTTACACTCTAGTCCTCGTTCTCTTATCCCTTAATAATAATTAATACTTACGTTTAATATTAATGATTATTTAGTCCCTTAAGTGTTTATAAATATATATATACGATACATTTAACATATATATATTTATTTACATTATTCTTGTTTGTAAAGTGTGCAATCCCGAGGTCTCGGGTTCGATACTAGACATTTACTAATTAATATTTATACGTAACTTTTAACACAATGAAAATTAAATGTCGTCTTCCCAATCTCAAGTCTTCTTTAAAGTCTTCTCTGAGCATAAATACAAACTAGTTATTATCAATCAAAGTTATAATGAACTATAAGTCTAGTCTTCCCACTTCCAAGTTTGTACATGCTTCTCATGTTATTTGTTTATGTAGTGTTATTGTAATGTTTACATATAAAACTGAATATATGTCTTCTGTTTGTAGTGTTGATGTAAAAGCTAAATAACCCTTCTTTTCTTTTTAATGAAGTTCATGTACTGTTGGCACGATGTCAGTTGCAAGGGTAACTAAATGATATGCTCTTTTGTCGGAATGGTACTTATAATACTAGTAATGATAGCGTCTTTTAGATATGTAGAGGTTATTAGTTTTTTACTAAAGACGTCCATAGAGGAACAAAAGGTATGGCCAGTAGTCGGTACTTAATCGAATGGAATAGGTAGAGACCGATAAGTTAACTACAAGTTCAGTTAATATTTATGAAAGTATGGTCGGTAGTGTGGTTTCCCTTTCAAAACGTTCCACAAGGACCATAGTTTTCTTTTATTTCATTGATGTCAATAGAGCAATAAAAGGTACTGTTGGTAGTCTGGTTTCCCTTTTAAAACGTTCCACAAGGACCATAGTTTTCTTTTATTTCATTGATGTCAATAGAGCAATAAAAGGTACTGTTGGTAGTCTGGTTTCCCTTTTAAAACATTCCACAAGCTAGGATCTTAGTTTTCTTTTATTTCTTAGATGTCTCATGAGGATCACAAGTCACAATAGTGACCTTTTGTGAGTGAATCTGTCACGAAATCCCGATAACAGCTGCAAGCCTTTGTGCCCTTGACAATTTATGCATTGTTGCCATTATATTATCATGTTAAGCTAATACTATCGGGGATAGTTTGTTGGATAGTTTTTTTTTTTTTTTTTTTTTTTTTTTTTTTTTTTTTTTTTTTTTCTCACATGATTTTGAGGTAGGCAGTATAAATTTATCTTGACTTTGTCCTTTGTATGGTTTGTTTTTTGGTTTGGTTTTATATTGGTTTTTGTGCTTTGAATTTACTATTTTTATGTAGGGGACTGGGGTATGAAGATTACGTTGAGGCTCGAGATGATGTGTAGCTGAAGTTTGGATGCTTGATACATGGGTAGAAGTAGATTCGCCACATAGGGATTCTACAATTGTTGTCAAACAACTTTTTCTTTCTTTTATTTTGTACCATTATTGTTGAAAACATATGTAATAAAGATTTTACTGTCGCCACTAAAGCCCTTTTTCTTGTAGTGGATCATGTAAACCCCAAATTTACACGCGCAACACACGTATGCATGTATCGCATCATCTACTTATTATATATGTTGCCATTCACATTCGTTCATTGATTTTGTTTCTACTAATTGGTTGTTGTTACCTGTTACTACTTTATGAAACTATATATCCATGTCTCAGATATCTGATAATTGTGCTTAGGAGATTTAATAAGAAACAGTGTTTGGCGACTGTTTTTGAAAAATAGTGTTTAGCCACGAGGGTTTAGCTTTTGAATTTTGTTTAAACACGCCTATTTGAAACACGCTAAGTAGATATGTGTTTAGCTTTAACATCAATCTACATTTTATAATTACTCTTGCAATTATGGTATACAATATACGTGTATCTTCCATATCCCAAGTCTTTTTAGAAGTCTCCTGTGATTGATTATACATGGAAAATAGTTACTCCTATCAATCAAATTGTCTTGGCCAAGCTGGGAAGGAATATGTGGATAATAGACTATAGGTTGCATAATTAGCGTTAAAACGCTATCCCAAGTCTTCTTAAAAGTCTTTGGTGATTATAGACCATAGATGCTAAACGTGCAACTTGGGTTGCATGATTAACGTCACAATGAAATTTAAATGTCATCTTATTCCCAATCCCAAGTCTTCTTTAAAGTCTTCTCTGAGTATACATACAAGCTAGTTATTATCAATCAAATATTGTTTTGTTCAAGCTGATAAGGGATTTGTGGATGGTCCTCACAAATTGCGTGTCGCGAACGTTAAACATTAAATTTATAAATATCAGTCTCTTTGAGTTTGAAGCTTCTACTAGATATGTGTCTCAACAGCAAATATAATATAAAGGAATTTATGATTTTCTTATCAGTTATTGTTTATACTAAACTTTTCATTTTTATATAACTATTCTAATATTGGTGCGTCCTATATATAAACGATTGTACGTGTCTTTATCGCCAATAATTGCTATAAAACTCTGGCTAGCTCCTATATTCTCAATGAAAAATCTTGGTCAAGATGATAATTAGAAATTTGTGAAAGTCATTCATTTCACCAGTTGCATGTGACTAACTTTTAACGTGCAAAAACTAAGTATAACAAGCCAATACTTTTCATAACTTTAAGTTTTCAAAAATGAAGTCACCACAAGCAATAATTACTTATCATCTTACTCTCTTATTTCTTTTCTTTTTTACGGTCTCGCGATAACACGTCTTACTTCCGCTACCATCTCTGCTTCAATACATATGGCGGTAATGAGACTGATTATCTCACGCTGTTTTCATTCAAGTTAAAGATCACCCATGATCCATGCAAAGTTCTAACCTCGTGGAACCATTCCTTTCATTTCTGTGACTGGAGTGGTATTTCATGTGGAAAGCAGCACAAGCGAGTGACTGTTTTATTTTTATGGCTGGATTCGCAAGGCTTAGAAGGCTCGTTGTCTCCTCATATTAGACTAATCAACTACGGATTTTGATAATTTAAAGTATGAAATGGATATTAAATGTCGATGTAGAACATCCCGGGGCGCAACATGGGTACTCAGCTAGTCGATCGGCTAGTATAACTAGTAATTAAATATATCAGTTTAAAATTTAATACAAAATTTAAGTTAAAGCAAATAAGGAATTGATAAAAAATAAATTTTTATTTTATTTTATTAGTTTCCAAACTTTATATAAGTAGCCAAAACCCACATTAACACAAATACCACCTTGTCGTATTCTACCAAAGTTTTAGCAAAGGAGTTGTATTCCACGTATCAAATGAGGACACATTTTAGCAAATTAACTAAAATTGAAAGATGCAATTGCTCATGATGGTGTTGGTCGAGCTCATGTAAACCCCAAACTTACACGCGCAACACACGTATGTATCGCACATCTACTTATTAATTATTTGTTGTTACTTGTTACTACTTTATGAAACTATGTACCCATGTTTCACACATCTAATAGTTGAGCTTAGGAGACTTAATAAGAAACACGCGGTGTTTGGTGAACGTTTGTGAAAAATAGTGTTTAGCTTTTACATAATTTTATGTTTCATAATTATACTTGCAAAGTGTAGTCTTCCATATTCCTAAGTCTTCTTAAAAGTCTCCTCTAAGTATACGTAGAAAATAATTATTATCAATCAAATTGTCTTGACCAAACGGCTAAGAAAAATGTGAATAATAGACCATAGGTTGCATAATTAGTTTTATGTCTTCCGTGTCCCAAGTCTCCTTAAAAGTCTTCGGTGATTATAGACCCTAGATGCTAAACGTGCAACTTGGGTTGCATGATTAATATTACAATGAAATCTTACTGTTTTCTTCTGATCCCAAGTCTTCTTTAAAGTCTTCTCTAAGTATACATACAAACTAGTTATTATAAATCGAATATTGTTTTGCTCAAGCTGATAAGCAAATTGTGGATGGCATTCTCTTCACAATTTGCGTGTCGCGAATGTTAAACATTCAATTTAGAAAATAACAAAGTCTTTTTGAGTTTGAAGCTTGTACTAGATATATGTCTCAACAACAAAGTATAAAAAAAAGGAATTTATGATTTTCTTATTAGTTATTGTTTATACTAAACTTTTCGTTATTATAACTAGTCATCTTATTTGCTAATATTGTTTCGTCCTATATATAAACGATGGTCTCCATAACAACAAACGCGTCCAAACTAATGCCAAATCGAATGCAAACACGTCCAAACTAGTGCCATTATGGACCGCCTTATGCATCTAGACATAAGTTTCCTAGTTGAACTTTTCAAGGATAGTGTTATTACTAAGAAGCCTTCTTTAATTAATTCTCACAAAAACTTTTAAGTATAATAATATTGCTATCAATCTATAGCATTTAACTCTATAATAAAAAAGAATTAAATGGCAAGTTTACTAATTTACTTATAACGAGTCATTTAGACCGGCCCGTGAGATACACCCACATTGTATATAGTTGTTCATTGTGTACTGTTTGTGTAAATTTTTTAAGTACATTTAATTGAAACGTGGTTTGTAATGCATGTGTAGTTAAATAGTTTAAAAGTAAGTTGAGTTACAAGTTGTGTTAAATGAAGATTAAATGCATTGACCCGTGCGATGCACGGATTATGTTTTTCGTTTATCTCCATTTAAAAATTTGAGATAATCGAGTTCGGGTCAAATTATTTATAAAACATGCTCGCTGAGAGATGTACATGTTATATTGACCTCTTATATTGACGCCTTGTTACTTTTTAATATGTGCAAACTTATGGATGTCTTTTTACCAAATTCTGAATTCAGATGTGAGTAGATCAAAGCAAGTTCTAAATGTCAATTTGATTTTAATGTGTCAACATTTTATCATGAAACATTACTCAAACTTTTAATTTTGTGTTTATTATCTTTCCCTACAGCTCAGACATCATTGTTAAAAGGTCATTTATATGTTGATAGTTTTGTTGTCTATCGCATAGCTTCTGGTTAACCATATAACATTAGATAATCTATCAAAACAAATAACTCTTCTTAAATAAAGATATGATGAAAAGCATTATTTATTTTACACTGATATCAAATTATCAACCACCAGTACTTGCCTTGAATTACGCTTCATGTTTAGGGAATTAACTTGGTCAGCTTATGTTAGATAAATATGAATTCGAAAAGGAGAAAATGAGCAAATAATCATATAAGGGGTAAGTGGGTATTACCTATTGTTGTTGGTAGATTGAAATCAAATGCCATTGAGGGGATGTTGGCACCTTTTTTGGATTTAGGTGCAAGGTGAATTTATCTTAATAACTCCAAATATGTACAATGCTTAGCATAATTATTCTGTTTTGGATACACCTACCCACTGGGTAGTTTACCCGGATGAGGTGGCATTAATTGTATTTTTATTCCTTTCATGCCACATATTACAAGCAATGCCACATTGTTTGCCAAATCACATGGGTAGACTACCTAGTGGGTGAATTAAGTTTTCTCCGAAGATTAAACATTGTTTGCTATGTAATGGAATGCCTTTTTATTAGGGCTGTAAACGAACTGAACATTCAGAGAACATTTCATGAACTATTAGGTAAAAAGTTCTTTTATGTTCGTTTATTTATTAAATGAACGAACAAGAACAATATTTTATGTTCGTTTAGTTAAATGAACGAACATGAACAAACGTCGTGTCCGTTCATTTATTCTCGTGAACGTTCGATTATGCGTTCGTTAATGTTCGTTTATATTCATTTATTTATTTATGTTCGTATATCATATCTTTTAATTGTATAATTTTAAAATTAGTTTGTTTAAATAAAGCAACACTTATAAAATAATATTAGATGCATAATTTAATAAAAAAATTGTGTTTGTTTGTCTATATTCATTTATGTTCGATTGTTTATGTCCGTTTAGCATTCGTTTAGTATCTTAGTGAACGGACATAAACGAACATGAACAACTCATTTTCTTAATAAACGAACTTGAACAAGAAAATTTGTCCGTTTAAGCGTTCGTGTTCGTTTATTTGTCCGGTTAAAATTAAATGAACGAACATGAGCAAGGCTTCGTTCGTGTTCGTCCGGTTCGTTTACAGCCCTACTTTTTATATTTTCAAAAAAAACATGTTTTCTTAGGTATCTAACCTTAAAAGGGAGTAACTGATGCAATTATGTAAAGAAAATGAAAGGATTTGTCAAGCTTTTGGCTATCACTATTAGAGGTCAAGGGTTCGATCCTCACCTTTTATAAGGCCGGAAGTCCTTTTCTATTGTTGATAGAACCGGAAGCAGTCTCTCTACCTTAGGTAGGGGTAAGGCTGTCTACGTCTCAACCTCCCTCATACATTGTGGAAGACGGTATTAAGACTCATAACCCATGAAAGACGGTATTGGGAGTTACTTTACTCTTTTTTTAAATTACTCATTACTAAGTTGAAAGGAACAGAAGATGTTATAGTTAAAGATTCAAGCTTAATTTAAAATTTAACAATAAATAAGAAGGACTGAATCTTTTAGCATATATATAGATAATTATATGAAATAAATTAAAAATAAAAATAAAAATATTAATCGGTGACCATTTACTCCATAGAATCCAAGTCAATAGGGCGTGTTAATTAAGTATTGGCTAAACGGGAAAATGACAAAATGCTATCATCTGACACCCCTTTCACAACTATCATATTTTGCAGACTTTTCAAAATACTAAGTTCTCAATTTCTCACACCCCATGTGTTCAAAATTTTGTTAGACATTGAATAAACCTGTACTAATGGTCGACTTTTGTTGACTGGTATCAACGGTCAGCTAAGTCGACTGATAATAAAACCGTACCAGCAGTCGACTTTAGGACTAGTACCAACGGTCAATTTTAATCGACTGGTAACAAAGCCGTACGAACAATCAACTAACAAACAAACAATAAACCGGATAAACCAAAGTATCCATACCAAAATGGATAAACCAAAGTATCCATACCAAACCGGATAAATTAAAGTATCCGCACCAAACCGGATAAACCAAGTATCCTTACAATAAAAAACAATTTTTTTTTCCGAACATTAGAACCCCGTAAATAGTTAGGGTTTGTATGTGGAATATTTGAAGACAATTGATGCCATGCAAGTGACCTTAAGGGTATTTGTTTATTGATAAATGCATGAGTTAATGATGTGAAGGGTTTGTATGTGGAATATTTGAAGACAATTGATAAATGCATGAGTTAATGACGTGAAGGGTTTTTGCTTATTAATTAACGAATGAGAATTGTGGTAATGAAAAATGAGAATGACGGCAAAGGTTATTAGGTTTCGATGTAAACTGACAGCAGTTTGTTGTGTTTTTGTGATTCAGGTTTGACGGGTGGCTTTGGGGAGGCGACTCATTATAGCCAACTAGGTCTGAGGATTAGACGTGTTCTGATACCATATTAGACATTGGATAAACCCGTAATCTCATCTTTATTAATCATATTTATAGAGTACATATGAGACGCAATATTTAAACCCTAATGGACCCTAACCCACACACGGACTTGAGCCAACTATCTATTAACTAATAAATTTTACGTGACTTTATTAGCCAAAGATTAAGCAAAACTGTTGAACTCCTAGCGACACTTTCTTTGGTTTTTAGTGACTCTTATCCAAACATGCTAAGTGAAATAAGCGTTGCTACAGGTAAAAAAACTTCACACCAAATATTAGAAAACTCTCCTGAAACCTTAATCTCTCGCACCAAAATATTAAAAACTCGCAAATACCAAAATAGTCATATATTACATATGAATATCGAATGAGCAAATAATTATTTTAGGCTATCAAAGTCTTGATGGGATTCTAGATTAGTTCAAATATTTTTATGACTTTTTATGTTTAATTGGTCAAAGTCGCCGGCAAGTCACTCGAATGTTATTTTCCAAATTCATAATTACATGAAGTTGGGTAAAGTATAGCGTCATAATGTTTTTATTCAACTTACAATACTTTATTTTATTTTTTTAATTCCAGTAAGGTGGCTTAACTAACATTAATAAGAAAATTGTACTTTGTAATAAAACTAACTATACTAATTCTTAATATTATAATATCTTTTCCATTTTTTTTATTAATCATCTAAAAAGAAAATAGTACTTCGTCACACACACACAAGAAAAAAAAAAAAAAAAAGGAGAAAAAGAAGCAAGAATCTATCTGATGCGTAGGGATGGCACCAGGTTTTACCTCTCGAGGGATCTCGAGAAGCTTACAACCCCCACCAGGCAGTGTACCTGATCGTTGTAGTATAGTATAGTGACAAGTACCGGGGGATTGATCGTTCAGCTAGGAATAGTGTCGCTAAGATTAGAAAACCTAAATACTAGTTCTAAAGATAAGAGATGATTCTTTTTGTATTTTTATATTTTTTAGAAAGCAAGTAAAAATCTCGGGTTTGAATGATTTGGGCGGAATTAGTTGCTAGTCAACTAACCCAATACTAAAGATGCAATCAAAATAAAATACTAAAAATGAAAATAAAACTAAATTAAACTAAGGTTGTGAGCAATAAGTGGAGAAATTGTGTTTACTTAGATTTCATTACTCCCTAGATATCTTTTACACGTTAACTACTTGTTATAGTTGCGTGGATGACGGATTGTATTCCTTAATACCATTCATGGGGTGGCGTACTTAACTCCCCAATCCTATGAGTGCCTACTTCACTCCTATGTCGAGCCGGCTAAGAAGCTCCTAACATGGGATCATTAGAATTTACTCATGCATTAAATACAACCAATAAAACATAGTACACATCGGTTCATGTTTCCTAAGACGTTCAAGCATGTTACCATTTGGAGATCTGCCAGTTTTCTTAAGCCTAACATTGAAATCATTCATCCAATACAACCATAAACAAGTAATCAACACATAATCAACATCTAGGTTTCATTAGATCTAAGCAAACACAAGATAAATGCCTTACAAGAAAAGGGGGCTTTTAGGACCCTTCTTTAGGACGCTTATTTAGATGGCGTCCTATAAAACATTTTATGCAACCATCTAACTTTTGAGTTCTATTAAATGGTTTCTAATATGACACTTAATTCGTGGATCCTAATAAACTAATTTATAAGACACTTTTTTTAGTAGGGTCTTATTATCATGAAACAAAATAGGACACTTGATATAAAAGTCCTATTATGTTAAGTTTTATAGGACGCTTATTTCTTATGGTCATATTAGATTAGAACATTATATGACACACTATCTGTGTCCTATTACATGTATATTAGAGGACGCTTATTAGTTGGGGTTTTATTTTAATTAGACATAATAGGACACTTGAAACAAAAGTCCTATAACACCAAAATTTACTTGTGGTTTCTTCTATGTTAGTTTTATTTAACATAAATGGAACTTTCATATAAGTCTTAATAAAACTACGTTATATAATATGCTAGTTTTTATAGAATACGACACTTACAACATATCTTTTTTATTTTCTTTTCCTTTTTTTAAATTTATTTGATATTTATTGAATGTTTATAAAACACAATAATATATCAAAGGCAAATGGTCAACAAATGAGTAAATAAGTTGAAACATATACGAAATATACAAAATAAGTTACACATGCTACAAACTCTTAAAATTGGGGGTGTGTTTGTTAAAATTATTGTTTAGCAGTGAGCAGTAGCTGTGAGATGTAGGCACAGCTCATCGCTTTTTAAAGAAGCATTGAAAAATTAGTCTTCCAAAAATTTAGTTAAAGCTCAACATTTTTTTGCTAAACGATCATAAAAATTTAAAATGCTCATTGCTCACCGCTTCGCGCCAACCCTTAATTTGTAGAAACGGGATCGAATGGAAATGTTTGAGTTTTGTAAAAAGTCTAAAAAGTATTGTTAGCTTGACACATGTCCACATGGATTATAATTTTTTAAGGTATTTTCGGAATACAACAAACTACTAATTTGAGGAACACTGGTCCCACATCAACGATTACCTTCAATCTACAAATACATTTTAGGGCCCGTTTGGTTTGTAGATGGGTTGATGATTAAGATTTGTATTTGAATTTGAATTTGAATTTTGGATTTGGATTTAATATAGGTTTTGAATTAAATGAGGAGAAAGAAAAATTTATATTATAAATGCATATTTATAAAAATTTAAAAATGTTATAATTGTAAAAATTGAAAGAAGAAAATAGTGGTTGACGTTAAATGAGGACCCACACAAAAATTGAGGGGGTGCTTGGTTGGGGGTTAAGGAGGGGTGAGGAATGGGTAATGTATTTAAAAGGGCCCACAAAAATTGACGTTAGATGGTGCTTGGTGGGGGAAGTGCAAAGGGATTGATTACCCCGTAGTGGGTAATCAACCATTATAAAATAAATTGGGGGGGGGGGGAGGGGGGGGGGGGAGGGTAAGAGATTGATTACCCACCTCACTCATTCATTTGCATTCCTTTTCTCTTTCTTTTTCCCCACTTTGAACCAAGCGGACCCTTAATAGAACAAAAGTTGTCAAAATTGCTAGGATTATATATGGCACTTTTAGTTTTTAGTGCCTTCGAAACATCTAATAACCCTTTTATTTTAAAACTTTCCATTTTAATTATTAGTTTCTTTTAAATATTGAATAACGAGTTATTTCTCGTTTTTAAATATTTACTATATAAAACTTATTTAATTATTTTCATTTCTTGTACTTATATATATAAGTTTATATTTAAGTTTTCAAACAATTTATTTCGAGTTATCGTCCGTTTCGAGTTCACAAGCTCGAGTCATCACTCTCAGACTTCATAATAGTCATAATGTCCAAGATATAATAATAGTCCATGTTACGGCGTTCTCGACGTGTTTCAGTTTTATTGAGCATGTTTAGAGCGTATGGGCCCTTATTCAATTGGGCTAAAGGTTCTATACACTATCAATAACTGATATGTTTGGAGCATTATTGATCTCGATCCTGAGCTTGAACCCGATTTGGGACTCATTTACTAAATAAACTCGAGTCTATGCTTTATACCAAGGTTTTCAAGATAAGGATCTTACGTAGGATCGTTTTCATTTATGCAAGATTGGAATCGTACGATCGGATTGGGATCTTATGATCATACTATAATGTCATTCTCTTAATAGTCTTTGTAATATTATTCAAATATATAAATTCATATATATTATAAACACAAAATTATATGAATATTTCAGGGAAATGTTGTTCTAAATTATAAATATAAAATGTTTAAGAATAATCACATATTGTTTTTTAAATTCTATAAAAATATAATCCATAAATTTGTAGTATTTTAGTTTGCGGTTCAAGAAAAGTAAGATTGGACCGGATTAGAGTTTAAGATCCCATAGTCAAGATCGGGATCCTATAAGATCTTAAGCTTGATATGATCCTACATAGGATCCGGATCATTTTTGCTTAATAGAATCGTAAGATAGTACAATCAGGATCGGGATCTTAACAACTATGCTTTATACCAAAATATGGAATATGGTTGAGAGTCCAACGAGTAGGGGTGAGCATCGGGACGAATCCCGACCTGTTCTGACCCATCCCGACTAATCCCGATACCGACAATGGGGAAAAAACCAAACCGACTCCTGACCCGATAATGGTCCCGGCTCGTCTCGAATCTCAATAATTGTCCCGAATCGTCCTGAATCTTGATTTTGGCTGTGTTTTCTCGGGACCATCTCGACTCCCGACCGATCCCGAAACCCGATTAGAAGGATAACGCAAATCGACTCCCGACCCGATTATAGTCGGATCATCGGGAAGGAAGTCGGGTGTCAGCATCGGGACGGGAGTCGAGTGTCAGTCGGGATTGCTCACCCATACCAACGAGTTTTATAATATATATCCAAATATACTCCATATATGTTGTTTACATTAGAGACGGAACATATAAATTTTTTTAGCAATAATATAAGGGGTCAAAATTTTTTAGACCGAACGCAGATAGGAAAATTCACAGTTTCTTAATTAAACACTACAAAAATAATTCCATTGGGTCCCACGACACCACATTGTACTACTTACACATAATTTTATATAAAAGGAATTGCATATATACCTAACGAAACTTGTAAATTTGCATTGTTCTCCAAAATACAAGTTTTTAATGCATAATGTATAATGGTATTTAAGCATGGGGAAATATGCAATATGCAAGTTTCAGTGGGTGTATATGTAATTGCCAATGTTTTGAAACACGGGTCGACCCGACCGGGTTAACCGGTTCAACCGGTTCCGGCAAAAAATGGGTAAAAAAAAGGGTTTCTAAAACCAGGTTAAACAGTTAGACCCGCCAGGTTTGGGTTTTTTCAATTTAAAAAAAAAAAAAAAAAAAAAAAAACTGGGTTGACCCGGTGGTCGAACCGGTTGACCCGATTGATTTTTTTTAAATAAAAAACCCGGGTTGACCTGGCGGTAGAACTGGTCGAATCGATGACCCCGTGAACCAGTGAGACGACCGGTCAATTAAAAACCCGATTTTCAAAACATTCGTAATTGCCCCATAAGTGTAAAAGAGTCAACATGGAGGACTTAAGTTGTAAATTCTAATCTCTGTAACTCACCAAAATTGGGGAAAATATCAAACCCGCCATTTATTTTAGCAAAATTAAAAACTGCTATTCAGGGTATACAAATTTTGGCGCTGCGAAATTGAAGGCTCCACGTTCTTCTAACACCTTTAAGGTTAGATTATGTTGATTAAATCAAAATGGCAAATGCAGTTTGTGGTGCCGAGATTGAAGTTAGGGTTTTGGTTTGTCTTCAAATTCGAAGGTAAAGTTTTCTTTTTTGTGTTTCATTTCAGAGTATAATCTTGTTTACTTAGTAAGTTATTTCAGTAGTTAAGTGTTTGATTTTGCTTAACAACATTATCTATAACTCTGTTTTTGGTGAGGCTAAATCCTTGCAAGATGCTTCAATGTTTCAATTTTATAAATGCATTGGTCAATTGGTAAAACTCATTCTTGTTGAGATTGATTATTATTTTAATTAACCAATTGGGTTGTTATTTTAGAGTATTCCAACCAACCTAATTTATTGAATTGTTAAATCTGCTATGTTTAGTAATGTTAAACATTATTTAGTGGTATTGCCCTTTAACTGTATTTATTTATTGCCTTATCCTTAAAAGTCCAAAAGTCCAGGTTATGTTATATACTTTTATGCGTTGCAAGGGATTTTGGTGTGCAGGTTCTTTCTTTTTTAATTCGCTTTATGTTGAGTAGAAAAACCTTATGCTGAATATGTAAGAATTAATTAAATTTGATCTGTTTTTACTATCATATTTTCTAGTGATATTTACA
Source organism: Artemisia argyi (assembly GCA_030686995.1). Lineage (NCBI taxonomy): Eukaryota > Viridiplantae > Streptophyta > Magnoliopsida > Asterales > Asteraceae > Artemisia > Artemisia argyi. The sequence continues at coordinate 200,150,366 of CM060683.1, read as the reverse complement.
ATTTCTTAACTATTCAATGTTGTGCTTTCTTATGGTTAGGATGGTGTCTCGATTCGGTGTTAGATATCTTAAATGTTTTGAGACTTACTTATAATTCTCAGATGCTTTATAACTATCTTTTTTACTAGCATTGCCAAATTTGACACTAAGTAGTAAATGTCTTATTGGTGCCACTTATTTACTTGTTTCTTTGTCGATAAAATTTTATGAATATAACTACATTTAATTAGATTGTATATTGTTTTTACTAGAGTTTTGCTTTATTTTCATCTATTATATTATAACTTAGGAATGCCGTTAAGGATCGATAATGGAGTTAGCATCAGAATTCACAACAATAGCCAACAAGTTTAAGATGAAACTGAAGTAGGTTCTAACTTGTCTAACAACACTCAAGGCATTTACTTTTTATGTGGTTTGCTGTATTGGCACATTATAATTTCTTACTTTCTTAGAATATTTGTTAATTACGAGTTTTGTTTCCTTTTGTAGTTCCACACAGAAGAGTTAAAGGGCCAGCATTTATGCCAAAAGTTTGGAGCAAAATCGAAGAGGATCGTATTAGTGTTTTATTTAATAGATATGGGCAACCTGTTGACAAGAAAACAACTAGTACATTGACCCATTTCAATGGTTCCCTTGCAAGGATAGGAAAGTTTTGCAAGCTTCACAAACGATGGAACAAAGTTAAGAATGCTAAGAAACGGATTTTGCTAGACACGTTACATGTACGTTAGGAAGTATCACATATTTTACTCATTGAGATAATTACTTCTTCAAGTGACGACATTCTTTTTTCAGGACAAATTTGAATTCCCCTTTGTTCTGATGACTGGATTTTAAAATCGTTTGGGAGGAAAGTGAAGAACTGGAGGGCAAGAGTTAAAAAGGAGTACTATGATCCAACTTTGTCATTTCATGAACAGATTAACTCCAAGCCAAACTGTGTGCTTGCGTATCAGTGGAAGAAACTTGTTAAGTCGTGGAATAAAGGAAAGTCTAAGGTATGAGATATAATTTTTAACGTTGAATAATAATTTTTATTTTTAGTTTAACTCCTTACTCTTCTACTTCAGAGACTCAGTGAAAAAAAAATAAGGCCAATAGAGCAAAAAAGAAGATGGTGCAAGTCACGGGTAAAACAAGTTATGCTCATGTTCATGAAAGACAAAAGGTATTTCTATATTACTGTGCAAGTGTTGATGTTATATATGCAAATGTGTTAAGAGATTGCATAAGGTGTAAATACAAAAACTAATAAAATCATTCTTCTAATAGCCTTAGCTAAGGTAATACTGTAATGGTGAATTTGGAGGGAAAGGGAGTTTGTTGTAATCTTTAGTTAACCTTTAGTTCATGTGTATCGCATCTACAACTAACTGTATGTGGTCACACACAATGCGGATATGACACCATTATATCAACTAAAAGGCTTCATGGGTTAGTTCGCCTAGTTACAAACTTATTTTTGGACTTGGTTCTGCACTTTGTATATTTTATTTGCACTTAATAAATAATTCAACAACTGTCACTTCTGTGTGGATAAAATAACTAATATTGTTTAGAATATGGTCCCTAGCTATCTTGTTTTGTGTGTGTTTTAACCTTTAAATAGTTGTCATTTGTCATTTTGAAATGGTCAATTATTGTTGCATGTAAGTATCTGACGCAAAAATAAATTTAGGTAATTTATCTCTGAAACATGTAATCTTGGGACGTGCAACAACGAGAAAGGTGTTGTTCCATGCTTGCTTTTCGAATGCCATTGTATGTACCAGCCTTATAGCTTCAATTATCACATATCTAATTGTCATTTGTGTTGAAAGATATTTATGCATTCCATAGTTATAAATTGATTTATTTCCATTTCTTGCAAGTTCAGTAGTATAAAGGTGTCACGTTTAACTTATTTAATACTTTTTTATAAAGGAACAAATGGAAAAATTGACTACTCAACTTTCAGAGGATGAACGGGATGAGCTTGGACCTCAAGATATATATGCTAAAGTAACGGGTAATGATAATTAAGAATGGAACCGCAGAGACGTATGGGCTACTGCTGAACGGCTTAGCGCTGAATTGGCTCAGTGTAAAGCGAGGGAAACACTTTGTTTGTTATTTCATGTTATTGTCACGTGATGGCTCAAGATCATCCTCTAGTTGTTCCTGTTATTGTTGCATGATGGATTAAGTCTACTTTTATTTCCTACTATTTATGCTGAATTTTGTAAGACTTTTATCTTGGATATTGAAATGAAATCTTTTCTTGCTTATTGTATTATATGGCTTCTATTTTAAATTTTTTTTTTTTTAGTACTGTTAAATATGTTACATAAAAAAGAAGTGTTTTATGATGTCACTTATTAGAACACTAATGCTATTAACTAAACATGGAATAAAATGTCTTCTATAACATCAAATTTGGTCCTAACAAAGCACCTATGTATTAGGACCCTTTTCTTGGTGCTAAAATATGACTCTATCCGTTATGTTTTCGTCCTATGAAAATGTGTGTTAGGACCTCTGAAAGTGTCCCAAAACATAACAAATTGGTTAACGTATATTAGAACACCAGATTGCATCCTATAATGTGATCTATTAGGACGTCATTTTGGTCGCATAAACATTTTTATAGGACCAAAGAATTAGTTTTAAAATGTTCAAGTTTATTAGGACGTCGATAAAGGTCCTAAATATCTATTACAACCCCTTCCTATGGGACACTTTTATTTTGGTCCTATTATGCTAAAAGTCCTATAAACTATTATTTTAGGACACTAACAGGCGTCCTATAAGCCCCCTTTTCTTGTAGTAGCATGGTGGAATTAAGATAAGCACAAGATATAGACAACCAACACATAGACATATTGATTGAATTAGAAGAACACTTATCTCAATAGCACATGTAAGGTTTCAAGGGCTAAAAACCCTTGAAAAACCTGTAAAGTTCGTATATGGTTCGGCCTTAGGGTTTCTCCAAACTTGTTCCTTTCAATGAATGAAAATTAGAAAACTATATATAGAAAATAGAGGCTGACGGCGTCAAGAACATTCTTGTGACGCCGTCATCTCACCGCCAAAATAATTCTCGGACTGCCTTGATCTACATCTGAGGCCGTCACGTTATACACTTTTCCAGGCCGTCACGTTTTTAACTCTTGACACTCTTCCTTGTGACGCCTTCATTTCAGTACTGGGCCGTCATGATTTTTACTCTTGACGCCGTCAAATTGTTACTCTTGACGCCGTCAAACACTGTTCCCAGCTTGGAAAATTAAGTCTTTGGCGTTTTCTTCACTTTTATGCTTCAAAAACGTCCGAATTGCTTCCTTTTCCAGATTTCACTCCCAAAGTACCTAAAATTACAAAAGGAATGATTTAGGGCAATATTTGATCAAATAAATTCAATTCCGGGCTTAAATGACCCCCTAAAAGTGGTTTATTTTTCGCCTCATCACTATCTATTGGAAAATTGATTTTAGCACATCATTTTGTGAAAACAAATTTGGAAAATTTTAATTGACATAGCATTCATTGGGTAAATAACAAACTATGCCTCATTTTGTTTTAATTTAATTGTCACTTTTATAGTAAAATGTAAAATTTTAATTGACATAGCATTCTTGTGTAAATAACAAACTATACCTCATTTTGTATTAATCTGATAACAAACTATACCTCACTTTGTATTAATCTGATTATCACCTTTATAGTAAACTCTTTCTCTCTCTTTTAACTGTAAAACGGACGAGGGATGGACCTATTTGATTCAGATGTTTGTGACCTCACCTGTTTAATTCTGGATTGTTTTTGACCCTTCTCTGGCCACCTCCAAATGTACATTTTAGCAAGATGTGAACACTTGACTTCTTATGAGAAAACCCAAAAAACTTACCGCTAGGCCATTTGATGGTGGTTACTTCACTATCTCTTCTCTTAGTTTAATAGCATGATATTTTTCTTAATCATATACTATTCGAATTTGTGACTTTTCCTTTCTTTTCATATTTTTATTTGTATCATTTTTTTTTATTTAGTCTTAAATTTAAGCCCTTTTTTAAAAGTAAAAATGAATATGACATCAAGTTAGATAATATTTAGTTTGCAGTATGTGTGTTTATTTAGGCAAAACAAGTCTTTTGAGGTCTTGCCTTGGCATGTGTCATATATGCTTGGCAGTTTGGGCGTGGTTTAATTAATTAATTTTTTTTTAATAACACCAAACCAACGACATAGAATGCTAACGATTTTTTTCTTTTTTTCTTTTTTTAACCTTTACGATTTAAGGGCTAGGAATTGATTCTAGTTATGTTAGTTTGAAGAGATAGAGTGTGAGTGTGTATAGTTTAGGTTACTGTAAAATATGGGTAAAGAAGAAATTATAATAAATGAAAGGTTTGTGATTGGTTAGTTGTTTTAGTCTTAAAGTTGAATTAGACTCGCAACTTAAATAATTTTTCATGTGGTATAAGGAGGTGTGAAAAGTTTTACATGCATGACAAATTCTCTAAAGATATTTTATTAGTGAAACCCTTTATCAAAAAGATTCATTAAAGATTAAATAGACAAATCGCGATGATTCATTTTTTATCAAATTAAAAAAATTCACTTTCATCATTTTTTTTTAAAATTAAATATCTCACAAACCGTAATTATTACACGAAACGAATCACATCATCGCGACGGGAATTAAAATTTGATTTTTGAAATCACACGTGACTTTTAAAATAGCAAATCACAAGTGATTTCACAAATCACATTTGATTTTTCAAAGCAAAAATTTCAACACCAGAATGATTTCACATATCACATGGTATTAGTGATTTAAGAGACAACGTCTAAATTTTAGCTATAATTGGATGCCAAATATGTGTTATTTCTTAAAAAATAGAGTAACACAATATTGACAGAGGCTTTACTAGTTTTCTTCTACCTCTTCCGGATGGGTGACTTTTATTTATTTATTTATTGAAAAACAAGTAAAGGAAAATTTAAAGATCGTTTCATGCTTAGGATAATAGCATTGTCTTTTCTCTCTTCTTTGGCTAAGAAGAGGAAGAAAGCTATAAATTACAACATTAGAACTTCATTTTACAGCAACTTTGACACTGGTCAATGAAGGCCAACATGAGAAACGAAAGATAAAACCGAAGTCACTAAAGCACGACACAAAATTAGATATTCCGGTGTATTTTTCTAAAAGTGATTGTTGTAAAATTCAATTCAATTGAATTCGATACATACACGTTACGATTTACATAGCTAATACGGCCTTAATTGTTAATAAGGACATAAATGTATCATAGGGAAATTGTCAAACGACATAGATTTATCACGGAAAAATGGATGAAACATACCGGATATATAGAAACCATGAAGATGTAAAGTCACCAATATAAGTATTTCGAACATGTAGTTCACAATTACTTTTTATTCATAAAGTCACATCTTGTTTCAACTAGATGAATCACGCTGGACTAAAAACACAACTTACTTTTGATTAGTGCGACGAGATCTATAGATTAACCATAGTGTATTGGCGAGGTCTAAGTTTGTAATCTCTTGTAGTGAAAAAGGCTTCGCTTTGAAAACTTTCTAAAGGAACTCACCGTTTAACATTTGAGATGAGTTTTCTAGGAACAGATGTAACAATTCGCATTTTCGGATTACTATTCATTTCTACTATTCACTATTACTATTCACTTTTTACTATTCGCTTTCACTATTCACTCCCGAAATTTTTATTTCATATTCTCGTAAGTTAAACTATTTTAATGATAATCCGAGAGTTTGACACTCGTCGGATCATTTCTGCAAAAATCACGAAACCGTGTCCGAGATTTACTTTTAGGTTTAAACGTCATTCCAGCATCCCGATATGTCCATAAAACACTATAAACAATAGAAATATGATTTTCTCTCATTTTACGACAATTCCAAAAGTTTTGGAATTTTACGTTTTCCAGTTCAGCTTTTTATGCGTTTTAGACCCGCGTTTCCAGTTTTAACAGCGTTTAAGCAACCCGATAGAACTTATCACTTATTAAATATGCTAATGTAGGTTATATTAATAAGTTATAATATATTTATAAGTTTCATATTTTTAGGATACCCTATTTTAAGTTTCATGACTTAACGACTTACTATTATGATTACCGGGACCAAAACTCACTCCGTAAGCTAGATAATACCAAGTTTATGTATCTAGTCACCCTATACTACTCTTGGCCGACTATAGGGGGGGGGGGGATTCATCCCTAATGTGTTCTAATTTTAAGCCTTGATCTCCTAGATGCATAACAAGTGTCTTTAGGAAGCAAAATTGATAACATCTAGCCTACCAAAGTAAGCTCCTCATTTTAGTATAAAAGGAAGTCATCCCCTCTCCTCTTTGCTCATTCAAACGACCCAAGCACCATAAAAACATCATTTTGATCATTTTTCTTTCAAATTTAATCCATCACAAGTGTTAGTCTTATGTTCCTTGTTGATTCCTAGTTCCATTTATACCATAAATCACCATAAACAACACCATAATCTCATCATCATTCCATGATTGATTTAGAAGCTACACAAAGGTGCTAGGGCTGAGTTAAGAAGGATATTACAAGGGCTACCTATGGTTAGAATCAAGTGATTAAAAGATTTGTAATCTAGGGATAAAGGATTGAAAGCTAGGGTTTTTGATTGAAGGATTTAGATCCTGTCTTAGTTCATGAGTTCCCTTTTCATTAAGGCCAAAAGTTGTAAGCAAACCCTAACATACTTTCTTACTGAATATCATTTTCATGCTTATTATATTTCATTCATTCTATATATGGTCTTTGTGTTATGTTCATGATGTATAAAAGCTATTAAAACGAGTTTTGGAAACTATATATTAACTTATGTTAAGTAAACAAGAAAACTAGTGACTTATATTGAGAACCACGACCAAAATAGTATAACCATGATATGAAACACTTACCTACGGTTATAGAGGACTTAAAAAGGAAAACATATCAATTTGAATCACCTAAAACGAGTACACGAGTCAAAAGTTATGGCTAAAAGAAGTTAGCGAAACCAAAACGCCGGAACTGCCTAAAACCAACCTGTTAGCATTCTGACCTTTTTGAAAGTGGCACTTGTGCTCCGATTCATCAAAAAGTTAAAACACGAAAGTTGTCCAGAACGATGTTTTCGTTCAGGAGCAAAGAAGCTCGAGCCCTGAAAACGCTTTACGAGTGATATTTTTCTTCAAATTCTTAACAACCCATTTTTATACCAAATGACCATGTAATAGTTATGGTTAATTGAAACCAAGAGGTCTAATGACCTAAAGCCAAGACCACAACCATGGCTAAGGCCAAGGTTGAGTCTCAAGCCCATGGTAACAACGACCAAGGTCACGGCAAAGCCATGGCTAAAGACCATATAAACTTACCTAGGCGAAAACGTGAACTAAAGAGTTAATGGCAATATAAACATCCAATTTGGATCTACTCCATCAAAATAACCATGAGACTCATTGTAATAACAATCTTCATGTAAAAGTAAACTTTCCTAAGTTTATTTAAATATTGGAACATGTAACTTTTTCGGATCAAAAACTTAAATATATTTTATCAAATACTACAATAGAAGGGAGCCTCATGTGAGGGGTTCATTAAGTAAGCCGTCGAGATGAGTTGTGTAACACCCCCAATTCATGGTTGCAGCGGAATTCAAACTGGGTGTTACTCGATGGCACAATAGTCACAATGATAGAAAACGAACTCCAATTGAGTCGTTTTAAAAGATTTATCATTCAAATTATATAAATATCAGAGATTACAAAATGAGGTCCCAATTGGTTCCATGTTTACAATGTATAATAAATGAGTTTTGAATGATAATAAAATTTATAGCGCTCTTGAGTATCCGTGTCCTTCCGTGCCATCCTTGATCGTCATGAACCTGAAATACATGCTTGAGAGGTCAACACAAAGGTTGAGTGATATTCATAGAGTTTGTTTAATGTTTGAACACAATATGTTGGTAGTTTGAGCTATAGACTCACACCAATGTTTGGAAAGCAAAATAGGTAGGCTATGTTGTTATACGCCCATAAAATGTATTATACACTAAGCTTGTGACACCAAAACGTTAACGTGTACCAATATCAATCGGCGGAGTTATCCCGGTAGGTACTTTGCCGTCATACCTAATGTCTCAAATATTAATGCATTTGTTTGAACTTAGTCAATACAAATGGGATTCGTCAATCCCAATAGGCCTATTCACAATATTCGCGCTCACTTGCAAGTAACCCTCGCAAGTGATTAAATGGTTCATAATAAGGGATCTTGGTTTGGCAAGGATGTTACTTAGTGATAATAAAACAATCAGGCAAGCATACAATTTAAAAACATTGTGCTCGGTTAAAAATAGCATGTATTCCCCCCAAGGGTTTGTAAAACATTGAAGTAATGTAAAGTGGGGCTATGAACTCACCTTAAGTTAAGATAGCAAGTAATGAATGTAACGGTTGAATCGTGAAGGTTTCTACGAGCAACCTATAATCGAATGATTCGACTTAGGATCGGAGTGAAGTATATGAAGTAGTGCCTCTATATATATATCTTGCATTATAGTCCATGATGTGGTATGATGTATATTGTAAGTCCTTGAAAGAAAAGATTCATGAAACATGTATGTTTTGTATATCGTTTACTACCGTTCGGGCCGACATAATTCAGAAGTCATGTTAGTAAGCGTTCGAGGAGCCAGGACACTTTAACTCGTAAATCCACAACTCAACTCGACGGCTTACATAATGAACTCCTCACATGAGGCTCCCTACTATTGTAGTAGTTGATGAAATATATAGATATAAGTTTTGATCCGAAAGGTTACATGTCCGATATTTGAATAAACTTAGGAAAGTTTATTAGTACATGAAGATTGTTATTAGGGTATGTTTCATAAGTTTTGTATGACCATTTTCTCTTGGTAATATCTCATGGTTCCCTTTTAAGTGAAGTAGATCCAAATTGCTTGTTCAAGTTCTCGTCAACTCTTTATTTCATGTTTACGCCTATGAAAGTTGGTATGGTCATTTCGTCATGGCCTAGCCATGACCTTTGGTCCTTGTTTCAAGGTCATGAGACACAACCTTGGCTCTATCCATGGTTGTGGTCTTGATTATAGGTCATAAGACCTCTTGTTCCTTTCAAAGTATAACCATAATCTTGTGACTTTCGCCTAAAAATGGGCTGTTTAGAATTTGAAGAATTTTATCACTCGGAAAGTGTTTTTAGGTCTCGAGCTTCTTTGTTCCTGATCGAAAACGTCGTTCCGGACAACTTTCGTGTTTTAACTTTTTGATGAATCGGACCAGAAGTGGGACTTTCAAAACCCAAATTTGATCAGAATGGTATTTGGCAGTTTGCCGAAAAGTTTTGGTAACTTCAAATGGGCGTAACTTTTGACTCGTATACTCGTTTTAGGTGGTTCAAATTGCTATGGTTTCCTTGTTAAGTCCTCTACTGTAATATGTAAGGATCCAATATCATAATTTTACCATTTTGGTTGTGGTTTTCCAAGAAAGTCACTAGTTTGCTTATTATAGTAACTTGTCTTATCAATCATTAACAATAACTTGTTTTGCTCACTGTTATACATCATGGACATAACTACAAGACATAATATAGCAAGAATAACATGTAAATAACATGAACATGATTATTTAACAAGAATCAAGTTAGGGTTTGGCTTACAACTTTTGGCTTTCAACAAAGAAAGGAAAGTTAACATGTAAGGATAGAACTTTGATAGACTTGCTTCAACCCACTTCACTTCATGCAATCTTTCTACTCTTGTAATCTTGAAAGAGAGATGATGAAAATTGAGGTGACTTGAGTGGATTCAAACTCAAGAGAAATCACCAAAGTTTCTAAGGATTTGAAGTAGTTTTGATGAATCAAAACTAAACTAGGGTTTATGTATGGATATAGCACTTGATTTCTTGGATGGAACTTGAAGTAAATGAGCTAAGGATGAGATGATGGTGTGTTTTTATGTATGTGGGTCGTTGGAATGGCCAAGGAGGGGAAGGAGAGGCATTTATATGCAAATGAGGAGGTTACATTGTTGACTAGTCAACACTTGGAGGCCAAGTTGAACACATGTTCACATCTTAAGGCTCCTAGCATGAGATCAAGACACACAAGGCTGAATTCCCCCCCTAGGTCAGTTCCTAAACTTGGGGGACAAGGTGTGGACTTTGCTTGGTATTATCCTAAGTATTAGGAAGAGTTTTGACTCCGGGAAATGACAACCATAAATGATTAGGCCTCAAAACGTAAAACCGGGTGTCGTAAAATTATGGAACTTTAAAGTATTGTTAGACATGTCCATATGTCCCATAATAAAATATAAAATGAGTGGTAGGTTCCATTTGGGTGGTAAAACCCTGCTAAAAACTGGGAACACGGGTCTAAAACGCGTAATACGTAAAACGTACGAATATTGCGTAAAATTGAGAAAAGTAAAATGTTACTTTTCTAATGTGATAAATATGATTTAAAATGACTTATAATGTCTAGACTGGGCTCAGTCTAGTGTCGGTTGGTATTAAATGTCTTTTAGACATCAAACCGTAAGCCTAAAAATCAAGGAATGACTTATAACATCAAGGGATGATTTTTGGTCAATGGAGGAGGGAAAAATATGTTGACTTTTTCTAATAAGTTGAAAACTCAAATCGTCTTAGAAAAATGTTTTGTGGTCTAACGGTTAATCGCCCATACGGTTAAGCGTGCTCATGCGAGATTAGTACAGGCTTGGGTGACCTGCCGGGAAGTCTTTGGTCATGTTTTTCTCAGTCACGATTAATTCTCAAATAAATCATGAGTGTGTCAAACATTTTTCTGATGCGGGGTCACTTAACGCGGTCGAATTTCGTTGTGCGTAGAATTTCTGAATGTCGTTTTACCCTAAAACGTGTAATTCCTTAATAACTTTCACGAAAGTGAGCTTATGAAAGTTAAACTTTTAATTTGCCATGGAAATGATTTATCACTCGAGAATATCAAATAAAAATCAACTTTCGGGAAAGTTTTCGGGAAAAATGAATAGTAAAAATGAATAGTGAAATTTTCCGGGAAAAGTAATTAACCTGAAATTGCGAATTGTTACAGTCTCTACCCCTTACGGGGAACTTCGTCCCGAAGTTCTATGTGTGTCATATGTTGGAGTGGTGTCGATAAAGATGTGTGGTTACTTATGAGGACCACAGTCTGGAATTACTAGTGATGTAGTTTGATTTGTCTCAGAATATGGTGTGTCAATAGAGATTGATAACATGGTTGAATATCAGTAGAGATCCATATAATAGTCGAATATCAAAGAAAATTGATATAGCAGTCGATTATTAATAGAAATTGATATAGTAGTTGTATAGAAATTGATATAGTTAAATATCAAAATGGAAATTGATATAGTTGTCAAGTATCAATAGTAATTGATATAACAGTTGAACAACAATAGCAATTTACATAGGAATCCAATAAATGGAAATTGATATAGTAGTGGAATATCAATGGAAATTGGGATAGTAGTCGCAATCATAGTCTAGTAGGTAATCGGTTGTTGTACCTAGTGTTTATGTCATGGTTTGAAGCGATGTCGGTGAAAAGATAGGATTTCTTGTGGCGAATATAATGTAGGTATCATGCCATACCCGAGCAATGTAATGTAGGTATCATGCCATACCCGAGCAATGTAATGTAGGTATCAAGCCATACCCGAGCAATGTAATGTAGGTTGACTTCATACTTATGTTATTTCGGATATAAATAAGCCCACTTGTTTATAATTCTTTATTTACATAGAGAGGCATCCCAAACAATGTAACTAAAGGAATATAAACGTATGGTTCGATGATTTATAATTTCTTTATTTAAATGAAAAGGCATCCCAATCCATTCAAATAAGGACATTATAAATCATCCTACTCAAGAATTCCCGACACAACATTCATACTTAGCCGGTGAGTTACAAGGTAGTGTATTACGAGATGATACTGGTATTCCAAAAGTACAAGATGAATATTCAAACTTGTAAAGCTGATGAGGGTACTTGTGGTGTAACTAAGGATGATTTGATCTTTAAAAGTGCATCAAGATCTGTTAATGAGCTTGTGTTTGCCACGGTTGTGAAGATAATGATGTGATATGTTGATGAACAAAAGTGTGTAGTGTATGCTTAACATTAATACTCTTAGGTATAGATGTTGAGTTTGTTTTGAAAATCTTAAGAGATTTTAAAAGTTTATGATGGAATGGTATCCTTAGGACCTAAACAGGATAGTACTTCTACAGGATGAAGAGAATAATTGATAACTATCCCAAGATAGTAGTTCGGATTATCTCATAAATGAAAAATTTCAAGAATGAAATTAGGTAACACAAATAAGGTGTTAAGATTTCGCTGAGTGGTAAGACATTATCGTGTCTCTAGATTGTTTTAATGTATTCTGGTGGTTTATCGTGTTCATGTAGGAAATCAATCTAAACATAACCCTAATACAACTATTCTCAGTATTTGAAAATTCTAAGTCGAATATAGTTAGTCAGACTATATTCCACTGTCCCTAGGTTAAATATAGGTGACTAGTCTATATTTAGCCAAGGTTCGATAAAATTTTCAAATACCTAAATTAGGTATACTTGTGATATGTCCGTTGATTTTGGGAACTGTTCACTAAACAAAGGCGATGTCAAACCCTTAAGTTGCAAGTCCCGTCCATACAAGACTTGTAACGTATGTTTTCATATTCCATTGCATAGAAGGTAGTAAGGGTAGATACGTATGGAAAGGAAGTTTTAAGTAGTTCTAAAATAGAACATACTTGGCCAGGATCACGAACTTTTAATAATGAAGGTTTCATAAGAAAACTTTGATGAATGTAGAGAAAGTTCAGCTTTTGTCGATGATGGATTAGTTTGTCCTTTAGAAATCTCATATTTCTTGTTTTGAAATCGATAGATTGTGACGGGTTTTTGATATCATAAGAAATGATATTGATGATGTGATGGAATAATTCTAGAGACCATTTGCACAAAACTCAATGTCTCGGAAGTAGGTTAGACCATTGTGCAATTCACAATGTCTGGGAAGTAGGTTAGGCCATTGTGTGACTCAAAACATTTGAGAAATGATTAAGACCATTGTATCATACAATGTCTTGGAAAATGAATGAGACCATTGTATCTCACAATGTCTTGGAAAATGAATGAGGCCATTGTATCTCACAATGTTTTGAAAAATGAATGAGACCATTGTATCTCACAATGTCTTGGAAAATGAATGAGACCATTGTATCTCACAATGTCTTGGAAAATGAATGAGACCATTGTAATCAGTTACAATGTCTTGGACATATAATGTTGGAGTAGGAACATGATTGGGAGAGTGTGGCTGTGCCGAAATGCCTTAGAATAGGCATACACCGATATGTTTAGTCCATTGTTTAGATAAATGATTAAAAATAAACCGAGTTTATATATCAATATACTAATATGTTCATGTAGCATAAAATGCCTAGTGTGTATATATCAATATACTTATATGTGTTCATGTAGCATAAAATGCTTAGTGTGTATATATCAATATACTTATATGTGTTCATGTAGCAAAAAATGCTTAGTGTATATATCAATATACTTATATGTGTTCATGTAGCATAAAATGCTTAGTGTGTATATATCAATATACTTATATGTGTTCATGTAGCATAAAATGCTTATGGGGAAATGCTCAAAATGGGTATATATGAATATACCAATATGTTTGTGTATCATAACATGCTTACTAAGTCCATAATCGTCTGGAGGATGGAAGACACGGAGAGCGGAAGGCTATAAAATGTTTTTGCTTGTAAGTATAGTTATAGTTTAGGTCTCAATTAGACCCGTTTCTCTATAACCATGGCTCTGGTACCAATCTGTAACACCCCCAATTCATGGTTGCAGCGGAATTCAAACTGGGTGTTACTCGATGGCACAATAGTCACAATGATAGAAAACGAACTCCTATTGAGTCGTTTTAAAAGATTTATCATTCAAATTATATAAATATCAGAGATTACAAAATGAGGTCCCAATTGGTTCCATGTTTACAATGTATAATAAATGAGTTTTGAATGATAATAAAATTTATAGCCCTCTTGAGTATCCGTGTCCTTACGTGCCATCCTTGATCGTCATGAACCTGAAATACATGCTTGAGAGGTCAACACAAAGGTTGAGTGATATTCATAGAGTTTGTTTAATGTTTGAACACAATATGTTGGTAGTTTGAGCTATAGACTCACACCAATGTTTGGAAAGCAAAATAGGTAGGCTATGTTGTTATACGCCCATAAAATGTATTATACACTAAGCTTATGACACCAAAACGTTAACGTGTACCAATATCAATCGGCGGAGTTATCCCGGTAGGTACTTTGCCGTCATACCTAATGTCTCAAATATTAATGCATTTGTTTGAACTTAGTCAATACAAATGGGATTCGTCAATCCCAATAGGCCTATTCACAATATTCGCGCTCACTTGCAAGTAACCCTCGCAAGTGATTAAATGGTTCATAATAAGGGATCTTGGTTTGGCAAGGATGTTACTTAGTGATAATAAAACAATCAGGCAAGCATACAATTTAAAAACATTGTGCTCGGTTAAAAATAGCATGTATTCCCCCCAAGGGTTTGTAAAACATTGAAGTAATGTAAAGTGGGGCTATGAACTCACCTTAAGTTAAGATAGCAAGTAATGAATGTAACAGTTGAATCGTGAAGGTTTCTACGAGCAACCTATAATCGAATGATTCGACTTAGGATCGGAGTGAAGTATATGAAGTAGTGCCTCTATATATATATCTTGCATTATAGTCCATGATGTGGTATGATGTATATTGTAAGTCCTTGAAAGAAAAGATTCATGAAACATGTATGTTTTGTATATCGTTTACTACCGTTCGGGCCGACATAATTCAGAAGTCATGTTAGTAAGCGTTCGAGGAGCCAGGACACTTTAACTCGTAAATCCACAACTCAACTCGACGGCTTACATAATGAACTCCTCACATGAGGCTCCCTACTATTGTAGTAGTTGATGAAATATATAGATATAAGTTTTGATCCGAAAGGTTACATGTCCGATATTTGAATAAACTTAGGAAAGTTTATTAGTACATGAAGATTGTTATTAGGGTATGTTTCATAAGTTTTGTATGACCATTTTCTCTTGGTAATATCTCATGGTTCCCTTTTAAGTGAAGTAGATCCAAATTGCTTGTTCAAGTTCTCGTCAACTCTTTATTTCATGTTTACGCCTATGAAAGTTGGTATGGTCATTTCGTCATGGCCTAGCCATGACCTTTGGTCCTTGTTTCAAGGTCATGAGACACAACCTTGGCTCTATCCATGGTTGTGGTCTTGATTATAGGTCATAAGACCTCTTGTTCCTTTCAAAGTATAACCATAATCTTGTGACTTTCGCCTAAAAATGGGCTGTTTAGAATTTGAAGAATTTTATCACTCGGAAAGTGTTTTTAGGTCTCGAGCTTCTTTGTTCCTGAACGAAAACGTCGTTCCGGACAACTTTCGTGTTTTAACTTTTTGATGAATCGGACCAGAAGTGGGACTTTCAAAACCCAAATTTGATCAGAATGGTATTTGGCAGTTTGCCGAAAAGTTTTGGTAACTTCAAATGGGCGTAACTTTTGACTCGTATACTCGTTTTAGGTGGTTCAAATTGCTATGGTTTCCTTGTTAAGTCCTCTACTGTAATATGTAAGGATCCAATATCATAATTTTACCATTTTGGTCGTGGTTTTCCAAGAAAGTCACTAGTTTGCTTATTATAGTAACTTGTCTTATCAATCATTAACAATAACTTGTTTTGCTCACTGTTATACATCATGGACATAACTACAAGACATAATATAGCAAGAATAACATGTAAATAACATGAACATGATTATTTAACAAGAATCAAGTTAGGGTTTGGCTTACAACTTTTGGCTTTCAACAAAGAAAGGAAAGTTAACATGTAAGGATAGAACTTTGATAGACTTGCTTCAACCCACTTCACTTCATGCAATCTTTCTACTCTTGTAATCTTGAAAGAGAGATGATGAAAATTGAGGTGACTTGAGTGGATTCAAACTCAAGAGAAATCACCAAAGTTTCTAAGGATTTGAAGTAGTTTTGATGAATCAAAACTAAACTAGGGTTTATGTATGGATATAGCACTTGATTTCTTGGATGGAACTTGAAGTAAATGAGCTAAGGATGAGATGATGGTGTGTTTTTATGTATGTGGGTCGTTGGAATGGCCAAGGAGGGGAAGGAGAGGCATTTATATGCAAATGAGGAGGTTACATTGTTGACTAGTCAACACTTGGAGGCCAAGTTGAACACATGTTCACATCTTAAGGCTCCTAGCATGAGATCAAGACACACAAGGCTGAATTCCCCCCCTAGGTCAGTTCCTAAACTTGGGGGACAAGGTGTGGACTTTGCTTGGTATTATCCTAAGTATTAGGAAGAGTTTTGACTCCGGGAAATGACAACCATAAATGATTAGGCCTCAAAACGTAAAACCGGGTGTCGTAAAATTATGGAACTTTAAAGTATTGTTAGACATGTCCATATGTCCCATAATAAAATATAAAATGAGTGGTAGGTTCCATTTGGGTGGTAAAACCCTGCTAAAAACTGGGAACACGGGTCTAAAACGCGTAATACGTAAAACGTACGAATATTGCGTAAAATTGAGAAAAGTAAAATGTTACTTTTCTAATGTGATAAATATGATTTAAAATGACTTATAATGTCTAGACTGGGCTCAGTCTAGTGTCGGTTGGTATTAAATGTCTTTTAGACATCAAACCGTAAGCCTAAAAATCAAGGAATGACTTATAACATCAAGGGATGATTTTTGGTCAATGGAGGAGGGAAAAATATGTTGACTTTTTCTAATAAGTTGAAAACTCAAATCGTCTTAGAAAAATGTTTTGTGGTCTAACGGTTAATCGCCCATACGGTTAAGCGTGCTCATGCGAGATTAGTACAGGCTTGGGTGACCTGCCGGGAAGTCTTTGGTCATGTTTTTCTCAGTCACGATTAATTCTCAAATAAATCATGAGTGTGTC
Organism: Artemisia argyi; assembly: GCA_030686995.1. Classification (NCBI taxonomy): domain Eukaryota; kingdom Viridiplantae; phylum Streptophyta; class Magnoliopsida; order Asterales; family Asteraceae; genus Artemisia; species Artemisia argyi. The sequence continues at coordinate 200,133,187 of CM060683.1, read as the reverse complement.
AAACATTTTTCTGATGCGGGGTCACTTAACGCGGTCGAATTTCGTTGTGCGTAGAATTTCTGAATGTCGTTTTACCCTAAAACGTGTAATTCCTTAATAACTTTCACGAAAGTGAGCTTATGAAAGTTAAACTTTTAATTTGCCATGGAAATGATTTATCACTCGAGAATATCAAATAAAAATCAACTTTCGGGAAAGTTTTCGGGAAAAATGAATAGTAAAAATGAATAGTGAAATTTTCCGGGAAAAGTAATTAACCTGAAATTGCGAATTGTTACAGTCTCTACCCCTTACGGGGAACTTCGTCCCGAAGTTCTATGTGTGTCATATGTTGGAGTGGTGTCGATAAAGATGTGTGGTTACTTATGAGGACCACAGTCTGGAATTACTAGTGATGTAGTTTGATTTGTCTCAGAATATGGTGTGTCAATAGAGATTGATAACATGGTTGAATATCAGTAGAGATCCATATAATAGTCGAATATCAAAGAAAATTGATATAGCAGTCGATTATTAATAGAAATTGATATAGTAGTTGTATAGAAATTGATATAGTTAAATATCAAAATGGAAATTGATATAGTTGTCAAGTATCAATAGTAATTGATATAACAGTTGAACAACAATAGCAATTTACATAGGAATCCAATAAATGGAAATTGATATAGTAGTGGAATATCAATGGAAATTGGGATAGTAGTCGCAATCATAGTCTAGTAGGTAATCGGTTGTTGTACCTAGTGTTTATGTCATGGTTTGAAGCGATGTCGGTGAAAAGATAGGATTTCTTGTGGCGAATATAATGTAGGTATCATGCCATACCCGAGCAATGTAATGTAGGTATCATGCCATACCCGAGCAATGTAATGTAGGTATCAAGCCATACCCGAGCAATGTAATGTAGGTTGACTTCATACTTATGTTATTTCGGATATAAATAAGCCCACTTGTTTATAATTCTTTATTTACATAGAGAGGCATCCCAAACAATGTAACTAAAGGAATATAAACGTATGGTTCGATGATTTATAATTTCTTTATTTAAATGAAAAGGCATCCCAATCCATTCAAATAAGGACATTATAAATCATCCTACTCAAGAATTCCCGACACAACATTCATACTTAGCCGGTGAGTTACAAGGTAGTGTATTACGAGATGATACTGGTATTCCAAAAGTACAAGATGAATATTCAAACTTGTAAAGCTGATGAGGGTACTTGTGGTGTAACTAAGGATGATTTGATCTTTAAAAGTGCATCAAGATCTGTTAATGAGCTTGTGTTTGCCACGGTTGTGAAGATAATGATGTGATATGTTGATGAACAAAAGTGTGTAGTGTATGCTTAACATTAATACTCTTAGGTATAGATGTTGAGTTTGTTTTGAAAATCTTAAGAGATTTTAAAAGTTTATGATGGAATGGTATCCTTAGGACCTAAACAGGATAGTACTTCTACAGGATGAAGAGAATAATTGATAACTATCCCAAGATAGTAGTTCGGATTATCTCATAAATGAAAAATTTCAAGAATGAAATTAGGTAACACAAATAAGGTGTTAAGATTTCGCTGAGTGGTAAGACATTATCGTGTCTCTAGATTGTTTTAATGTATTCTGGTGGTTTATCGTGTTCATGTAGGAAATCAATCTAAACATAACCCTAATACAACTATTCTCAGTATTTGAAAATTCTAAGTCGAATATAGTTAGTCAGACTATATTCCACTGTCCCTAGGTTAAATATAGGTGACTAGTCTATATTTAGCCAAGGTTCGATAAAATTTTCAAATACCTAAATTAGGTATACTTGTGATATGTCCGTTGATTTTGGGAACTGTTCACTAAACAAAGGCGATGTCAAACCCTTAAGTTGCAAGTCCCGTCCATACAAGACTTGTAACGTATGTTTTCATATTCCATTGCATAGAAGGTAGTAAGGGTAGATACGTATGGAAAGGAAGTTTTAAGTAGTTCTAAAATAGAACATACTTGGCCAGGATCACGAACTTTTAATAATGAAGGTTTCATAAGAAAACTTTGATGAATGTAGAGAAAGTTCAGCTTTTGTCGATGATGGATTAGTTTGTCCTTTAGAAATCTCATATTTCTTGTTTTGAAATCGATAGATTGTGACGGGTTTTTGATATCATAAGAAATGATATTGATGATGTGATGGAATAATTCTAGAGACCATTTGCACAAAACTCAATGTCTCGGAAGTAGGTTAGACCATTGTGCAATTCACAATGTCTGGGAAGTAGGTTAGGCCATTGTGTGACTCAAAACATTTGAGAAATGATTAAGACCATTGTATCATACAATGTCTTGGAAAATGAATGAGACCATTGTATCTCACAATGTCTTGGAAAATGAATGAGGCCATTGTATCTCACAATGTTTTGAAAAATGAATGAGACCATTGTATCTCACAATGTCTTGGAAAATGAATGAGACCATTGTATCTCACAATGTCTTGGAAAATGAATGAGACCATTGTAATCAGTTACAATGTCTTGGACATATAATGTTGGAGTAGGAACATGATTGGGAGAGTGTGGCTGTGCCGAAATGCCTTAGAATAGGCATACACCGATATGTTTAGTCCATTGTTTAGATAAATGATTAAAAATAAACCGAGTTTATATATCAATATACTAATATGTTCATGTAGCATAAAATGCCTAGTGTGTATATATCAATATACTTATATGTGTTCATGTAGCATAAAATGCTTAGTGTGTATATATCAATATACTTATATGTGTTCATGTAGCAAAAAATGCTTAGTGTATATATCAATATACTTATATGTGTTCATGTAGCATAAAATGCTTAGTGTGTATATATCAATATACTTATATGTGTTCATGTAGCATAAAATGCTTATGGGGAAATGCTCAAAATGGGTATATATGAATATACCAATATGTTTGTGTATCATAACATGCTTACTAAGTCCATAATCGTCTGGAGGATGGAAGACACGGAGAGCGGAAGGCTATAAAATGTTTTTGCTTGTAAGTATAGTTATAGTTTAGGTCTCAATTAGACCCGTTTCTCTATAACCATGGCTCTGGTACCAATCTGTAACACCCCCAATTCATGGTTGCAGCGGAATTCAAACTGGGTGTTACTCGATGGCACAATAGTCACAATGATAGAAAACGAACTCCAATTGAGTCGTTTTAAAAGATTTATCATTCAAATTATATAAATATCAGAGATTACAAAATGAGGTCCCAATTGGTTCCATGTTTACAATGTATAATAAATGAGTTTTGAATGATAATAAAATTTATAGCCCTCTTGAGTATCCGTGTCCTTCCGTGCCATCCTTGATCGTCATGAACCTGAAATACATGCTTGAGAGGTCAACACAAAGGTTGAGTGATATTCATAGAGTTTGTTTAATGTTTGAACACAATATGTTGGTAGTTTGAGCTATAGACTCACACCAATGTTTGGAAAGCAAAATAGGTAGGCTATGTTGTTATACGCCCATAAAATGTATTATACACTAAGCTTATGACACCAAAACGTTAACGTGTACCAATATCAATCGGCGGAGTTATCCCGGTAGGTACTTTGCCGTCATACCTAATGTCTCAAATATTAATGCATTTGTTTGAACTTAGTCAATACAAATGGGATTCGTCAATCCCAATAGGCCTATTCACAATATTCGCGCTCACTTGCAAGTAACCCTCGCAAGTGATTAAATGGTTCATAATAAGGGATCTTGGTTTGGCAAGGATGTTACTTAGTGATAATAAAACAATCAGGCAAGCATACAATTTAAAAACATTGTGCTCGGTTAAAAATAGCATGTATTCCCCCCAAGGGTTTGTAAAACATTGAAGTAATGTAAAGTGGGGCTATGAACTCACCTTAAGTTAAGATAGCAAGTAATGAATGTAACGGTTGAATCGTGAAGGTTTCTACGAGCAACCTATAATCGAATGATTCGACTTAGGATCGGAGTGAAGTATATGAAGTAGTGCCTCTATATATATATCTTGCATTATAGTCCATGATGTGGTATGATGTATATTGTAAGTCCTTGAAAGAAAAGATTCATGAAACATGTATGTTTTGTATATCGTTTACTACCGTTCGGGCCGACATAATTCAGAAGTCATGTTAGTAAGCGTTCGAGGAGCCAGGACACTTTAACTCGTAAATCCACAACTCAACTCGACGGCTTACATAATGAACTCCTCACATGAGGCTCCCTACTATTGTAGTAGTTGATGAAATATATAGATATAAGTTTTGATCCGAAAGGTTACATGTCCGATATTTGAATAAACTTAGGAAAGTTTATTAGTACATGAAGATTGTTATTAGGGTATGTTTCATAAGTTTTGTATGACCATTTTCTCTTGGTAATATCTCATGGTTCCCTTTTAAGTGAAGTAGATCCAAATTGCTTGTTCAAGTTCTCGTCAACTCTTTATTTCATGTTTACGCCTATGAAAGTTGGTATGGTCATTTCGTCATGGCCTAGCCATGACCTTTGGTCCTTGTTTCAAGGTCATGAGACACAACCTTGGCTCTATCCATGGTTGTGGTCTTGATTATAGGTCATAAGACCTCTTGTTCCTTTCAAAGTATAACCATAATCTTGTGACTTTCGCCTAAAAATGGGCTGTTTAGAATTTGAAGAATTTTATCACTCGGAAAGTGTTTTTAGGTCTCGAGCTTCTTTGTTCCTGAACGAAAACGTCGTTCCGGACAACTTTCGTGTTTTAACTTTTTGATGAATCGGACCAGAAGTGGGACTTTCAAAACCCAAATTTGATCAGAATGGTATTTGGCAGTTTGCCGAAAAGTTTTGGTAACTTCAAATGGGCGTAACTTTTGACTCGTATACTCGTTTTAGGTGGTTCAAATTGCTATGGTTTCCTTGTTAAGTCCTCTACTGTAATATGTAAGGATCCAATATCATAATTTTACCATTTTGGTCGTGGTTTTCCAAGAAAGTCACTAGTTTGCTTATTATAGTAACTTGTCTTATCAATCATTAACAATAACTTGTTTTGCTCACTGTTATACATCATGGACATAACTACAAGACATAATATAGCAAGAATAACATGTAAATAACATGAACATGATTATTTAACAAGAATCAAGTTAGGGTTTGGCTTACAACTTTTGGCTTTCAACAAAGAAAGGAAAGTTAACATGTAAGGATAGAACTTTGATAGACTTGCTTCAACCCACTTCACTTCATGCAATCTTTCTACTCTTGTAATCTTGAAAGAGAGATGATAAAAATTGAGGTAACTTGAGTGGATTCAAACTCAAGAGAAATCACCAAAGTTTCTAAGGATTTGAAGTAGTTTTGATGAATCAAAACTAAACTAGGGTTTATGTATGGATATAGCACTTGATTTCTTGGATGGAACTTGAAGTAAATGAGCTAAGGATGAGATGATGGTGTGTTTTTATGTATGTGGGTCGTTGGAATGGCCAAGGAGGGGAAGGAGAGGCATTTATATGCAAATGAGGAGGTTACATTGTTGACTAGTCAACACTTGGAGGCCAAGTTGAACACATGTTCACATCTTAAGGCTCCTAGCATGAGATCAAGACACACAAGGCTGAATTCCCCCCCTAGGTCAGTTCCTAAACTTGGGGGACAAGGTGTGGACTTTGCTTGGTATTATCCTAAGTATTAGGAAGAGTTTTGACTCCGGGAAATGACAACCATAAATGATTAGGCCTCAAAACGTAAAACCGGGTGTCGTAAAATTATGGAACTTTAAAGTATTGTTAGACATGTCCATATGTCCCATAATAAAATATAAAATGAGTGGTAGGTTCCATTTGGGTGGTAAAACCCTGCTAAAAACTGGGAACACGGGTCTAAAACGCGTAATACGTAAAACGTACGAATATTGCGTAAAATTGAGAAAAGTAAAATGTTACTTTTCTAATGTGATAAATATGATTTAAAATGACTTATAATGTCTAGACTGGGCTCAGTCTAGTGTCGGTTGGTATTAAATGTCTTTTAGACATCAAACCGTAAGCCTAAAAATCAAGGAATGACTTATAACATCAAGGGATGATTTTTGGTCAATGGAGGAGGGAAAAATATGTTGACTTTTTCTAATAAGTTGAAAACTCAAATCGTCTTAGAAAAATGTTTTGTGGTCTAACGGTTAATCGCCCATACGGTTAAGCGTGCTCATGCGAGATTAGTACAGGCTTGGGTGACCTGCCGGGAAGTCTTTGGTCATGTTTTTCTCAGTCACGATTAATTCTCAAATAAATCATGAGTGTGTCAAACATTTTTCTGATGCGGGGTCACTTAACGCGGTCGAATTTCGTTGTGCGTAGAATTTCTGAATGTCGTTTTACCCTAAAACGTGTAATTCCTTAATAACTTTCACGAAAGTGAGCTTATGAAAGTTAAACTTTTAATTTGCCATGGAAATGATTTATCACTCGAGAATATCAAATAAAAATCAACTTTCGGGAAAGTTTTCGGGAAAAATGAATAGTAAAAATGAATAGTGAAATTTTCCGGGAAAAGTAATTAACCTGAAATTGCGAATTGTTACAGTCTCTACCCCTTACGGGGAACTTCGTCCCGAAGTTCTATGTGTGTCATATGTTGGAGTGGTGTCGATAAAGATGTGTGGTTACTTATGAGGACCACAGTCTGGAATTACTAGTGATGTAGTTTGATTTGTCTCAGAATATGGTGTGTCAATAGAGATTGATAACATGGTTGAATATCAGTAGAGATCCATATAATAGTCGAATATCAAAGAAAATTGATATAGCAGTCGATTATTAATAGAAATTGATATAGTAGTTGTATAGAAATTGATATAGTTAAATATCAAAATGGAAATTGATATAGTTGTCAAGTATCAATAGTAATTGATATAACAGTTGAACAACAATAGCAATTTACATAGGAATCCAATAAATGGAAATTGATATAGTAGTGGAATATCAATGGAAATTGGGATAGTAGTCGCAATCATAGTCTAGTAGGTAATCGGTTGTTGTACCTAGTGTTTATGTCATGGTTTGAAGCGATGTCGGTGAAAAGATAGGATTTCTTGTGGCGAATATAATGTAGGTATCATGCCATACCCGAGCAATGTAATGTAGGTATCATGCCATACCCGAGCAATGTAATGTAGGTATCAAGCCATACCCGAGCAATGTAATGTAGGTTGACTTCATACTTATGTTATTTCGGATATAAATAAGCCCACTTGTTTATAATTCTTTATTTACATAGAGAGGCATCCCAAACAATGTAACTAAAGGAATATAAACGTATGGTTCGATGATTTATAATTTCTTTATTTAAATGAAAAGGCATCCCAATCCATTCAAATAAGGACATTATAAATCATCCTACTCAAGAATTCCCGACACAACATTCATACTTAGCCGGTGAGTTACAAGGTAGTGTATTACGAGATGATACTGGTATTCCAAAAGTACAAGATGAATATTCAAACTTGTAAAGCTGATGAGGGTACTTGTGGTGTAACTAAGGATGATTTGATCTTTAAAAGTGCATCAAGATCTGTTAATGAGCTTGTGTTTGCCACGGTTGTGAAGATAATGATGTGATATGTTGATGAACAAAAGTGTGTAGTGTATGCTTAACATTAATACTCTTAGGTATAGATGTTGAGTTTGTTTTGAAAATCTTAAGAGATTTTAAAAGTTTATGATGGAATGGTATCCTTAGGACCTAAACAGGATAGTACTTCTACAGGATGAAGAGAATAATTGATAACTATCCCAAGATAGTAGTTCGGATTATCTCATAAATGAAAAATTTCAAGAATGAAATTAGGTAACACAAATAAGGTGTTAAGATTTCGCTGAGTGGTAAGACATTATCGTGTCTCTAGATTGTTTTAATGTATTCTGGTGGTTTATCGTGTTCATGTAGGAAATCAATCTAAACATAACCCTAATACAACTATTCTCAGTATTTGAAAATTCTAAGTCGAATATAGTTAGTCAGACTATATTCCACTGTCCCTAGGTTAAATATAGGTGACTAGTCTATATTTAGCCAAGGTTCGATAAAATTTTCAAATACCTAAATTAGGTATACTTGTGATATGTCCGTTGATTTTGGGAACTGTTCACTAAACAAAGGCGATGTCAAACCCTTAAGTTGCAAGTCCCGTCCATACAAGACTTGTAACGTATGTTTTCATATTCCATTGCATAGAAGGTAGTAAGGGTAGATACGTATGGAAAGGAAGTTTTAAGTAGTTCTAAAATAGAACATACTTGGCCAGGATCACGAACTTTTAATAATGAAGGTTTCATAAGAAAACTTTGATGAATGTAGAGAAAGTTCAGCTTTTGTCGATGATGGATTAGTTTGTCCTTTAGAAATCTCATATTTCTTGTTTTGAAATCGATAGATTGTGACGGGTTTTTGATATCATAAGAAATGATATTGATGATGTGATGGAATAATTCTAGAGACCATTTGCACAAAACTCAATGTCTCGGAAGTAGGTTAGACCATTGTGCAATTCACAATGTCTGGGAAGTAGGTTAGGCCATTGTGTGACTCAAAACATTTGAGAAATGATTAAGACCATTGTATCATACAATGTCTTGGAAAATGAATGAGACCATTGTATCTCACAATGTCTTGGAAAATGAATGAGGCCATTGTATCTCACAATGTTTTGAAAAATGAATGAGACCATTGTATCTCACAATGTCTTGGAAAATGAATGAGACCATTGTATCTCACAATGTCTTGGAAAATGAATGAGACCATTGTAATCAGTTACAATGTCTTGGACATATAATGTTGGAGTAGGAACATGATTGGGAGAGTGTGGCTGTGCCGAAATGCCTTAGAATAGGCATACACCGATATGTTTAGTCCATTGTTTAGATAAATGATTAAAAATAAACCGAGTTTATATATCAATATACTAATATGTTCATGTAGCATAAAATGCCTAGTGTGTATATATCAATATACTTATATGTGTTCATGTAGCATAAAATGCTTAGTGTGTATATATCAATATACTTATATGTGTTCATGTAGCAAAAAATGCTTAGTGTATATATCAATATACTTATATGTGTTCATGTAGCATAAAATGCTTAGTGTGTATATATCAATATACTTATATGTGTTCATGTAGCATAAAATGCTTATGGGGAAATGCTCAAAATGGGTATATATGAATATACCAATATGTTTGTGTATCATAACATGCTTACTAAGTCCATAATCGTCTGGAGGATGGAAGACACGGAGAGCGGAAGGCTATAAAATGTTTTTGCTTGTAAGTATAGTTATAGTTTAGGTCTCAATTAGACCCGTTTCTCTATAACCATGGCTCTGGTACCAATCTGTAACACCCCCAATTCATGGTTGCAGCGGAATTCAAACTGGGTGTTACTCGATGGCACAATAGTCACAATGATAGAAAACGAACTCCAATTGAGTCGTTTTAAAAGATTTATCATTCAAATTATATAAATATCAGAGATTACAAAATGAGGTCCCAATTGGTTCCATGTTTACAATGTATAATAAATGAGTTTTGAATGATAATAAAATTTATAGCCCTCTTGAGTATCCGTGTCCTTCCGTGCCATCCTTGATCGTCATGAACCTGAAATACATGCTTGAGAGGTCAACACAAAGGTTGAGTGATATTCATAGAGTTTGTTTAATGTTTGAACACAATATGTTGGTAGTTTGAGCTATAGACTCACACCAATGTTTGGAAAGCAAAATAGGTAGGCTATGTTGTTATACGCCCATAAAATGTATTATACACTAAGCTTATGACACCAAAACGTTAACGTGTACCAATATCAATCGGCGGAGTTATCCCGGTAGGTACTTTGCCGTCATACCTAATGTCTCAAATATTAATGCATTTGTTTGAACTTAGTCAATACAAATGGGATTCGTCAATCCCAATAGGCCTATTCACAATATTCGCGCTCACTTGCAAGTAACCCTCGCAAGTGATTAAATGGTTCATAATAAGGGATCTTGGTTTGGCAAGGATGTTACTTAGTGATAATAAAACAATCAGGCAAGCATACAATTTAAAAACATTGTGCTCGGTTAAAAATAGCATGTATTCCCCCCAAGGGTTTGTAAAACATTGAAGTAATGTAAAGTGGGGCTATGAACTCACCTTAAGTTAAGATAGCAAGTAATGAATGTAACGGTTGAATCGTGAAGGTTTCTACGAGCAACCTATAATCGAATGATTCGACTTAGGATCGGAGTGAAGTATATGAAGTAGTGCCTCTATATATATATCTTGCATTATAGTCCATGATGTGGTATGATGTATATTGTAAGTCCTTGAAAGAAAAGATTCATGAAACATGTATGTTTTGTATATCGTTTACTACCGTTCGGGCCGACATAATTCAGAAGTCATGTTAGTAAGCGTTCGAGGAGCCAGGACACTTTAACTCGTAAATCCACAACTCAACTCGACGGCTTACATAATGAACTCCTCACATGAGGCTCCCTACTATTGTAGTAGTTGATGAAATATATAGATATAAGTTTTGATCCGAAAGGTTACATGTCCGATATTTGAATAAACTTAGGAAAGTTTATTAGTACATGAAGATTGTTATTAGGGTATGTTTCATAAGTTTTGTATGACCATTTTCTCTTGGTAATATCTCATGGTTCCCTTTTAAGTGAAGTAGATCCAAATTGCTTGTTCAAGTTCTCGTCAACTCTTTATTTCATGTTTACGCCTATGAAAGTTGGTATGGTCATTTCGTCATGGCCTAGCCATGACCTTTGGTCCTTGTTTCAAGGTCATGAGACACAACCTTGGCTCTATCCATGGTTGTGGTCTTGATTATAGGTCATAAGACCTCTTGTTCCTTTCAAAGTATAACCATAATCTTGTGACTTTCGCCTAAAAATGGGCTGTTTAGAATTTGAAGAATTTTATCACTCGGAAAGTGTTTTTAGGTCTCGAGCTTCTTTGTTCCTGAACGAAAACGTCGTTCCGGACAACTTTCGTGTTTTAACTTTTTGATGAATCGGACCAGAAGTGGGACTTTCAAAACCCAAATTTGATCAGAATGGTATTTGGCAGTTTGCCGAAAAGTTTTGGTAACTTCAAATGGGCGTAACTTTTGACTCGTATACTCGTTTTAGGTGGTTCAAATTGCTATGGTTTCCTTGTTAAGTCCTCTACTGTAATATGTAAGGATCCAATATCATAATTTTACCATTTTGGTCGTGGTTTTCCAAGAAAGTCACTAGTTTGCTTATTATAGTAACTTGTCTTATCAATCATTAACAATAACTTGTTTTGCTCACTGTTATACATCATGGACATAACTACAAGACATAATATAGCAAGAATAACATGTAAATAACATGAACATGATTATTTAACAAGAATCAAGTTAGGGTTTGGCTTACAACTTTTGGCTTTCAACAAAGAAAGGAAAGTTAACATGTAAGGATAGAACTTTGATAGACTTGCTTCAACCCACTTCACTTCATGCAATCTTTCTACTCTTGTAATCTTGAAAGAGAGATGATGAAAATTGAGGTAACTTGAGTGGATTCAAACTCAAGAGAAATCACCAAAGTTTCTAAGGATTTGAAGTAGTTTTGATGAATCAAAACTAAACTAGGGTTTATGTATGGATATAGCACTTGATTTCTTGGATGGAACTTGAAGTAAATGAGCTAAGGATGAGATGATGGTGTGTTTTTATGTATGTGGGTCGTTGGAATGGCCAAGGAGGGGAAGGAGAGGCATTTATATGCAAATGAGGAGGTTACATTGTTGACTAGTCAACACTTGGAGGCCAAGTTGAACACATGTTCACATCTTAAGGCTCCTAGCATGAGATCAAGACACACAAGGCTGAATTCCCCCCCTAGGTCAGTTCCTAAACTTGGGGGACAAGGTGTGGACTTTGCTTGGTATTATCCTAAGTATTAGGAAGAGTTTTGACTCCGGGAAATGACAACCATAAATGATTAGGCCTCAAAACGTAAAACCGGGTGTCGTAAAATTATGGAACTTTAAAGTATTGTTAGACATGTCCATATGTCCCATAATAAAATATAAAATGAGTGGTAGGTTCCATTTGGGTGGTAAAACCCTGCTAAAAACTGGGAACACGGGTCTAAAACGCGTAATACGTAAAACGTACGAATATTGCGTAAAATTGAGAAAAGTAAAATGTTACTTTTCTAATGTGATAAATATGATTTAAAATGACTTATAATGTCTAGACTGGGCTCAGTCTAGTGTCGGTTGGTATTAAATGTCTTTTAGACATCAAACCGTAAGCCTAAAAATCAAGGAATGACTTATAACATCAAGGGATGATTTTTGGTCAATGGAGGAGGGAAAAATATGTTGACTTTTTCTAATAAGTTGAAAACTCAAATCGTCTTAGAAAAATGTTTTGTGGTCTAACGGTTAATCGCCCATACGGTTAAGCGTGCTCATGCGAGATTAGTACAGGCTTGGGTGACCTGCCGGGAAGTCTTTGGTCATGTTTTTCTCAGTCACGATTAATTCTCAAATAAATCATGAGTGTGTCAAACATTTTTCTGATGCGGGGTCACTTAACGCGGTCGAATTTCGTTGTGCGTAGAATTTCTGAATGTCGTTTTACCCTAAAACGTGTAATTCCTTAATAACTTTCACGAAAGTGAGCTTATGAAAGTTAAACTTTTAATTTGCCATGGAAATGATTTATCACTCGAGAATATCAAATAAAAATCAACTTTCGGGAAAGTTTTCGGGAAAAATGAATAGTAAAAATGAATAGTGAAATTTTCCGGGAAAAGTAATTAACCTGAAATTGCGAATTGTTACAGTCTCTACCCCTTACGGGGAACTTCGTCCCGAAGTTCTATGTGTGTCATATGTTGGAGTGGTGTCGATAAAGATGTGTGGTTACTTATGAGGACCACAGTCTGGAATTACTAGTGATGTAGTTTGATTTGTCTCAGAATATGGTGTGTCAATAGAGATTGATAACATAGTTGAATATCAGTAGAGATCCATATAATAGTCGAATATCAAAGAAAATTGATATAGCAGTCGATTATTAATAGAAATTGATATAGTAGTTGTATAGAAATTGATATAGTTAAATATCAAAATGGAAATTGATATAGTTGTCAAGTATCAATAGTAATTGATATAACAGTTGAACAACAATAGCAATTTACATAGGAATCCAATAAATGGAAATTGATATAGTAGTGGAATATCAATGGAAATTGGGATAGTAGTCGCAATCATAGTCTAGTAGGTAATCGGTTGTTGTACCTAGTGTTTATGTCATGGTTTGAAGCGATGTCGGTGAAAAGATAGGATTTCTTGTGGCGAATATAATGTAGGTATCATGCCATACCCGAGCAATGTAATGTAGGTATCATGCCATACCCGAGCAATGTAATGTAGGTATCAAGCCATACCCGAGCAATGTAATGTAGGTTGACTTCATACTTATGTTATTTCGGATATAAATAAGCCCACTTGTTTATAATTCTTTATTTACATAGAGAGGCATCCCAAACAATGTAACTAAAGGAATATAAACGTATGGTTCGATGATTTATAATTTCTTTATTTAAATGAAAAGGCATCCCAATCCATTCAAATAAGGACATTATAAATCATCCTACTCAAGAATTCCCGACACAACAGTCATACTTAGCCGGTGAGTTACAAGGTAGTGTATTACGAGATGATACTGGTATTCCAAAAGTACAAGATGAATATTCAAACTTGTAAAGCTGATGAGGGTACTTGTGGTGTAACTAAGGATGATTTGATCTTTAAAAGTGCATCAAGATCTGTTAATGAGCTTGTGTTTGCCACGGTTGTGAAGATAATGATGTGATATGTTGATGAACAAAAGTGTGTAGTGTATGCTTAACATTAATACTCTTAGGTATAGATGTTGAGTTTGTTTTGAAAATCTTAAGAGATTTTAAAAGTTTATGATGGAATGGTATCCTTAGGACCTAAACAGGATAGTACTTCTACAGGATGAAGAGAATAATTGATAACTATCCCAAGATAGTAGTTCGGATTATCTCATAAATGAAAAATTTCAAGAATGAAATTAGGTAACACAAATAAGGTGTTAAGATTTCGCTGAGTGGTAAGACATTATCGTGTCTCTAGATTGTTTTAATGTATTCTGGTGGTTTATCGTGTTCATGTAGGAAATCAATCTAAACATAACCCTAATACAACTATTCTCAGTATTTGAAAATTCTAAGTCGAATATAGTTAGTCAGACTATATTCCACTGTCCCTAGGTTAAATATAGGTGACTAGTCTATATTTAGCCAAGGTTCGATAAAATTTTCAAATACCTAAATTAGGTATACTTGTGATATGTCCGTTGATTTTGGGAACTGTTCACTAAACAAAGGCGATGTCAAACCCTTAAGTTGCAAGTCCCGTCCATACAAGACTTGTAACGTATGTTTTCATATTCCATTGCATAGAAGGTAGTAAGGGTAGATACGTATGGAAAGGAAGTTTTAAGTAGTTCTAAAATAGAACATACTTGGCCAGGATCACGAACTTTTAATAATGAAGGTTTCATAAGAAAACTTTGATGAATGTAGAGAAAGTTCAGCTTTTGTCGATGATAGATTAGTTTGTCCTTTAGAAATCTCATATTTCTTGTTTTGAAATCGATAGATTGTGACGGGTTTTTGATATCATAAGAAATGATATTGATGATGTGATGGAATAATTCTAGAGACCATTTGCACAAAACTCAATGTCTCGGAAGTAGGTTAGACCATTGTGCAATTCACAATGTCTGGGAAGTAGGTTAGGCCATTGTGTGACTCAAAACATTTGAGAAATGATTAAGACCATTGTATCATACAATGTCTTGGAAAATGAATGAGACCATTGTATCTCACAATGTCTTGGAAAATGAATGAGGCCATTGTATCTCACAATGTTTTGAAAAATGAATGAGACCATTGTATCTCACAATGTCTTGGAAAATGAATGAGACCATTGTATCTCACAATGTCTTGGAAAATGAATGAGACCATTGTAATCAGTTACAATGTCTTGGACATATAATGTTGGAGTAGGAACATGATTGGGAGAGTGTGGCTGTGCCGAAATGCCTTAGAATAGGCATACACCGATATGTTTAGTCCATTGTTTAGATAAATGATTAAAAATAAACCGAGTTTATATATCAATATACTAATATGTTCATGTAGCATAAAATGCCTAGTGTGTATATATCAATATACTTATATGTGTTCATGTAGCATAAAATGCTTAGTGTGTATATATCAATATACTTATATGTGTTCATGTAGCAAAAAATGCTTAGTGTATATATCAATATACTTATATGTGTTCATGTAGCATAAAATGCTTAGTGTGTATATATCAATATACTTATATGTGTTCATGTAGCATAAAATGCTTATGGGGAAATGCTCAAAATGGGTATATATGAATATACCAATATGTTTGTGTATCATAACATGCTTACTAAGTCCATAATCGTCTGGAGGATGGAAGACACGGAGAGCGGAAGGCTATAAAATGTTTTTGCTTGTAAGTATAGTTATAGTTTAGGTCTCAATTAGACCCGTTTCTCTATAACCATGGCTCTGGTACCAATCTGTAACACCCCCAATTCATGGTTGCAGCGGAATTCAAACTGGGTGTTACTCGATGGCACAATAGTCACAATGATAGAAAACGAACTCCAATTGAGTCGTTTTAAAAGATTTATCATTCAAATTATATAAATATCAGAGATTACAAAATGAGGTCCCAATTGGTTCCATGTTTACAATGTATAATAAATGAGTTTTGAATGATAATAAAATTTATAGCCCTCTTGAGTATCCGTGTCCTTACGTGCCATCCTTGATCGTCATGAACCTGAAATACATGCTTGAGAGGTCAACACAAAGGTTGAGTGATATTCATAGAGTTTGTTTAATGTTTGAACACAATATGTTGGTAGTTTGAGCTATAGACTCACACCAATGTTTGGAAAGCAAAATAGGTAGGCTATGTTGTTATACGCCCATAAAATGTATTATACACTAAGCTTATGACACCAAAACGTTAACGTGTACCAATATCAATCGGCGGAGTTATCCCGGTAGGTACTTTGCCGTCATACCTAATGTCTCAAATATTAATGCATTTGTTTGAACTTAGTCAATACAAATGGGATTCGTCAATCCCAATAGGCCTATTCACAATATTCGCGCTCACTTGCAAGTAACCCTCGCAAGTGATTAAATGGTTCATAATAAGGGATCTTGGTTTGGCAAGGATGTTACTTAGTGATAATAAAACAATCAGGCAAGCATACAATTTAAAAACATTGTGCTCGGTTAAAAATAGCATGTATTCCCCCCAAGGGTTTGTAAAACATTGAAGTAATGTAAAGTGGGGCTATGAACTCACCTTAAGTTAAGATAGCAAGTAATGAATGTAACGGTTGAATCGTGAAGGTTTCTACGAGCAACCTATAATCGAATGATTCGACTTAGGATCGGAGTGAAGTATATGAAGTAGTGCCTCTATATATATATCTTGCATTATAGTCCATGATGTGGTATGATGTATATTGTAAGTCCTTGAAAGAAAAGATTCATGAAACATGTATGTTTTGTATATCGTTTACTACCGTTCGGGCCGACATAATTCAGAAGTCATGTTAGTAAGCGTTCGAGGAGCCAGGACACTTTAACTCGTAAATCCACAACTCAACTCGACGGCTTACATAATGAACTCCTCACATGAGGCTCCCTACTATTGTAGTAGTTGATGAAATATATAGATATAAGTTTTGATCCGAAAGGTTACATGTCCGATATTTGAATAAACTTAGGAAAGTTTATTAGTACATGAAGATTGTTATTAGGGTATGTTTCATAAGTTTTGTATGACCATTTTCTCTTGGTAATATCTCA
Source organism: Artemisia argyi (assembly GCA_030686995.1). Classification (NCBI taxonomy): domain Eukaryota; kingdom Viridiplantae; phylum Streptophyta; class Magnoliopsida; order Asterales; family Asteraceae; genus Artemisia; species Artemisia argyi. The sequence continues at coordinate 200,116,194 of CM060683.1, read as the reverse complement.
TGGTTCCCTTTTAAGTGAAGTAGATCCAAATTGCTTGTTCTAGTTCTCGTCAACTCTTTATTTCATGTTTACGCCTATGAAAGTTGGTATGGTCATTTCGTCATGGCCTAGCCATGACCTTTGGTCCTTGTTTCAAGGTCATGAGACACAACCTTGGCTCTATCCATGGTTGTGGTCTTGATTATAGGTCATAAGACCTCTTGTTCCTTTCAAAGTATAACCATAATCTTGTGACTTTCGCCTAAAAATGGGCTGTTTAGAATTTGAAGAATTTTATCACTCGGAAAGTGTTTTTAGGTCTCGAGCTTCTTTGTTCCTGAACGAAAACGTCGTTCCGGACAACTTTCGTGTTTTAACTTTTTGATGAATCGGACCAGAAGTGGGACTTTCAAAACCCAAATTTGATCAGAATGGTATTTGGCAGTTTGCCGAAAAGTTTTGGTAACTTCAAATGGGCGTAACTTTTGACTCGTATACTCGTTTTAGGTGGTTCAAATTGCTATGGTTTCCTTGTTAAGTCCTCTACTGTAATATGTAAGGATCCAATATCATAATTTTACCATTTTGGTCGTGGTTTTCCAAGAAAGTCACTAGTTTGCTTATTATAGTAACTTGTCTTATCAATCATTAACAATAACTTGTTTTGCTCACTGTTATACATCATGGACATAACTACAAGACATAATATAGCAAGAATAACATGTAAATAACATGAACATGATTATTTAACAAGAATCAAGTTAGGGTTTGGCTTACAACTTTTGGCTTTCAACAAAGAAAGGAAAGTTAACATGTAAGGATAGAACTTTGATAGACTTGCTTCAACCCACTTCACTTCATGCAATCTTTCTACTCTTGTAATCTTGAAAGAGAGATGATGAAAATTGAGGTGACTTGAGTGGATTCAAACTCAAGAGAAATCACCAAAGTTTCTAAGGATTTGAAGTAGTTTTGATGAATCAAAACTAAACTAGGGTTTATGTATGGATATAGCACTTGATTTCTTGGATGGAACTTGAAGTAAATGAGCTAAGGATGAGATGATGGTGTGTTTTTATGTATGTGGGTCGTTGGAATGGCCAAGGAGGGGAAGGAGAGGCATTTATATGCAAATGAGGAGGTTACATTGTTGACTAGTCAACACTTGGAGGCCAAGTTGAACACATGTTCACATCTTAAGGCTCCTAGCATGAGATCAAGACACACAAGGCTGAATTCCCCCCCTAGGTCAGTTCCTAAACTTGGGGGACAAGGTGTGGACTTTGCTTGGTATTATCCTAAGTATTAGGAAGAGTTTTGACTCCGGGAAATGACAACCATAAATGATTAGGCCTCAAAACGTAAAACCGGGTGTCGTAAAATTATGGAACTTTAAAGTATTGTTAGACATGTCCATATGTCCCATAATAAAATATAAAATGAGTGGTAGGTTCCATTTGGGTGGTAAAACCCTGCTAAAAACTGGGAACACGGGTCTAAAACGCGTAATACGTAAAACGTACGAATATTGCGTAAAATTGAGAAAAGTAAAATGTTACTTTTCTAATGTGATAAATATGATTTAAAATGACTTATAATGTCTAGACTGGGCTCAGTCTAGTGTCGGTTGGTATTAAATGTCTTTTAGACATCAAACCGTAAGCCTAAAAATCAAGGAATGACTTATAACATCAAGGGATGATTTTTGGTCAATGGAGGAGGGAAAAATATGTTGACTTTTTCTAATAAGTTGAAAACTCAAATCGTCTTAGAAAAATGTTTTGTGGTCTAACGGTTAATCGCCCATACGGTTAAGCGTGCTCATGCGAGATTAGTACAGGCTTGGGTGACCTGCCGGGAAGTCTTTGGTCATGTTTTTCTCAGTCACGATTAATTCTCAAATAAATCATGAGTGTGTCAAACATTTTTCTGATGCGGGGTCACTTAACGCGGTCGAATTTCGTTGTGCGTAGAATTTCTGAATGTCGTTTTACCCTAAAACGTGTAATTCCTTAATAACTTTCACGAAAGTGAGCTTATGAAAGTTAAACTTTTAATTTGCCATGGAAATGATTTATCACTCGAGAATATCAAATAAAAATCAACTTTCGGGAAAGTTTTCGGGAAAAATGAATAGTAAAAATGAATAGTGAAATTTTCCGGGAAAAGTAATTAACCTGAAATTGCGAATTGTTACAAGTTGTGGATTTACGAATTAAAGTGTCCTGGCTCCTCGAACGTTTACTACATGACCTCTGAATTATGTCGGCCCGAACGGTAGTAAGCGATATATAAACTATACATGTTTCATAAACCATTTCTTTTCAAAGACTTACACTATACTAAGTACTACATCATGGACTAAATGCAAGACATATGTAGGCAATTCTTCATATTCTCTACTCCAATCCTAAGTCGCAACATTCTATTATAGGTTGCTTGTAGAAACCTTCGCGATTCGACCATCACATTCACTACTTGCTATATAACTTAAGGTGAGTTCATAGCCCCACTTTCCATTACTTAATTGTTTTACAAACCCTTGGGGGGAATACATGCTATTTTAAACCGAACACAATGCTTTGAAATTGTATGCTACCTGATTGTTTTATTATTACTAAGTACATCCTTGCTAAATCCAATATCCCTTATTATGAACCATTTAATCACTAGTAATAGTGAGCGCGAGTATTGCGAATAGGCCTATTGGGATTGACGAATCCCATTTGTATTGACTAAGTTCAAACAAATGCATTAATATTTGAAACATAGGTATGACGGCAAAGTACCTACCGGGATATCTCCGCCGATTGATATTGGTACCCGTTAACGTTTTGGTGTCATGAGCTTAGTGTAATAATATGTTTTATGGGCGTATAACAACGTAGCCCATCATTTTCGAGTCTAATTAACTCACACTACCAACATATCGTGTTTAACCATTAAACAAACTCTATGAATATCACTCAACCTTTGTGTTGACCTTTTAAGCATGTATTTCAGGTCCATGATGATCAAGGATGGCACGGAAGGGCGCGGATATTCAAGAGAGCTATAAATTTTATTATCATTCAAAAACTCATCTAATGCAATTTGTAAATATGGAACCATCTGGGACCTCATTTTGTAATCTATGGTATTTATATAATTTGAGTGATAAATCTTTTAAAACGACTCAATTAGAGTTCGTTTTCTATTATTATGACTGTTGTGCTGTCAAGTAACACTCAGTTTGAATTCCGCTGCATCATTAAATTGGGGGTGTTACAACAGACTTTGGGTTTGGTTAACATAGATTACAGATTTTCTTGTAACTATAAACAAGGATTATGAAATCATAATACTTCGCAATTCGATCATAAATAGTATCACAACGCAACGACTGATCTGTCATGTGTATCAAATTTACATTAGGTTCGTAATAAAATCGCATTTTATCACATTCATAGTTTTTGCTTTGAAATGATATTTGAGATAAAAAAAAAAGTTAGATTTAGTAACTTATGGTAGTTGCAAAAGCTACAAATGTAGCTTCAGTTAGGCGTCACATATTGAACACACCAAACATATGTATTAAATATATTAAAGTACACAATGATTAGGGTAATCTTGAATATATATATATATAAAAGTCATAGTTTTAACAATATGTCACAAAGTTGAGTCAAACCGGAAACAAGTGTCAGCTTCAGTATCATAAATGCAAATTTTCTATAGATATAGGTATACATATTTAAGAATTAAAATGAAAGGCAAAAACAAAGGAATAAAAATAAGTGTTTTAGAAATTCTCGACGGCTAAGTTTCAACCAGCAATTGAAGCGCCTCGGTTATTACCTCATTAGCTGCGTCATTGCCCCAAGCGCAAAGATAAAATAAGTGTTTTATAATGTAGTATAGACTAGGTATGTCCACGGCCATGCTTAAGAACGGCCGACAAATGTCTAATAATCTTTTAATTATGGTCTTACATATGTAGGAGAAAAAGGATTATAGGCGTTGCGTATGTTTGACCTTGCTATCATGTCTCATTATCCTTAGATTTTAGTTCATGCATCTCCATAAAATTGTCACCGTATGATTAGAGGAGTAAATAAATTTTCTTTCTTAACAAAACAATGTTCACATACTTGGTTCTCTTTTAAACAAGAAAATGTTTGGATAGTTGTGTACGTATCTTTTCTATAAGTATGAGGATTGTTTTAGGTTGAAGCAACGTACACTTTTTGCATATTAAAAGAAAAGTGAGCTTTTTAACTTGTATTAAATTTGTTAACAACTTGGTTAAATATAATTATTTTTTCCAATCAACAATAAGCCATGCATGTGTCAACAAATTAAGTAATGATGCTCGAAGATTAACATTTATATCCATAGCATATGTTTATACTCCATTCTATTTTGCGAAAGACATGGTCATAGTAAAATAACTACCAAGTGCATCTATATGGTCAAATAGACACTGTATATTATTTTAATTAATTCCCTCATTTCAAAATCTTTAAACCCCTTTTCATTTTTTATAATATGCTAGAGCCAAATTGCTCCTATAACTTTTCTGAAACAAGGTGAGCCACATATAATTTATGTTGGGCCATACTTGTCCCTCAACAAAATATTCACAATATATTTGAGTGTCATGCCTACACAATCTTCACAATCTATCATGTCATATATTTTCAATTAGGCCATACTTGTATCTCAACAAAGAAACGGAGCAAATAGTGTTTGGTCTATGTACTTTGTGTTTGGTTTTTATTACTGTAACATTAGTTGGCCTTTTGAAAAAGAAAACTCATATACAGTATGACTGTATGAGAGTACTATTTGATTTATATATATAAATCTTTATACGATTATGATGTTAGTGTAAATCTTTATAAGATTATATGTTGTCATTAAAACTGGTAAATGGCTTATAATGATGACCTGAAATTTATATTTGTTGACCAAAATACAACACATATATAGTTATACCACATATCAATCCAAGTATACCATCCAAACCACATTTATAATCCGGACACATCTATAATAGCTCTAACTGTTTTTTCTTCTTCCAAAGCTATCATCAAAATAGATGATCAAGATACGAAACACAACCTCCAATAATTAACAACTATGCAAATATACCCTAGAAAACGACAATACACAAGAACTGTGAGCGAATGATATATCTAGAGTAACTACAAAATGAATTTTAGTTTACCAAAGATGTAATTCACATAAGTAAGTTTTAAGACTTGTTCAACTTTTTTCTTTTCTTTTTTCTATCTCTTATATATGTACCTTCTGTTGTAAGTACACATTAGATTTTATATACTTCGTCCAAGTTTTTTTTTTCATCTTCATAATGTTGTACTGCCAGTAGTTGTGCCATAAAGATCGGGACAAAACAGAGTAACTAAACAATGGAATGGTTCATGAAGATATTGTTGAAGGCCATGATGGATTGGTGCTTTAATACTAGAAGGATTTTAAATTCTCATTCTAATTCGTTTGTGCTTAAGTTGAAGTTAGATTATTATTATTATTATTATTATTATTATTTTTTTTTAAAGGTTGTTGAGAGTAAGAATTAGACAAATCTAACGAGTGTCAATACTGTGGCAACTAAAAAAGTTGTTGCTATTGTATTTATACATTTTATACAAAAACATGAACACAAACCCCTTTTTTCCTGTCCCTTACATTACTCTTCAAATCCAAAAAGGGTAAAATTCAATTAAAAAAGACCTGCTTTTACACATGGCGGACAAAAAACAAAATAGCTTTTGTTTTAATAAGCGAGAGTTAATTCATACATTGAAAGAGCTGCTTTTATTTTCTCTAATATTTCTAAAATAGAATTTCTATACCAAAATGCATGATTGAATGTTTACACTTTACACGTTGCATCCAAAAAGTAGTGAGGTACAACCAAAAGGAAGGTGTCAAGTTGCTAATATCTTGGACCATTATCCCTTCAGTTATAGTTAGTCTAGTCTTCCTACTCTCAAAGATTTTTTCAAGTCTTTTATAATAGGGTTAATGGCATATAATAGCAACGTACTTTTACATTTGTGCCATTATCAGATATGAATTAAAAATATTACCACAATACCCATCGAACTTTGCATTTTTGTGCCGATATCAGCAACTTCGCCATTTTTACTTTCAAAATTCATGTCATGTGACACATGTACATGTCGTGCCCTTTTTTTGTACCGTTAGGTTCCATGTCAACCCCTTATATACACCGTTAGGTCGTCTTCCCCAATCAAAACACATATAACCCTAACACTAACATATACAACCTAACAGTGTGTATTAAGGGCTGACATGGAACCTAACGGTTCAAAAAAAAATGGGGCATGACATGTACATGTGTCACATGATGTGAATTTTGAAAGTAAAAATGATGAAGTTGCTGATATCGGCACAAAAATGCAAAGTTCGATGGGTATTGTGGTAATACTTTTAGTTCATATCTGATAATGGTACAAATAAAAAAGTATATTACTATTAGATGCCATTAACCCTTTATAATATGATTAAAGTTATGGTTTATTAATACGTCCTTGGCTCACAAGAAAAGTATAAAAAATATACTTTTTGTCCCTCAGTTTACAACTATAATACAGTTCTTATCAGTTTTTGCTCCGTATCTTTTGTCAGTTTAATATTTTTGACATGTTAAACTTTGGTTCTTAAAAATTGCAACCTTATAGGAGTGCTTCCGATATCAATAGGTAATCTTTCTCATCAACTAACCTCTCTATATTTAGGAGACAATCAATTACATGGAAGCCTCCCTTCAAGTATAGGTAGTCTAATTGGTTTGACCTTTTTAGATTTAGGGGCTAATTTATTCACAGGAGAAATCCACACTACCATTGGTAAACTACAAAAGCTACAAGGTCTTGATCTAAATAACAATCAATTTTCCGGGCCTATCCCTGTTGCCATTGGAAACTTATCACTATTGACAGAACTTTACTTAGATTACAACAAATTAGAAGGTCATATTCCTTCAAGCCTTGGGAATTGTAAACAACTTAATGGGTTAAACCTTAGAAACAATAGACTCAGTGGAAACATACCCAAACAACTTTTTCAACTTCCATCACTAAATAATTTTTTAATTTTCTCCCAAAATAGCCTATCTGGTTCAGTTCCATCAGAGATTAAAAACCTCAAGACATTAAGCTATCTCGATTTATCTTACAATAATTTATCGGGTACCATTACTAGTAGCCTTGGTGAGTGTATTAGCCTTACAGAGTTATACCTTAGTGGCAACTGTAACAATTCACATTTTTCAGGATAATTACCATTCCCGGAAAATTTCACTATTCACTTTTACTATTCATTTTTCCCGAAACTTTCCCGAAAGTTGATTTTTATTTGATATTCTCGAGTGATAAATCATTTCCATGACAAATTAAAAGTTTGACATTCATAAGCTCATTTTCGTGAAAGTTATTAAGGAATTACACGTTTTAGGGTAAAACGTCATTCAGAAATTCTACGTACAACGAAACTCGACCGCGTTAAGTGACCCCGCATCAGAAAAATGTTTGACACACTCATGATTTATTTGAGAATTAATCGTGACTGAGAAAAACATGACCAAAAACTTCCCAGCAGGTCACCCAAGCCTGTACTATTCTCGCATGAGCACGCTTAACCGTTTGGGCGATTAACCGTTAGACCACAAAATGCGTTTCTAAGAAGATTTGAGTTTTCAACTTATTAGAAAAAGTCAACATATTCTTTCCCTCCTCCATTGACCAAAAATGATCCCTTGATGTTATAAGTCATTTCGTGATTTTTAGGCTTACGGTTTGATGTCTAAAAGACATTTAATACCAACCGACACTAGACTGAGCCCAGTCTAGACATTATAAGTCATTTTAAATCATTTTTATAATATTAGAAAAGTAACATTTTACTTTTCTCAATTTTACGCAATATTCAGCGTTTTACGCGAATTACGCGTTTTAGACCCGTGTTTCCAGTTTTTAGCAGGGTTTTACACCCAAATGGAACCTACCACTCGTTTTATATTTTATTATGGAACTTATTGACATGTTTATCAATACTTTCAAATTCCATAATTTTACGACACCCGGTTTTACGTTTTAAGGCGTAACAACTTACGGTTTGCAGTTTTCGGAGTCAAAACACACTAGATATCTTGGATAATATCATCCAAAGTCCAACCCTTGTTCTCCAAGGTCTTGAAACCGCCACTAGGGGGGGGGGGGCATTCACACTATGTGGCTCAATCTCATGCTAGGAGGCCTTAGATGAGAACATGTGTAGAACTTGGTGAACAAGTGTTGACTAGTCAAGGAAAGTAACCTCCTCATTGAGCTATAAAAGCCCCTCTTCCCCCTTCTTGTGCCGTGCATCCCCAAACTCCATAACCATTCCATCCTTTGCTCATTTCCTTCCAATTTCTTGCAAGATTCAAGTGCTTCTTCAAGGTTGAAAATCTAGTTAGGTTATCATTCACCAAAACTCTTCCAATCCCTAATATACTTGGTGATTTCTCTTGAGTTTAAATCCACTCAATTCACCTCAACCTTCATCATCCATCTTTCAAGATCACAAGGGTAGAAAGATTGCATGAGGTGAAAAAGGGTTGAAGCAAGTCTATCAATGTCCTATCCTTACATGTTAACTTCCTTTCATCTTTGAAAGCCAAAAGTTGTGAGCCAAACCCTAACTTGATTCTTGTTAAATAATCATGTTCATGTTATTTACATGTTATTCTTGCTATATTATGTCTTGTAGTTATGTCCATGATGTATAAAAGTGAGCAAAACAAGTTATTGTTATTGATTGTTACAACAAGTTACTAAAACAAGCAAACTAGTGACTTTCTTGGAAAACCACGACCAAAATGGTAAAAATATGATATTTGATTATTACATATTGTGGTAGAGGACCTAACAAGGAAACCATAGCAATTTGAACCACCCAAAACGAGTATACGAGTCAAAAGTTACGCCCATTTGAAATTACCAAAGTTTCCGGCAAAACTGCCAAATACCATTCTGATCAAATTTGGGTTTTGAAAGTCCCACTTCTGGTCCGATTCATCAAAAAGTTAAAACACGAAAGTTGTCCGGAATGCCGTTTTCGTTCAGGAACAAAGAAGCTCGAGACCTAAAAACACTTTCCGAGTGATAAAATTCTTCAAATTCTAAACAGCCCATTTTTAGGCGAAAGTCACAAGATTATGGTTATACTTTGAAAGGAACAAGAGGTCTTATGACCTATAATCAAGACCACAACCATGGCTAGAGCCAAGGTTGTGTCTCATGACCTTGAAGCAAGGACCAAAGGTCATGGCTAGGCCATGACGAAATGACAATACCAACTTTCATAGGCGTAAACATGAAACAAAGAGTTGACGAGAACTTGAACATACAATTTGGATCTACTTCATCTAAAAGGAAACCATGAGATTTTACCAAGAGAAAATGGTCATTCAAGACTTATGAAACTACCCCTAATAACAATCTTCATGTACAAATAAACTTTCCTAAGTTTATTCAAGTATCGGACATGTAACTTTTCGGATCAAAACTTATATCTATATATTTCATCAACTACTACAATAGTAGGGAGCCTCATGTGAGGAGTTCATTATGTAAGCCGTCGAGTTGAGTTGTGGATTTACGAGTTAAAGTGTCCTGGCTCCTCGAACGCTTACTAACATGACTTCTGAATTATGTCGGCCCGAACGGTAGTAAACGATATACAAAACATACATGTTTCATGAATCATTACTTTCAAAGACTTACAATATACATCATACCACATCATGGACTAAATGCAAGATATATATATAGGCACTACTTCGTATTCTTTACTCCAATCCTAAGTCGCGACATTCTATTATAGGTTGCTTGTAGAAACCTTCACGATTCGACCGTTACATTCATTACTTGCTATCCAACTTAAGGTGAGTTCATAGCCCCACTTTCGATTACTTAATTGTTTAACAAACCCTTGGGGGAAATACATGCTATTTATAACCGAGCACAATGTTTTTAAATTGTATGCTTACCTGATTGTTTTATTATCACTAAGTACCAAACTTGCTAAACCGAGATCCTTTATTATGAACCATTTAGTCACTAGCAATAGTGAGCGCGAATATTATTAATAGGCCTATTGGGATTGACGAATCCCATTTGTATTGACTAAGTTCAAACAAATGCAATAATATTTGAGATTTAGGTATGTTAGCAACATACCTACCGGGAGAAAACCGCCGATTGATATTGGTACACGTTAACGTTATGGTGTCATAAGCTTAGTGTATAATACATGTTCCGGGCGTATAATAACGTAGCCTACCTGTTTTGTTTTCCAAACATTGGTGTGAGCCTATAACTCACACTACCAACATATTGTGTTCAATCGATTTAACAAACTCTATGAATATCACTCAACCTTTGTGTTGACCTCTCAAGCATGTATTTCAGGTTCATGACGATCAAGGATGGCACGGAAGGACACGGATACTCAAGAGGGCTATAAATTTTATTATCATTCAAAAACTCACTTAATGTGATTTGTAAACATGGAACCAATTGGGACCTCATTTTGAAATCTCTGATATTTATATAATTTGAATGATACATCTTTCAAAACGACTCAATTGGAGTTCGTTTTCTATCATTGTGACTATTGTGCCGTCGAGTAACACCCAGTTCGAATTCCGCTGCATCCATGAATTGGGGGTGTTACAGATTGGTACCAGAGCCATGGTTATAGAGAAACGGGTCTAATTGAGACCTAAACTATAACCACATGTACAAGCAAAAACATTTTATAGCCTTCCGCTCTCCGTGTCTTCCATCCTCCAGACGATTATGGACTTAGTAAGAATGTTATGCTACACAAACATATTAGTATATTCATATATACCCATTTTGAGCAATTCCCCGTAGACATTTTTATGCTACACAAACATAATTACATATTGATATATGTACCCTAAACATAATTGAGCATTTCCCCGTAAGCATTTTATGCTACATGAACACATATAAGTATATTGATATATACACACTAGGCATTTTATGCTACATGAACACATATAAGTATATTGATATATACACACTAGGCATTTTATGCTACATGAACACATATAAGTATATTGATATATACACACTAGGCATTTTATGCTACATGAACATATTAGTATATTGATATATAAACTCGGTTTATTTTCAATCATCTATCTAAACAATGGACTAAACATATCTGTGTATGCCTATTCTAAGGCATTTCGGCACAGCCACACTCTCCCAATCATGTTCCTACTCCAACATTCATTTTCCAAGACATTGTGGGATACAATGGTCTCATTCATTTTCCAAGACATTGTGAGATGCAATGGTCTCATTCATTTTCCAAGACATTGTGAGATACAATGGTCTCATTCATTTTCCAAGACATTGTGAGATACAATGTGAGATACAATGGTCTCATTCATTTTCCAAGACATTGTGAGATACAATGGTCTCATTCATTTTCCAAGACATTGTGAGATACAATGGTCTCATTCATTTTCCAAGACATTGTGAGATACAATGGTCTCATTCATTTTCCAAGACATTGTGAGATGCAATGGTCTCATTCATTTTCCAAGACATTGTATGATACAATGGTCTTAATCATTTCTCAAATGTTTTGAGTCACACAACGGTTTAACCTACTTCCCAGACATTGTGAATTACACAATGGTCTAACCTACTTCCGAGACTTTGTGTTTTGTGCAAATGGTCTCTAGAATTATTCCATCACATAATCAATATCATTTCTTATGATATAAAAAACCCGTCACAATCTATCGATTTCAAAACAAGAAATATGAGATTTCTAAAGGACAAACTAATCCATCATCGACAAAAGCTGAACTTTCTCTACATTCATCAAAGTTTTCTTATGAAACCTTCATTATTAAAAGTTCGTGATCCTGGCCAAGTATGTTCTATTTTAGAACTACTTAAAACTTCCTTTCCATACGTATCTACCCTTACTACCTTCTATGCAATGGAATATGAAAACATACGTTACAAGTCTTGTATGGACGGGACTTGCAACTTAAGGGTTTGACATCGCCTTTGTTTAATGGACAGTTTCCCGAAAGCAACGGACATATCAAAAGTATACCTAGTTTAGGTATTTGAAAATTTTATCGAACCTTGGCTAAATATAGACTAGTCACCTATATTTAACCTAGGGACAGTGGAATATAGTCTGACTAACTATATTCGACTTAGAATTTTCAAATACTGAGAGTAGTTGTACTAGGGTTATGTTTAGGTTGATTTCCTACATGAACTCGATAAAACCACCAGAATACATTAAAACAATCTAGAGACACGATAATGTCTTACCACTCAGCGAAATCTTAACACCTTATTTGTGTTACCTAATTTCATTCTTGAAATTTTTCATTTATGAGATAATCCGAACGACTATCTTTGGATAGTTATCAATTCTTCTCTTCATCCCGTAGAAGTACCATCCTGTTTAGGATACCATTCCGTCATAAACTTTTAAAAATCTCTTAAGATTTTTAAAGCAAACTCAACATCGATACCTAAGAGTATTAATGTTAAGCATACACTACACACTTTTGTTCATTAACATATCACATCATTATCTTCACAACCGTTACAAACACAAGCTCATTAACAGATCTTGATGCACTTGTAAAGCTCAAATCATCCTTAGTTATACCACAAGTACCCTCATCAGCTTTACAAGTTTGAATATTCATCTTGTACCTTTGGAACACCAGTATCATCTCGTAATACACTACCTTGTAACTCACCGGCTAAGTATGAATGTTGTGTCGGGAATTCTTGAGTAGGATGATTTATAATGTCCTTATTTGAATGGATTGGGATGCCTTTTCATTTAAATAAAGAAATTATAAATCATCGAACCATACGTTTATATTCCTTTAGTTACATTGTTTGGGATGCCTCTCTATGTAAATAAAGAATTATAAACAAGTGGGCTTAATTATATCCGAAATAACATAAGTATGAAGTCAACCTACATTACATTGCTCGGGTATGGCTTGATACCTACATTACATTGCTCGGGTATGGCTTGATACCTACATTACATTGCTCGGGTATGGCTTGATACCTACATTACATTGCTCGGGTATGGCATGATACCTACATTTTATTCGCCACAAGAAATCCTATCTTTTCACCGACATCGCTTCAAACCATGACATAAACACTAGGTACAACAACCGATTACCTACTAGGCTATGATTGCAACGACTATCCCAATTTCCATTAGTACGAGGTTTACACTTTGGTTTTCATAATGATAGTGCAATAACAAACAAACTCGTTGCGAGACCATGTAACCATATGCATGTGCAGTCGTACCAAACTCATTACGGGGCCATGTAGCCATATGCATGGGCAGTCATACCAAACTTATTGTGAAGCCATGTAGCCATATGCATGGGCAGCCGTACAATTCAAACAGGACTTGGTCCAACCACATGTTCAACGCTTATTCCATGATTCGATTCTTATATCAATTGCTATTGATACTTGACAACTATATCAAGTTCTATTTGATATTCAACTACTATATCAATTCCTATTAATATTCGACTACTATATCAATTTCCTTTGATATTCGACTATTACCATACCTTTCCTACATAAAAGTAAGCCTCGTCCTACACCATACACAGAAACGACAAATCAAACTACATCACTGGAAATCCCAGACTCTAGTCCTCATAAGTAACCACACCTTTCCATCGACACCACTCCAACATATGACACACAAAGAACTTCGGGACGAAGTTCCCCGTAAGGGGTAGAGACTGTAACAATTCACATTTTTCAGGATAATTACCATTCCCGGAAAATTTCACTATTCACTTTTACTATTCATTTTTCCCGAAACTTTCCCGAAAGTTGATTTTTATTTGATATTCTCGAGTGATAAATCATTTCCATGACAAATTAAAAGTTTGACATTCATAAGCTCATTTTCGTGAAAGTTATTAAGGAATTACACGTTTTAGGGTAAAACGTCATTCAGAAATTCTACGTACAACGAAACTCGACGGCGTTAAGTGACCCCGCATCAGAAAAATGTTTGACACACTCATGATTTATTTGAGAATTAATCGTGACTGAGAAAAACATGACCAAAAACTTCCCAGCAGGTCACCCAAGCCTGTACTATTCTCGCATGAGCACGCTTAACCGTTTGGGCGATTAACCGTTAGACCACAAAATGCGTTTCTAAGAAGATTTGAGTTTTCAACTTATTAGAAAAAGTCAACATATTCTTTCCCTCCTCCATTGACCAAAAATGATCCCTTGATGTTATAAGTCATTTCGTGATTTTTAGGCTTACGGTTTGATGTCTAAAAGACATTTAATACCAACCGACACTAGACTGAGCCCAGTCTAGACATTATAAGTCATTTTAAATCATTTTTATAATATTAGAAAAGTAACATTTTACTTTTCTCAATTTTACGCAATATTCAGCGTTTTACGCGAATTACGCGTTTTAGACCCGTGTTTCCAGTTTTTAGCAGGGTTTTACACCCAAATGGAACCTACCACTCGTTTTATATTTTATTATGGAACTTATTGACATGTTTATCAATACTTTCAAATTCCATAATTTTACGACACCCGGTTTTACGTTTTAAGGCGTAACAACTTACGGTTTGCAGTTTTCGGAGTCAAAACACACTAGATATCTTGGATAATATCATCCAAAGTCCAACCCTTGTTCTCCAAGGTCTTGAAACCGCCACTAGGGGGGGGGGCATTCACACTATGTGGCTCAATCTCATGCTAGGAGGCCTTAGATGAGAACATGTGTAGAACTTGGTGAACAAGTGTTGACTAGTCAAGGAAAGTAACCTCCTCATTGAGCTATAAAAGCCCCTCTTCCCCCTTCTTGTGCCGTGCATCCCCAAACTCCATAACCATTCCATCCTTTGCTCATTTCCTTCCAATTTCTTGCAAGATTCAAGTGCTTCTTCAAGGTTGAAAATCTAGTTAGGTTATCATTCACCAAAACTCTTCCAATCCCTAATATACTTGGTGATTTCTCTTGAGTTTAAATCCACTCAATTCACCTCAACCTTCATCATCCATCTTTCAAGATCACAAGGGTAGAAAGATTGCATGAGGTGAAAAAGGGTTGAAGCAAGTCTATCAATGTCCTATCCTTACATGTTAACTTCCTTTCATCTTTGAAAGCCAAAAGTTGTGAGCCAAACCCTAACTTGATTCTTGTTAAATAATCATGTTCATGTTATTTACATGTTATTCTTGCTATATTATGTCTTGTAGTTATGTCCATGATGTATAAAAGTGAGCAAAACAAGTTATTGTTATTGATTGTTACAACAAGTTACTAAAACAAGCAAACTAGTGACTTTCTTGGAAAACCACGACCAAAATGGTAAAAATATGATATTTTATTATTACATATTGTGGTAGAGGACCTAACAAGGAAACCATAGCAATTTGAACCACCCAAAACGAGTATACGAGTCAAAAGTTACGCCCATTTGAAATTACCAAAGTTTCCGGCAAAACTGCCAAATACCATTCTGATCAAATTTGGGTTTTGAAAGTCCCACTTCTGGTCCGATTCATCAAAAAGTTAAAACACGAAAGTTGTCCGGAACGCCGTTTTCGTTCAGGAACAAAGAAGCTCGAGACCTAAAAACACTTTCCGAGTGATAAAATTCTTCAAATTCTAAACAGCCCATTTTTAGGCGAAAGTCACAAGATTATGGTTATACTTTGAAAGGAACAAGAGGTCTTATGACCTATAATCAAGACCACAACCATGGCTAGAGCCAAGGTTGTGTCTCATGACCTTGAAGCAAGGACCAAAGGTCATGGCTAGGCCATGACGAAATGACAATACCAACTTTCATAGGCGTAAACATGAAACAAAGAGTTGACGAGAACTTGAACATACAATTTGGATCTACTTCATCTAAAAGGAAACCATGAGATTTTACCAAGAGAAAATGGTCATTCAAGACTTATGAAACTACCCCTAATAACAATCTTCATGTACAAATAAACTTTCCTAAGTTTATTCAAGTATCGGACATGTAACTTTTCGGATCAAAACTTATATCTATATATTTCATCAACTACTACAATAGTAGGGAGCCTCATGTGAGGAGTTCATTATGTAAGCCGTCGAGTTGAGTTGTGGATTTACGAGTTAAAGTGTCCTGGCTCCTCGAACGCTTACTAACATGACTTCTGAATTATGTCGGCCCGAACGGTAGTAAACGATATACAAAACATACATGTTTCATGAATCATTACTTTCAAAGACTTACAATATACATCATACCACATCATGGACTAAATGCAAGATATATATATAGGCACTACTTCGTATTCTTTACTCCAATCCTAAGTCGCGACATTCTATTATAGGTTGCTTGTAGAAACCTTCACGATTCGACCGTTACATTCATTACTTGCTATCCAACTTAAGGTGAGTTCATAGCCCCACTTTCGATTACTTAATTGTTTAACAAACCCTTGGGGGAAATACATGCTATTTATAACCGAGCACAATGTTTTTAAATTGTATGCTTACCTGATTGTTTTATTATCACTAAGTACCAAACTTGCTAAACCGAGATCCTTTATTATGAACCATTTAGTCACTAGCAATAGTGAGCGCGAATATTATTAATAGGCCTATTGGGATTGACGAATCCCATTTGTATTGACTAAGTTCAAACAAATGCAATAATATTTGAGATTTAGGTATGTTAGCAACATACCTACCGGGAGAAAACCGCCGATTGATATTGGTACACGTTAACGTTATGGTGTCATAAGCTTAGTGTATAATACATGTTCCGGGCGTATAATAACGTAGCCTACCTGTTTTGTTTTCCAAACATTGGTGTGAGCCTATAACTCACACTACCAACATATTGTGTTCAATCGATTTAACAAACTCTATGAATATCACTCAACCTTTGTGTTGACCTCTCAAGCATGTATTTCAGGTTCATGACGATCAAGGATGGCACGGAAGGACACGGATACTCAAGAGGGCTATAAATTTTATTATCATTCAAAAACTCACTTAATGTGATTTGTAAACATGGAACCAATTGGGACCTCATTTTGAAATCTCTGATATTTATATAATTTGAATGATACATCTTTCAAAACGACTCAATTGGAGTTCGTTTTCTATCATTGTGACTATTGTGCCGTCGAGTAACACCCAGTTCGAATTCCGCTGCATCCATGAATTGGGGGTGTTAAAGCATCCAATTTCAAGGCATAATACCATCTTCATTAAGTTCCTTGGGAGCGTTGGAGGTACTCGACATTTCTCAAAATAATTTATCAGGAAAAATTCCACAATTTTTAGAGAAATGGAAATTCTTAGAAAATTTGAACCTATCCTTTAATGATTTTGAGGGTGAAGTGCCGGTTGTTGGAGTGTTTGCCAATGAAAGTGAATTTTCAGTTTTGGGGAACAATAAGCTTTGTGGTGGTTTGGTTACACTTAAGTTACCCAAATGCAAGGAGGCGGGTAGTAAGAAAAAAAGGTTTCCTTTCTTCATATTAGTCATTGTGATTGCATCGACGTTGCTCATCGTATTATGTTGTGTGTATCTTTTGTGTAAGAAGAAACGCAATAGTCAACCGTCTCAATCTTCAGGGAATGAAAGGTTCTTGAAAGTTTCATACAATCAGCTACTCAAGGCTACTGATGGGTTCTCTACAGCAAATTTGATTGGCGAGGGTGGGCACAGCTCTGTTTATAAGGGGATCCTCGATTCTAATGATGATAAATCTGTTGCAGTTAAAGTTCTACATCTTCAAAGTCGAGGAGCGCGCAAAAGCTTTATAGCAGAATGTGAAGCATGGCGTAATATTAGACACCGTAATTTGTTGAAGATAATAACTTCATGTTCGAGTACTGATTTCCAAGGAAATGATTTTAAAGCGCTAGTTTACGAGTTTATGCCCAATGGAAGTGTACATGATTGGCTTCATTCAAGTGCATATACATCGAAACTGAACCTTCTTCAAAGAATAAATATTCTTAGAGATGTTGCCACTGCACTTGATTATCTTCACAATCGCTGCCAAACAACGATTGTTCACGGTGACTTGAAGCCAAGTAACATTCTACTTGATGATGATATGGTGGCTCATGTTGGAGACTTTGGCTTAGCTCGACTACTTGGTACAGACTTAAACCAAAACAGCTCAACCGGGGTTAAGGGAACAATTGGTTACGCACCTCCAGGTAATTCCACTTTTATTCCATGATGTTTATATTTATTTACAGGTTAAAGTTTGTAAATTAATTAATTGTTACTCATTTGTAGAGTATGGTATCGGGAGCGAGATGACAAGTTGTGGGGACGTCTATAGTTTTGGAATATTATTACTAGAGGTGATGACCGGGAAAAGGCCTACAGATGACATGTTTAAGGAAGGTTTTAGCCTTCATAAATTTGCTTACATGGCATTACCAGATCATGTAGTCGATGTTATTGATGATGATGCAATTGTGTTGCAAAGTTCGGAAGCGAATGCAAAGAAAGTGGAAGAATGTTTGGTTGCAACTATCCAGATTGGAGTATCGTGCTCTGTGGATTCACCACCACAACGAATGAAAATAGAAATCGTTGTCAATGAGTTGCAGCGCATTCTTGATGTGCTTCAAAATATATAAGGTACTCTGTTCTCCCATTTTGTGGAATCTGATTTTACATGAGTTTGTTAATAAATCATCACTAAAATTGTTTTATTTTTGAACTCTTTTAGGTCTATCATCAAGTTTGTATGGTGAAGTTGAGAGTAACTGCAACAAGAAGCGGTGCATGTCGTAGTTAAATAAATGTTAAGTTGTTAAAGATGTTTGTAATTGTGGTTTAATTATCTTCTTGCATAAGTGTACGAGATATAAGAGTACGTTTACTTTCCTGGTGACGTATCATATGTATCAAGCATGTTTGTAAGTGTGGCTTAATTTCCATGAATCCAAATTTGTGGTACTGAATTCTACATAAGTTTTACTTGGTGTTTGATTCCTTAATGAACCGCCTAATGTCATTCTTGTTCTTTGACTTTCAATTTCATAAGTTTGACTTTTTTATGAATATCTGAATTAGAAAGCTCAAGGCTTCCCCCTCTTCTGATTTCGAGCAGTGTATGGTTCAATTTTATAGAAAGTTAACCTCATTTTTTGTTATACACTTGTACCATGCATTCGGCTAGTACAAAATCTTTATTAATACTACAAGTATACTGTATTAAAAATGGGTCAATAATGACCAAAGTGTATTTTTGATACGTAAATCAGTTCGAATATTTAGATACTTTTCGTATTCCTTATACAGTTAGTACAACTCTATTTTGATCGGATAAGCAATCCCAAACTCAAAACTGCATATTGTTGTTTAGTCTAAGCAAGCCCAAACAGCCCTTTCGCAGTTAATGTGCAGCTCTATGGTCATCATTGTGTTTTAACCATATTTCTTGAAATACAAGCGTTTAGCTTTTGGATGTTGTCTCTCCTATTTGAAAAGATAATAGCCTTGGAGTTTATTAGTAGTTTTGAAAAAGTAGGCTTGAGACATGCTTCTTGGATAACACGTAACCTGTTTTGAAATGCAGTCCCAAATACCTCTTAATCTATATGGATGTTATTGATCCTTTATCTGTATGGATTGATTGACAATAGGCGAACTTAAGGGGTTATTCTGGAAACTATATATAGTGTAGGGGTTCAAGTGTAAGTTGTGTAATTAAGCTGTTAAATTAGTTAGAGCAAGTATCAAGTGTCTATAAAAAGTGCTTAAGCAGTAGAAAGGAAAGGATGTTACGAGGCATTTACTTTCAAGCTGAATTACATAAAACAGTATTTAGAATAAAAAAGTTGTGTAATTAAGCTGTTAAGTTAGTATGTAAGGAGATTTATTATGTATGAAACCAAATAGTGATTACTATAATCCTGTATAGTTGCCATATTTACTTTTTTAACGAAATGACCCGAACTGACCCGTTTAAAGCTATTTATCTTTTTTAGATAGCCCGAACCGACATGTAGGACCTGAATTTTATGCTACTAAAGATGAGAACCAAAATGTTGGACCTGATTCTTAAGATATGTTTATATCTTTCTAACATAACCTGAAATGAACGATTTTATACTGGTCAATGTAGCCAGAAAAACAGCTCCAAGGGGCTTGTTGCAGCTCTGTAAAATAAAGAAAAGAAAATATAATTTTTTTTGGTACCCTCCATTATGTTAATTATGAGTACAAAAGTTCAATATATCTGATATCATTAAAATTATATGATTTGGGAGGTTCTATGTACTGGGCACCCTTTTTTTTTCTCCAAGTTACTTTTTTATTTACCATTCAAAAGTAAAATGGGTCGAAATATCCATCTGTACAAGTGTTGGTCAGTTGCTGTACTGACTGCTTTTGGAACCTGTTAAAACTAACAGATGACTGTGTTTACAAAACAAGCATAACCCATAATCCTTTAAAAGGATGACTCGTCCGTTATGGCTAAGATTTCAAGAAAGGTTCCAACCTTGTTCGTGAAGTTCAGGACACCACCAAGAATCACCAGTTAGTTACTTTTTCTACAAATCTAACATTAATGCAGACTAATAATCACTAATTGCTTAAATTACATCCGTAAAAATACCAGATCATTTATTATACCAATGAACACACAAATTCAGTTGCTGTACTGACTGCTTTTGGAACCTGTTAAAACTAACAGATGACTGTGTTTACAAAACAAGCATAACCCATAATCCTTTAAAAGGATGACTCGTCCGTTATGGCTAAGATTTCAAGAAAGGTTCCAACCTTGTTCGTGAAGTTCAGGACACCACCAAGAATCACCAGTTAGTTACTTTTTCTACAAATCTAACATTAATGCAGACTAATAATCACTAATTGCTTAAATTACATCCGTAAAAATACCAGATCATTTATTATACCAATGAACACACAAATTCAGTTGCTGTACTAACTGCTTTTGGAACCTGTTAAAACTAACAGATGACTGTGTTTACAAAACAAGCATAACCCATAATCCTTTAAAAGGATGACTCGTCCGTTATGGCTAAGATTTCAAGAAAGGTTCCAACCTTGTTCGTGAAGTTCAGGACACCACCAAGAATCACCAGTTAGTTACTTTTTCTACAAATCTCACATTAATGCAGACTAATAATCACTAATTGCTTAAATTACATCCGTAAAAATACCAGATCATTTATTATACCAATGAACACACAAATTCAGAAAATTAAATCGGTCCAACACACGTACATTCACATAGTATTATTGATTCAAATAAGGAAGATCCATTGACATTACAAACGAACATAGTATTGATTCAAATAAGGAAGATCCATTGGCATTACAAATGAGTCGATATATGGGGTTTGATGAAGTTGATGTCGTCTCTAATCAGCCTTTAGAATTGAGAATCATATATGGGCCACATGACGAATACATAATAAATCTTGACTTTACCCATCCAAGTACAATCTCCAGATAACACTAATAACTAGCAATACACCACATTGACCACCTGCACAAACTAAAACAAACACACTTTATCATTCTTTCGAGCTTCAAACATATGAATGGCCGCATTGGTGATATCACTGACCCCATTCCAGTAATTTGTTGCTCTTTCAAAGGGAAGAAAATATTTACGTTGTTATATTTAATGGGTTCAACAGAGTGAAAACATTCATTACCAGTTTGACTTGTTTCCCAACCTGACTAGCTGCCTGTTATGGAACGACTTTAGTTTAGATCAAGTGTTACCTGTAAGGCTCCCAAGCCTGCATTTCCAAGGGTCCACATCTACAATGTGACTGTTAAAGCATTACCCAATGCTTTTCTGCAATACAAAGAAATGGGAATACCAACGGGTTAGGACTGACGTGTCATATATGGTTCACAATGTTAACGAGTCTGTCAAAAACAACCATTTACAGTAGCAAAATTGGGGATCTTGCAACAAAAGTCAAACATATGAATAATGTTTTAAACACATAATTTTCTTGTAGAGCTGAAGTAATAACTTCTGGAATGGGCTCAGTTATTCTTCTACGAATCTAATTCCACCAACACATTTCATGTATCTAAGTCTCATGTCCAAATGAAAAATAACAAGTTTCTATATCCATGTCTTTAGTTGTAAGAAACATGTGACAGTGATACCGATGTAAACCTGAACCTATAGTGACAAAAAATCGAGCTGTAATTTGACAAGAACCCTTGTATTTAGTGTATATATAAGCCCTCATGTTCCGTGATATCAATGAAAATGGCAAGCAAGTGGAGAGATGAAATGCCTACAATGCTAAATTTACTCCACTAGCAGATCTAAACATAAAACAATACATATACAATTGAAATTTACAATTAAACCCAAAGTTTCAATAAACGGCTAGTTTGAGGTCATATGAACAAGGCTGGCAAGGACTCTATGTGGAATCAAGCTTTAATCCAACACTAACGGTGGCGTCAATTGTTAAAAAAGGACCAATAACCCGTAATTGAACCATCAACAGTTGGAATTTTATGATTACATGGATGTCAGAGAAAGATTGCATACCTGGTTGGTGAAGATTTTTGAACCCAAGCCGTCAACTGGAAACATGTAAAAAGTATGTTTATGTGGTCTAGGTGAAAAGAAATAAGAAAGCAAAGTGAAAAAAAGAAGGGGGGAGAAACCCCGCTCAAAAAGGAAAAGTTAAAATAAATAAAGCCGGGTTTTTATTTATAAAACAGGGCTCTATTTTGTGGCCAAATTAGACCCAGGTTTTCTCATTTCATAACCGGGCTTTATGCCTTTGTTTTTAACGGACACCTTTATAGATCCCTTTTGTCCTATTAGGGGGGCTTTATTTCAGATATTGTAGTAGTGTGAGAAAAGAGAGTTTATGAGTCAAAGAATTTCAGTACCAAGGTACATAGCCATCGGATATTTCCAAACCCAAACACTCCTTTAAAGATAACTGCTATTCAATAACCAGATATTTCCAAATCTAACCAGTTAATCACTCGAGGCAGATTATTCTAGCAGACAATTTCATGACATTTTCCAGCCTGCAAGCCTTTTATCCATAACCATCCAAATTAATGATCATTTCATTCACTACCAAACACACTGTATCAGAAGATAGAAAAGCTTGTGAAGCAAAGGTTTTCAAAACCAAGATACATAGCCATCTGTTAAAACCTTTATTCCAAACACCAGTTAGGTATATAACAACTTTTCTGATCAACAAGGGAGGTATGGTTAACCGGACCGTTAGTTAGGGCAAAGTAGCTCACTAGCCCCCATCCTAAAGAAACCACACCTCACTCTTCACATAATCCCATTCATGTCATTTATCTCATAAGTTTGAATAACAACTGCTACTGATTTCATAACATTAAGGCTCATAACTGCAACATCCGAGTACAAACTCAGTATTAGGTATGGGCGCAAACCTGATATAACATTCATACGCAAAATACAACATTGATTGCCAGTTGCAGATACAAAAGTTTGACCATGTTAACAAGATCAGAAACATTATCTCAAACAGCTAGGTTACCTCTAAATGTGAGGTAGAAGCATATCTAGCAGATCGTTTCTTCTTCAGTGATACTTTCTGCAACATTAAAAAACATCTCACAATTAGATCAAACTGTACAGGTTACATTACATTAAAAGGATGAATAGAAGTAACTAACTCTTACCTGAATCAAACGTTTTGCTTCAACTTGAATCACGGTACTTTCTGTTTCGATTTTGCCCACTGCTGGACCACTTCCAACGTCACTCTTGATCAGCGAGTGAGGATTTTTCCACCTCTTCGTCTATAGATGCCATCATAGAAGAAACTTTTGGTCTGGGAACTTTACATGATCCTTCAACTCATTTTGCACTTGCTAGAACATCTAATCCTGGAACGTAGTAAACTTTGTGTTATTAAAGAAATTGAAAATGAATGAGTCCTCAAAACATTAACACTCAAACAAGATACATGAGCCTGATTACAAATACTTCTTGATGTATTTTAACAAATGTGTTAAAGTTTCTAAACATATACTTCTAGAGTCCATAAACATTTATATACTCTCCTATAAACATGTCATACTCATACACATAGCTTCGAAAATTATATATAAAATTACACATAGCCTAGGCCGATAACTCACTACAAGCAACACAACAATACAGTATTTGAATTCAATCATGCCCACAATATACTAGGGGGGACGTTTAGGTAAGGTAAGAGTTAATAAAACTTATGGATTCTAGAAATACCCCAAACTAATGGAATCAGCTTATTACTTAATCCTCCCCTCCAAAATACATAAGCCCTTTAAAATAAGCAAAAATTCAATAAGCTTTTTAGCTTTATCAAAACACAATAAATTAACACCCCCTAAATCCCATATTCCCATGACAGTTATCTCTCTCACAAACTCACACTGCTCTGCACATTCAATAATTAGGAAAAATACAAATACATCCCAATGTATAAGCTTTGTACCTTTTTTTTTTTTTTTTTTTATGCCCAATAGCTTATTAACGAAAAACCCATCTCACCAAATCTCTCATTTCTTCAAACTTTGACAGCCCTCTAAGTTTTGAAGTTAAATTAGAGGGTTTGGGTTTTTAATTTTTATAAAATTTGGGGCTTTTGTTTAAATTAGAGCGAATTTATTTATTAAAGGGTTACTGTTTTGCTGGTGTTTGGTGGTGGTGGCTACCGGAGATGGTGGTGGTTAGAAATTATTTCAGAAATCGATAATGAGAAAAGAGGTTCAAGGGCCAGGTGTGTGTTAGACTATTTTTATCAAGTGAATTAAAAATCAATTCATAACTGAATTAAAAATCGGTGAATTGATTGGTATAGATCGTATTTAATTTAAGGTGCTTTTATTAATTTTATATAAGTTGAAGGGTTAAAAGTGTAAAATTATGATAAGATAAAGGATAATGAATATTACAACATACAACAACAATAGTTAATCACGTCGAAACGAGTTATGGAGAGGGGAGATCAAACAATCACACCTATAAATATATATATACTGACATTGTTTTTTATGTGACTTATGAAGAGAGTTGTATTTTTTTTATTTTTTTTAATGAAAGTTGAAGGGGTAAGAGTATATATTCAAATAAGACGAAGGATAAAAAAAAAAGTAGGAGTGTTTTCTTATCTATAATCTTAACTACTTATAATAGAGAAATTGTCAAAAGTGAAATGTTGAGTTTTTTCAACATTGGTCAATACATCAATACACGTTTTTTATACATGGAAACCATGAAAACCATCAATACACGTTTTACTATTGATGGAAACAATATTTCAGGAAACATGCCAATTACATATAGAATATTGAAAACATCACACGGCTGTAATAGTGCTTAAAAAATGGATGTAAAAATGGAAATATAGGATATTGAAACTTTTTAAAACTGAATACATAGTTCTGGAAACATTAAATGGTTCTTTGTAGTAAACATAGAAACACGGCTGTAAACACTAAAATGGTTATTGCAAGGCGACCCTCAAATCATATATAATCAAACACAAACCCACACTACAAAGACATAGTCCTCACACACACAAAAATACACTGTCCTCTCTCTACAAAACACAAGGTTTAAACTCATTTAATACACTTAAAATAAAATTGATTACTAATTTATGCAAGTTTTGTATTGTTGGAGACTTTGTTAATAGTTCAATACACATTTAATAGGATTGACCATTAATTTAGGCAAATTAATATTCAAGCAACCAATTTTTATATAAATGAGGACACTTTATATTTTGGGTCATAATATTCAATTCATCATGCATGCTAAATGTGCTAAATGAAGACCCGTTGATATTCAGTTCCAAAGAATACAATTGATATTACATTATGCAAAGTGCATTATTAAAATATGTTTGTAATTCACTCACAAACCTACATTTTTTTTACATATAACAATGCTAAGTATACATTTTTGGAATATCTCATTTTATCCCAAACTATTAACAAAAAAATACATATATCTTTACTACTTTAAAATTTAGGACATCTAAATTTAGAAGTCTTAAAAAAATAAGACCAAAAACATTTCCACAAAAAGAAAGTTAGATATAAAGAGGTTTCATCCCAAAGTTAAATGTATTAATTTTGCTATTAAAAAATCAGAATTGTAACATCCTGAAAATTAAATGTATTTAAGTGTCGACTTGTAACTGCCTTCGAATATTTATACTGTCCATTCCAGCCAAACTTGTAATAGCCAAACCTTAGTTGTATATAAGCAAACCTAAAAACACCAATATTAAACACACAGGGTAAATGTTTTTAAGTTATATTTCAAGTTTTATTTGTAATGTTTTTAAATGTATTTGAATTATTGTGTAATGGTTGGAAAAAAAATTATATTTCGCCATAAAAATGGTCACAGGGTACCCGCCGCCGCATTGCGCGGGTAACCTTCTAGTAATATATAAAGGAAAAACCAAAAAGTTAAAAGTGAAACTTAAAACTAATTTAGAAAATTAGTTTGTTCTTTACTTAAATGGAAGGTTGTAAACTAATTTAGGGAATTTATCTAACTATCTTATAAAGCATTTACGCCTACTAAATATAGAAATACTTAAAATTAAGCATTACAATCATCAAAGCTACATGTACAACTAATTTAAACACACTAATGGCATTAAACTTAAAATGGTAATTTAGCCACACTAATGGCATTAAATATCTTAAAATAAAGTAATACGACTAACAAAGCAATATGAACAAGTACATTAAACACAATTTTGAAACATTAAATATCTCTTAAACTTAATTTCCTAACATTAAACACATTAAATATCAAAAGTCTTCAAATTAAGACATACAACATGTTGGGAATTATACTAACAGTTACCACGGCTAAAGAAGAAGTTACAACTGCAGAAGATTGTACTTGCAGTGGAAACTCATTACCACTGCAAGAACAATATATTACCACTGCTTATTAGATAACTGTTAGGAAACGCATCTAGATAAATATATAATAGATTTTGTGTATATCTTATTCTATTAGCTTTATACTTATCTTGTAGAAGAGGACTCCTTGTGCTATAAAAGGAGATCCTAGGTTATAAGTTTACATACGTTTTTTCTTAGAGCTTCAAGGTGTAACCCTAGTGATATCAAGATCACTCGTATTATTATCATTAATAATATTGGAGCTAATAGTTTGTTTACATACATTGTTTATTTACAACTGTCTTACTCACAATCAAACTTCTAAGTGTTACTAAGTAGATTCCGCATACTTAGTGATATAATTCAAAGTATCAATTTAACACAAGTTCAAGGTTTTTAGATCCATCAAGTGGTATCAGAGCCAGGCTTTGATACTTTGATTTAGAAGACTCAAGTGCACTCAGAAGATTCAATGGAGACAGAAACCAGTAACTCAAACATTGCTGCTAAGCTTCCAAAGCTTAAGTTGAATGACTTTGAGATGTGGAGGCTAATGATAGAACAATTCTTTATGGTCCAAGATTACACACTTTGGGAGATCATCATGGTTGGAAATTCTTTCAAACCAGGCTCTACTTCAGAGATGGTTAGTGGCAAGGAAGTAATTAAGCTCAACACTGGCCCTGTTACTAATGATGAAAGACTTCAACTTAAGAATGATTTGAAGGCCAGAGGTCTGTTGCTGATGACACTTCCAAGAGATCAAGTTGTAGCATTCAGCAAGTTCAAGACTGCAAAGACTCTCTTTGATGAGATCTGTGAAGTTTTTGGTGGTAATGATTCTACCAAGAAGACTCAAAAGACTCTGCTGAAGCAAACTTATGAAAACTTTGGTTCAACAAGTAATGAATCTCTTGATAGCATCTTCACAAGGCTACAAAAGATTGTTTCTCAACTCACTATTTTTGGAATTGAGGTGGAAAAGGAAGACCTCAATCTAAAATTCTTAAGAAGCTTACCATCTGAGTTTGGAACCAATGTTGCTGTGTGGGAAGATAAGCCAGAGTTGGAGACCATGAAACTTAATGACTTGTACAATAACTTCAAGGTTATTGAACAAAGATTGAAGAAAGCTGGCAAAATAAGCTCAAGTTCTGGAAGTGTAGCACTTATATCATCATCTCTTGATGATAGTTCAGATGAAGAAAGTGATAGTGATTATGATAGTGCTAACATTGTTGTTTCCACTGCTAGTGGAAGTGTTTCCACTGGTAGCTCAAGGAGATAGATTGCAGGGCTTAGTGATACTACCTTTTATGCCTTTATATCAAGTCAAGTGGGTGGTTCAATCCTTAATCATGAGGATCTGGATCAAATTGATGAAGATGATATGGAGGAGATGGACATTAAATGGCAAGTGGCATTACTAAGCTTGAGGACTAAGAAGTTTTGGAAGAAGACTGGAAGAAAAATCAACATCAGTGCTGATGAAACAGTAGGTTTTGACAAAAAGAAAGTAAAGTGCTACAATTGTCATAAAAAGGGGCACTTTGCCAGAGAGTGTAGGAAGCCAAGGAAGTCTGATAACAGGTCAACTTGGTACAAGAAGGACAAGAAGAAGGAACCTACTACTGATGAGCCAAAGGGGCTATTGGCCATTGATGGAGTGAGCTTTGATTGGAGCTTTATGACTAAGGAAGAGGAAGATGATTCAGAGTCTGCAATGGTGGCACTAATGGCTTTTTCTGACTCTGAGGTACAAATTGATAATGCTTGTTCTAAATCTTGTAAGGCCTTAAAAGAGTATGAGAAACTTAAAGCACAATTTAATGAGCAACACATAGAGTTAACTCATACTAATTATAACTTATCAAATCATAAAAGAGGCCTAAGTGTTTTAGAAACTCAATTAGAGCATTATAGGGCTAATGAATCTAAGTTCAATGATGATATTGCAGTATTAAGAAGAGACTTAGATTATCAGGTTGCTGTTAATAAAGTTCTTAGAGAAGAACTAGAAAAGGTTAAAGTGGCTAGTGAGAATATAATGATAACTAAGCAAACACTGGATCATCAATCAAAGAGTATTGATAAAATTTGGGAAGCCCAAATTGTGAGCAAAGCTAAATCAGGTCTTGGATACAAAACTGTTCCACCACCTCTAAGAGGTGTTCCAGCACCTCCTGGTATTGACTTAGCTCACACAGGGTTAGAAGAATTTCAGGATCTACCTATGACCTATGGACCAAAGTTTGTTAAACCAGTTGAAATTGAAAAGGTTCAGGTTGAGGTTGATGTATTTGATAGTGCTAGTGACTCATCTCTTAAAGATGATAATTTGAATGTTGAGTCTAAACCTAGTACTTCTGAAAATGTTAAAGTGGAGGTTAAGAGAAGTATTCCTGAGGTAGTCAAAGAGAAGCCTAGGTCACAACCTAATTTTACTAGGCCCACTACTAGATATGCAGAGATGTACAGAAGTAGATCACCAACTCCTAGAGGCAATATGAGGAGTTGGAATCATGTCAAATCTAGGCAATTTGGTAGTGACTTTGTGTTCAATAACAAACCCTGTCATATATGCGGTAGCTTTGACCATTTAGCTAAAGACTGTACCTACCACTTGGGAAGAAGGGAAGTGTTTGGGAATACTTGGGTGAATAGAAACAATGCTAATAACTTGACTCACCCAAATACTCTTAGCAATATGATTCCCAGATCTGTTTTGCTTCATTCTGGCATCAAACCTATTTCCACTGCTAGACCAGCAGTTTCCACTGCTAGACCAGCAGTTGCCACTGCCAGAAATAATAACAGAGTTTACCCTAAGCCCCCTGTTACTACTTTTGTTAAATCTACTCAAACAGGGAAAAAGACTTATTTTGAAAAGAAAGTTAACCATAATCAGAAGTGGGCACCTAAAATTTTTAAGCCAGCAGTTTCCACTGCTAAGGCAGCAGTTACCACTGCAAGGCCAAAGGTTACCACTGATAGGTTTGTTAACAAGAAAAGGGTAAATGTGGGAAAAGCTGTTAAGGCCTCAGCTCATTGGGGATGGAAACCAAAAGGAACTTCACCTCAGACAATCCCAATGGTGTATCAATGACCTTTGATAGATATAATTATATTGATACACGAGGCAGATCCAAGTCATTTGTGGCTTGGGTCCCCAAAAGGAACTAATTCCTTTATTTTGTGTGCAGGGACATTCAAAGACTTCTAATGATCAAGGATACTCAGACAGTGGATGTTCCAGGCACATGACTGGCAATAAGTCTTATCTTTCAGACTTTCAACCTTATGATGGACAATTTGTCAGCTTTGGAGGAGGAATTGGTGGCAAAGTTTCTGGCAAAGGAACAATCAAGGCTGGAAACATTGACTTTGAAGATGTGCAGTATGTGAAAGAACTCAAGTACAACCTCTTTAGTGTGTCACAGATGTGTGATAAAAAGCATAGAGTTCTATTCACAGAAGATGAATGCTATATCTTATCTAAGGATTATAAGCTTCCAGAAGAATGTGACATTTTGCTTAAAATCCCTAGAAAAGGAAATTTGTATAGCATTGATATGCAGAACATAGTGGCTAATAATGATGTTACTTGCTTGCTTGCTAAAGCCACTTTGGATGAATCAATGCTTTGGCATAGAAGACTTGGTCATGTGAACTTTAAGACCATCAACAAGATTGTGAAAGATGGCCTTGTCAGAGGACTACCAGAGAAAAGATTTGAAAATGACCAAACTTGTGTTGCCTGTCTCAAAGGAAAGCAACACAGAGCTTCATGCAAAACCAAGGCATTCAATTCAATCAATCATCCACTCTTTATGCTGCACATGGACTTGTTTGGTCCTACCTCTATGAGCAGCATCAATTTAAAGAAATATTGTCTTGTTGTAACTGATGACTTCAGTAGATTCACATGGGTTTTCTTTTTAAGTACCAAAGATGAAACCACAGGCATCCTTAAGATTTTCATCACTCAAGTTGAAAATCAATTTGAAAAGAAAATCAAGATCATCAGGTGTGACAATGGGACAGAGTTCAAGAATAAAGTTATGGATGATTTCTGCAGAGATAAAGGTATTAAAAGAGAATTTAGTGTTGCAAGAACTCCTCAACAAAATGGAGTTGCTGAAAGAAGAAATAGAACACTAATTGAGGCTGCTAGAACCATGTTAGCTGATTCCAAGCTTCCAGTGACTTTTTGGGCTGAACCAGTTAACACTGCTTGTTACATTCAAAATAGAGTTTTAGTGGTCAAAACAAAGAACAAGACACCTTATGAGTTGTTCAGAGGAAGACCTCCTACTTTGGAGTTTATGAGGCCATTTGGGTGTCATGTTACTATTCTCAATACCATTGATCATCTGGGTAAATTTGAAGAAAAGTCAGATGAAGGCTTCTTTGTTGGATACTCTATGGTTAGCAAGGATTTTAGAGTCTATAACTTAAGAACAAAGAAAATTGAAGAGAACTTGCATGTTCAGTTTCTTGAGAATAAAGCAAACATGGCAGGTTCAGGTCCAGATTGGATATTTGATCTTGAAACATTATCAAATACAATGAATTATGTTCCTCTCACTTCAAGTACTGGTGACAAAGATCTTGAAGATTCAGAAGAATTCATTGATGAAGATGAAGCTTGCAAAGATGATGAAGATCAAATTGTTATGCCACTTTGGGACTTTGGTGATAATTCTGAAAAACCAAGTGATGCAGATGCTGTGAATAAAGATATTCCTACTAGCAGTGGTAACTCAATTCCCACTGCTACACCAGAAGTTTCCACTGTAAGTCCAAATGTGGATAATACTTCTCAGGAATCACCAAGTGATGATGTAGAGATCTCAAACATGCCTACAACATATGATATTCCTAGCACATCACAGTCTAACATTCACAAAGTGCATCCACTTGATAATGTTATTGGTGAACTTCAATCAGGTGTGAAGACTAGAAGACAGACAAAGAAAGATGACATTCATGGGTTCATAAGTGAAGTGTATGAGTCCAAGAAACATAGCCAGAAGAATGAGTGTTTGTTTTTCTGTTTTCTCTCACAAATGGAGCCTAAGAATGTATATATGGCTCTAGGAGAATCTAGCTGGGTGGAAGCTATGCAAGAAGAGTTGTTGCAGTTTAAAATTCAAAAGGTTTGGGTTCTTTGTGACTTGCCTGATGGTATGAAGGTCATTGGTACTAAATGGGTTTTCAGAAATAAGAAAGATGAAAGAGGCATTGTAATCAGGAACAAAGCTAGATTGGTTGCTCAAGGATACACTCAAGAAGAGGGTATTGATTATGAAGAAGTGTTTGCTCCTGTTGCAAGAATTGAGGCTATTAGATTATTCTTAGCCTATGCATCATTTATGGGCTTTACAGTCTATCAAATGGATGTTAAGAGTGCCTTTCTGTATGAAACTATTGATGAGGAGGTATATGTCTCTCAACCTCCAGGCTTTGAAGATCCTCAACACCCAAATAAAGTTTACAAAGTGGTTAAGGCTCTTTATGGCTTACATCAGGCTCCGAGGAAGTGGTATGAAACCTTAGCTAATTATTTATTGAATAATGGGTTTCATAGAGGTAAAATTGATCAAACTTTGTTCATCAAGAAAGACAAAGGTGATATCCTACTTGTGCAAGTATATGTTGATGATATTATCTTTGGATCTACAAAACA